>ML681964.1:18173551-18233379 GCA_007922195.1 Podocnemis expansa | reverse complement strand
GCCCCCGCCAACTGCTCAAGATGGCCGCCCAGCAACACTGGGGCTCCGCCCTGCCGCATGGTCAGGGAAACTGCTGGCTGGTGCTGTCTACCGTATTCTCTCGAGTATAAGCCAAGAGCCTGTTTTGAAGCCAATTTTCAGGCACAAAATTCTCAGCTTATACGCAATGATATACAGTATATCTCCTCTTTGGATGATATAGTTTCTACTTTGAAGCTGTGCTAAAAAACAAAGTATTTTTAATGTCAAAATATACTAATGCATAAAACCTGCATTAACCACTTGAGTAAGAGAATGCAAATTAATTGCATAGTGCCCAGAGAGTGAAGTTTTTACAAGGTTCTTCTTTTTTTGCATATTTATGTCTGATTTTGCAAGCAAGTAGTTTTTAAGTAAGGTGAAACTTGGGGTACACTTGATAAATCAGACATCTGAAAGGGTACAGAAATATGCAAAGGTTGAGACCCACTGGTCTAATTAATCTGCAGTACATCCTTGTGAGTTTGGCAGGTCTGTGTTATCCCCATTTTATCAATTGAGAAACTGAGAAAAAGAGGCTGTCCAGAGTTTCACACCGCAAGTCACACTCACAACAAAGCCCAGGCCTAGACTACAAAGTAATGTCAGTATAGCTACATTGCTCTGGGGGCGTAGACAGCACTGAGGTGTGGAAAACATTGGAGTGTAGATGGAGATGTGTTAACAGGAGCACTTCTGCTATATGGGCACAGCTACCACTTCAAGGAGGTGAAACTCCTGAGTCATCAGAAAAAACTCTCCCATAGATGTAGGTAGCTCTCCCGTAGGTGTAAGAGTATAGAGACACAGCTGCAGTACTATAAATAAATATAAGTACTAAAATGTTGGTGTTCCTACTTCCCAACTTTAAGCTCAGTTCATAACATTATAGCTACCACTTTGGGTTTTGCTTATGGGACATTCACTCTGTCTCAGAGTGATGCAACAGGGTGGTAGGGAGGGAGGAATAACAGTATTCAGGATTTGTTTGGTTTTGTGCTTTTGTAGATGCATGCATGGCCTAGAGGAAACCACAGGATAAGAAGTAAGGAGCTAGTAACTTGTAATTTGGATGTGCCATTGACTCAATCAGTGGGTGGCCCTGAGCAAGTCACTTACTCAGATTACACTTTAGTTTCCCCATCTGCAGAAGAGGGACCATGTATCTTATTTGCTTACATCGGTACTGTGAGGATTACTGAGTTTGTATTTGCATAGCACTGTGCAAGTACCAACTATTATATTTCATGGTTAATATGCTTTTTCCTTAATTGTCTCTTGGAATCGAAGCACAGCACCCCATCTCATCGTATCACCCTTACACGCAGGCTACTTCTGGTCAGACGTTTCGAATAAACAGTAAGAACCCTTTGATCTGGCAGCTCTTTTGTTTTGACCAATATTATAGTCAATTTTCCACTAACAGAATCTACTTTAACAAGTTTTGAAATAAACCATTCTCTCTGCACTGCACTTTATTTTTCACCTGTCAGTAACCCCAGGGTGGTATAAATATTTATGTACCTAAGGTAACCAGACAAATGGAACTCCCTCCTTAACAGGTCTTAAATTGTGTAGATCTCTTCTCCTAACTAGGGCTATGACTCTCACTTATGTGAATCCCTAAGCATATTCAAGCATAAAAGACAGAGATAAAACTATCAGCTGAAGGGGTGCAGTTTTCAGTGTTGCAGACTTTTTTTTAATTTTCCTGTATTACCAGCACATTGACATGGCACTGGAACAATGCAACCTTCAGTCAAATTCACAGAGAATGAAAACAAACAAGGTTATTTCACAGGGCCATGCACCTTAGGGAAGGTCTCCACTGATAGCAGCAAATTCAAAGTGTCAGTTTGATCTTTTCAGACCAATTAAGTGGGTCAGTGAAGACCCTACCACCATCAAAGTGAGTCCAGCCATAATGACTGTGATCCAGAGCCACCCTTTTCCTTGATTTGCAGAATGTGAAGACAGGACCACCAATGACAGGTGTTCATAACCAGTGCTGAAGGCAGGGCCGCCCCTACAGGGATGCGGGGCCCTGGGGGAATCGCCTTCTGTGGGGCCCTCACTCACCCCCCCAGCACTGTGGGGTGGGGCTGGCTGGCCCAGGAGAGGGGCAGGCCCCTGCATCGGCCGTCCCGTGCCGGGGACCAGGTGAGCCACCAAAAGAGCAGCCCCATTCAGCACTGCTGGTCTCCACCCCCCGGCACCTGTGCTGCTCTCAGCTCTGTGCCGCAGCAGCAGGGAGGAGGCAGGAGTCAGCGTGGCCAGGGGGACAGTGATATGGGACCCATGCTGCCTCCCACTCCCACCCCCTCCCCACTGCTCTGGCACAGAGCCGAAAACAGCGTGTGTGGGAAGAGGGCAGCGGACTGGCAGCGTTGAATGGCTTTTGGCCAGCTCGCCCCATCCCCAGCATGGGAGAAGGCAGCAGAGCAGGCCCCGTAGGGCCCCCCCAAAGCGCAGGCCCCGGGCGGCTGCTCTGCTCACCCTACCCTAGGGACGGCCCTGGCTGAAGGACAGTACCAAGTGACGTTTGAAGCATAAATAATGCTAACGTCAAAGCAGTCAGTTTTAGAAGAGCACTTCAGTGACTTGCAGAGGGTGCACCTTAAGCAGTTTTGAATACATTTATGTGGTTTCATGAAAGGTAGAGTCAGTGAGCAAGAAGGAAAAAAACAGAATGGAGAAATAAGAAAAGAACAAGATGACAGAAAGGGAAGATGACAAGTTCCAAAGGGGTAGCCATGTTAGTCTAGTTCAGCAAAGCAAGCAAGGAGTCCTGTGGCACTTAAAGACTAACAAATTTATTTATCACATGAGCTTTCATGGGTGAAAATCCCACTTAGTCAGATGCTTGAAGATGTGGAACTCAGAGAGAGAATGACTAGGAAACAAACTTTGGGGAAGAAGGAAGCCAGGCTTGAGAAAGAGGGACATATTGTTGGTGGGCAATCAGAAGGCCTAAAACTTTCTGAAGACCCTTCACCCCAAAAAACTCGTGGCAGTTCTGTTCTAACATTAAAGGAAAAACAGTACATTCTCCAGAATAGAACAACTGTAAATCAGAGTACTGCTCTATTTAAAGAGCTGGTCAAAAATTAGCATGTGATTTGCAGAGATGTACCCACATTCTTCTACGAGATGGGATGTCTGCATAGATTTCAAATGACGTTATTTATTTCAGTATTTCCTAAAGCACCAACAATGCAGTATCTAGGTGCTGGTTAAACAGTAATAGTATATCCTTTCCAATTAATGAACACTTCTTCCCCATCATCTCCTCAAACTGAATTCTCTAAGGCAACCAGATCTAAGGACAGTCAGCCAAGAGAGACCAGTTTCAGAAGGGATCCCACACCACCGATTTCAGTAGGAGAAGACCTGAATAACGGGTTCCTACTACATGGAGCATTCAAAATACATGTCTGCATTCAAACTTCCTCACTCCCCAAATTCTGAATATAGATAAAAAGAATTCCTTGTCTAGTCAACGTGTAACAAAGCAAACCTTCACACAGACTATCTGCTTCTAAATCACATTCATTAACAAAGGGCTAAAAACAAAATGTTCTTGAGCTTAATTTGGTAAAACTGACTCAGCACAATCAGATAATGCTGACCTCTTCTGTCTTTTGATGCTGGTGGCAATACATATTTTTAAGTGATAAGCAAACAGGTATACCTTGGGAATGATGCAGTGAGCCCAACTTTCATCCCACACTACGGTGCTAAACTTGAAAAAAGTTCCTTCTCCAGCAGCACAAGATGAGGAAATAAAGGGAGATGGAAAAAGGGAAAAAGCAGGGTTGGTGGGCCTATCACAACCCAGATCCATTGAGAGTTGTGTGCAGCAGGGGCTAGCTACATTTACAGTGCCGAATCCTTCTGAAGAGATTTCTGTACCCACGGCAGGGCATTGAACGTACTGGAAAGAGAGTCACCCTACTCTCACCGGTCCACAGCAGCCCAGAGCAGCAGTTTCAAAGAAAGACCTGGTCTTCCCCAGGCTGGAGTGCTTAAAGACTCTTTAGAGATTTTACCTGAGAAGCTCCAGTAGGTCTCTATTGAGCACACGCAAACCACAATTTTTTCTACAACCTGTCACTTAGTCACACTTGAGAACATTACTATCAAGTTGGCACGAAGGCACATCCCTGACATGAAGGCCACTACTCTGCTGAGGCACAGAGGTCCTACAGCTTCTCGAGAAAAAATTATCAGAATATTTTAATATGGCAAAATAAAGTACATTTTCCTAACCTCATTCTCAGGAATAGCTGAACAGTTGCAAGTGAAATTATTAGACTGAGAAAGACAACTGGGATGAAAAATTTCACTTCAAATGGTTAAGGTTCAGTAAAGTTATAAGCAACTGATGTCAGAGTCTTATAATAGGAAGTGTTAGGCAAGCTTTATCCTGGATGGTGCTACCAGTCCTGTCTATAATGCGCACATGCACACACACACAGAGAAAGTAAATGTATCTTTTACTATTCCCAGACCAAAGTTAATCCCAGAAGAGATTCTCTAAAGATACAATATTAGATTTCATTGCAGCAAAAATAATAATTAGGAATTATTAATATTATATCAGTTCTACTATCCTTACACTCATGTTCAGTAGAATCTTTCTTACATAGTACCCTAGTGGTACCTTGTTGGAACTACTTGTGAGAAGTACTACTCAACATGGGTATGGATGGCAGAATGGTGCCATTAGACCATAGTTCAGCAAGTGCTTGTGCATATGACTTTAAGCCCAAGTACTTTTAAAGAAACTACTGTATACATTTAACAAATTGTATTAAGCATAAATGTACTAATGTAGTGTCAAGAGGCACTCAGTGAGTTTGTGGCTCCATTGTGCTAGACCCAAAAAATAATGTAGAACACACTCGGTTTTGAAGGTGTTACAGTCTGAACAATCAAGACAGACAAAAGAAGAGAAGAAGAAATTTGCTCAACATCACAGAAAATTAGTGGTAGGCAATACTGTAAATATAACTCAATTCTCCTATGTTCCAGGTTTGGTCTTGCTCCATCTGCTAGGCAATGCTGCCTCTCAAACCTTAAGTCCATGGCAGGCAACCCCCAGCATGGGGCCAACAGCAACGGCTTCCCCAGGACTTGAAATTAAAGGGGGTATGGGGGAGTGTTGGGGTGCTCTCACTAAATTGGTATAACACTGTTACTAGCTGACAATTGGGGGGGTGTTGGGAAATTCAGAGGGGGTTACGAGAGGTGTTAGGGAAATCCCTGTGGCACACAAGCCATTCTGAGCAGCACACAGTGCCCTCTGTGGTGCCACAGAAACTGCTGCTTCTGCCACTGAAAGCCACTTTAGCCACCTTCTTTTGGGGACACCTGGGGCACAGGGGATCCCTGCCATGTCCATGTCCCAGACATGCTGCATAAAGAAGCCTCCAGAGTAGCTCCTCTCTGCAACATGCCACCATCAGAAGGAGCCATTCTGGGCAGCTTCTTTCCATGGCATCCATGGAGACCCTTGTCCTCAGGCACACCATCAAAAGAAGCCACTCCAGGTGGCTTCTTTTAGTGAGCAGCAACTTTCAAGTGCATGCCTGGGAAGCACCCCCAGCTGTGGCTGCAATTTTTTTCAGCGGAGAGGGCTGCCATAACCAGATGAGGATCAGGGAGGAAGGCCTGGTACAGGGGGTTAGCAAAAGTTGCTGATCCCTGTCTTAAGCACATTACTGGACTAAGACATAAATGAGATGGAACATAGAATTTGTACTATATAAACCCTAATCCAGGGGTTCCCAACCTTTTTAAGACTGGGGACCCCTTTTTAAGGTCCAAAAAGTTTTGGGGACCCCCTGCACAGTGCCACAGAGCACCAGCACGCGTTGGGCAGGGGAATGGGGCCGCAGGCTGCTCTTGGGCACGAACAGCAAGCCATAGGCATGCACTGTAGCTGCCACAGCCCCGTTCTCCTGCCAGGAATGGGGGCTGCTGCAGCCATGGCCCCCAGCCAGCCTCTGCAAGGGAACGGGGGCAAACAGCCCCTGCAATGGAGAGAAGCTGCACCACTGCCAGCATCAGCAGCCAGTGAGCGGTGGCAGCAGCCAGCCTTCTGCAGCCCCTACCCCCACCGGGCTCCAGCCCCAGCGGGAGCATCGTGGCCACAGCTGGGTTCCGGCCCCAGGGGGAACGGCACCACTGACTCCCCTGGAAGACGTCTATGGACCCCTGGGGGTCCCCGGACCCCAGGTTGGGAACCACTGTCCTAATCCACACAACTCTCTTGTTTGGCAAATAACAACAACTAGTTAGGAAACAGAGAAGTGGGATTTTCTTCTGTCTTCCCTTTTCATACACATATACTTAATTGTTACTAGAAAATCAAGCCAGACAGCCTGACAATGTGCTACCAACTCAGCATGGACAACCAAAGGGACACTGTCTCACTTTTTATCCCAAATAGAGCTGAAAGACCTGATTCTGGTATGTAAGGGAAAAATAAAAGCAAGAGCAGAATTCATGCTATTAGTATTCTCCATGAGCCTTTACTGACTGGCTGTGTGATCCTGTTGTCCCAAAGCTTCTGAAGAAGGCTCTTGCAGACCTTAAGCATGCACCACTGCTGCATGGAAAGAAGACATGTAAACCAAAACATTGCAGGAACATTTTGATTTTAACTACATTTTAACGGAAACCATGCTCTCCCAGCAATTTGCCTCACATTGTAAAGGTCGGCCGGGATTTTTTTTTTTTTTTTTTTCCAATTTCAGTTTTTCCACAGAGACCATTTTTTCCCTTCTTTTTAAAGATTTCTATTCTGTGGTAAATTTCACCTATCTGACTTTCATCTCCAAACCAAGATAAACATTTTGGAAATTCAAAATATCTCAAAGGACAAAGTCCAAGTTTCTAACCCAGCTGCAGTGTTGAATATCCCTCCTCTTTCACCAAGGCAGCAGTCCCATTAAATAAGATTCCCATTGATTTCAATGAGGACTGGATCAGGCCTTATAAGCCAGCAAGGAAAATGAAAATACAATATACTTTAATAATTGTATGTTAAACTCCAAATGTAAGAAGTGGAAAGGAAACATTCCTTAGTAAAACCAGGGATTTGAAGATAACACTTTAATCCAGATAATCCTAGCATCAGAGAAAGGTAATGCTATTTGGATAGGCTCTTTGGCACAAAACTCATCTGAAGTCGAATCATTAGATATAAAATAGATTCACTTGAGATGCAATCTCAAAACAGAAGCTAGAACAGTAGACTTAGAGAAATTATTAGGGTATCAGGGGAACCAGAAAAACAGCTATTTGCCATTCTGAACAGAAGTAGTGTGGCTTCTACTGCAGCCATCATTAACTTTCACACAAAAGAAAACTATTCTAGAAACTAACGTACTCGTATTTAGCTTATCTAGTTTTTCACTGTAGGGCAAAATTCATATTAGTGAGCAAATGCTACACACAGTCCTATACATTGGCCAAATTTCCAAAGCAGATGAGATCTGAAACTCAGCACACATATACTGTATACATGTAATTTACACCACTTCTCAGTTTGGCCAGCTGAAACCAAGCCATGTCAAAGATGATTTTAGTAGGTGTGTACAGTAGCATAGCAACAACATTTAAACTGCACATTAAAAACTCAAATAGAGGCTAAGGTCTCCTGCAGAACATCTGTACACAGATGAATGTATTCATACATATATGAATCTCTCTACATAAATACTTCTGGTGTGCCCATCATTATAGCACTAGGCCCCTCACTACTTCCAAAACAAACACAAATGATTCTCTATATCTCACTATCTCTCCAGGTTCCCCTCAGAAGGAGGTTTGAGGTTATTAAGCTGTACACTGACTTCCACAATTGTGGTTCAACTGCAAAGCTTCCTCCTGCTGTCCAAAGTAAAGGGCACATCTAGTCTGCTTACTTGCTCCTTTAGTCCCCTGATGGCTTTATGAGCACAGCTGGTCCCCAACTGAGCAACCTGATTTGCTAAACCACTGGATTGGCTGAGGGGATCAGCAGACCCGCTCTTAAAACCAGTAGCAGGGTGCCAGCTACTCAAAGTATTTGCTCATGGCTGTGATTACTCCTGCTTGTTTCCAGCCCTGTTCCTGCTTTGCCTTACTCCAGGTAACTGAGCTCAGATTCTGGATTCTGACTCTGACATCTGTCCTCCAATTCCAGCTCTGTTCCTGGGCTCCAATTCCTGACTACAGGCTCCTGCTTCAAGCACTAGGCCTTAGCTGTTCATTTCCAAGTCTTTAACATCTACCACATTTCATTCTCAGAGTTGACAATTCTACTGTTCTAGTGGAAAAGTAAGTACATATATACAGACAGGCAGACTCCACATACACAATTTGTATTTTAACAAAGATCTTCAACCCTGTAAGATTAGAATTTGTCAATTAATCTTATGTGCTGTTCCTGACACATATCGCTATCTGGAGGACTTTAAAAAAAAAAAGTCTATTCTCAAAAGGGCCAATAGCTGATGTTTCATGATATAGCTCTTACCAAACACCTATATCAGAACCTGACTTGAAAGCCATGAAAGGCTTAAGATAAATTCTAAAAATGAAAATACTGCATAAAACAGAAACTCCCATATCAAATAATTTCTAATACAGTGACACTTACTGGAAAAACACATAATAGAAAGTTCTACCAGGAAGTATGAAAACATTGTGTATGGGAATGAAAAGTGATGCTCATTTAATGACTGAAATAAAATCACTTTATTCAACTTGTAGTTGTGCTGCAGTGTAAACAGCAGTTACACTTGGGGTTTAAATTTTTTCTTGTGATACCTTTAGTGTACTCTTTTAACCCTAAGCATCAAGAAAGTATATTCAAACTTCTTTTTAAAACAGTGTTAGTGACTCTCAATGTAATATCTTTGGTTATTATAGTTACTTTATATGCCCTCTTATGCAACTTGACATGAGTATCCTTTTATTGATGATTTATAATGACTGTTTTCTTATTAACTAATTCTTGCATTTAAATAACTCAAAGCCAGGTGAGACACTAGTCATCCTCAGACTTGGTATGCTTTCTGAGCAGACAGCAGTGCAGAACATGCTATAAGTATGCCAAAAGGAAAAGAAGAAAGGGTTTAAAGAAAAAACAAAAATTATTCCCTTTACCCAATATCTGGGGATCTAATCCTGTATTTCTTACTTGGGAATGCTCAATGACATCAATCAGTGATTTCTCACAATAATGAGACCAAGATCAGGCTGCATGCAAGGTCTCTTCCCACCTACCCTTGTCCTCCTTAGAATATATTACAGAATATTTTATTTGATTACTGAAATTATTTAAATCAGACTTCCACCACAACACTGACACATGCCTGATTCAGAAGAACCATTTTTGCCAGTGAGTGCGAGTCTTGTCAAATCCAGCACAAAATAAATAATAATTGAGGTTTTAAGAGTTACCCATCTGTTGCCAGAAACTGAAATTCCTTTAAGGAATTTAAAGTTATATAGTTATACAGGAAAGAGAAACTGTTAAAAATTACACAAAATAAAAAATGTGAGTTCAAAATTGTTATATACTTATCTTTCTTCTTTCTTTAAGTAAATATTTTATTATATGAAAAAAATGAAAGAAATCGACAATTACAAGAAAGTAAAAAAACACAACATATAATACACTGTTATACAATAATAGCTTACATTTCCCTCCTGCTTTATGCAAAAAAAAAAATTAACAATTAAATTTAAGGACTTCTTGTTTGTTTCAGCAAGAATTGTTTATATAGCAGTATCTACTTCTAAATTAACGATACTCTGAAAAAAACTTTTTACATACAAACAATGGTGTATTTTCTCTAGCATTGCTTTCATCATACAGCACAGTTGTGTGAAACTTCATGAAGGGGATAAGTTAAATTTAACAAGGGCTATCTAAGCATTTATTCAAGTTATGGAATAAAAAAGCATAGTTACCATAGCAACTGCTAAATCATATGGTATCTGCAAGGAGAGGCAAACTACCTCAAGTAAATACTTGTGTGTTTGTTAAGTCCTGTACTATGCAGAATTTTATTTTGTTGAGAAATGCATAGTAACAACCTGACATTTTCCAGGTTTTATTTAGTCTTCTACAAGCTGGTAAAAATAATCCAGAGTGTTATTGTTTGGATCTTTTACATTAGCTTAGAATATGGAAAATGCATTTGATTATTCACCTAATGTTTTATTATAATTCATGCAAATTAAAACTATGTAACTGAGGAAGCATTATGTAAGATATTTTGCGTACCTCTCAAAAATCACATTGTATCTTTGTCAACAGAGGACAATGCAAGATGGAACTGGAAAAAGTGCTTACTAGTCCACTAGTATTTGTAATTAGCATACAGAGTCTCCTTACTCCCTTCCCTTGAGAACATCCAACCTCCTGCCTTGTGTCTTGTGCACCGCAAACCTCAGCTGATGAACCCCGTGATCACATACTTCCACACTGGTCATTCACACCCACAAACATCTTAACATTCATCAATCATGGAGCATCTGCTGTACCACACCACCACAGGGACTTCTTATCTAATTCTCTCTGTAGTCATCTTTCTGTCAACAGGCACTCCTTCCTCATCTATTGTACCATGGGGCAGGAACAGTCTCTTTGTTTGGTGCGCATGCAAAGAACTAGCATAGTGGGATGCTGTTGCATGCCTTGTGCTTCTAGGTGCTACAGTATTGTAAATAATAATACTTCATCATATAGAGGGCCACTGACATCTGATGACTGACTCTCCAGTAGATCACCTCCTAGCTGAGGAAGAATTCCCCCCAGAATATCAACATCTTTTGGGTTTCCTGGGCATTTGTAGAAATAGGGCTGTGCCCCTACCCACCTGCACACACCACATGAATATACACACACACTTTTGCTAGGCTATTTATGGCTATAGGCGGTCTTAGCATGTGCAAAGCGCCTAGGGCCCAGCAGACAGAGGGACCCCTGTGCTACTTCAGGGAGAGTCAGTGGGGGCTGGCAGGTGACCTGGCAGAGTGGTGGGCTGGCAGGGTCTCCCTGGTGGGGTCAGTAAGCCTGGCAGCGGCCTGAAGAGGGGCCAGTGGAAAGGCTGGGGCACCTGCAGCAGCAGCCCACAACAGAGCCAGTGGAGGGGCCAGCAGTGTGGCCCAAGAGCCTACAGTGGGGCCTGTGAGCCTGGAGGTGGGACCAGGGGTCCACTGGCAGCCCACAGCAGGCCTGAGATGCCTGGCAGTAGACCACAGCAGCAGGGGTGGCAGGGGCCAAGGCATCCAGCAGGGGTCTGCTAGAGGGGAGGGGGATTGGCAAGGACTCACAGGCAAGCAGGGGAGTCCCTCAAGGCTGGCAGTTTCCAGAGGGGGGCATGTGAGGAGCCCCATCCTTGACTTTTGTCCCAAGCCCCAGAATCACTAATGCCACACCTGCATCCCATCGCCACAAAATAATATAATGCCTTGTCACCACATGATGGTGAGAAATGGTGATGAACCCCTAACTGAACCCATTTTATTTTGAATATCAACTCCTGCTCTTAACTATTCACCTTGTATCTTTTACTCTATCCTTCCACAACTTTATGACATCTGTTACCTCTGCCACCTACACACACAACCATAGTCTTGATCTCATCATCAGCACCACTAACAGCCCCTCCTTTTCTCCAGTTTCATTCATAGTTAGAGCAGAAACAAATAATTGATTTTTTCCCCCCAGTAGGCACACCAAGGCCATGTAAAAAAGTTAATAGAATTTTTTCATTTTTTCCTCACCAATACAAAAAATGTTTTGGTTTGGGTCATTTAAGTTTTGGGCATTTTAGCCTTTTCCAAAACTAACTCCGGTTTTATTTCTGAATGAAATGTCCTTTCAAAATGAAAAGCTAAAAATATTTAGTTTCAAAACAAAATGTTTGACTTTAAAAATTATCAGTTAAAACTATTTGCCATTAGTATTCAACCCACCTATTCAACCCAAATTAGCACAGTTTATTTGCCAAAAATACAGTTTTGAGTTCACCAAATCTATTTGTCTGAAAAAATTCACACACTTCTATTTTAATCTCATCTGCACATGTGTCTCCCTGGTTGCCCACTTCTGCCTGGTTACACTTAACTACAGTATGATCGTTACAGCTTTATTCCTCAGAAAGTGACCCTGCCTCATCACTCTCTTAGGCATCTTGAGCTCAGTTATTTTTCAGACTATTTTGCTCCATCCTTTGCTGATTCTCCTTTCCCAAGCCATTGGTCACTGGCTCCTTGATGTGTATTTTGACAAATAAGGAAAGATGCTTTGCGTCAAGAAGAGACAAGCTCCAAAATGCTTCAGTCTGTCAGAGAATGACTGAATAAAGGAATGATGAAAAGAGATATGTGAACAAATGGCCATGCCTTAATGCCATTAAAAGGATCACAGTACCTAAGTGCTCAATGGAGACAACAGATGACACCTTCTTCAGCTTGTTCATGCTTCAAGAAGCAAGTGCCAGAGTTAAACATACTAGAAGGAGTACACACATCACAATGCTTGAAGAAGCTCAAGAAATTGTAATTACAGTGAGTTATTCATATCATCTTGGATAAAACACTTGGTAATGGACTTGTGGTTTATGTATAGGCTTGGCAGAATTCAATTTGTTTTTCTTCCTAATTTCATCAATTAATATCTATTTTTATCTTTAATTTTTAAATAAATTTATCAATGTTGTTTTTACAGTTGCTGGAAATTAAAGGTCAGAAAGAGGGATATGGCTACGGCTGTGCAACACTGACCACAGGCAACTCCTGCATAGCCAAGGGTCGCAAGAACCCAATGAGCAAAGGGCAGGAAAGGCTGCAGTTCTGACCCAGCAGAGCAGAGACCTCTGGCCAGAGCTGTGAGGAGGAGGAGAATTAGCCCTGAGCCTCAGGGTGCTAATGCACAGCTCTTGCCCAGAGACGTCTTCCACATGACTGGCTGGAGAGTGAGCAAGTGGGGCAGTGACAACAAAAGTTACAGAGACTTCCCTGTGCTACAGCAGGGACTGTGGCACAATCCCTGCAGGGAACAAGCTGAAGGAAGATTACAGTCCTGGCGCATCAGAGCAGACACCCTCATACCTGGTCAAAATGGAGGAGGAGGAGAAAAAGACAGCCCTCACAGGAGGCCACTCAGCTGCTGAATGGCTCCTGCCCGGGAGTGGTTCCTCCACCATGGCAGGGAACTTCTCCTCCTTGTGACCAGAAAGAATCTCAGCTCTTCCCTACCAGGATTGGAGCCTTCCCTGCAGTGATAGGGTGTCACCAGCCCCGATGCAGTACAGGGAACCCCTGCAGCAACAGCTATGCTGCACCATAGGAAGAAGGGCGTGGGTCCATGACAGCAGGCAGCTCTCTGAACAGCTAGAAGGCTGGTGACACCTTATCTCAGCACGCACAAGGAATGGGGGCTGCACTAGTGCCAACTGTCACCTATAGATTTTTTTTCTACCTGATTTTAGCTTGTCAGCTGAAACTTATCAACCATAGTGATTTCAGTTGAACCCTGTCACGCCTCATTATGGATGACTGAAATGTTCAACTGAGCTATACGGGGAATTGGTATCAGAAGCTGACAATGCATGGGAACCTGAATGGAAAAAAACAGGAGCCAGCTGATATTTGAAGATTAGGTTTGAAAAATGTTTTTAACAGATCACTAGGTGGTGCAGAGTCTATGTGAATGTACACTGGTGTTACTTACATTACACCTTCCATGCCCTCAAAATGGAAGTTTTATGGGTTGTGTAAACCACATGCTGAGACAGAAAGGGTTATGGAGCAGTTCTAGGACCAGGAGACTCCTCTCTAGCATATCTGCAGAGCCTGCTCCCACAAGAGGAAAGGTTTTAAAGGAAGCCAGATAACTCAAGGGGGGGCAGGACAGAACAGATTTGAAAGCTCCTGAGTAGGAAGCCCTTGGCTTTACTGTAAGAGAGGGCCTACAAGCAGCAATTTTTCCAGACCCTAAAGAAAGGTCCAGGGAGAAGACCCAGGTGAGAGGTAGCTGAGAGTTCTCTCTCTAGGAGTGAAGATGGACAGATGCATGAGATGTGCAGTTCAGAGACCAGGGCTAATCAGGGATTGCAGAGTGCCTAAAATGGTGTGTAGAGGGAGAATGTGACTTCCTTTCAGGAGATAAGTGAAACCCAGGACCCTGAACCAGTGTGAACCTGGGGTGAGCCCCCAAGGCTACCATCTGAGCCCAGCTGTGCAGAAGATTCTGTGGTTTTTGCTATTTTCTGTTGGACTTTGATGCCTTGTAGGGAAGTGAGTGGCACTAGGCTGTAGCCCAGGGAGGTAGCTCTAAGCTTTACTGGGTGTAAGCTGTCATTGCCTCTCATAGGACCTTGTGTTAGAGTCCAATGGAGAGGCTGAGCTCAGGCTCCCTTACCAATCACACTTTTTGTGGAAGGAGCATAAACCTATGTTCCCCATTCTCGTTTGAAGAAGAGGAGAAGATAGAGACACTAAGTCCTGCATTAAGGGAATGAAACCTTTTCTTTTGTGGGGATGTTGGACTGCTACCCCAGAAGGAAGCAAACTCAGCTGGTGACGCAGAGAGAGATCCAATTCAGGTAGGGTCATGGCTGGAACTGCAACTTAGGTTGCCAGCACTGGAGCTGTAGATTGCAAGGGATGAAAGAGTTGCCCATGAGTCCTTCAGTGAATGTAGGGCATCATCTGTTTTCACAGAGAACAGCTCATCAAAGGGGAGTTCCTGAATGATAGGTTAGACTGACTCCCAGGGAAAACTGGATGACTGCAGCCACACTTCACATCTCATCACCACCCCCGAGCGAACAGAGGGACATATCTGCTGTCTACCATGGCCTGGAGGCTGATCTTCCAGCCTGGCCTTGTCCAGTTGCTTGACTTGTTGGATGTCTTCTGAGAACTCCACCAGCCTAGCATAAGTGTTCAAATCATACTGTGCCAGCAGAGCTTGATAACTGGAAATGTGGAACTGGAGGGCTGCGAAAGAGATTAGAGTCTGTGGCCAATGAGGTCTAGACACTTTGCAGCCTTGGAGACAGGTGAGGGTGAAATGTTGGCATGCCTGTTCCATGGCTGTGTGCATGACCAGACAGAGGGGGAAGGGTGAGGGAAGGACAAGGGGAAGAACAGAGTCAGCAATCTTAATTGGCACAAAGTATCTGTGTCCTTCACTCTTCGGTTAGGGGCAAAGAACATCAGCTTGTGCCATACAGCATTTTTGGGTTGCAAAAAGGCATTGTGGCTAGACAGAGCTACACACACCTGTCCTTAAGGATGAAGAATATCCACAACTGGTGAGGTTCATCCACAGCCTTTTCCAATGGCAAAAACAACAAGAATCCTGTGGCAACTTAAAGACTAATAGGTTTCCCTGAGCACAAGCTTTCATGATGAAGTGGACTGAAGCCCACAAAAGCTTACGCCCAAAGAAATCTGGTAGTCTATAAGGTGCTACAGGACTCCTGTCGTTTCTGCTGTGCACAGACTAACTTGGCTACCCCTCTGAAAATCTTCTTGAATGGAACACCCAAGTTGAGGGCCACATTCTTCAGCAGCTCCTGATACTGGTGCTGGTCATCAGGAGGGGAGAGAGTCAATGGGATCTGAGCCTTGTTAAGAGAAGAGGCGGCTGACATATCAGTGATACTAGTGGTGCCTAGCTGAGCTCTGGATCCTCCCCTGGGCCCAACATAGATGGGTATCAGGCCACCAGCAGTGGGCATGACTGGTGATAAGGGTCCCTCATGAGCCCGTGGTGCCATGAGGCTAGGTCTTGATGGTACTGTGGGCCCCAAGGATATGGGTGCCACCCAGGCAGGCCCAGAAAATAGTGCATCAGAAAAGGTAGGTACACCCAGGTGCACCCACACTGTGGTGGTAGGCTGGGAAGGAGGATGGTTCTTCTGCTACAAAAACCCCTCCAAGTCTGAAGAAGTCTCTAGAAGTGGCAGAAGAGATGGGTCACAGCTGAGGAGGAATGCCTCATCTGCTGGTGGGGTACAGCAATTCAAGGTGGGAGATGAGAGTCAGCATGTACATCTGACTCAGGGTTCAGGGTACATCCTCTTGTATGCTAAACTTAGGAGGGCTACACAGAGTGGAGCCTAGAAAATTCTGTGGTGGCTGAGGGCATGGCAGCAGGCTATCACAACCAATAGTGCCAGTAGGGCACACTTCTTCACCTTGCTCCTTGCCTTAGAGGGTGGCCCTGCAGGATCATCACAGGACAGCTCATCCTTGACCAGAATGGGCTTGAGTAGTGAATGGAATGCATTGCAGCAGACTGCAAAAGGGGCCTGCTATGCTGTTCATGGGACAGCCTGTGGCTCTCCTTGTACACCTCACATCTTAGTGGTGCCAACAAATCTGGGCATGAAAGCTGAGAACAGAGCACTCACCACTAGTGAGGAGCAGTGCAATAGCAATTGGCCAAGATCAGACTCCACGCAAGGCCAGAGCATTTCCGCTAGGGGGAACCAGCAGAGGTGCAGAAGTCAAGCATCACAGGTCCTTGATGGGAAGGACCAGCAGATATCGCAGTGGGTGATAAGGTGCCTCTCACCCAGGCCATAGAGATGATGCATGCGCTCACTTCATCACTGCTCATGATGAAGAAGCAAGGACACAACACGAGGCACAGTTCCTGAACCACTGATGAAAAACTTCCGGCTCTGGTGCATACTTACTTGCGTTTGGAATATACCTAGGGGCCATTGCTCAAAGAACCTCTCCCTTTTTCATTTGAGTTTTAACTGGCAAAAAAATGCTGTTTTTAGGACAGTAAATCTAAATGCTGCCACCACCATCAGAGCTTTCAGGACAATTGAAGACATTTCCACCCTACCTTCACCCTCAAGAAATGGATTAAAATGCTTCCTCCAAGGAAAATAAGATTTTTGAAAACTGTTAACCCTTTGATGATGATTATGTCTTGTTCCATAGCTAGTAATGTGAAGAGCAGTAAGCTAAACCCATTTTGAAGGTCAAGCAATTAAAAGGAACAATGACAGTCAACAGAAAAGTAATTTTATTTATTGATTGTGAGCTAAAAACAGCTTCAGTGAACTCCAAATACTCAAAAAAAAAACAAAAAACCACAAACCCAAAGCAAAAATGCAACAGAATAACTAAAATAAAACATCCAAAATTAATTACAGTTTGTTTACTTCATTTTGTCAGAACTAGTTTGGTAAACTTTGATCTAATCTTCTTGCCAAATAATTCTTTGACCCCATGTTATCACTCAAATACAATGAAATTCATGTGGTGGAAAAGGTTTATGCCCTGAAAAGGGATAAACAAAAAGAAATCAAAGATGCTTACAGTAACCCAAAGTTTTTATAGATAGATATAGAAAGAGAGATAATGTATGACAGGGAATTAGGAGCTCACACAACATTTGGCAAGCAAATTTTTCCACGATGAAGTAATTTGTTTACAGTTTTCATTTTTATAAAAGCCCTAGCCCGTTTAATATTTTTCCATGCTCTTAACAATACAATGCAGATGAGGTACATCAGATGTATTGTGTAAAGGCAAGGAAAAGGAGTTTTGCTGTGGCAAGCATTTAACATGTATATAGTAAATCAGAAAAAAAGGACAGTGAAGGGAACTGGAACAAATGAAAAAATTAAATCAGTGAATTAAATTTAAAAAGTGAGTAAAGGTTACAGTCCATTTTCACATTACAATGGCAAAGCACCCTTACTTGTGTGTTCATAGTTCAGTTGGAATGCAGTATTTTAATTTGTTCTTCTTATAGGTAAACCATGAATACCCACAAGAAATTAAAACACCTACTTGTTGCAGTCTTTTTAGTGTTAATTCCTTTACCATATATGAAATATGACATGAATGAAAAAGCAAGTAATACTAGACAACAATGCACATAACTTAGTGGAAAGCATTCTTCTAATAACTGAACTTATTAAAAAAATGTCCAACATATCTTGATGTGATCTTTCTAATAAAATAGAAGCACCAAAAATAATTTACTCATATTGCAAAGCAGGCTGAAGAAAAAAAAAAAAAAAAAAAAAAAAAAAGATAAATGCAGTAGAACTGCTACTCTCCTGCTGCCTGGGGGCCAGAGACTGGGGCTGCATGTGGCAGGACTCCAACACACCAATGCATTGCAAAGCAAAGCTTCAGTTGGCTCTTTACACAAGAATGCTGAAGATGCATGCGTGGGGAATGAAGTAATGGGAAAGGCAAGAACAGCAGGAAACAGCCTATAGTCACTGACCAAATACCCTGCATAGGGTGCGCACAGAGAGTTTAGGCTTTGCTGTACAGGTGGATTCTGTCCCCACAGCCTGTGAGCATGTGCATGTTCCCACAACAAAACCCAAAGCTTTCTAAATGGGGGGGGGTGTACCTAAGGTGAAACACCTATATGCATGTGACGTGATTCTCAGAGGCCCCAAGGAATGGAATCTATGGGTGCTCCATGCCCCAGAAAAATTTAGGTGACCAACTTCACGCACATCATTTGACATTTTTGGCCCAAACACACAGCCTCAGACTTTGTTGAAGAGGGCTTTACTGAATTAAGAGGCAAAATTATGTCCTCTTCTGGATGCACTCTTCCCCAAATCTCCTTCCTGTGTGCAGCAACGCCCCCTGTTGTGGAGCACAGTTTTGTATGTATATAGTTAAAACGTGTCACAGCATAGCTTCGTAAGAGTGCTGTGCCATCAGGTTTTGCTGCATGAGGGTGTGATCTGGCAGTTCAGTCATTCGCAGTAGCCCAGTGTTGGCCAGTCGTAGTTTGCCTAGGCTGCGGATTAAAGTCATAGTTTGCCTAGGTGCCCAAAAACCTTGGACCAATACAGGGTGAAGGGAGTAAGGATCTGCCTCAGACTCCCTGTATATCATGCATAAGGATCTGGCTGAATCCCTGTCCATGAATTCAAGGAGCACAAGATTACTTCTACCATAGCCCAAAGGGGGTAGAGAAGGAAGACTAGGTGGAGCCATGCAGGAGGAAAGAGAAGAGTGCTACAACAAGTTGAAAGGCATGAAGCAGTTTACATCCTTCTGAGTGCTGGGGAGTGCAATGAGGCATTCTGCTTCTTGAAGACAGGCTGTCTCCAGATTGGGAGCTCACAGGGCAGCAGAGCAGCTCTGCTATGTCCCCAGTTGAAGGCTGAGCCTAAGTTTTACAATCCAGCTCTTTGGACTTTCAAACCTCTTCAGGTTTGATGTTCAGCACTCTGCTGAAACAAGTAACAGATGCCTTTAACATTAACACAGCTATCCCTTTGGAATTTAACATTGCTATCAATGATCATCCTGATTTAGGTCATTCAACTCTTTTCTAAATCACCAAATGAAGCCATAGTATTTTCCTTCTATCTAGTGATCTCTATCACTCTAACAAGTCAGAGTAGTCCAAATTCTAAAGTGAGCACATCCGGCAGTTTTAGAAAATGTATTCCATAATGGGCATTGGGTCACTGCTAATTTCAAACCCTGTTTCATGTTTTCACATGCAGCATCCAATTAAATTTTTTATAGCATATTTAAAATGAAATCTCTGTGTCTGCACTAGAGACCTCATTTTCATGTGCTATGAATGAAAAGACAGAGTTAGAAATACTAATCAGAAAAGAAAGGGGGTATACCTGCTTTGATTTAAATTAGGACAGGCAGCAAGAATTCATTAAGTTGCCTGGCTTTTCATTCCCTTGCTCTTTGTGCTGCCATTTGCATCCAAGTGCAAAGTGCATATTAAATGTCATCAAATTCTCTACTCGCTCATATGGGCAGCAATGTCTTACACCCACTTTGCAAAAGGAGTACTAGACAACACATGATGCAAGATGGTGGAGAATCAGGCCCAAAGGGCCTTATGCTGCTTGCACTGAGATCTGTGGAAAAACTCCCATCGATTTCAATGGGCCCAGAACCATATTTTAAAGGAGATCATGCTTATGTTCGGGGACTGCTGGCTCCTTACTGAAACTGTGGGGGGGTTTTTGGTCGGCCACTTCTCAAAGTACCAAGGAAAGGGGAAGTGTCAATGAGATATCAGGACCCTGAAACTGACTGACAGTCCCCAGGACCACAGGGAACAGGCCAATGTTCCAGGCCAACCTAACTGACAGGGCAGACTGCAAAAATTGAGGAAGGCAAGTGTCTGAGTCCCATCCTCCATGTGAACTGGAGCTGCCAGGGCAAAGTGGGGCCAAGCTAAGGAGAAAGCAGCACACAGAGCCACAAGCAGCTGAAGCCAGGGAAGCTGCCCAGGGGCAGAGCTGTGCTGGGAGCAGAGGCAGATCAGCATCAGCCAAAGGGACCCAAGAAGCAGCCCAGGGAATGGAGCTGGAGGCAGAGCACCTGCTGCACTGTGGCACAGTGGGCCTGGGACCAGAGCCATCTGGAGCTGGGTGCGGTGAGCAGCTGAGGAAATGCTGGGCAGAAAGCCCAGTGCAGGGAGGCACCACCATCTAAGAGGCCTCACAGGCCAGACTTGGAGGTGGATTGTGATCCCACCAGAGGAGTGGGTGGAGAGAATATCATTGCTGGGAAAAAGGGTCCTACCACCTAGCACCTGCAGGTGCGTGACCCCTGCCAGAGCAAGAGTCTGTGTGCCTAAAGTATCCCTGCAGCATAGCCAGGGCCTAGATAGGAGGACTGGGACACATGAGAAACAGACTGTGAACTTCACTTACAACCCAGAGACACTGTGTGGTATCTTCATGCCCAAAGGGCAGCAATAGGCATTTTAACCATTTCCATTTTTTCTATTGATGACTACTTAATAATTTACATTTAGTTTGAGCTATATGTCAGTGGGCCAGGGAAGCATCCAGGACAGGTCCCAGGGAACTACTATGAGTGTACTGCTTGTTAAAATTAAAGGTTATGGTACTGGAGGAGAAGGGGAGTCTTCATGGTCAGGCAGGTGTCTGGGTAAAAGAGTGTGGGAGCAAGGACTCAGATCCTTTTGCTAACCAATTTCACTGGGGTAGTTTATAAGCCAGGAAAGTTCCCCACAATAAAAGGGTCATTCCCCTGTTTATGTAGGAAGCAAGAAAGAGGCCACAGAGACAAAGCAGTGGACATCGTTTTGAGAATTTTAGTAATGCCTCTGATTTAAAAAAAAAAAAAAAAAAAAAAAAAAGTTAAACAAGAAAAAGATCTAAATATAAAAACAACAAGCAGTTGTGTGGCACTTTAAGAAATCTGTTAGTCTTAAAGTGCCACACAACTGCTTGTTGTTTTTTTACTGGACTAGACTAACACGGCTATCCCTTTGGAAACTAAATATAAAAACCTTTCCTCTCCATTCTTTGCCAAGGAAGAGATGAAAGAAGCAGAAAACTCACTCCAGGGAGCAAAATCTGTTGGTTGGAGATGACCTAACATCTCTCCACAGCCATGCCTCCTCCAAAAAAAATCTCTCTGCTTCTGAGTTTCTTGCAATTAAAGGAGGGGGGGGAAATGGCAGGAGGGGGGTCATGGCTGGGAAAGAGCTGAGTTTTAACAACAATATTCCCAAGTTAGCAACTCCAAGGAAATATCTGATATAGTCAGCATTCAGTCCAGTGAGATCCTGATCCAGGCTTTCAAACTTTCTCAGAAAATCATTTCGCCCAGGTACACAGAGGAAGGCATTGGCAATGAGGAAGCAGCTGGGCCAGATAAGGCCTCATCTACATGTGGGATCTCTGCCATTGGTGGCTAGCTGCCTCAGTGACTGTAGCAGTTCTAACACTACTACAGACAAGATGAACTGAAATTTTCACTATGTGCAATTTACCCCTGCTGCAAACTGGACTAAATCCCAATTTACAGAAGTTTCTGTACAGGGAGCATGCACTAGGTCAGCTAATTGGTGTCTGGCCACTGACTGCTGTTACCAACTCTAATCTCCAAGGTAAACAAAGCCTAAAATCATAACTGAAGCCATTCTACCCTGGTGAACAGAAAGATCAAGGAAGCCACATGCTGGATCTGGTGCCCATGTGAACACCCCGGTCAGGGTGAACTACCAAACCTCAAACACCAGAAGGGCTGATGAGCACTGAGTTTCAAGGGCAGAGTTTTTTAAGCCCTGGTCTATTCTGACAGAAATGTCAACCTTCTGCAGCTTGCATCTCCACTGGCAGAGCAATAAATTCGAACTAAATGGAACTGAAATTCGACCTGATAACATTACCCTGCAAGTTGCACAGGGTTGAGGTTTAATTCTGCATGAGAGCAGAGGAAATTGACTTCACTGGCCTTCAGGATCTACCACAGAACTGCATCTGATCTTGCTGCTTTTGATTTTCCACTGTGCCGCACCATGGCCAGCTAAAGAGTATATAACTCCTCCCTTGTCTGCAGTCCCAGGAAGTTTTGAATTCATCCCTCTCTTTGCATGTGACACTATGCCCTTCTGTGCCTGTGACAAAGAAAGATGGTATGGGAAGCTTTTCTTTCTTTTTTTTTTCTATTTCTTTTTCTTTAAAGAGACAGAGAGAAGGGGAGGGGGAGTAAGCATGTTGCATCACTGGAGGTCAACTGCCTCCCCACAAACCCTTGCATACAGTAGCACTGTGGGATGGCTACCCACAGTACAATACATCCAGGAAGAAGTAAGGGTGACGAGTGGAGACAAGAGCCCACAGCAAGGAGCAACATTGTGATCACGCTCCCATGCGTTGTCTAATTCATCAGCACAGAATCAAATTCCAATCCTGCACCCACTATACACAAGCCCTAGTAAACTTTGGCCCTTTTAAAGCTTTTAGTTCAAGAGAGTCCTGATCTAGTGCTCAGTACAGCCAAATCCTGATGCCTTTATGTAGAAAGAAACAAGTAAAAACTAATCTTATGTTGAGGAGAGAGGTGGTGTACCTATGCCAACAGTGTCAGTAAGTGTTACAGCAGTGAAGCAGCACTGTGACAGCTGTGTAGACAAGCCCTGAGTAAGGACTTCAAGATTTGGCCCAATATAAGGTACAAAATAGAAGTACTTCTTTCGAATCTTACAGACAGTTGGGTATTAATGAGCTGGCTTGATTGCTACACATTAAAAATATTATCAACCTTCCTTTTAGCCTTCTATCTTTAGAAAACTATTTCTTTAGTTTCACACACAAATATGGACAACTCATGGCTGGTCTATACTACAGAGTTAGGTTGATGTAAAGCAGCTTATGTCACCTAATTACATTAGTGCGTAACTGCACCTTTGCTCCTGCTGAGAGGTATTGGGCTTACATCAATGTAGTTAGGGCAACCCAGTGTTTGTATAGTCACTGGGTTACTTATAATGGAGTGTTGTCTGTCTTGTCCATTTCATGGTAGGAGCAAGGAAACTGACAAGAAAGCCAGGATCTAGACTAGAGCACAGCTGTCCCTCTTGCAGAGATTTGGACTTAGTGGGCTTTCTTGTCACTTTCACGGCTCAGAACCATGAAATAGACTATGCTGCTTGGCTCCTTGTGGAGACAGAGAGAAGGGGGGGGGCCCCCTCTGGCAGCTTCTCCTTGCTCCCAGCAGGATATGGAGAAGAGAAGTCCCAGGCAGATTCCCCCCACTCCCAGCAGGAAAAACAGAGTGGAGGGAAGGGATGGGAAGCCTGATGGGAGCCGCCAGGCACCTGGAAGGGAGCTGCCAGCAGAATTGAGAGACCAGGCTCTCAGCGCCCTATGCTGCCCCACTTAGCTTGGTGGAAGTGCTTCCAGTAAGGACATGCACGATTGACTCAAGGAGGATAGTGTGGATATGTACCACCTCTGTCATTACTGCAATGCAGGGGCGTCACTGGCTCCTGGCACACAGGGCACATGCCCTGAGTCCCGGCATCAGTGCCCCAAATGCCTGGGGTGCCCCCTGCCTCTCCCGGCCCGGTCCTGGACAGGTATCCTGGGTGGGGCCAGGCCAGCCATGGTGTCACCTGCCTCTCCCAGGTCCGGCTGCCTGCAGCAGCCACTGTCACGCCCATCCCCTTCCCTGGATCTTTCCCCAAGGCAATGAAGCTCCTCCTGCAGTGGTTGTATACGTTTCTAGTATACTAGACATACCCTGAGTTCCTCCAAGTTCCCTGAACACGTATGAAAGTAATTCTAGATAAAAGGAGGCATCAAATATACTGTCAGGGTTATAAGGAATATGTTTATACAATATATGAAAAAAATGCAGAAGAAAGAACATTCAGAATTTCATGAAATTTCCTGATCACAGAAATATGGGGGTGAAATATTAAATACAAACAAGGACAGCTTTTAAAAAAAAGATTGCTTTGAATTTATGAATTGGCAGTTCTGCTTCTCTAAAGAGAGAAAATAATATGAATTCATCAGACCACAAACATAAGTAGATAAGTGGTTTATGCAATTCAGCCTACACAAATGTAGTCTAATGAGTCTAGGGACAAAAATAAGAAACGGCAATATTGCCATACAGTATAAAACAATGAGCTGGAGAAAGATATAGAGTTAAGCTAATAGATACAAATTCAAAACATTTAGCAAAAAGAAAATCCCAGGAAATGTAAACAGCGTTATTACAGAGAAACAAGAGGAAAATATTCAATCACGGTATTATAAAAAGGCTACTAATTAAGTAGAGACATGCAATTAAGTGAGTTAAGTAAGAGCTTAATTTATTTTAAAAGCTTAGAGAAACTTGGTGTGTACTTTCTGGAAAACAGGATTTAACTGAAGTCTACAAAATTCTGAAGAGAACAAATGATGGCGTACAATCATGGGTGGTGGTTATAACAGACTAAGCCTTCCCTGGCATGGCTGCTGCTACCCTGCCGTCAGATACCTGGACCATAGTGCTCTCGTCTCTTCCCCTTTCCACTGGGAGTGAGCTTCCACCACAAGCTTTTGCTTCTTTATTATGCGCCATTTAGATTCCTAGATGCCTGAGGCAACAGTATCTACTTCTCAGCTTCCTGGGTCTGTTGGATTCCCCAGGGAAATTACATGAACCCTGGAAGCTGAGATCCAAAGGGGCAGCTGTGTTAGTTTAGTTCAGAAAAACAAACAAACAAGAAGTCCTGTGGCACTTAAAGACTAACAAATATAGCATCTTCTCAGCCACCCGGGAACCTACATAGCACAAAAAAAAAAAGCTCAGCTCAAGGGAGCTGAATGGGGGAACAAGGGAAGCAATGAATGGTAGGGAAGACCAAGAGAGGTTGGGGTGGGGAGGAGAAGAGGGGTGCATGCAGGCCAAGTGAGGGTGGGATGGGGGCATAGTGCAAGCAGGGTTGCAGGTGGAATAGGAAAGAATGAGGTCATGGGTCAAATTCTCTTGCTTTTGCAAACTAACATAGCTCCACTAGGTTCAATGAAATTGTGCCAATTTAAACAACCAGAAAATCTGCCCCCATGTTTTTAGTACTTGTGTTTACTTAGAGTATAGCAACACTCGAATTCCAAAAGCATTTTTAAATGGTAGTGTTTGGTCAAAGGACTGGTAAAATGGGAGCTATAGAGTTCCAAAATGGACCACTGCAGGACGCTATTTCCTTGTGGCTCTCCCATTGCAGGCCAGAAATGCCACTGTGACAAACAGCAGGCAGTCAGGGGTAAATGACTCAAGAAGAAAAGAAAAGGAGAGAAGCCAGGTACTCAGGTGTGGGGAAACACATGCCTAAGGACTTTTCTCCTTAATTTGCCAAACTGTTGGACAGGATACTCAGAAAAGCCCAACTGATGAGGCAGGGGCTAACTTTTTTGTTCTGTGTTTGTATAGCACCTTCAACAATGAAGGCTGTTAACGTCCATGACCAGGGCTCCCAGGCATTACACCTGTCCATTACCAGGACTCCCAGGGCCTGTCCATGACCAGGGCTCCCGGGCATTACAACAATAAACATAATAGTCAAAGAAAAAGGTTTCAGAGAAAATCAAGGTTCAGAGAGATCTGTACAGAGAGAACAATCCTGCTTAAGGGAATAAAAGAACATGAGGAGAAGTTACTGTGCCTGCTTCATTCTTACTACAATGAAGTTCTGTTCACCTTCTCAATCAAGTGACTCTCTGCCTGTGTATTCTTCCCAGCACTTTCTTCCATTCAGGGTTCAACAAACTTCTACCGTCTCCCCAGCAAGTATTCCGCAGCACTTTGCAATCCCACAGCACTTTGCAAACATTCATCAATCACTGTAAGATTCACAGTATCCCTGCAAAATACTATCTTAAAGTTTAATTCTTTAACCCCTAGACCAGCGGTTCCCAGTCTTTTTTGGCTCAAGCACCACAGATATAATTTTTACATCCCTGAAGGGCCACCAGTCTTTGCTAGCAGGGTCCCCCACCTGCAGCCAGACAGAAGTAGTTCCATGAGAAAGCTGCCTTGCTGAACCGCCTGGCTGCAGCAGGGAAACCACATGCATCTGGTAGCCCTGTGCACTCCACCTGGGTCCCTAGACAGTGGCTCTATTCTGCAGCCAGGGGGATGGAAGAGCAGTGCTTCGCTTCCTCTAGCTCCAGCAAGGACCCCAGCGCTTATGGACCTAGGCAGAGCACTTTGCCCTGCTCATTGTTCCAGCCAATGGAAGGGGAGTGATGACCTCCCATCTTGCTGCCTGGAGCAAGGTGCATGCATTAGTATTGTAGTCCCATGACAATGCACTCCACCTGGGTTCTTAGGCAGCAGCTCCCTTCTGCAGCTAGCATGCAAGGAGTCACAGACCACTTTGAAAGACTGCAGAGGCCACTTTTGGTCCTTAGGCCACAGTTTGGTAACCAATGCCCTAGACAATACTCCCTGGTGAATGTTTGCTATTTGAGCTATTTTCAAATCAAGAACAATGATTCATCAACCTAAACTAGCTAAAACGAAGGACCAGCACAAGAGGTATTCATTTGAAATTTCCTTCTATACAAAGCAGCTAAACATTATGGAATAAATTACTAATAGCAGTAATTAGTAAAAGTTTTTAAGAGTAGATCATGCAAGTGGAACACAGTAATTACTATGGAAATGCAACATAACTCAAAGGAAGAGACTGTACACCCTGGTATCCTGTAATTCCACAGGATCTTCCTGCATTGCATTGACAACACAGCTTGTGAGAACTAACTTTACTCCTCTTGACAGTTTTACTTTTACAAAAAGTAGGACCTTTTGAGTCCTTGACTGTGCATTTCACGTAGCTTGTGTAGATTGTTCTTCTCCAAAACTCTGGTGGCACAAATAGGTATTAACTGAAATGCAGGAGTTAAAGTAAGGGGCAATGCATCGGAATGCTATCCTGGGGCCCATAAATTTTAGGGGCCAGCATTCCAGGGCCCCTAAGGATAGAATAATGGGGGCAGAATGGTGTTCTATTACATTCCCCCTTACTTTAACCCCAAAAGCAGCCCCGGCTCTGCGGCTCTGTGAGGGGGTGCCTGTGGCTGAGGGTGGAAGGAAGACAGCAGCAGGAGGTGAGCCGGGGGGGGCTTTGTGGCTCTGGCCAGTGGCCCAAGGCTCAGGCTGGGAGCTGCCACCCAATTACAGGATGGAAATTCCTGGCATCCCCAGGGAGGGAGCTCAGCCTCGGCACAGTGAAAGCCTCATTTGTGCACCGTACTGCTGTGGGGCACTGAAAACACATGATCCCTCTCTCCCTACCACCGCCACTCACTCTGCTCCCAGCCAGCCTGGCAGCCCTGTATTACGCGCTCTCCACCTGCCGCCACCTCGCAGTTGCTGCTTCTGGCCATGCTGCTGCTTGCCCTGCCACCCGGGGAGTCCGAGAGCCCAAAGGGGAAGCACAAACCACTGCACCACAG
This sequence comes from Podocnemis expansa, assembly GCA_007922195.1. NCBI lineage: Eukaryota > Metazoa > Chordata > Testudines > Podocnemididae > Podocnemis > Podocnemis expansa. The sequence continues at coordinate 18,205,594 of ML681964.1, read as the reverse complement.
GAGGTGGCAGTCAACGTTGGGAGCCAGAGACCAAGGGTGGGAATGGAGGGTCCAGAACAGGGCAAGTTGCTGGAGTGAGGGGTTGGGATGGATGGAGTTACTGGGGTTGGGGAGGAGGGGAATGGGGACAAGGAAATTGGGTAGGGGCTGGTGGGGACTGGATGGTGGTGGAGGGGACTATAAGGGCTGGAGTAGGGATTGGGTGGGGGCTGGGAAAGCATGGAAGAGGTTAGGGAGCTGGAGTGGCAGCTAGAGATGGAGGGAGCTGGGGAAGTGTGGAGGGGTTGGGGGGCTGAAGGAGTGGAGTGAAGACAGAGGGGGGTAGGGGGTAGGAGGGCTGGAGTGGGGAGTTGGGAGCAGGGAACTTAGGGAATGGGGATGGGGACTGAGGAGGACATGGGGAACGAGGGGTCTGATGTTGGCACTACTGGACAAGGTTGGGGTGATGTGGATTTGAGGCTGTGCTACATTTGTGAGGAAAGAGCTGGGGGGGGGGCTCAAGCATTTTGTTTTGCACTCATATTATAATTAATGTATCAAGCCCATAGGTGCTGGGGCTAGGAGGTACCAGGCCTACAGCCTGGTGCCCAAGGTCAACTCTGGAGCTGGAGAATGTCTCCTGCTGCTTTTTTGTTGCAAGGGTTGGAACCATCCAACCTCTCCTTTATACCAGGAAGGGGATCCAGGTGACTAACCTCAGGTAAACATATTCAAAAATGCTGGCATTGGAGCCTAAACTGGCTTCTGATATCATTTCTGGTGTGACCCAAGGGATATCAAATGTCTTGGATCATCAGTTTTTCCCACTGGCAGACTGGGAGTTTTTAAATCACCCACCCTGAGCATGCTCAGGGTGGGAGCAGCCTGTGTCCAGGTAACAGCTCTGGCAGCCCAGTAAGTGGGGAGAGTCCTAGGGGTGTTGGGGATGGCCTGGCAGCCAGGGTGTCGGTGCCACCATGTTGCCAGGACTGTGTGGGTCAGGGCTGCTTTGCAGAGGAGCTGGGATTCCACGTTCCCAGGACTCTGCGGGGCTGGGAATGCCAGGACTACACCGATCTAAGGGTCTGTGGGTCCTTGGCTCCAGGACTCCGCCGCATTCCCAGGACTCCACAGGTCTGGAGCCTTGCAACGTTGCCAGGACTCCACCAGTCCAGGGCCTTGCCACCACAAAAACACAAATCTACTTTTCTTTTTGAGAAGCTCATTGTAGTTTGGTAACTTTGACTTGCTGAAATGTTCATTAATTTGACACAGTTCTGAAGACCTTCTATCGGAGTTGGTGGCAATTTTTTCTTTCATTGGGCACACTCTTAGCCTTTTATCAAATGGCACAAGAATAACTTTACTCCTTCCTTTGTTGAACCGATCTACACCTCAATACCTCTGATCCCCTCCCCCATTGGAGATCAATGGTAAAACTTCAAATGGGAGATGAATTGGGCCCCTGGGATGCCACTGTGCCTGCTATGTTCACAGCATCAATAGAAAAATTAAATAAAAACTAAAATACATTGGCAGCAGTTGTTCCCAAACTGGGAGGTGCAAAGGAACATTCAGGAGGGTGCAGTGGGGTGGAACTAGCCCCTAGGAAGGTTGAAAGGGAGCACTACCCTACCCAACTCTATTTCCTTCTAACTCCATTCCCTCTCTGGCTCTGGACCCAGACCTACACCCCAGTCTTGACTTTGCTCTTGGTTGCAGTCCCAGCCACAGCTAGGCCTCAGCTTTGCTCCCAACTCCAGCTCCAGCTTCAAGCACAACTCTGCTCCTGGCCCCCAACTTCAACTGTGGCCCCCAGCCTCTGCCTATGCTACAGCTCCCAGCTCCTGGCCCTCTCCACAGTTCTCAGCTCCCAGCCCCTGACTGCAGCCCCCAGGAGTATGCCAACTACATAAGGGAGCATGATGGAAAAAGTCTGGGGACGCTGTCTTGCATGTAGATTTCAATATAACACATTTATTTTTAGCATTCAGGACTCTAACCCACAAGAACATAGAGATACATATCACACTTTTATTTACTTATCATGTTGTTAATCACAATACTTAATGTGTTATGCAGTATTTTCTAGTTTGTGACAATAATTGCTATAGACAAACACTGTATCAAATTATACCATATATAATTGGGTATAAGCCGATCCAGGCACAAGCCGACCCCCCCCAATTCTGAGCCCAAAAAAGAAGCTAAAATAGGTGACCCATGTATAAGCTGAGGTCCCCTTTTGGCCTTGGCCCCTAACCTCCCACCCACTGATGCTGGCTTCCTCTGGAGTTTCTGACAGCTTCCCTACCCCCAAAATCTCTGCTGCTGCTTTTCCTCCCCGCCCCCCATCCATTCCTCACCCTTGCTGCCTCCTGCTCTGCCCTTTCCTCAGTGCTACACCCCTGCTCACTCTCAGTTTCCTGCTGCTGCCCCCTGCACCGCCCTTTCCTCACTGCAGCCCCCCTGCTCCCACCTGCTCTGCCCTTTCCTCACTGCTGTCACCCCTGCTGCTCCCCCACTCCTGCCCCCTGCTCACTTCTCATTTACCTCACTGTTGCCCCTTGCTCTGCCCTTTCCTCACTGTTGCCCCCTTGCTCCCATCTGCTCTGACCTTCCCTCACTGCTGCCCCTTGCTCTGCCCCTTTCTCACTGCTGCTCTCTGCTCCTCCTCCTGCCCCCTCCTCACTGCCCCCCCACTCCACTCTTCCCTCACTGCTACCTGCTGCCCCCTCCGCTCTGCCACTTCCCCACTGCTGCCCCCTGCTCTCCCCTTTCCTCACTGCTGCCCCCCTGGCTCTTCACTGCTGCCCCCCTTCTCTGCCCCTTCCCCACTGCTGGCCCCCCCACTCTGTCACTTCCCCACTGCTGCCCCCCTGCTCTGCCTCTTCCCTCACTGCTGCCCCCCTGCTCCTCCTGCTGCCCCCTTCTCTCTCCCTTCCCCACTGCTCCTCCTGCTGCCCCCTGGCTCATCACTGCTGCCCCCTACTCCCTTCTCAGTTCGGTGCTGTTGCTCCCCTGTTCCCCAACACCCTTTCCCCGTCACCCCACAATCCCTGCTGCCGCTCTTCCCAGCCCCCCAGGCACCCCCCCATCCCCAGTCCCTGTTGCTGCTTCCCTGGGCTCCCCAAAAACCCTGGGTCCTCCTGCCACTTTCCTGGACTCCCCAACCCCCTTCCTGAACCCTCCCCAAAGCCTCCCGGCCGTCCCATCACTTTCCCCGACCCCCTCCCCAACCTCCAGTCCCAGCTGCCGCTTCCCTGGCCTCCCTGAATCCCCCCCCCCCCCCGGCCTTCTTACGTGGCCGCTCCAGACGCTGGGGTCCTCTCCTCACTCCAGTCCCAGCCCTGGGCGACTGCCCAAGATGGCTGCCGGGCAACACTGGGGCTCTGGCTTGTCACATGGTCTGGGAAACTCCTGGGAGGGACTGTCTACCATATTCTCTGGAGTATAAGCCGAGCGCCTATTTTCAAGCCAATTTTTAGGCACAAAATTTTCGGCTTATAGATGATGATATATGTTAAATATTTTTATGGAGCAATAACTGACGCATGTGATACTAAGAAGTGATTGCAAATGCCTACCTGGGCTGGGGCCCCCACATGCATGAAGGGGGCCCGGACAATACGGGAAGGGGGGCTGGAGATTAGGAGGGTTCCAGAGCCCATCAAATTATACTTTAACCACTGCTGAAATGTATAAATTATCTTAGTTGGTCCTGGGAAGTAAACAAAGGTACTAAAAAGAACTTCTATCAAAATGTAGTAAATGAAAAAATTCAACTTTCCGGAACCAAAACATTTTGAAGAGACTAAAAATTTCATCTTTTAATAGCCAGACAACTTGCACTACTGGGTTCAGTTAAAACCCTTACTGGCACTCAAGATATGTCTACACTGCAGCTAAACAGCCTACAATCTCAAGCAAGCCATAGGTGTTTAGTTGCAATGTACATCTACATAGCAAAGAAAAAATTGCAGCTGGCCCATGCTAGCCAACTCACTCATAGGGCTCAGGCTATAGGACTATTTCATTGCTGTGTAGCATTCCAGGCTCAGGTTGGAATCCAGGCTCTTCTAGGATCCTGCAGCGTGGGAAATGTGGTGCTGGCAGCTGCATAATTCAGGTCAACTCCTCAAAAAAAGGTGAAGAGTACTAATTCACTGGTGGGTGAACTTCAAAGGAATGTTAAAAGGTACAATTGTGTATCTAGGAAATTCACTTGTTAGAATAGAAGTTAATTGTATTTCTCTTCATCTATTCACATCCTGTTTAATATATATTAGTGTCACTTGATTACCCTGTTGTTTCTGTAAACTTTCTCATGTCCTGTAACTCTGTAATTACATTTATATTATGTATGCAATGCTACTGAATTAACATTATGTCTAAAGGCCTTTATTTAAAATGTTTACATGTGAAGTTACTTGATACGTTAAAATCTAAAGAATTGTTCCTGGCCATCACAATATGTTATCATTATTTCTGTGGCCCATAAATGGGAACTGGAGTCCTAGAACTTTGAATGAGAACATTATTGACTTCTAAGCAGGGCTAATTATGTGAAGGACAATGGAAGGGCCACAGACTCTAAGTTTTTAGTCAATACAGCAAGACCCATAGGATGATGAAAATACTTGCTAGACTGTTTTCAGCTATAAAAAGACATACTGGGTGGGAGCAATTCTGCATCTCTGATTGATCTGAATACTGTCAGGGGGTGTTGCAGATAGCAGAGAATGCCAATTTGGGAAGCCATGAGGAATTTATGAAATGCCTGTGTCTCCGCTAGCTTACAGCAGCACAGCTGTATTCGTGCAGCTGTGAGAGCCCTTGTGTACCTGCTCTATGCCCACAGGAGAGAGCTCTCCAACAGACATAATAAAACCACCTCCATGAGCAGTGGTAGCTATGGTGGCACCCACTGAGAGAATGCTATGCACACTGCCACTTATGTTGGCAAAATTTGTTGCTCAAAGAGGAGGCGGCATTCTTTTCACATCCTTGAGTAATGCAAGTTTTGTCGACATAAGGAGTAGTGTGGACATGACCTAAAGAGACCGGCAGATTATAATATCTTTGAAGCAAAGCTGGCAGAACAGAGACAACATAGCAAGAGATAATCCTCTGCTAATGTGCTTATTGCATTTCACAATGGACCTCTTATAAGGAGGAGAGCTAGTCTTTACTGACAGTGCAAATTTGCCACTGTCAGATCAACCTTCCTGATCAACGGATTAGATCTGTGAAGAAGTTAATCACTGAAGACTACCCCAGGAGCCAGAGTAGTGCCTTTAACTCAGTACAGTGGCAGCAGCAGGTGTAGGGAAGTCAAAGGTAGATACACAAGTTATTTGCATATTGCCCTTTGACTGCCACCAAAAATGGTGGGCAGTGTTGACCTTCTCTGAGACAGTCTGGTAGCAACTCAGTCCATGGCCTATCTTCAGAAACTCCTATTGTGTTAACCACATTTGATCCAAATTCCCTCTGCATTAGCTGATGACAGGGCAGAACTAATTATGATAACTGGAGTCAAAGGTCACTAAATCAGCAACTAAACTACCTAAAGTCTGGATTAAGGCATGAGCAACCCAGTTATAAAACCTGGGGCCCAATTCATGGGAGTACACAAGCTGACTGGTGCTGCAATCCTGTGTATCCTATCTCAACATCACTCACTCAAATTTGGCCTCACTCATCACCCACTGTCACAATGGAGAGGTGTCAGTGTCAAACCCAAGTGGGCAATGCGGTGGCCAGCACTGCTACTCCTTGCCACTTCCCTAAGGCTAGCTCCTACAGTAGAGCTCACCCCAGGCCTTCTGTTCTATGCACAGGACTTGCTCTGTGACAAATTCAAGACCTGCTACAAGTACAGGGAGCTGCATGGATGCCCACACAGGAAGCTAGCTAGGAGAGGGGCCGTGGGAGGGATGCGGAGGGAGCAAACAACTGTCCAGAGGACATCATTTTACAAAATAGCTTCCTTTGCACAATGTGACATCATACACACCATATGCCCATGATCACATCACATGGAGGATGCTATTTTGCTCCACAAAATGGCAGCTTGCATGCACCATGTGAGTGTAAGATTAAACATTCCAGAGGATGCCATTGTATAAATCAAAATTCCAAAGACATTTTAATTTTATGATATTTCAGTTAAAGACCCATAGAGGGGCAACATGGAGTCACAATTAAGTTGCTTATAGAAGATTAACTGCATATTTCCTGACTTTAAAACATTTATTCTATTTGAAAAACAAAATATTATTGTTTTAATTATGTTCCTTTTACTTAATATATCATATTTAAAATCTTAACTGTATTAATGTTTTCTTGTCTGTGTATTTTCTTATAGAATAATGAAAAAGGATTCCATTCAGATTAAAATTCAACACAAGGAGAAAAATCCTTGAAGTTAGAACTTCATAGAAGCAGTATCTTTCTTCCAGCAACATGACAAAGTATCTTTAGGGGGAAAAAAAAGCTCAAATAGTTACACTGTCAGAGCCTCATTAAAACATACAGTTTTGCTACCCAGTGCAATTTCTGCTTAAAGACACATTTACAGCAACGTTGTGTGAAGAGGGAATAAAATAAAAAATGCTGAAAGAGGAGCATGGAAGACTGCATGTACATTTCAGGTATAGACAGAACACTTTTCATTTCAGGAGGGCACATCATCCATGAAGACAGAGTTGAGTTCAGCAGGAGAAAAAGTTAATGGACGTTTTAGAGCAGTGATACTTGTTTGGAAACTGGCGCCTTACTGAGAATACAGAGAATAAATACTAAACTGTCTATATAGGTTACACATTAAGGTGTATTTCTAAGAAGTTGCTTAGAATAAATCTGTTTTTAAGCGACATGATATACATTTTATACACATTGCTTTGAAATAACACCGTATCCTAATGTATGTTATTTCTTCAGTATTTCAAATGAAAATAGAGGTTGGGCAATATCATAAACTCATTCATTTCCTATAACTTTCCATAGTGTACTCTTATACTAGACTCTAGACTCTAATCATTCTTAATTGCATTAAATAATCCCTTACATGATAAGCAGTCCCACTAGTAGTAGCTTTCAAGATGACATGCCTACAAAAGGGAGTGAGAAAGCCACTTACACCTCTTCTTGGACTTCCTGGACCTTAGGTCTAGAAAGAAAGGAGCAAATGGACCATAGACAGGGATTTGGTATAGTCTTAGCTCCATGCTTTCACATGTCAGGTGGCACAGCTGAGACAATGTTGCTGCTGTCACAAGCAATTGCTCATATAGGCCTGCAGTAAAATACCAAATTCACATCTCTGGAACAAGGTGAAAGCAGGGAGTGAACTGTGTTTCAGGATGGAAGTCTCTGAAAATATCTGCACTGCAATTAAATACCCATGACTTGCCCAGGCTCATGGGTCTGAGGGTAAAGGGCTGTTTAACTGAGGTGCAAACATTCAGGCTTGTGCTGGCACCCAAGCTCTAGGATCCTGTGAGGTGGGATGGTCCTAGAGCTCAGGCTGCAAACTGAGACCAACTGTCTACACAATAATTAAACAACCCTTTAGCTGCAGCCCCATGAACCTAGTCAGCTGGCCTGGGCCAATTGGGGGTTTTAATTGCAGGGAAAACATACCCAGAGGCACAATTCTTCCCATTTTGCAACCTACACACCACCCCTCGCTCAAAGCTTTGCCTAAAGGGACAATCTAAAACTAACTGAAGAGAGAGATACCACTTAATATGAATAAGGGCAGCAGTATGTGTGTCTCAATGAGCTGAAGCAGTCACTCTGCTAAAGGATGCAAAAAACTCTCAAAGATTTAAGGAAAAGTGAGCACCCCTATCATTTCCCATTTTTGGAACTGTATTCTATTTTACCAGGCACTGAAATCGTAGGCCTAGTAATAAATTTGACACACTGCAGACTATGCCAGAAGAATGGTAAAAATCAGCAGCCAAGACACCACTGAAGTTCTGAAATATTACCAAAAATATCTGCTCCTAAAATTTGCACTCTTGCTTCAAAACCCTAAAACACAGTTATAGACCTTAACTGGTATAAAACTGCACTTCTATTAGCTCTACCACTTGTAACTGTGTTTTGATAATAGAGTTTAAAGCGACGTGGAAATTATGGCAGATGCTCACAGTCAGTGAATCAATCCACTAAGGAACAGTTCAACTATAGAAATCTGAGCCTAGCTAATTACTCTCCTTGCTCAGGTATGCTGATTGGTATAATTAGATATTTAACTGCAAGAGACAGATGCTCGTATTCTATTGAACAGAACATCAGACTCTCAAAAATAAGATTTTCTCTCTCCCTTTTGCTTTACAGAACTGTTCCATTAGTGTTGATTGACTTGTCAGGGCAAAGGTCAAAAATCATTTTTTATAAAGCAAAAGTCTCTCTGTACTGCATAGTAAATAAAAAATGGGGGACACACGCACATTGCTTTGCAGGATTCAAGGAGGTTGGTTTTTATTTGTTGATTTTTTTTTCTCCTTCCTGAGCAGTTTTAGATAGTATGTGACCAAAAACAATCTCTCTCAACAAATGAATACTAAAGAAACAATCAATCTCCCGCAGGAGGATAAAAAGTTTACACTGTGCTGTCAGTAAACTAGCTAGTGTTTTAGTGCATTTCCAGTCTAGAGTTGTTATCATTTGAATGAATGCTTTTAGAAGCAATGAGCAGATAGCTATTTTATTTAGCTGAATCAAAGAATTTTTGGTTGAATATACAACCATAATAAACAAGATAAACTGTAAAAACTTCCTATTTAAGCTGATCAATTATAATTCATGTTGGAAAGCTCTATCAGTATTTCCTGACAAAATATTATAGAAGCAGAATAATTTTCATATGGGTCTTTAGGAAATAAAAAGTATAATGGTATTTTCAGCATTCATCCCTTAAAAAATTCTGAGAACCATTGCTCTAAAAGAAAAGCATTTAACAAAAATGACCAATGTTTTGTCAGAAAATAGACTGCAAAATCACTCACCTTACCTGAAAGAAAACTGTTTCATACCTTTTATAAGCTAACAAGGGCTATTAGTTATTGTTCTTAATAATAAATAATAAGTAATAATGATCAAATCTGTTGAAAGTTAATATTCCATTTTGATTTTACGAATTTGAAGGCAGCCCATCTGACATGACAGAATGGCTATAGCTCAACATAAAGTGGGGCATGAATCAAATATCTGTTTAAGTTTACAACAAAGTAGAAAATACCTCCCCTTCCCCTTCCAAACTAACAAATGAGAAATGTCTTACTTGTTCAGGCTTTTCTGGTTCTTTTCTATCCACCTGCAAAAACTGACAGTTTTCTCTTGCCAGCTTCTGGACTAGTTCAATCCGTCCAATGTCATCTCTTTCCTGAAGTTTGCACAAAACCCCTGCCTTGAGGGTTGGAGAAAGAGCAAATAAATACTTAAATCCGCAATCCCAGGACATGACACTGCCACACAAGTTTTAACTTTACAACAAACACATATTTTCTATCACAGTCACTACAATTCTTTGCCTTTGCTGAACTGAAATAGAGTAGTTGCTTCTTGGAAAACAGCATGAGAAGTCCTCAGGCACAGCTGATTTACCATACGTATCTACATTAGGAGATTGAAGGCAGGGCTAGCTAAAGCAGCCGCTATTATGTGTGTGACCGATATGCTTGTATTTTGCTTGTTCCTGTCAAACTATTTCCTGTTACATAAGAGAACCATAGCAAGAGGTTATAAACTCATGGGAAAGTTAGTCAGGAACAGCCCTGGATAAAGGATGGAGTGCAATAGAGTCATTCCTAAAAATAACATAGCAGAACCTCCTGTTTCTCAAATTCTGCCATTTCTTCATGAATTCAAGTTATAGAATCTAAAAAAAGTTGCATAAAATTCCTTCCTTATAAAAGACGTAAATACCATGTATTAGTTAATTCTTCCATTCTGTTTTAAGAAGAACAATGTTGCATATGGTAAAACTAGCCCTCAATTACAGTTAACTTTTAAAGATGAAACTAGTTACTCTGGCTGAAAACAAAGGGGCTGCTTATTTTGATATTTTGTCTTAGCCTATAGCAAAGCAGTGGGGGCATTTGTAAAAATGGCAAATGTAAACTTGGGTTGTAAGCTTTCTGGGGCAGGGAGTGTCTTTTTGTTCTTTTAGAACAATGTCTAACATTGTGGGGTTCTAGTCCCTAAGTGGACGCCCCAAACTGTACAATAAATAATAATAATGAAGCCAGAGATATACTCTGCAAACAGACATCTCAAATACATAACTACCCTGAGACTTCACCTGACAGTGACTCTCCTTCAGTACACCTTGCTTAACCCACAGTCAGTTACTAATCAGGACTTGATCATGGATATGGCCTCTTTGCTTGCGCAATTGAGACCTGGCTGGATGACACTGTAGGACCATTATTAGTCCAGATGTTTCCTGATTGATAACAGCATGAGGCTTGGGAAGCTCAGGGAGGTGGTGTGTAAGATGGGAGGTTGCAGAGGAATGAGGGAAAATGAGCTCATGCTCTTTCTACATTGTATAAATACAGTCTGAAAGGGCTGTAGAATGGGGAAGGAAGAGTTTAAACACAGAAAATTCACACACCCCATCCTCTTTCACAAGAGTAAAGCCAGTTGATTTTAATCTCTGTGACAACTGGAGAACTATGAAGATTATGATACCATAAAAACAAAAGAAAGTGAAAGCTGATGAACTGAAAGGAGGCATTTTAGTTAAACTATTTAAACGTTTGATTTTCATATGGATTTATTTAACTCCAGTGCCTAAAGAACTTTTGAACAAAATGATGTCTCTGTTAAAGAGTCATCATTTAAGGAGTAACAGCCCAAAAAACTCTTTTCCTCCCATCCCATAAACAAACAAAAACCACACACAATTTTAAGGCTTTTTTATATGGCATAAAAAAGGAAAATATTTTAAATATCCTTGGAAATCATATACAAATACAGGACATTCCCTATCCTAAAAGTGGATTTGCAACAAGAGCACATCTTCCATTCAGTATGTTTGCAGGCTCCTGAGAGACAATCGTGAGGTAGCTAGGCTTGCAGTGCTACCCCTATGCTTTTGTCTCTTGATCTACAAGTCTCTTCTCTTTGGAGATGGACGATGCAGTCTCAGTCTCCTAGCTTCAGGTGATAGATGAGATTAGGATCTTGACTGATCTGCTTGAAGCTCAGTCCAGACAAGACAGAGGCTATGTCTGGCTAGGGGAAACATCAAATGGAAGCAGTGGGGAAGTAATATCTACCCTTTTAATCCACCCTTATTTTTTTTTATAACAAGGTACACAGTACTAGGTTCCTATTGACTTCATGGTTGTGTTTTTGTAGCAAAGCTGCAGTAACAGACAATTTTTGCCAAGATGACTGACTTCATCTTGGAAGTGGACCGTACTATCACGCTTATGCTTTTCCAACTTGTTGATTAGATGACTAATCTGTTATGCAATGCATGTCTGCGTCCTTACTTAGCTGTAATTCGAGCAGAGTAGAACATTTTTAATTGTACCAAGACTGGAAGTCATAGGCTGCATTGGCTTCCAATCTTGATAAAATTAAAAATTTCTTATAAAACCATGTAAGGTTTGAACTGAACCACCTTAAAGGCAGTCTCCCCACCACTTTTTTTGTTCCATTCCAGCAACTGGACTCACAGGAGGTGCACAAGAAAAGGTTCCTATATTTAAAATATCTTCAGATTGACATAAAATATTTTTAGTGAAGGACACAACATAATGCACTGCCCCCTCACTAAGCCAACAAATGTTTTTTGACCTTCAGCACATTTTGTAAGACCTAGGGATTTATTTAAAAAATAAAAACAAAAAAAAAAAAATCACCTTCAAAATGGAGGGAATAATTAGCAAGCAGGAAAGGTCACTCCTATTTCTACTAATCCTTTACATATGCAGTGCTAAACCATTAAGGGCCTAAATAGAAAATTTTCCCCTCATCCCCAACACATATTGAAGAAGTGAATGGAGGCCCTTTGAAATGTTTCAGGCCTAAGCAATTACTTCATCTGCTTATGCCTAGCCCGAGCACTGATCCCTTAATTGAGTTTCACTCAATTTGTTAATTGCTACTGTGTTTTCTACTCTGTAGGAATGTTTACACAGTATGAAAAACAGATCACATAAACAAAATGGATATTAATACTCATACATGTACATAGTATACACATATACAAGTTAATATTAAAACATTTTAAAAAGCCTTTAAAATATCTTTATAAAGATAAAGAGCCTAATTTACAATCTTCTGGAACAATTTTGCCCTCTGCTACTACCTATGTAACTGAAGCCAAAATTCTTGTTTCAAGAAACAATTGGGTCCAAAATGTTCAGGTAGAAAGAATATCTTGAAAGAAGATAACTTCTCAAATGTGTTAACCTTCCCACCTTTTCTCAATGGATTAAAATAGAATAATGACCCCTTACTACCTGTTTAAACAAAGGCAGTTAGAAAAAGTAACTCTACCCCTAATTTCATTACCCTTGCCACAAAAGCAGTCCTTGTCCACATAAGCAGTTTCATGGGATTACATTGTCCAAGTCCAAATAATGGCCAACAGAAACTCATCTATAAATTATTAATTATTTTTTTCTTTTATTTAAAATCTCCCATGGAAGCTGAGCTATAATCAATGTCAGAAGTAGACAATATTTTAAAAATCTACCCTTAGTTTAATTGGAATAACTCACGTCAGCTAAATATATTTTCATAATTAAAACAGAAGATACAAAACTCTCACTTGTAATTCTGATATCTCCAATTATTCTGGCTTTCTACAAATACATAGAATAATTTTTCTGCTAACTAATGTAAGAATCCAACCAGGTCAACTAATTAAATTATTCTGAAAGCTAGTTATAAGGACAAAGTAAGATTTTAATATTCTTGGTCATATTCACTTGTCAATATAAATTAAATTTTCAAGCACTGTGTTTAATGCTGTTATGAAAAAGAGCTAGAGGGCAACTTTCCTATCTGCAGGTGCAATTTGCACCTGCATTCTGTACCCATAAAAAAACCCCTGCAGGTGCTAATCTTGATATTCACTCTTCTAATGCTATCAAGTAGCTAGAGCTGCATGTACTGAGATTGAGATTTGCACCTATAATTTACATGGGTGCAAATTACAGAGGTACAAATTGTACCTGACTTTAGTTTAAAGAATGTCAAAAGAATTTTTGGGCTTTATATTAAGCTCAGCTCTATTAATAACACAAAATTATTATATTTAAAGGCATGTATTTAATTTTAAAAATAGCATAAGAGATTTTAGTGTTCTTCCTTATACAAAAAAAGTCAATTAGTTACCACTGCAGTCTGAAAAGCAAAGACATTGACTTTGCGCCTTTTGTTACAAAAAGCACACACAAAAATATTCTCTACTGAAAAGCAGTAACTCTGAAATTAATAAGCTAGATATAGCCTGATGGTGAAATAGAAAATCTCTAGGCAAATAGGAAGACATTATTTTCATCACATTCAATTTTAAAAGTCACTGGGCCTGATCCTTCTCACAGTTGGATCATTGCAGTGCAACTCCATGGACTTCAGTGGTGTAACCCTGATGTACACCAGGGCAAGAGCAGAATCAGGCCTCCTAATTGCTTTTGACTTTTGAATTACAATCACTGATTCTTTTTCTCATACAAACAATGACATTATTACAATTTTCAGCTTTCTCAACCTGCAGACTAAAGCACTTTGGCCCCATTCCAACAAACATTTCTGCATGTGCTTTGCATATTACTCATGTGTAGTCTCACTGAACTAAGGACTACTCAAGTGCTTAAAGATAAAAGACATGCATAAGTGCTTGCAGGACCAGGGCCTAAATTAGAGAACTAGAAATATCTGCTGAGTGAAGACTATCCCAAAGTTCTATTACCACCATGCTTATTGGATACCAGTCATTTATTGGTTTAATCACAAACATGCTTTTCTCAAACTTGGTAGTAGGTTTGCACCCAAGCATAAGCTGAGTAAAATGAATAATTGAATATACTGCCATTAAATTAGTATTGGTTTTTATAATCTGTCCATGTAATCTTATTATCTTGCTGTTTATTAGCTCTCAGTATACATAATGTCATTTTGTGTTTTTGAAATCTTTGTTAAAAACCTGAATGAACGCTCACATAAATTAATTCTGATAGCCAAGCAGAATCAGACAGAAATACACAGAGATGGGCGCAGACACTACAGTTTTGCCATTGACTTCTCTGGTGCCAGAATTTCACCCTTGGTCTTCTCCCTTGCTCTCTAATACACTTTTTTAGGTTTAAGGGACACAAGGTCCTTCTCACACAGCTTTGAGTCATGAAAAAAAGAACAAGATAACAGAAACAAACGCTGTGGAATTCCAAGCTGTAATGGAGAGGTTAGGACGCTGATTTATTTATTTATTTTTAAGAATTTACATCTCCTTTAAAACTACTGCTTAGCCCCTCTGTTTTTGGACCTCATATACTATTGTGATGGACACTCTAAAAATACACCTATAATATACATATGGATTTCAGATTTTGAACTAATGCAGAGAGGTCTTCCTGGGTATGTCTGCACTGCAATGAAAGGCCCATGGCACCAAACCTCAGAGTCCATATCAATTTACTTGGGGCTTGCGGGATCTGGGCTGCAGGTCTAAGGACTGCAAGGTAAATCTCTTGGTTGGACTGAACATGGACACGAAGATCCTCTCACCCAGCCAGGTTTCAGAACCTGGACTCCAGACTTTGTGGGAATGTCCACACTGTTCGTTTTAGCCCTGCAGCACAACCCCGTGAACCCAAATCAGTTGACTGGAGCTCTTAAACTTGATGCTGCAAGTCTGTCTTTGCAGTGTAGACATACCCCTTGAGCCTCAGCTTTCTAGGCATTGAATAGGAGCTTGGCTGAGAGGGTAAGACAGGAAATCTAAGAAAACTGCAAAATATGGGTGGGGAGGAGGAGAAAGGGAGAATTTGGAGAACTCTGAAGATATTCAAGATGAGTAGAAGATCAGGGTATATTAGAAAATTTCTCTGACTCCTCATACCCAGCAAGCTCAGGGCTAGAAAAACAGGAAAGAGAAAAGAGGCAGCTAGGAAAGCAAGGCTGGGAGAAATAAGTCAATGTAAACTAGAACTAATCAGCAGCAATAAAATAAATTACTTAATTTAGCTATATAGGCATGCAATGTTTTGAGTGTTAGTGGGTTTAAACCTCAAAGGAACGTCAATGAAAAGGTTTCCAGAATCAGAGTGGGGTGAATTTCCCAGAATCTAACAATATCTTTCAGATTTCTAACTCATGGTCAAGAGGCTGTTTGGGAGCTAGCTGCAGGTGATCAAGTGGTTAAGCATCCTCATTTGATTCCCCATGTACTTACAATTAAAGTTCCATCAGGATACCACCTGCATAAAACCCTCCAAAACTGATCCAATTTGAAAATAAAATGAGGGATACAGAGTATTCATTATATAGCAAATCATAATAGAGATGTTACCTAAGAACACCCTTCCAACTTTAAGTTTCATTCCCAATGAAATCATCGGTCTAATATAATGATCACAGGAGACAATATACAGCATAGCTCATGCGTTATACAGGTTACCTACTTAGAACATAGATTTCCCCTCTATTTCCCAATACTAAAGACTTAGCAAAAGTGGAATCTTCAAATTTATGGGTCTAAAAAAAAAAAAGCCTCAAATGTATTATTGATCTTGTATACTTACCTGTGCCTCAGCAGTGTATTTGAAGTCTTCCGCTCCTTTTGTTTCCTGATTGCTGTTTTCTTCATTTTGATGAACTGCTAAAATAAAAAGGAGAGTACTGTTATCAAACAGATGAAATCATAATGATATGCAAGGTAGCATGGTCCAGTTTAGAAGCAAGAGGAGAAATCAAGAGCAATGTAATCCTAGCTTTCTCATTAATTCATTGAGTGATCTTGGACAAATCACTTGGTGCCTTACCTTTTCCAGACTGAAATACAGATGAAAAGTTCTAATTATAATACTAATAGAAGTAATCTGTTCTTAAGAAAATGATGGGTTTTCAGAAAATAAGAATCTTTTCCAGAAATTAAAATTAAAGCATGGTGTTTCATAAAGAAGAAAATAAAAAGTTGATCCTTTTGAGTTTATTAAATTGGTGATGGTTGAATTTGACAGAATGAAGTAAGCAGACATATCCATCACCTCACCTTTTGGAAAGATTTAGTAAACAAAATGACTTTGATCTTTTAATACAGAAGAACATCACTTTTCACCAAAGTCGTCACTAGAAATAAATGGATATAAAAGATGAGCATTTAAGGTTATTTTCCACTGGGCATAAAAAGAGAAACTTAGTTCAAATAGCACCATTAAAGACAAGTAAATTGTGCCAGAACAAAGCTGTAAGCCAATATTTTTTTTTATTTAAGCAAAAACAAATTTATTGAATTAAATGTGTTAAATATGGAAAGGTCTATGTTAATGTTAACAGTAAGTATGAATAAGTGGTGTCTATTTTTAGAGGATTGTACTATATATTTATTTCAGTGCAGAATAAATTTCATATCATCTTCAGGATACATTTACAGGACACAAAAAGCTGTTGCCAAGTTCCAAAGGAGTAGCCATGTAAGTTTATTCCAGCTAAACAAGCAAGGAGTCCTGTGTGCACTTTTAAAGACTAACAAATTTATCACGAGTTTTCATGGGAGAAAATCCCACTTCATTATCTCCCACAAAAGCTCACGTGATAAATAAATTTGATAGTCATAAAACTGTTGTATTTCACTGTGATCAGTTAACACTTACTCTTTCTCAAGTATGACAGAAGAGATTCCCTCTAAGTCAACACTGATAACAGAGGTGAGAAATGATTTTCATTCAGATTATTTAAAACACTGTTTTCATTAACAACTGTTTAACTCAGTGATGTGCCTATACTTAAACTACTATTGCAGCACAGCTGAAGCCATATCCCTATTCATGGTAGACACTCACTACAACAATGTGAGGGTGGTCTCCTGTTGCTATAGTTAATTTGCCTGCCCAAGAGGCAGTAGCTAGATTGAATGAAGAATTTTTCCACTGACTTAGCACTGTCTAGACCAGGGGTGGCCAAACTTATGGAACTCAAGAGCCACACAAGTTGATTATTAATCCTTCAAGAGCTGCACTGAGGCATATAGCCATATACTTTTACCTACTAAATTAATTTGCTGACATTCTTCCAGAAGCCGCACTTTTTCATTCAAGAGCCACTTGTGGCTCCCGAGCCACAGTTTGGCCACGCCTGGTCTAGACCGTGGATTAGGTTGGTTTAACTACATCATTCAGGGATGTGGATTTTTTGAGTGATGTAACAGGGTTGACCTAACTTTTTAGTGTAGACCTGGCCTTAGGGCTTGTCTTTACATGGAGTTATTCAGGCCTTGTCTAAATTAAAAGCACATTGCTAGTAAAGGTGTGCACCCAGTATATCCCATACTTGCAAAGCACTCCTAGTGTGGATGCAGCTTATATGGACAAAAATGGAAAACTACCTACAGTGAGCAAACCACACTACACAGATAAAAGCAGAGTTTTGCTGGTATAACTGCATTTATACTAGGGATTTCTACCAGGACAGCTACATCTGCAACAAATCACACTTCTTTACACCTTTGGCTCTCATAGTTATATTGGCAGAAGTCTGAAATGTAGACATGATCTCAGGAATGGCTACTCCAGAATAACGAAACCTGAATAACTCCACGTTCCTACTATGAAATAAGAATGTCCACGCATGGAGTTAGTCAGGCATAGCTGTTCTGTTTTAATTTCATGCCCTACTCTGTTTTAGGATAACATCCTTTATAAACAAGCTCTAAGTAACCTGCAGTACCCCAACCTTTTTAATTAAAAGTGAGAAAGTTTACAATCTAAATCCAATCCATTGGTTTCAATGATTGCTTAGTGTGCAAGATATATTAGCAGGGGTGGCCAAACCTGTGGAACTCAAGAGCCACACAAGTCGATTATTAAACCTTCAAGAGCTGCACTGAGGCACAGAGCCATATACTTTTATCTACAAAATTGATTCGCTGACATTCTTCCGCAAGCCACGCTTTTTCATTCAAGAGCCACATGCGGCTCCTGAGCCACAGTTTGGCCACGTCTGGTATATAGAATGAAACCCATACGTTTATTTTTGGTGAGGAAATGAAAAAGTCACAGTTCTGCCAGCTCCTCAGAAGAGGGATATCCCAAACTGTTTTTGCTGAAATTTTACCTCACTAAAATAGTCTGTGCATCCTAGCTCCCAAAACCTTCCATGATTTGTCCCTAAATAATTTATCTTGACCATGCATCAATGGATGTCCTTCAGAGAATCAAGACTGGCAAATATATTTTTTATCATGCTTAAAATCCATGCCTCAAAACCCAAGTGTATAACTAGAGGGTTAGTCAACCCTTAACTACAGATTCATGATTTGCACCTGAAACAAGTTACTGCAACATGTAAACATAAAAAAAAAAAAAAAAAAAAAAGATAAGTTTTCTAGAAATATCAGTGCATAGCTTATAAAATTTTATATGTATAAATTGGTTCACACACACTCAGGAAAAAAGCACATGTGGCACAAAGTACTTCTCTGTTGATGCAAGAACTCATGAAAATCCCCTTGAACTGAGACACATACAACAAATATCTGACTGCATGACAAGATACAATGGCCCCAATGGGCTTTTGTGTATGTAGTTGAATTTCAGTCATAACATATAAGAATTAGGCAATAATCTCCCACTTTCATACACTTCACATAAAAATAAATAAAAAGCTTTAACACTGAAAATTCAGCAGCAGGCAAAGCAACCAGAGAGTAAAGTAGGATGGGAAAATACTTCCCAAGCAAATGTTGATTCTGGTACAGTTCCTGAAATGGAACATGTACCTACAAACCTGCAAACTGGAACCTGGCCAAGCACTTCCTTCTACTCCAATATAAACTGTGCCTCCCTCTTCCCAATACATGTAGTGCAAACCAGAGGAGAAACTGTGATATTAGCAAAGAACCACTGTTTATTAAATCCATACCTATCTGATTGAAACTGTTTCTGCAGCAAAGGTTTGAGACTACAGGCAGCAAAACCTTCAAATATACCATAACCAATACATTTCTACCTACAACTTTTCCCTTCTTTTAACCTGAAGTTCACCGTAAAGCGACAAAAGTGAGCATGTTAAATGAGCATCAGCTTGCTGAAGTGCAGTTTGAAAGTGGCCATTTCCAGAGTATTCTAAGGAGTTCAAGATGTTGACTTTTAAGGGTCACTTAAAGACTACCAGCTCAGGACTTAGTTTAATTTCCTTGCTCCCCTGTGGACTACAGCAGGGATCTTTCTAAGGTTGGGAATTCTTATAGGAGAAACACTGGGTATTTATATGCAAAAGGTATTACCATTCTTGCTAAATAAGACCTACTTAATTTCTTTTGAGCTATTCTAGAAAGAAATAACCTGCTTTAATCTTAATGGAAGATATGCTTAGATGCACAATAATCCTGTATCATTCATGTGGCTGAAATTTAGGTTTTGTCAGCACTTCCATTTTAAATCCGTGGTTTCCAAGGGTCTACCAATCATCCAGAGAAATCAGTTATGGGATGAATGAAACTTGTTATCTAATACGAGATTTCAAAACAAAGGATTTTCTGGCTTTTTATTTTTTTTTCCTAATTAATTGTTTGATTTTTGGCCTAGGGCATCAGGAAAAGTAACAGCTTAGGTCTTTTTTGCTCCTACTGATTGAAAAATACAAATGATTTAAAGTGTACTGTAGGCTATAGCAGCAGTTCCCATCCTTTTCTCTGCCGTGGCACACCTTGATACCTTCAATTCTTCTGAGGCACACCACTGCATAGTCACCAAATGAACTGATGAATATTCATGAGCCAATTCAGAACTCTGGGAAGTTTTTCAAAAAATTCCATGGCACACCTGCTCAGGCCTGATGGCACACCTATGCGCCATGGCACACTGGTTGGGAGTCACTGGGTTAGAGATGAGTTGAAAACCAGAATCATTTACCTCAGGTAACCTGTTCCATCTATACCCATACTCCCTCTTCTCTTCTAGATACACAAACATTGGCAGGTTAGATTGAATTGAAGCTGGATTTAAGATACCCTTAATTTTTCACTGTTGTATGCATGTGTCAGCATGCAAAGTATTGTTGTAGCTCTGTCAGTCCCAGGATACCAGAGACATAAGATGGGTGAGATAATATCTTTTATTGGACCAATTCTGTTGCCTCACTCACCAAAAGAGGTTAGTCCAATAAAAGGTATTACTTCACCCATCTCAACTCCTCCTTTTTCAATGCAAAGCTCTGGGCAATACGGTTTTGAAAGCTAAGGCCATCCCAACTTTTTCCAACAGTACCAATCCCTATAGTCCAAAACCATTCCCTAAGAGAAAGCAAGGCATCCAGTGTGTGAACAGCACTATCACCGCTTATTTCTGTTATTCCTGCTGTTTCACATTAGTAAAAGTTTGATTCATTGGACCATTACAGGATTCTCATTTTTGAATGGCTGGCAGCTGAGGACCAAATCTGCAACAGGACTTAGTCCCTTCTGTCTTTCCAAAACTTTCAGCAAGAGCTGATAGGTACTAACTGTGATGGTACTCATGTACCCAGGACAGTGGGTATTCTGAGTGCAATAACTTCTCCCACAACATCTGGCATGAGAGACATCTGCTTGTACTTAAATAGGTGTCAGCTCCCTTTCACCTCAAGCCCATGAGCCACACACTTTGCTCTGAGCTACATTAGTTCTTGCCTTCCACGAAGGGTAACAATAGTCCCTGAGATCCTCTGAAGCACATCCTTATGCTATCCAGCCTCTTATCCACTGAAAGGCTCTCAGAAATATGAGGCCTGCTAGCCCAAAGGAATAGCGCACAAACCATTTTGTGTGATTCAGCTCAGGATCAGCCCATGACTTAAGACCACATCACTAAGATTTACGGATACTGAAAACAACAAGGTGTCAAGGCATTCTTTGCTGCACCAGAATTTACATGCCATAACAGTTGGGGCTGATCTTGTTTTGAACAGGGGGTTGGACTAGATGACCTCCTGATGTCCCTTCCAACTCTAACCTTCAATGATTCAGGATATTCCTGAAACCCCTTTCCAGCTGGCACTGAGGGTTTCATGGATCATACTAACGTCTTACATGGAGAGGGCTCATACAGCTGGCTACTTCACTATAAGGGGGCATAAAAAGATATATTTAATGTTTCACTGCTTTTAAAACTTGAATTAACATAGACTAGGACTTCAGGGAAAGCCAAATTCAAAAATGTCAGTGCTGTCCCTTTTTAAAAGTAGATATGACTCATGCAGAATAATGTTTTTAGGAATAATATTCATGTGAATGTTTAATATCAAATATCTGTGCACATAGTATAGCAACTCAGTTACCATTTGATCAGTAATTTATACTTTAAAGAGGTCAAGTAATACATATTACACATCTTTTCAGCATTGCACACTATCTGCCATGGTAGTTTTCAGATTTATTTCCTTGTTGGAAGGGAAATGGGTTTAAATCACTGTTCAGTTTTAATATTCAGTTTTATTCAATCAGTAGCAATTCGTTGGGCGTGACCATCTTTCCATGGCCAGAGTGGCAACTGAAGTAGAAATCTGCATGTGTGGAACAATCCATGGAACCAATGGCATTTGGCTCTTCCTAAAGGTTTTGCCGTATTGTGCAGCAAGCACCACACTTTCCTTTTTATAAAAGTTTCTAATTCCAACTGCTTCCTTTCTGGTTGCAAAGATAACCTTAACAACACACAATGCCCCTATCAGCATACTGATTCTGCTGCCAGCCAGCCTGGAACAATAGCACCAGGAGAGGTGTGAACTTCCTCCATTTGGCATAGTTGGGTGTTAACTTTGACCGCTAATTATTTAAATGTTTACATGTAACTGCCACCACTGTTAGTATGCATCTTATGGTATTTGACATTTTTCTTAAATCCTCAGCTCCTAGAGACAAGCAATGATGGATTATCTCAGTTTTCATTTAAAAAATAAAAGTTTCTCTCATATTTTGCAGAGAATAGCTTGAAAATATAACATCAGTGCACTCTAAAGAAATCAGAACCCACATTTATTCTTTTTATAAACCTCATGATTTTTAAGCCAATTTCATGATTTTTGAGGCCCGTCTCATGATTTTGAATGTTTGAGATGCAATACTGCTGGTTAATCTTTGGTATGTTGCAAGGCTCATCTATTTAGCTAGGCATTTGCAGATGGGACAACTGAGCTCAAGAGTGACTTGGTTGCTATGGCAACTGTGAATGATCTGACTAAATTATAATGGCTGATGATGA
Organism: Podocnemis expansa; assembly: GCA_007922195.1. NCBI lineage: Eukaryota > Metazoa > Chordata > Testudines > Podocnemididae > Podocnemis > Podocnemis expansa. Next base: position 18,183,179 of record ML681964.1, on the reverse strand, counting down.
ATACTAATATGCCAGAGGGGGATAATGAGCAGTCCACGTTGATATTGTTGTAGAAAATAAAGGCTAGATCTTCCAGTCTAGGTGAGCCATGCCTGATGCCAGACAAGAGCTGAAAAAAATGGTGTGGGAGAGTGGAGGAGGAGAAGCAAAGGCAGATTTAACCCTTTGCAGTTCTCAGATTTTGGGACCAATTTCAGTCACTCCAAACACCCTCCTACACTATCTATCCTTCCCATAGGCAGTTTTAGCAGGTGGGCAGTGCAGGTACCTGTCCAGGCACTGCCACAAGCAAGTAAAGGAGAAGTGGGGCCCAGGCTGCTCCGGTGGGGAGCCACCTGGGGGAGACCAGTGGTGGGGCTGGTGGGGGCCCCCAAGGGGGCCAGAAAGCCTGGTGGAGGCCCACAGCCGGGCTGAGTAGCCTGGTAGCAGCCCATAGCAGGGCTGGGAGCCCGGCAGCAGGTTGAGCGGTGAGGCCCCACAAGGCTGGGAGGGGGTGGGGGGGGTCCACAGGGGCTGGGACCTGGGGGGAGGGAGGCTGGCAGGGCCCCGATGAGGCAGATGGGGCCAAAAGCCAGTGGGTTGGTGGAAGCTACAAATATGGTGCCAGCCCAGCAAGATTAGAAAGAAAGGAGGCACACACCACTCAGACTGGGGCCTTCCCAGGCGCCAGGAAAGGAGGGGAGCAGAGAGGTGGTCAAGTTTGCAGAGCTGGCAGGAGAATGAGCCAGAATGCTGCATTCTGGCATGCTGCTCTATTTTTAGGGAGCCTGGCTCAAGAAGAGTTTAGCACTCAAGAGGTGTTTCCCTTCTACTGATATAATTACAACAGGATGGCTAAAGTACTGACAATTTTACTGGTATAGCAAAAACAAAGAGGCCTGCAGCACCTTATAGACTAACAGATTTCTTCAGACAAGCTTTTGTGAATAGAGAAGAATATAAAACAATGCATGCTGCTAAAGAGAAGGAGGAAAGAGACCTATTGTATTGTCACAGCACACAGCACTGCCCAAACACCACAACAATAGTGAGAAGGCAAAAGATTGTCTTAAAATGCCCTGGTGAGAGATCATGGCTTGATATTGAGAAGACAGTAAAATTGAAAGATGCACAAAGAATAGCAACAAAAATATTAGACCTCTATATAATAAAAAATATCAAAAAATAATGGGAACAGGTCATGTTACTGTATGCTGCATCTTATACTCCCCCGCTTTTATTTTCATCCCATTCTGTAGGCTCCCCCAACTTCAAAACATCTGGACAAAGTGGGATTTTCTCCCATGAAAGTTCATGTGATAAATTTCGCTTTAAGTGCCACAGGACTTCTTGCTTCTTTTGCCATAGGCCAGGACCTGTTTGCACTGCAATCTCAGTATGTATGTGTCTGCAGTTTGGGTACTGTCCTAAACCCCAACTATCTACTTCACATTAGCTCAGGAGCCAGACAGGTTTACACACCACACAGACAATGACAAAGCCAGGGGCCAGGGCAGCTAGCCAACAGGCAGCCCAGGGCCAGGCAGGTCAGCATTAAGGGCAGGGTCATGAAGGGAACCACCGCCACAGGAACTCACAGCCGGGGAGCCTGCTGGGGGTCAGAGGCTAAATGGCACTGGCCCTGGCAAGAAGCAACACGCTCCACATGCACCTGTAGCTGGTAGGGGCAGGACCTCCCCAGGCCAGGCGCACTGAAAATGAGAGGAGGGGAAGGGAGGGGAGAGGAGGAGAGAGGTGGCGGGGCTCGCTCCCACCCAGTGCAGCCCCCTTGAGCGAGCCAGCAGGGGAACGCAATGCGCCTCATGCACGTCTGCTTTTAGACTGCTGCTCGCTGTCCAGCAAAAAGCTGGACAAAAAACAATTTTTCTATGATGCCTGGAGGATGGAGAATGGCAGGGCAAAAAGAAGGACATGTCCTCCTTTTGCCGGATGTCTGGTAGCCCTATCTTTGGGTAACTGGCTGTTGAGACTTGCCCAGGCAGGCTTTAACTGATCATTGTATTTGTGGGGGAAGGAATTTTCCCTGAGGAAAGATTGGCTAGGGTTCAGGGCGGGGGTGGGGGTGTCACCTTCCTCTGTAGCATGGGCATTTTAATAACTCAGTCATAAGTTAAGAGGCTTATTGTACGAGCGGGTGGGTGAGGTTTTGTGGCCTGCACTGTGCAAGTGGTCAGACTAGATGATCATACTGGTCCCTTCTGACCTTGGAGTCTAAGTCAAGGATGGGGTCCCCCCATGTGGCATGGAGGAGCCCAATCCTTGACTTATGCCCCAGACCCCAGAACTGCTAAAACCACCCCAATCCTTCCAATCATAAATTTAGATACAAGGACAAAAATAAATAAGGCTGAACACCACTGAAAACCCAACAACCTGTATTACAAGATATGATCATAATCCAAAGGGGTAGGGAGAGGAAGCACTTAAAAACAGATTCTCCTCCGAGCGCTGCTCACATCATTCAGTTACAGGTGTCTACATGCCGCAGTGCACGGTAGCTCGGAAAGTCTTTAGTGTTAGCCTGTCAGGTCAGGGCACACAGCCAACGCCCCCTCCACTCCGCGACCGTGGCTGTATAGGTGACTGTGACCCTGACCCTCCCCAGTTCCTTCTTCCACCATTAGCGTCAGTTTGGATCAGCATTATCTTCTGAAATGCAAGGGCCTGTCTTTTTGTGCGAAACTCAAAATGCCAGGTTTCAAGACATGCTTAGGATGCTGCAAGGCTTTCCTGATGGACGATCCACATGAGAAATGCCTCGCTTGTTTGGCTGGGTCTCATCTCATAGTGGACTGCCACATTTGCTGATCCTTCAAGCGGAGGACTCGGCTGGAAAGGGAGCGTCGCCTCTGCCTGATTTTGGGGACTGGAGCCACTCTGCTCGAAAGGGGCCGAGCCACCAGCACTCCACCGGACCCTCAATCAGCCCAGGCTCAAGATTCCACCGATCTCTGGTACCAGGCCCAAAATCTCAGCCCTCCACAGTACCTCCTAGGCACTGACCTCGCCAGTCTTCCGCTAGCCTCCCAGCCATTCCGGGTAGGGTTCCGGCTCAGGCACCAGCTCACCAAGGGCATTTAAATCCGGATTTGGTGCAAAATAAGAGGCAACCGGCTACAATGGCCCCACTCCCTCAGCACCGCTGGGCGCAGCACCACCCACAAGTCCGGCACCACCATCAAGCCCAGCACCGTCGCCGATAACTCCGCTTCCGGTGTCGTCACTTCCAGTACCGTCAGATTCGGTACTGGCAACACCTGCACCAATGCCGGCACCGTCCCAGGCCTCTTCACCCCTCTCCAACCCGGCACCATCAAACTTGGTACCGGGCCCAAGTTCTACAGCTCCGCCTCACCTCTCCTCTGAGGAACTCTCGGTACCGGACTGCTGACTGTTGGGGGGGAGGTCATCCAGGTTGTCCTCGGAAGATCCCTTCCTGGCCCCCCCCCCCCCCGGAGGAGTGCCCGAGAAAGCGAGCCAGAAAAGCTCCATGTCGCCGGGCTCAAGGCAAAGGTACCCATCAGGGGAGGCACCTATGCCGCTGTCGAGGTCCCCACACAATGAATGGACCCTTGACTGGCTGAATGCGATGGCAGATGACACCTCCTCCCATTACACCCGCTCGCCAGCACCGGAGTCTTCGGATTTCTCCGATGACAAGCTGGACCCTGATTCTACCCAAAGAAGCAGATCAAGGGCCCCTTCATCTTCGTTGCCCGACGAGCAATTAATCAACATGTCCGCCGACCACAAAGGGGATCCTCGCATCGAACAGGACCTTCTCTGCCGCATGGCGGCGAAACTGAAGCTCAAGCTAGGGGTGATCCAGGTGGAGGATGACTCTCTCTTCGATGCGTGCCGTCAAGCCCCGCCAGTTAAGGTCGGAATCCCCTTGCACGCCGGGGTATTCCGCATCATCCAGGAACGCTGGCAAATGCCTTCCGTGATCCTGCCAGTGTCCAAAGTAGCAGACAAGAAATACTCTGTCTCCGTGGAAGGTTTCCCCTTCCTGTTTCATCACCCGGCCCCAGGGTCCCTGGTGGTCGACGCAGTCAACCAAAGGGAGAGACAAGGTCAACCTAGCACCATGCCCAAGAACAAAGAGGCTAGAAGACTTGACCTGTTGGGCAGGAAAGTTTATTCCTCCGCCACCCTGCAGCTGTGCATCTCAAATCATTCAGCCTTGATGACGTGCTACATCTTCAATCTGTGGGAAGCTCTACGGAATCTCTGGCTGGCCATCTCCGAGGATCACCTGAGAGACTTTGAGGTGATGCTGGACAAGGGAGAGAGAGCATCCAGGGATGCGCTTGCGGCAACCTGGGATGCAGTGGACATAGCAGCACGTATAATGGCATCAGCAGTGGTGATGCTCCGGTTGGCCTGGCTCCAGAACTCCGGTCTCTCCACGCAGATGCAACAGATTATTCAGGACCTTCCCTTTGAAGGCCCCGACCTCTTTGCACCTTCCACAAACACGAAGCTACATGGTATGAAGGACTCGAGGGCTACACTGAGGTCCCTCGAGATCTACACCCCTCAACTTGTTAGGTGTTCCTCGAGGTTGCACCAGCTACAACAGCAGTTACAGCAACTGAAACAACAGCTGCAGCTGCAGACCCAATTTCCGAGATCTCTCCAGTTTCCCCAGCGTCACCTCAGGGACCTGGACAAGGATAAAGGCCAATCAGGTAAAGGGGGTAAGCTGGGCGCCTCCCAGTCGGGACGGCGCGGACAGGGGACGGACCATTCGTCGGGCCGCAAACAGCATTTTTGATGGTCCCCCCGAGGGCAGCACTCCACAACCCCAGTTCTCCCCCCACCACCTCCGCCACTTCGCCCCACAATGGACCCAAGTCATGTCGGACCAGCGGGTCCTTGACACAGTGGCCAGAGGATACCGCATTCAGTTCCTCTCAACCCCCCGGGACAGAAAACCGTCCCCTCCCATAATCCCAGGGAATCCCGATCTGCTAGGCAAGCTCAAGGCCAAATGCCGGAAATTACTCTCCCTCAGAGCCATCAAAAAGGTTCCCAAGGGGGAACGCGGCAAAGGGTTCTATTCCCGCTACTTCCTGGTTCCCAAACCTAACAGGGACCTACGGCCCATTCTAGATCTCAGAGCTCTCAACAAAAACATAAAGAAAATAAAATTCCGCATGATCTCCTTACCACAGATCATTCCCTCCCTGTCCCCAGGAGTGTGGTTCGTGGCACTTGACCTAAAGGACACTTACTTCTACATAGCCATTGGGCCCCACCACAGGCGGTTCCTCAGGTTTGTAGTGGCACGATGCCATTACCAATTCACTGCCCTCCCCTTCGGGTTATCACTAGCCCCCAGGGTGTTCACAAAGTCTGTCGCACCAGTTGCAGCATTCTTACGCAGGAGGGGCGTAAGAATCTACCCTTACCTAGACGACTAGCTCATAGTGGGCAAGTCAAGTCAACAAGTACAAGACCATGTCAATGTGGTAATGAACCTGTGCGAGTTCCTGGGCTTCCGTGCAAACTTGGAGAAGTCCAAGCTTTGCCCCACTCAGGACATAGAGTTCATTGGGGCACGCTTAAACGCCCAACAAGGCACTGCATCCTTGCCCCTGTCAAGATTTCAGTCCATCTGCACCATCATCACGAAGCTCCAGGCGCCCAGGCTGACCACAGCGTGCAGATGCATGCAGCTCCTGCGGCACATGGCAGTGGCCACATCGGTAATCCAAACAGCCCACCTGCGGATGCGACCATTCCAGCTCTGGTTCGCCACAAGCTTCCGACCAGAAAGGGACCACCTAGACAAGGTAATCTCGGTACCCCAGCATGCCCTGGAGTCCCTACAAATTTGGAGAGACCCCAACTTCACGAAGGAAGGAATTTCGTTCAGGGAGTCCAAGCCTGCAGTGACCCTGATAACAGAAGCCTCAAACTTGGGGTGGGGTGCCCACCTGTCCAGGGGCCTCTCCATACAAGGTATCTGGAGCCCCGAGGACAGTCTCCTCCACATAAATGTGAAGGAGCTCAGGGCCATCACACTGGCATGCATGACTTTTCTAGACCAGATCCAGGGCAGAGTGGTCCAAATCCTCTCAGACAACACAGCAGCTGTGTTCTACATGAACCATCAGGGGGGAGTCCGCTCCTCGGCACTATGCAAGGAAGCGACCAAGCTTTGGCAACTGGCGATAGACCATCACTTCACGCCAACTGCCGCCCATCTCCCCAGGGTGGACAATGGCATAGTGGATTCACTCAGCAGAAAGCCACTGGCAAGTCATGAGTGGTCCCTCCACAATAAGGTTTTCTCCCTGTTGACAACCAGATGGGGAACCCCTCAGATCAACCTCTTTGCCACGGCACAAAACCACAAATGCCCTTGGTTCTGCTCCCTTCGGGGCCAGGAGAAAGGGTCTCTCAACGATGCATTCCTCCTCAACTGGTTGGGAGACCTAATGTATGCCTTCCCGCCAATTCCCCTGATTCTCCGGGTGCTTCTGACGGCCCTCATGGACAAGGTGCTCATCATCCTGATCGCCCTAGACTGGCTCAGACAACACTGGTTCCCTCTCCTACAAGACATGTCAGTGAGGACCCCGCTCTGCCTCCCGCAGTGGGCAGTTCTCCTGACACAGGACTCGGGACACGTTTGGCACGCCAACCCAGGCCTCCTGCACCTGACAGCCTGGATGCTCTCTGGCTCAGTGAGCAAGAGAGAGACTGCTCAGATAGGGTTAAAAAGGTCCTGGTTGGTAGTAGAAAACCCTCCACCAGGTCCACCTACATGGAAAAATGGAATCACTTCTCCACCTGGTGCCATGATAAAAATATAGACCCTATCTCTGCACCAATTCAGGCAACTTTAGATTACCTTCTTGACCTAAGAGAGAAAGGCCTATCCCTGTCCTCATTGAAAGTTTATTTGGCAGCAATCTCGGCCTTTCACCAAACAATAGATGGGGTCCCACTCTTTTCACACCCCATCTGTCATAGGTTCCTAAAAGGAGTGGAAAAACTTTTCCCCAACATCTGCAACCCCACCTTGCACTGGGATATGAATGTGGTGCTGCGCGCTCTGACAGAACGACCATACGACCCCTTAGACTCAGCCACCCTACTCATGCTGTCCTGGTAGCCATTACCTCACCCAGAAAGATCTCAGAGCTACAAGCCCTATCCTCTGAAGCCCCATATACGGTTTTCTTCCCAGACAAGGTGGTCCTGCGTCACCACCCTTCGTTCTTACCCAAGGTTGCTACTCCCTTCCACATGAATCAAGAGATCTGCCTGCCAGTCTTCTATCCAGACCCGCAGGTGACAGAAAACCAGAGACGGTGGCACACCCTGGATGTGAGGAGAGCACTCCTAATCTACACTGAGCACACACGACCTTTCTGCAAGACGTCCCAACTGTTCGTGGCAGTCACAGAATGCATGAGAGGTTCTCCAGTATCGTCCCAATGCATCTCCAAAGTGGATTGTGAACTGCATTAAAGACTGCTACGGAAGGTCAAACACACCTCTCCCAGAGACTGTGAGAGATCGCTCCACCAGAGCTCAGGTGTCTTCCACGGCCTTCCTCGATAAGGTCCCAATCCAAGAGCTCTGCAGGGCCGCTATGTGGTCGTCAATACATTCCTTCATGACACACTACGTTATTGCCCAACAGGCGTGAGATGATGCCGCTGTGGGCAGGGCTGTACTCAGTGTGAGTAGACTAACTCCTCCCACCATCCTTGGGTACGGCTAGCAGTCACCTGTAACTGAATGATGTGAGCAGCACTCGAAGGAGAACGGTTGGTTACTCACCGTAGCTGTCCTTCTTCGAGATGGGCTGCTCACATACATTCAGGTCCCTCTCACCGTCCCCGCTAACGGAGTTGGCAAAGGTATATGGGACTGGGAGGGTCAGGGTCACGGTTACCTATATAGCTGCAGCCACAGTGTGGAGGGGGCGTTGGCCGTGCACCCTGACCTAACAAGCTAACACTATACACTTTCCAAGCTACCGTGCGCTGTGGCACATAGACACCTGTAACTGAATGTATATGAGCAGCCCATTTCAAAAGAGGACGGTTATGGTGAGTAACCAACCATTTTGGCTGCTTTATTCACAGTAAATCTGTGATCTTTTCCCAGCAATTACTGTAAATATGCAGCTCAAAAAACTCATGGTTAACATGCTTCTTTTCAGTAACAATACTGAGATTGCCTTTAAGCCTCTTCACTCTTCCAGGCAATTTAAGCATGTACATATGCAAATTACTGTAGTCAATTTCCCTCCAAGAAGTACCAGATATATCTCTCAAACAGTTGGCAGGCCCTTGGGAGGGTGCTGCCCAGACAGCAGTGTAATCAGCTGAGTAAATCAGGTAATTAAAAAAACCAAAGACATACATAAAAATTATTAAAAAAAAGAAAGAACCCCATTCAAAGCATCATTTGATAACTTTGTACGTAGGAATGTTCAGCAGGCAGCAGATAGGATAGACATATTTGTATATTGTGGACTGAAGTATTGCATGGATTACAATGATGTTCCTTTCTTCCAGCAGAATTGTAGGGTGCTCTTTATATTTATGGCTGTGATTTAAATCAATTTAAACAGAGATTATTCCATTTTTTGTTTGTTTTAATATGAAAAGATTGTGAAATGTAATGTTGATTTCACATCAGTGATGTGCAAATGGTGATTAATTTTTGTTTGACCTTAGGTGTAGTTGTAATATTAAATTTGCACAGAGAATACTCATTATGCTGGCCTAGTTTCCATACAGAAAATAGTTCCCAAGTGTCTCAATGCTGAAAACCATTTCTCAGATCTCAAATAGGAAACAGATTCCCCTCCCCCAAACACAATAATATTTCCTCTCTTCTCTGAGGAGTTTTATCAAAGAGCAGCAGGTAACAACTATGGTAGGACACTGAAATCAAAACAAGGCAAAACCAGTGTCAGTAAAAGAACAGACTGGCAATTAATAATGTAGACTTAATCTGTTTGACACCACATTGCAGACAGAAAGGTTCATTAGTGTTTAATTCCTCTCCATTGTAACTGACTGACCTCAAGAGGTTAAATATCAGTTTTAAATAATTGTCAAACACAGGAAAATTGATATCATATGACCACTGTTATTTCAACAGTATTATAATATCAAGTATGCTAAATGATGCTCTAGAACAGTGGTTCCCAACCAGTGTGCTGGGGCACACTGGTGTGCTGCAGCAACACCCAAAGTGTGCCGTGAGCATCCCTGAGAGCTGGAGTTAAAGTTCCCTCCCTGCTCAGCCCAGCCACGTGGGCTGTGCAGAGCTGTGAAAAGGCAGGGGTTAAAGTAAGTTGAAAGGCACTGTAACACTGTTCTGGGGCCCCCCATTTTTAGACAGTCAGCCTTCTGGCCCCCCTAAAAATAGAGAAAGGCACTGGAACGCAGAGTTTCAGGGGTCTCCCTAAAAATAGCAGGAGCAGTCGGAACGCAGAGTTCCGATGGCTCCACCTTAAACCGCGCCCCACCTTAACCCAGCCAGCAGAGAGTTGGGGGAGGCTGGGAGTGTGTGAATTTCCCCCTGCAGGGTGGAGCAGCTTGTGTCAGCCAGCCTGCAAACAGCCCAGGTAAGGGCTTTGGGGGGGGGGGGG
>ML681964.1:18088359-18173451 GCA_007922195.1 Podocnemis expansa | reverse complement strand
GGGGGGGGGGGGGGGGGCTGCTGGGGTTGTGTGGGGCAGGTGTGTGTGTAGCACAGGTGAGTGGGAGTGGATGTGTAGCAGAGTGTGTGTAGCTGGGGTTGTGGGGTGGCTGTTTGATTGGTGGGGGGGTGTGTAGCAGTGGGGTGGGGAGGCTGTGTATCTGTGGGAGGGTGTAGCTGGGGGCTGGAGGCCTAGTTCTGGCCCCTCCAGTGATGGGAGGGTCCATCACAGGAAACAAGGGGCTGGGGGTGGGAGGGAGCAGCAGTGGGGTGAGCATTTGCCCTGGGTGGCAAGGAGCCACTGTGGAGAAGCAGAAGTGGGTGCTGCGCCATGCTCCCCTGCCCTACGTTCCCACTCCCCAGGTTCCCCCTACCCCCCACAAAGCCACTCCTGTTCTTCCTTCCTCTCTCCTCTCTTGCCCCCTTTGTGCTATTCTCCACATGGCTGCCCTTGCCCTCTTTTGCCACGCCTGCTCTGCCTCTGCTCCCCATACTCACTTCTGCCACTGCACACGACTCCTGACCACCCCTGCTCTGCCACCCCAACTACCCCACATAGGAGCATTTCCAAAACACTGTGCCATGGTTCATGAATATACATAAGTAATTTAAGTTAATTTGAATATTCATGAGTTTTTTAAGTGGTGTGCCTCGAAAAATTTGAAGGTATCAAGGTGTGCCACGGCAGAGAAAAGGTTGGGAACCACTGTTCTAGAACTTCATTAAGATTAGAGAAATGCCTTCATGGTGATTTTTAAATTTACTGTATACCTGAGTTTTGTTTACCAATACTTTCTGACTTACCAATCAACTGAATTCTGTGGTTAATTGCTTACCATTTGTCTGCATTTGGCCACCCAAATTCCACATAATATAATTGGACAAACAAGGAGTCCTGTGGCACCTGAAGACTAACAAAGTGCCACAGAACTCCTTGTTTGTTTTGCTGAACTAAACTAACATGGCTGCCCCTTTGGAACTTCATAATATAATTAGGCTCTACACAAGGAGTTTGAGAAACATACCTCTGGCTAAACAAACTTGGCATTTTATGCTTCTTTTGTAATAGATCCTTAGCTATTACTGGATCCAGCTGGAATTAAAGTCTGATTCTCCATAGCTTGCACCTTGTGCAGTCATTTACTGCGCTGCAAAATGGGAGTGAATTGGTCCCTTCACACAAGTGTAAAATTTGCACAAATATAAGATCCCTACCTGCTTCATTCAATAAGCAAAGCAATAGAGAACCATATGCAATAACTTTAGTGATAACAGTGTGGAATTATTTAAACAATTGTTGCAGCAATGGGAGAGTCACAGGAAACTTCTGCATTGTCCATATACTCTAAACATACCTCCAAACAGTTCTATTAAGTATAAGCATAGATATGGCCTATGTCAGCACAACTTACATGACTCAGGGGTGTGAAAAAGACACCACCGTAAGTAACATAGCTATGCTTAGTATGCTCATCTGTACAGCACTATATCAGCAGGAGACACTCTCTTACTGCTGCTAGTTTAGGTGGTTTTATTGTTGACAGAGAGCTCTCTCCCATCAGCATAGTGTGGCAACATGAGTTCTCTTACAGTCAAACAGCTGTATTGGTACAGCTGTGCCACTGTCAACTTAGCCTCTCATTCTCCTGATCATTACATGTAAAGTCAGTGAACTCTGAACTGCACTGAATGCAGCTATATCTTAAAAATAGTGTCACCTGACAACTAGTGGAACAGAATGCATTTTAGCAGAACTCTGAAAACTGGGGGAGAGATCACTCACTGATGGATATACAGTACCCATCAACAGCTAAAGAGAATGACACCTGGAAATGTTAGAGCAAGGAGTTACTGAGCAACTACTAAAGGAAGGAGACTGAGCAGACAGCAACAACTGGTATGAAGTAAAAACACTGCTTTCTATTTCACTTCAAACATTCTGCATGCTTGGTCTGAAAAGGACAGAGGATTCTGAGTATTGGGAGAAGTCTCTGTGGATTCTCAGATCTCTGTATGTTGATCAGAGTGAATGCAAACAAAACATCCACCCAAAAACAGGGGTGCTAAAATGGGGGGTTACTTAGAGATGGGGTCCTCGGATTCATTCAGTAATAGGTGTCTCCATGCCGGATCGCCCGATTGGTCGGAACTTTTTGCCCTAGCCTGTCAGAAGAGGGCAGGTGGCCACCACCCCCCGCGTCACCCTGTGGCTATATATGTGGCCGCCACCTGGCCCCTCCCCAGTTCTTAGGAGTCGTCAACTCCAAATGCAGGGACGGGGGGAGGGTTCTGAATGAATCCGAGCAGCCCATCTCAAAGGACAGTTACTGGTAAGTAACCCACCGTTCTTCTTCAAACGCTGCTCAGATACATTCAGTAATAGGTGACTGCTAGCCATGCTGATGGATGGCGGGTAGAGTTCGCTCTTCCGCCTTCAGCACAACACATCTCCGACATGGGTAGTTGTCCAACGAGCAAGGTCCTCAAGAGGTCTAAGGAATTGACCTAAAGGCATTGATCCAGGCAAGGGTAGCCTGGGATTGTAGGACTTAATTCAGTGGAGAGAAGTAGGCCCAGTTTATCCGAGTGCCAATTGGCATGTGTGGACAGGACGGCCTGAGGTCACCCCACGCATAAGTGTGATACCAATGCATCATGCCTATGGTCGAGGAATGCACCTCTAATTGCTTTACCTGAGAGGGTACTGGCAGAGGCGTGTGGAGGCCAGAGGATTTAGTGTTCTGGCAGCAACACATGTTGGCGTAATTCCTATGAAGGAGTTCACAAGGCCTTAAGATTGCCAGGCTGGCAGTGGTGGTTACCAACACTGCAAGAAGTGGCGGAAGGGAGGTAGACTGTCTTTCCCTCAGTCCGGCAGTGTAAAGCACATGCAGGTGATGGGCCAGATGGATACGTGAATCTGGTGCACTCAGTGTCCCGCAGGAGGGATGGGCTACCAGCAGTGGGTGGGGAGGATCTAGGCAAGTTTATTTCATCTTAGTTTAAAGGGGAATGCAAAAGACCAAAGGCAAGAGCTGACGGCCTCATACAGCACACTTATAAGTGATGCACCTGGACCGGCATGGAGAAAGCCAGATGCTCGACCCACCCTACGGCTCTATATAAGATAGACACAGGGGGAACTGCCTATGGTCCTGAAGAATATGCCCCAGGCCTACATGAGCTTACCGATGACACACTGTGACGGTCCCTTTTTGAGGTCGGCTGTCAGCATCCATAATCATGCAAAGACACAAAGAAATGGTATATTGCTATCCCCCCCCCCCTTTTTTTTTTTTAAACTATTCGGATTCAGCGGCTGGCAAGCGGCCGAAGGAACATAAGGGGTGAGGAGCTAATCGCAATAAGGCGACACCCGAGGGGTAGGCTCATGAGCCCGAAAGCCCCGGATGCCAGTCCCCGCGGCCTACAGGATCAAACTCACTTTGGCTTACTTGACCTCGTACCACTGGGACGGACCCCCCCGATATGGCATCGACCTTAAGCCTGGCAATGCACAGGGGTGCGTATCAGGTTTGAGGCTCCCAGTGAAAAGGGGCCACAAGGGAGAATCAGGATGTACAAGGGGAGGAAGGAGTCTCCTCCAAAAGGAGCAGAGCAAGGGTACGCCACCCCGATGGAGCACATCCGGCCGTCTCCTTTTAAGACATCTGCGTTTTATCTGAAGTGTCCTCTATGAACGTACTATCGTTGTTATTAGATCTTACCCAGAAAGGTGAATTCTATCAAGGGTCAGCTAGCTCCCAAATTCCCTGGCGCTGATGGGAATTTTGGGGTGGATTTAATGTTAGCTCTATCGAGTGAGAAAACCTCTATTATTCACTTAGGACGGAAGTATAATATGCCAAGTCACGACTACTAAGGCTAGAAGATCTTTGGATCGTGATGAGGAAGGAGGAGTTTTACCCGCAGGACTCCTGAGCAAGAGTCTCCCGGATCTAGGCTGGGGTAACCATGGCGCTATGGTCATCCCTGGAAGGTGAGCTACATCAGAAACACTGCTGGATAAAACTCTAAGATATGATGATTGGGCCCAGACTTGTACCCCACCTTTAGCAATGGTCTCCAAACCATCACAGTGGGACCGAGCAGTGACTGTAGATGTAACGGGAGAGACAGAGGGCCAAGTTTCTCCACCTTTGATCAAATGGCAAAGGGGTGAGATCCAGACGATATTATTATTGTGTCATCTCCTCTCGTTCTCCATGACCTGAGGATCTCCTGATTTAACAGGAAGGAAAAAGCCACCTTAGAGAGAGGGATAGGGAAGTGGCACAGGTCCACTTTGTCAGGGGCAAAATCCCGCATATGGGGGTTCTGACTTTAGGGCACATCCTGGGTAGTGGTGATCAACGAGCCAGGGGGAAGTGATTCATTGTTCATTAATGTAGCCTCTTTCCCGTACGGGTAAAGGGAAGATAGAGTAAATGAGGTGGAGGCCCCAGCTAGTTCGACCTCTCTCAAGGACGCTCAACCAAGCTGTAGACCCGCTAGTGGTAGTGAGTACCGGATGGGTCATCTCCCACATGGGAACCATGAGCAATTGGCCAAACACTTGCGACTGGTGGCCAAACTCCTACATTTGCATCCGGTACCTGGCAAGCGGGGACAGTTTGCCTGCTCTGTGGGTTCAGAAGGGGCTGGAGCACCCCTGAGCTGGAAGCATATACCTTAGAACTCTGGACGGGGGTCGATTGAACGCAAGCTATATCTGAGCACCGCTAATTCCCGCTGGTGACATAGGGGAAGGGTTGGTTAGGGTGGCGTATAAGAATGGGTGGAGGGCTCCCCCCCAGCCTTGGGGATAGTGATGCGAGCGCCTTCTGTGGAGAGGGGAGCGAGAGCCGACGAAAGGCTTTCCAAACATCTGTTTTGAAAGACTGAATGACAAGACCTTACCCACGGGGAAGTGTGCGTGAGCATAGCTCCCCAGGATGGGGATGGCACCCATGGGGAAAGACCCCTTTTAATTGGGAGTGTGCATAGATGAGGCAGTACACTCTTCAATGTTTGGAGTGTGATCCATTAATGCCTTGTGTGTCCTGGAGAAGGCAAAGGAGTCACCGCACGAGGAAGCAGGGGAGAAGGGGGCTTTCCCCCCCCCCCCAGCAGAGTGTGCGGTACAAGAACGTGGTAGCCCCTTGGGAGTCAGAACCATTAGCTAGGAGTTGTCCATGCAGGTTCAGACCACAGGCCTCCATTCTGTCCGCTACGGTAGTAGTGCAGGCTTGAATAACCAGAGGGTCAAGTCCTCTCAGTTATTGGAAGTATTAGGATCAACAGAGAGGGTATGAATATCGGGTTGATCCTTGGTCCTACCTGGAAGAGAGGAGGCTGCTTTATCCTCTGAACCACCCACACTCACAGAAGGGGGGCGGGGGGGGGAAGGCTGTCTGTCAGCTCATAAGAAGGGTCCCAAGTCAGTGGGCATTCCATGACAGGGGTTTTGGAGAGGGTGACTGACAACCAGTCTGGCTGGTTATAATCAATACCGCTGATTAGCAGGTTGGGATCCCTCCCCGGAGTTGTGGGGGAGGGACCTTGACAGGAAGGTCCCCCAAAAGGATTTCAAACTGAAGTTGTGGTGGTGAGGATTAAGTCCTCACCAGCAGCTGTTGTGGGGGGATGTGGGGTATTACTACTGGGCCTTATGGGACCGGAGGACGTGGAAGAGGCCCTGCTGGAAGAAGGCCCACATATTTTAACTCCCCCCGGGGGTCACGAGCGGTACCCAAGACGGCAGAGATCTCTGGCGGGAAGAGGGCGTCGCCACCGAAAGGCAGATCCAGGGCCACCTGTTGGGAGGCCGGGGGCACTCTAGCTTCCTGTAGCCACGCTGCACGGCACAAGGTTACAGCAGAGGCCATAGTGCAGGCCGCCATATTGATTGCGTTCCAAGCCAACAGGAGGAGGTCCTGGGAGGCTACTTTACCCTCCTCAAGGAAGGAATCATACTCATCCCTCACCTGTTGTGGGAGCAGATGTCTAAATTTATTTATTGACTCCCAAACATCTAACATGTATTTGCCCACCAAGGCCTGGGTATTTGCAACACATAGCTGGAAGGCCGAGGAGGAGTATACCTTCCAGCCCAGTAACGCTAACTCCTTCGCGTCCCTCGATGTCAGGAGGGGATTGCGAGGAGCCTGCCCCCGCCCTAAGGCCGTCTCTACCGCCACTCAAGGTGGGACTGGATGATGGACAAGCGAGGGGTACTCTGACCCCCCAAACTCAGTACTTGAAGCCCGCCATGTCTGAAACCAGGGAGATGGAGCCCGGGTTCTGCCAGCAGGATGAGGCTAAGTCCCAAATGCTGGAGTGGAGGGGGACCGTGACTGGTTTCACTGAAGAGAACACTGGCCCGAAAAGGGTGTCTGTGGGCCCTTCAGAGGATTGGACTTCCATTCCCATGTGGGCTGAGACACGGCACAGGAGGTCAAAATGTGCCAGTAGGTCCCCTGTGTAAGAGCATGGCACCAGGTTTACAGCCCTGACCAGTGCCAAGTGGGACAGTACCGACGTGGGCACTGTGGTTACTTGTGGGGACCATTCATGGGAACGGTACGAAAATGGCAATGGAGCTGAAGATTAGTGCTGGGGCTGTTTGGAGCCCTTTGAGGCCCCTTCCCCTGGACTGGGGGAAAGCATCTCGGGACCCTCAGGATGGTACCAGGGATGGCAGGGTGATATGGCACCGAGGAGATGGCTCAATGGTACCAGGGCTCAAGGAGATAGTGGGCTCCAGTATCAGGGAGCCCAGCCCCAGCAGCAGAGAGGGCACTCAGTGCCATTTATGCTGCATCCAAACCTTTGAAATGAAGGCTGGGTTTTCCCTTTCTAGTGGGCACCGGAGAAGGAGGTATAGGCAGTAAGAGGAGTGCCCTTGCTGCCTCAACTGCCTCCGAGGTCGTCGGAATCTGTACCGACCCTGCCTGGTCCCATGGGGAGTCCCGTGTTGAAGATGCGGCGCGGTGCCAATGCCGCAGTACCGATATCAGTACCAAGCTGCTCCTGCATCCCCTATCTGCACGGTGCCAGGGGAGGCTCCGGTGCCAAACTGGCACGTGGTGCAGCAGGAGACCCCAAGGCCTCAGGGGAAGAGTTCCAAGCCTGCTCGGAGGCCAGGGCACAGCGCCTTTGCTCCCTGTCCTTGATTGTCCTTGGTTTAAAGGACAAGCAAATGGAACAGGCGGTGACCATATGGCTTTCGCCCAGGCACCAGAGGCACTTCTTGTGGGGATCATCCCACAGGAAGGTCTTGCCATATCTGGCACAGGGTTTAAACCCCAGCATGGCGGATGGCATAGCAGCACGATATCGATGTTCCGGCTCGAGAGGGGGGGACCTTCCTCAGTAGAACTAGGTCCACAAATAGGTGCTCCCAACTGAGCAAAAGGCTCATAAAGTAGAACAAAGAACAGGCTGCTTGCAAAGTGCCAGGAGTGAGCAATTCCACAACCGATGCTAAGGCGAAAGAAATTAAACTGGGGAAGGGCCGGGTGGCAGCCACATGTACAGTCACAGAGTGGCGCGGGGGGGGTGGCCGCCTGCCCTCTTTTGACAGGCGAGAGCAAAAAGTTCCAACCAACTGGGCGCTCCGGCATGGAGACACCTATTACTGAATGTGTCCAAGCAGCGCTCGAAGAACAATTTTTATGGTGTGAGTGCTGAAAGCCATCAAACTAAAACCGTGAACTCTGTATTAATGGAAACTATTTCAAGTCAGGTGATGTGACAGCACCCCCAGCACCCCTAATTCCATTACATATGCCTAAAATCCTCTTTCTGGACCAACACTGAGTAGTTGTAAGTTCATAGTCAAAGAATTTAAGGCCAGAAGGAACCCTCTAAATCAAATAATCTGACCTCTTTTATATCACAGGCCACCAAGGGCAGCCAGCATTCCACACACTAATCCATACATCTAAAATTAGACCAAGACACTGTAGCCCATAGCAGACTAAACAATTATGTGCCATAAGAAATGAATAGAAGGAACTCAGGAGCTCTAGAGCCCAAAGACCCTGCAATGCAGGACATTCATCTGGATGAACCTACCAAGTAAGGCCAAACCTCACAGCATGGAGAATGGTGAAAACCTCCCAAGGTCACTGCCAATCAGACCTGAGGTGGGGGTGGCGGTAGGGATTCCTTCCCAATCCTACATATGGTGACCAGAAGACAACTGTGAAAAATTGGTACTGGAGAGGATCATAAGTGGCTATATAGACAAAACCTCAAATATCAGTACCGTTCCTCTAAATCTGCCCCATCTCCAGCCATGGCCATCTCTGATGTATCAGAGGAAAAGAGTAAAAACACCCACAACCTTAACACCAAATACTTGGAGGGAGGGGGGAACATTCCTACTCTCACAGGTGAAAGGTTGAAGCCCAAAAGCATGAGATGCAATTCACTTTTACCAGTTCTATGATGCTATGTGAGACACATACATCATCCACATAATTTGTTGAACTATTCATTTCTTATGCACAAATTCCTTATAAAATGTGCCAGAAGAATTTTCCCAGGAGTTTCAAATTAATTGCAAACATAAGCAATAAGGAACCAAATTCTTCTTTGGTGTAACTCCACAGATTTCACTGAACTCTCTGGAGCTCTCCTATACCATCTTTTAATACCTGAAAACTGCCTGTATTTTACATACTGTTAAATATACAGAGAAGGAAAAAGGGTACATCTTTGTCATTTCAGTGTACAATAAATCTATTGTTTACATTATAATGTTACTTAGGTGATCTTTGAGCTCAGAGCAGAACCGAGGTTGGAGCAGTGCAGACACACTTATGTGAGCTTTATTGGACGTGGTAAAGAGCTGCATTCACTGGTGCTAAAGGAAGCCGTGTCCAGTCATTGGGAAATCAAGATAGTGCTATTGCAATGGACTTTTCAAGAATCATGCAGGATGCAGCAGGAGCTTGGATCAGCTACTGCATGCTCCTTTGACTAGATAAAGAACTTTGGTGGTTTGAAAAGGCCATTTAGAAAAGCTAATGTGGCTGCCCTTTACTATGGGACATGCCATCTTGCAATAACACTTAGAATATTACTAGTGGTGTTTTTTAGCTGTACCTTTTATTTAGAGCTATAATGCAACAAATCTTTTGAGATAAGCCTGCAGATTTTGATATTCTTTCCAGTTATGTTTCAGTAGGAACTACCAGAATAGAACACCAGAGAAGGAAAGGGGGAAATTAAAATAACACTGAGAGTACATGCCTGATGTGGGGTACCCCATGTCACTGTTACAAAAGGTTATTTCTGCAGGAATGCTGCTGACTATAGTTTGAACACTTTTAAGAGAAACCTGTCTTATCCTCTACATGCCTCAAAATTTGACCTTTGTATTTAATAGCTGAACACCTGAAGGAATTGAAAGGTAGACTAAAATAAGGTCCTGTCTAAAGAATTATAAGTCAATCCATTGAAAAGTGTCCTAAAGAAAAACACAAAGGTTTTAAAGATGTCGAGGTCATAAGTTAACCTATTCTCAACTGTTCACTCTTTTCCAGTTTTCTTCACTAAGGCAAATATGTACAGCATACCCGCCGGATGTCACTGCTATTTTACCATGAAGCGAAATAAACTTCTTCAGTCCTCACAGACCTTCAGCTACATAAAAAAGCCAAGATGAACTAGGGTAATTTCATACCAGAATTACTGCATCATTCTTCAGCTAAGTACAATAGGTTGCAAGAGCTATAAACTCAAAAGAATTTAAGGTATTTCAGGGCTAAGCACATACACTGAAGTTTTCCATATTGCCTACATTGATCTTTGCTCATGCATTTTAAGAGTGTCCTAAACCTCATTTTCAAAATGCATAGGTGCAAATTTGCTTGAAGTTGGTGGTTTTTTATGACCTCACAGTCTGTGCTAAATAACTAAATACCAAAGTTACATATTGCTAACTATTTACATAACACTATTATGTTCCTATGACAAATGATATTTCTTTGAAAAATTCCTCAGGAAAAAGATTCTGCCTCTTTTTATTTTTGGAAGATACCACGTTTACTGGAGCAACTAGAAAAACAGGAATATAAATAAAACAATTCAAACACCAACAGTCCTGCAATTTAAAACTGAGGAAGTTCCTGCTCTAGTTACCTGGTCTCCTGCAAGAAGACTCTACTCCCTCCAAGGAAAACAAGACAAATTAATCTAGCTATTTCTGACAGATAGACAGGAACAGTTGCAACTTTCATGCTTTATGTACTATAAAAAGGAGCACAAACCCATTTTTTCTTCCTTCAGGGCACCTTTATCACAAATTTTAATCTAATCAAGTAAACCTGTAACAAGGGTATCTGGGAAATACAATGTTGCCATGTATTCAACTGCTTCAGCAGTGGTGAAACTTTATTCTTCCTTTTTATGATTTTCAAAGGTACTAGGAATCTGAAAACTGTGCAGAACTCCAGTCTATCTTCTTATACCAAACTGCTTATAAGGGTATCTATGCACATATATACATTGAAATGAATGTTACAATAACTGTCTCTTTAATCATCGTCCCATTGTTTTGAAAGGCAGGGGTTTGGTCTGAATGCCATTTATCAACTGCCCCCTATTTTTGTCATATTCCTCAAGTAATTTCTTGGAAGACCATATTTCTCTTAACTCCCCCATAGAATTCTTTATTCTCTGGTAACAAAGATTCCCAATCAAGCATGGCCCTGTCTGTACTGGCGAAAACACGGTATCTCTTTCTAACAAAACTAAATAGAAGTCTCTGTTAATCTCACTATTTCATTTAGCAAAAGAAACAAGGAGTCCTGTGGCACTTAAAGACTAAGAAATTTATTTATTGCATGAGCTTTCATGGGAGAAAATCCCACTTCATCAGAAGTGTCTGAGGAAGTGGGATCTTCTCCCACAAAAGCTCATGCAATAAATAATTTTTTTAGTTTTTAAAGTGCCATGGGACTTCTTGTTTGTTTTGTTGAACTAGACTAACATGGCTACCCCTTTAAAACGATTTCATTTAGAGGAATGGTTTTTTAACTGGTAAAATCCCTAGTGTTTAGGGGGTGGCTGCTGCTAGATCAGTATAAAAGTGCTTAATATTGGTACAGCTAATCCCACTCCTGTATGCAAATACCTATTTCAGCAAAAAGCAGTTTTACATAGATACAACTGTCTGTTCACTTTTTTTTTTTTTTTTTGGGGGGGGTGTAATACAGCCAGTGTGGCGTAGACAAGTCCTAAGGCAACTTTTTTGTGATAGAACTTCTTAGGTGACAAAGTGACAGCAAAAAGAGAAGAGTAGAAAGTAACAAAATTATACCCCAGCAAACGATCTAGACATAGCATTTTTTTCCCCCCAAAGTAAGGGAACAAAACAATGTTGGACATTGATACATAAAATACACAGATAAGATTGTGCATTACAAAATTTAAGAGAAATATAACAAAATTCAAAATTAAGAACTGTGTATTTTAATAAACACTTAAGCATCTTTATTACGTATAAATACAAGCAATCAGAAAAAATATGCTATGTTTAATTAAGCAGCCCCAAACAGTTAAAACTCTCAGCAACTCTTATGCCTCTAGATTTTATCTGGTCGGACACTGGATAAATTATATTGTGGTGAGGCAGGAGACTCTTCCACACCACAGTCCCCTAACAGGGAACGAGGCTTGGTAACCCTTGTTTTACATAAAAATGGCTATATTGAGTCACCCAGGGGTCTCAAACTCAAATCACCACAAGGGCCGCATGAGGTCTAGTATGTTAGCCCAAGGGCCGCACCACTGAAACCTTTTCATACAACGATATCGCAAATATCAGTAACAACAGTGTCATTGTGGGCCACAAGAAATAGTTTTAGGGCCCATATGTTTGAGACCCCTGATCTAGCCTCAGACCCTATCTTTCCACAGTGGCCCTCAGGTGCTTCAAAGGGAAAGAAAAGAACAGGTAATCATCCAGTGATCCATCCTCGGTCACCCACTACCAGCTTCTGGGAAACAGAGATTGGGGACATTTCAGACCATGGTTTTTCGTCCCTGCCAATCATGATAGACAACCACTGATGGACCGATTCTTCATGAAATTACTTTGGTTCAGGTTTTTTAAAACTACATTATAGTCTTGGCCTTCACGAATTCTTCTGCCAAAGAGTTTCAACAGCTTAACTGCGTGTTGTATGAAGAAATACTTCCCTTTGCTCATTTTAAACTGTTGCCTACAAATGTCATTAGACGACCCCTAAATTTTCCACTATGAGGAGTAAACAACACTTCCTTATCTACTTTCTCCACGCCAGTCATGATTTTATAGATCTCCATCATATTCCTCCCTTACCCCAAGCTCCCGTTCTTTTCCAAGCTGAAAAAGTCCCAGTCTTCTCTCTCTTCATATAGAAGCTGTTCCATAGCCTTATCATTTTGGTTGCCATTTTCTGTACATATTCCAATTCTGATACATCTTTTTTGAGATGAGGTAACCAGCTCTGCACACAGTAGTAGTCAAGATGTAGGTGGACATGGATTCATAAAGAGCAACATCTATGTCTTATCTACCCATGAGCTGCAGGTGAAGCTTCCCATCCCACCTCTTCTGCCCATGGCCCTACCAACACTACATCCCAGTCCCAGCCCCCTTCCTCTCCTCCCCCATGCACCATTCAGCCACTCCCCCTCTGTAGTAACCCTTGAGGAGGAAGGCGTTAACACTCTGGTCAGTGAGTGCCAGAACAGCCAATAGGAATGAAGTCCAGGTTTTTGAATTGGAGCAGCGGCCTGGCCTGTTCCTGTTTGGATGCAGCAGAGCTCCTTGGGAGGATCAGGAGGTGGCCAGAGGGGCCTGGGGAAGAATCCAGCAACATCCTTATCAAAGATAAGTTAAATTTGTTACTGACCAGGTGTGAGCAGAACAGGGAATGTGTACTAGACACGGTCAGGGTATTTTCTTTGTTTTTGGATTTCTCTGTGCTGAGCACGTGTACCCCCTCCCACTACCCTGTAACTACCTAAGTTAATTCCCAGAGAAGCAACTCTCTTGTGTTTTTATCTGTTCTTTTTAATTAAAGATTTTACCTTTTAAGCTCTGCTTCTGTGTCCTGAAAGGCAAGAGGTTTGTGTGCATGTGCCTCAGACTGCACAGCCAGCTACTAGAGGGAATTCTGTTCCACTTCCAGCTGGGGTTAGTCACTCTCCTGAGAGAGGAAAAGAAGGATTGCAAGTACCTCACAGGAAGGAGTTCCCAGGTGCACCTTCCTGGGTTTTCAAGAGGTTTTTTTGCATTTGGGTGGTGGCAGCAATACCACTCCAAGGCCAGAAATTGGAGGCCTTGGAGAGTTTTAAAATCAGGCTTTAAGGCCAGTGGCTTTTAAGGCCTGTTGCAGGCCCCCACCTCTGCACTCAGAGTGCCAGAGTAGGGAAACAGCCTCAACACCCTCTTCCTCCCCTCAGCACATCCCTCCTCCTCTACTCAGTGCCCTCTTTCCTCACTGCATCCCTCCTTCCCACAAGGTCCACTGTGAAGTTCACATCGTCTGCCCCTCCCACAAGCCAGGCTTATTTGTTATGCACCAGGCAGGTTCCAAGGTACCCAAGGTAGTAATATCCGATGCTTATCTTCCAGGGTTCTTAGTAATCTCCCTGGAAAGGTCAAGGGATTCAGGAAGGTTAGCAGCAGATATTGCCTCCTCAGGCATCCAGAAACCTGCACGGAACGTAATAAATAAGTAAAACCTTCCAGTGGAAGCCCATACTCAGCAGGGAGGGGAAGAGGCAGTAGGACTACCACAGTCCAGGCATCAGGTGGTAGGTCAGCAGCAACTGTGGATACTGTACCCACTCCCCATCTATCTCTCTCTTTCCTAATGACTCCCCACAAGCTTTTTTGATTGGACACTGCACACCAAGTGCACATTTTCAGAGAACTTTCCACAGTGGCCCCAGATAGCTTTCTTAAGTGGCAACAGCTAATTTGAACCCCATTACTTTACATATATATAGTTCAGATTATGTTTTCCAATGTACATTATTTTGCATTTATCAACACTGAATTTCATCTGTTATTTTGTGATCCAGTCATCCAGTTTTGTAGGATTCCTTTGTAACACTTTGTAGTTTGTTTTGGACTTTTCTTGAATAGCTTTGTATCTTTGGCAAATTTTGTCATTTCACTGTTTCCCCTTTTTCTACATCATTTATGAACATGCTGAACAGCACTGGTTCCAATACAGACCTCTGGGGAACACCACTATTTACCTCTCTCCTTTCTAAACCTGATAATTTATTCCTACCCTTTATTTTCTACCTTTTAAAACCAGTTACTGATCCAAGAGAGAACCTTCTGTCTCTGCTTGCTTTACGTTTGCTGAAGGATTTTGTCAAAGGGTTTCTGAAAAGCTGAGTACGTCATGTCCCCTGGATCACCAGTGTCCACATGCTTGTTGTCTCCCCCCAAGGAACTATAATAGATTGGTAAGACATGATTTCCCTTTACAAAAACTGTGTTGATCCCAAGAGCATTGCCATCCTGAAAAAAGGGTTGCCCGCCCCTTGTTGCACAAGCCTCGCCCTGGGCTCAGTCCAACCCTGAGGCCCCGGCAGGGCCGGCTTGGGCTCCTGCCACCGCCAGCCCAACCCTGGGTCTCAAGCCTACTGCCAGATGCCTGGCCCCAGGTTCCCAGCCATGGTTGGGGCTGGCGCTGGATCCCAGTGATGCAGGCAACACAGCCCCGGGTCCCCAGAGGGAATTGGAGAACTGGCACTGGGACTCAAGGTTTGCTCCCCGTGTGCCCAGCGGCAGTGACACCACCAGTTGACTCTTCTGCAACAAATAGTATTCATTTATGTACCTGATAATTCCGTTAGTGACTATAGTTTCAGCAAAAAAAGAGAGTTGTGTGGCACTTAAAGACTAACAGATTTATTTTTCGCATGAGCTTCCATGGGAGAAAATCCCACTTTGTCCGAAGTGGGATTTTCTCCCACGAAAGCTCATGTGAAAAATAAATCTGTTAGTCTTTAAGTGCCACTCGACTCCTTGGTTTTTTTGCTGGACTAGACTAACACGGCTATCCCTTTGGAAATTGACTATAGTTTCAACCAGCTTGCCTTGTACTGAAGTTAGGCTTACTGACCTGTCATTGTCAGGATTGCCTCCGAAGACTTTTTAAAAAATTCATCTCACACTAGCTATCCACCAGTCATCTCAAACAGAAGCTGATTTAAATGATAGGTTACTTACCCCACTTAGTAGTTCTACAGTGTCACTTACGAGTTAATTCAGAACTCTTGGTGGATACCATTTGGTCCTGGTGACTTACTACTGTTTAATTTACCAATTTGTTTCAAAATCTCCTACAATGACACCTTAATCCGATACAGTTCCTCAGAATTGTCATCTAAAAAGAACGGCTCAAGTTTGAAAATCTCCCTCAGATCCTAAGTTATGAAGACTGATGCAAAGTATTTAATTAGTATCTCTGAAATGACCTCATCTTTCATTAGAGCTTTTATAGCACCTTGATCATCCAGTGGCCACACTGATTTAACAACAGGCTTCCGTCTCCTGATCTACTTAGAACATTTTTTGCTGTTACTTTTTGTCTTTGGCTAGCTCAGGGGTAGGCAACCCCCAGCATGTGTGCCAACAGTGGCACTCGAGCCCATTCAGAGCAGCATGTGGCACCCTCTGCAGTACCACAGAAACTGCCAATCCTGGCACTAAAAGCAAGTCTGGATGGCTTCCTTCAGGTGCAGCTGTGACAAAGGAGGTCCCCCCATGCCTATGCCTTCATGTGACACAGAAAAAAGCTGCCGAGTGGCTCCTCTCTGTAGTCTGATGCTCCCCAAAGGAGCTACTCCAGGCAGCTTCTTTCTGCAACACGTCTGGGAACCCCTGAAAGAAGCCGATTCTTTTTGTGGCATTCCTGGGGACCCCTGCCCCAGGCACACCACCAAGATGAGCCACTCTGGGTGCCTTCTTTCTGTGGCATGCCTGGGAAGCACTCCCACTCCAGCTGTGACCACTGCTGAAGTTTCAGACAGCCACCACATTTTTTCAACAGAGGGGGCCACCAGCACCAGCTGAGGGTCAGGGAGGAAGGACCAGCACAGGGGTTGGCAAAGGTCACTGACTCCTGTTGTTCTTCAATTTCTTTTTTGACCTTCTTAATCAAATTTTTACACATGCCAGAATTTAATGCAGCTTTCTATTTTCCTCCCCAAGCTTTAAGTTCCACTCTTTAAAGGATATCTTTTTACCTCTAACTGCTTCTCTTACCCTGTTGTTTAACTACTGTGGCACTTTTTGTTTTTTCTTCATATTACAACCAAAATTTTAGTAAGTTGACAACAAAGAATTATGTACTTTAATAAATGACATAGCAGATTATTATAAAAGCCCCATTAAGTACGAATTGTGTGTACTCACCTGACTTTCTTGCTTTCAAAGCAAGGACAGCAGCCAGTTCTCTCTGTACCTAAAACATGAGAAAAAGAGAGGTGATAGTTATAAATATATATTTAAATGGAAAATGTGATATCTGCAAGACAAAGCATATAATTAATCTTCAGTTATTTATTGCATACAGAATAATACAGATGTTTCACTAGTTTGTTTCTTCTGTTTGGTTTTGAAACCTGACCCATATTTTCCAGTGAACCTATTTCTTTCAGCCAGGAATCCTTAGATTTTATGATTTTAGTTTCATATAAACATTGAGTTTCCTAGGGACTGAGCCATTCTGCTGACTATGTCATATGATTTATTTGTTCTTCAAACTTCTTCCCATGCGCGTACCTAAAGCTTTCTCACCTCTTAATCAAAATCAAATGTTTGTTTTCCCTCTGCTGATTGTATTGCAACTATGTTTGCATTGAGGCTTAGGACTAAGGTGAGTTCTCTGTGTTGTAGTTAAGCCGAGGCTTTGCAAGAATGTGTTGTGTGCTTATTTACTAACATCTCTTCATTTCACCAACACAATGAGCTGTTCTCCCCAAAAAGATAGTTTTAAGACCAAGGCTGTAATGATAAATAATATGAAGAGGAGTTCTTTCTTTCCGCCCTCATACAGATAAAATACACCAGTCCAGGCATGCTACACCATTTAAATCATTATCATCTATAGTATTTACACCTTTTTACCTCCTTCCCATTAGTCTCTATCAGCTGTTATTTCTTACTGGAAAACAGAGATCTACTCCAGGAGAAAAGGGATGGTCTTGCAGTGAAGATATTGATCTACAACTTAATGGAGGAGACTATAGTTTGCTTCTATTACACACTTCCTGGATAACCCATTGCAAATCCTAACCCCTCCCCAACAAGGAAAATGGGGCTAGCAATACTGATCATCTTCTCAGGATGTTGTGAGGCTTAAGTTAATTCAGTGCTAATGTTTGTAAAGCTAAAGTGCTTTGAAATCCACTGATGGAGGACACAAGAGACGTTCACTTTTACTGAGATGTTATTTTACAGATTACTGGAGTAAATTATTACTTGTTAAGGAAAAATAGCTACAATATTTCCTGTTCGATCCACAAACCCGCCATTTTCTCATCTTCCCAACTGAAACATGACAGAAAAAAAATCTACCTACATTATTTTACTGACTGTGACAGGGTGCTGAGAGGTAAAACCCCTTGTCTGCCCTCCACTATCCTACGGCTCAGGGTGATTGTGTTAGGGGAGGTGCAGGTGTAGGCCTGGGAAAAGACCCGGGGTTCAGGCACTGGGGCTCGAGCGCTGTGCGCACAGCACCACTGCAGCCGCTGCCACAGCAGACCCAGGGCTCGAGCCTCATAAGCTCAGTGCCAGTGACACTCCTCGGGTGCAGACAGACTAGCTTTCCTTGGGAGTAATTAGCCCATGAGCACCAAGGGAAGGGAAGCCCTGGAAGGCTAAAAACCAGACCAGAGGCGTTTGAGGGGGAGACAGGAAAGGAGTGAGAGGAAGGACAGTGGGATTGCCCGTTGTGATGCTGTCTGGGTCTAGGGGACCGTTTATGACTATTTTTCATATTAATACTTCATATTTACAATGATCCATCTGCGATATGCCATGTTTGGTATCAACAGAAAGGCTGTAATTTGCTAGGAATTATTATATGATTTACATGTAGGTGTCATATTTGTATTAGAAATTAGGAATCTTATTTGTTTTATGTCTGTTCCAAGTTTGAGCTAAGGCAATCCCAGACTGGGTGTGTGCAAACTATTATCATATTGAGGGCCCATCAGGAGGGGTCTCCCAAGTACAGTGGGCCCAAGAGAAAACCAGTTTGACCAGTTACCCAGACTGACCATGTGGCCCACCTCCATTTTGATCTGGCAAGGACTCTGAGATAAAAGGCCATAGCCCATTCTCCATTTTGTCTTTAGTCTTCAGTCTTCAGCTTCTCTGCAGCCAACACCCTCCTCTGGAACTATTCTCCTGGGACTAAACAAAGGACTGAGACCCACCCAGCTGCTGCTGCAGCTGGGTGCACACCAGAGGAGTGGGACTACCCTTCAAACTACAGGATCTTCAAGGATTTGCTTTCTATGGACTCTAAATCATTTGTATGCATGTGATCCACTTTGACCCTTTAACATCTCTCATATTTTGTTTGTTTTCCTTTTATATTAAACCTTTAGTTGTAGTTACTAAAGGATTAGCTGGCAGCATGGTATTTTGGGCAAGATCCAAGCCTATATTGTTCTGGGTGATGTGGCTGGCCCTTTGGGGTCAGGAGAACCTATTTCTTAAAGAGACCCAGTGGCTAGAGGGGACCATAGGAACCGATGTGCAGTAAGGAGGCTGTTTCTGCTTTGTTATGCTCAGTGATGACCAGAGTGGGGGAATCAGGAGCATGTTTTGTTACTGACTGAGAGACTGGTTTAAGTACCTCCCATCAGTGGTTTGACGCTTCGGCCCCTGGTTTTGCAGCTTGCCCTGATTTTGGCACATTTAGAAGGTTATCCCAGGAGGCCTGAGTCACACCCATCTCCCTGGCCTTGAGCAGTCCCTGCAAGGACTGGCCCAAGTAGGGCACTGTGTAGTAGTGAGTACGTAAGACACAAACTGTAAACAAACAATAGGTGACTGCAAGTCTGTGGGTCCAAGTGCTCTTTGTGGGCCTAGAGGGAGACAGAAGAACAGGGTGGAGCAGCAGATCTGCAACACTGATCCCAAAACACAGACATATTACTTCTAAGATGACTCTCTGTTTGAAAGCATTAAAGATAAAAGGTTAATTAAAAGCATATTTACAAATCCAATGTAAATCTGAAAACGTTCCTGTAACTGCACTGTTTTACTGATTCTGACCATTCAAAAGTCATGAGTCAAAGTTCCCAGAATCGTGAAATGGTCTTAAAAATCAAATTAAATGCACATGTACATGTATTAAAGTTCATGGTCTCAATTCTGAGCCTTTGAAAAGGATCTGCATGCCCTCAGAAGATGCATAAGTATCAACCTGAGACGCAAATGCAAAAACAAAGTATTTCTCACTAGCTGTTTTGAGGGCATCACCCATTACTCTCCCTAAATCCTGGAATGGGGGAACTTGCCATTTTAACCATCTGCCTCCCTAGAGCACCTAGTCATCTCCCTCGCTCACATTCCCTGTCCATGCTCAATCAGTCTCTTGCGCAAGCCCCATTTATTTAGTCTCATATTTTCATTCCATTTTCCTTTTTTTCTTTTTCCTTCAGCCTTACATTTTCGTTCTGGCATCACCTGATCTCCTTTACCTCCTCAATGCTCTCGAGCTCCTTTTTGGTCTGTCCTCTGCATCCCACTTGCATTTGCACCATATACCTCACATTCCCCCCACCAGCATCTTAGGTTCTCCATTTTCCTGCAGCACCCCCTGCTCCTTGTTCAATCTATTCATGCATCACAGCAGGCTCCTTCAAACACACCCTTGATATATCCCTACTCCTCTTCAAGCGTTCTCCTACTTCTTAACATTCCCACATCTCCTGTCCAGTCCACCAGCCACAGAATACAAGACACAGCCACTTCCTGAAGCAACATGATTGGAATATTACTGAAAACAGTGGAAGGTGGCAGACAGTTTTACCTATGCAAAGTCTGAGGGCATGTTGGTTTCAGCCATGTTGAAAGTAATTGAAAACAGAGGCTATTTTATTTTAAAAAAAAAAGGGGGGGGGGGGGAATTTCATGAGCTTTGAAGTCAGGATTCTGAGACTTAAAGAGGAAAAAACCAACATCTCTCTCTCTCATTCAAGATTCATGATTAAACGCAAAATAAGAGACTGCATGCTCATGCCCAGCCTCCTATGGCCTGGGTTCTCAACAGACTCTCAGACTTCATCTACACTACAGGTATTTTGCAAAATAAGTTGCAGTGGTGAAACCAAAGTACAGTACTTGTGCACATTTACACAGCTGTCCTCTTATCGCAAAAGACTATCCGCACTGGAGCTTGTCTTATCACCTGTGAGAGTAGTGCATTGTGACCAGCCACCACACTGTTCCACCCATGATGTAATAATACTATGAATTGTGGGATGAAGGAGGGGACCACAGAGCACATTGGGAGCATTTTTAAATGTCCCATGGGGCAGCACATTTCTTTGCCATCATTCGCTGTTGCCATTAGCAAATCGTGCCATTTTTGAATGATTCCTGGGCATCCACAAATCCTAATTTCCAAAAATGGATCCCACGCTACTCTCCAGTGTCACTTCCAGCATTGTGAACACATCAAGGTTGGTCGCACAGTATGTCATTAGTTCTGAATCAGATCAGGAATCAGATGTTGCTGGATCTGCTAAGTGACATTTAGACAAACAGCACTGCATTGCTTTCTTCATTCATGTAGCATCTCCATACAGTGCACTGTCACCTCTGAGCACCAGAGACAAGCACTGAGTGGTGGGACCACGTCATTATGCAGGTCTTGGATGATTAGTAGTGGCTACACAACTTTCAAATGTGCAAAGCCACTTTTAATAGAACTGTAAGCTGTGCTGGTCCCTGCCTTGTGGTGCAAGGGCACCCGAATGAGAGCTGCTCTCCTGCTGGAAAAGCATGTTGCCATTGCTTTGTGGAAGCTGGCTAGTCCAGACTGCTACTGGTCAGTCATAAATCAGTTTGGAGTTGGCAAGTCCACTGTTGGGGCTGTATTATCACAAATTTGAAGGGCCATCAATTGCACTCTACTCCATAAGACTGTGACACTGGGTAATGTTCAGGACACAGTGGACATATTTGCAGCCATAGGAATCCCAAACTGTGGCAGGGCAATAAATGGCATGTATATCT
Organism: Podocnemis expansa; assembly: GCA_007922195.1. Taxonomy (NCBI): domain Eukaryota; kingdom Metazoa; phylum Chordata; order Testudines; family Podocnemididae; genus Podocnemis; species Podocnemis expansa. The sequence continues at coordinate 18,152,166 of ML681964.1, read as the reverse complement.
CAATTCTGGCTCCAGAGCATCTCACCACTGAGTACATAAATGGATAGGGTTACTTTTCTATGGTACTACGGGTGCTTGGGGATCACCAGGGTCATTTCACAGATATCTATGTTGGTTGGTTGGGAAAGGTGCATGATGCTCGTATCTTCAGGAACACAGGGCTGTATCAGGAGTTACAAACAGAGACCTTTTTCCCCAGATGAAAAAGTTAAGATAGGGAATGTGGAGATGCCCACTGTGAGACTGCAGACCCAGCCTACCCCTGATGCTATGGCTGATCTGCTATGCCTATACTAGGGGCTTAAGTCAACTTAAAGAGACTTAAGTCAACTAAAGTAACTCCCTGGGTATATTTGGAGTTCATTAAGTCAACTTAAGCACTTGCTTAAGTTGACTTAATTCCTACCCTTAAAGTCAACTTTAAGGGTTAAGTCAACTTTATTAAGTCGACCTAACACTATGTGCCTATTAAAGTCAACTTAATAAAGTCAACTTAGTTCAACAGAGCCTTTCAAGTCGGCCTTATAAAGTCAACTTAAGCAAGGTTGCCAATTAGTCAACTTTAAATGTGTCCTTTTGCTTAACTCGACCTTAAAAAGTCAGCAAACAAATAGGGCCTCACTAAGTCAACTTAATAAAGTTGACTTTAAGTCAACCTTATTAAGTCAACTTAACTGAGCCCTGTAAAGTAGACATAATCATGAAGCCTTACACAGGCAATGTGGATATCAGCAAAGAGTATTTAACAGGACCAGTAGCTGCAGAAGGACTATGGAGTGTGCCTTCAACTGTTTAAAAGCCCACTGGAGTTGTCTGTATTGGAAGCTGAACTTAAACGAAGACAATATTCTTGCAGTTATAGCCACATGCTGCATCCTCCATAATCTCTCTGACACTAAGGGCAAGAAGTTTCTCCCTGCGTAGACTGAGGATCATTGAGGCAGATCACTTTGCATCTATGTATAAGAAGCCTGATTCCGGGGGGGGGGGAAGGGGGGGACGACAGCAGAGAGCTATTTGCATAAGGGAGGCACACAGGTAGCACTCTGACAATGAGCACCCATAAATGAACCATGTATGTGTACCTTTGACAGTATTTTGATAAACACCTGCAGAGAATTGCAGCTGGTGGGGGACGTGTGCTGCATACTTCAATAGTGATTACATGTTTGACTGAGTGTTGTTGCTATTATGAAACAGTGATAATACGAAACTGAGCATGCAAAGGAAAGTGTGTGTGGGACATTGGTGGGTCTTACAGATGTGTGTATGTCCAGCTGTCAGTCCTGTAGCTGTGTGAGGGACAGGATGTTACATTGTGCCCAGGGGGTGGGGGGAGGAGAGGGCATGGCTTTCATATGGCTATTTACTGGGAGTATCCAGAGAGCAGTGGGAAAAAGGCTGCTGTTGAGGCTGCAGGGGGTGATGAAACAGCACCATCTGCAATTGGAGTGCCACCAGGGTCTGTAGCAATCCCGTCTTCTTTTCTATTGAAGTGAAGAGATGGTCCTTATTTTTTCTGTGATTTTCTTTGCACTCCTCTCTGTATTCCTTCTGTCTCCCAACCACTGATTTTCTCCATGCCCTTTTCCCCTCTTCTGCATGCCTCTGTAGACTAGAGGAGTTCTTGAAACATGTCCTTCTCTTCCTTATCTGCTGAAGGCAGTAAGCAGGCATGGTGCCTCTGCCACCAAAGGTAATTTCTGTGAAAGAGCAACATATAATGAATAAAGGAATTATTGTTAGTGCCCTCACAGTATACATGGAACCAGGGGTGTTGCTCCCCTGAAAAAAGGGTCAGGCCTGGCCCACCCACTGCTGCAGTGCCCAACCCCTAGACTCAATCTGGCACTGGGGCCTGATCCAACTCCTGCTGCTGCCAGCCAGCAGTAGGCAGCCCAGGCAGGCCCAAACTGGCTCCAGCCCCTACTGACCAGTGACAGGTGGCCCAAGCCCAGATCTGGCTCCTGCCACTATTGGCCAGAAGCAGGCGGCCCACGCAGGCCCAATCCAGCTCCAGCCCCTGCCTGCTGGCTAGCAGCAAACAACTCCATCCAGGATGCGGCTCCGATCTGGCCCCAACCACTTCTGGGGCTGAGCTAGAGACATGGGGGTGCTGCAGCGACACCCCTACATTTAACATGGGGAAAATCACTTTATTCTCACCATTGCCCTGAGCAGAGTACAGCTCCCTGCTGATCCTGGAAATGGCGAGTTCTTTATGGGGGGCCCAGATCACTGTCCTGGCAGAGTTTCATAGTTCCAATAGGGGGCGGTTTACTTGGGGCAGCAACAAATGGGCATTGTTGTAAAAAATCTAAATCTGTGTGCCCCTCCTCTATAGGAGGTGGCCATAAAAGCTGATATCTCACTCCTGAGAGTCTGCAGAGATGTTAAAAAGCATCTCCTCTATGCAAGCAGTTCTAGACCGGGTCCCTATGCTGCTAGGCTGTGTGTGACTTTGGTCCCTGGGCATGTGATTTCCAGTTGGTATGGGAGAGTGTCCTTCCATGGTGGAAGAAATACAGCTGCCCTCCCAAGGAATCTGAGGCCGAAGAATCAGGCAGCATGTCTGGGAAAGTTTCCTTGAGCTCTCAGTGGAGGATGACTAGGATATCACTGCATGTATATATACACTGCTTAGAAGAGGATTGGGAATTGGGAAGGCACATGCAATCACATTCCCACCAACCCCTACCCTTGCTTTTTTAATAACCAAGGCACCTCGTGGCTCCCATAATGAAGCAGAATCACTTACCACAGCACCCCTCTCCTGCATTGGGCACATCGGAGCTGAAGGACTGTACTGGCTGCATGTTTCTGGGGCAACAAAGAGCTCTTGACTCCCACCGATCTCTGCTGGCCTGCTTATGGCTCAGTGGCTGTCTCAAGTTCCACTTCCTCATCAATCACCTCTTTGTTGGGGGTTCAGATTGAAATCCATTGACCCTGGGGTTGTGGAGATGTCCACAGAAGTCTTGGGGGGTTGATGTGGGGTCCCCAACTCAGGGTGGCTTCAAGCTCTTTGTAAAAGCAGCAGGTGGTTGGCACTGAACCAGAGTGTTAGTCTGACTTCCTGGCTTTACGACAATTTTGCAACAGCTCCTTCACCTTGACTCTGCACTGCAGCATGTCCCTCTCATAGCCCTTCTCCGCCAGAGCACAAGAAATTGGCCATAACTGTCAAAATTCCTTTGGCTACTGTGGAGCTGGGACTGCACAGCAGACCCTCCACAGATGCTGATCAGGTCCAGCAGCTCTGCTGTGCTCTAGGCGGGAGATCATTGCAGCATAGAGCCACCACTGTCACCTGGAAACACAACACAGTGCCTCTCCACACCAAACAAATGGGAAGTTTCCCATTAACATAAAAAAAAATCACTTTTGTGAGCAACAGAAGCTATGTTAACAGCAGCAGCTCTTGCACCAACATAGTGCTGTACAAATGAGTTTAACTTACGTTACCCGGGGTAAAGGGGTGGAATATTCTCATCCCAAGCTACATGAAATTGGCTGACAGAGGCTGTAGTGTCTATATACCTTCAATTACTGTAGCAGCTGTATGTGGAGGTAACTTAGGTCAACTTAATTATGTAGTAGAGACACCCCCTAAGCCTGGGGTGGGCAATAATTTTGCCTGGCAGGCTGTGGGGCCAGCGGAGAGTTGGCCGTCAGGCTGGCTAGGCCGGGGGTGTACAGCCTCCCTTCCAGCTTCAGCCTCCCACTCCTTCCCAGCTCCAGGGTTGGCTCTCTGTTGCCATGCAGCCCCACAGGCTGCTGGTGCGGCAGCAAGCTGGTACAGAGCCAGCTCCAGGGAGCTGGCTGGGGCAGGCTGGCAAAGTGCAGAGACAGTGTGGGGCCATGCTGGGAGGGAGGGAGGGAAGCAGAGCAGCTGCACTCTGGCCATGCCATAGCCACTCTGCTTCACCTCCTGCTGAGACAGAGGAAGGGGAAGGCTGAAACTGGGAGCAGGGAGGAGGGGGGCAGGGCGCTGGCCATGCTGTGCTGACGGGCTGTTGAAGCTGGGAGGGAGGGGGGCAGCACCAGCTCATGAGGCAGAGCACAGGCGTTCATGGGTCAGATTTTGGCCTGCAGGCCATAGTTTGCCCACCTCTGCCCTAAGTTTATCATTGCTGCAGGTTTTAACTCTAACTAGAGCTTAATGAACCTTGCTCATCTGGTTTCGTGGTTCAGCGATACTTAATTTTTACCCTACAGAATATGTTACTTTTTCTGTTGCACTCACTGGTGTATTAAGAGAATGAAAGACATTTCTCCCCTGTCCAAGGAATATCCTCAGAACATAGATAGCATGTGTCCAGGGAAGGGAAGTGGCCAGAGCGCCTTGTGCTCCAGCAAATCTGGGCTGTCATAACTTAAAAGCAGTTCAGGAATGGCTCTAACACCAGGCACCTCCCTGGCCTCTGGAGCATCCTAGAATTCAGGAAGCACAAAGTTAATACTACGCTCCTCTGCACCTTCTGTACTATGACCTGTGCAAGGTGCACCATTGATTGAAGCTCTTTGGAACACCACTGAAATTTAACATTTTGGTTTGCTGCAAATGTTTTAGATACTCTGCCTTAGTCAACAAGAGGCTTTTTACTGGGGTGAATTATTTTCTGAAATCTTCAGTGAAATTCCACACCTGCACCAAAACTGCAAGTTTGAAATTTATAACCCAGATAGTCCAGCAGTCCCTATTCTCTGATCAACTTTGCCTTAGAGTCCTTACAAGTATTTGTTTCTCAGGAATTCCGTATCTCAAGAATCTGTACACTGTTAACTGTTTAGCATTTTGAAATACTGACTATATATCCTTAAAGAGATTGGTTTGGTGGCCACATATAGACCACAATTTTGCTGTTCTGTTCTGTTAAGCATGCTCTGAGGGTGCAAGAAGTTTATCCCATATGCTTTGGTTCAGAGAAGTGGGAGGGTAGGGAAAGAGGGAGCATACTTGCATTATATCCCTAAAATAGACAACATATGTACCCCATAGCCAGCTATGTTCCATAACAAAATATTAATGTGAAATTTAATTAAAAAAATAACTAGAGTTCAGTAAAAACGGTTTCACTGTTACCTAGCTTGTGATTCAGAAGGGAGAGTAGTAACTATTCATATTTCAAAATGTTCAACAATTTCTTTGAATTTAAGGTTTGGAAAGTCACAATCCACACACCTGTCCCCCCCCCCAGGTATTGCCAAAACCTTGTTTTTCACAATTGAGCTAAGGCCAGAATCAGAACCATCATCCACAACTAAAGCCAGAAACTTCTTCTAGGAGTACTGCTAGTACATATGTACTTTTTTAAAAAATTAGGTATCTAAATTTAAAGAAAAAAAATTCTGCAGTCTCAGTTGAGGTTTTTTTCCTTAGAAATGGCCTGATCCTACCAGGTACTGTGGACCTTCAGTGTGCAGGGAAGCCAAGTGGAGCTGAGGGTGCTGAGCACCTGTCTTAACTTGGCTCAGTCCCTAGATTCCAACCTATATGCTTGTTGGACTTATTTTATGCACTATTTTAGAGTAAATGCATTTGGCATTCTGACACATACCCAATTCCAATCCACTATTTCCCTGAATGAAATCTGTGAACAACATTCCTTCACCCAAGACATATCAGCAACCTATTGTCTTGCTTCTGCACAAAGCAGCTCCAGGGGAAATTTGCATTTGCAGGTCTTGTTGTACAGACTGAGCTTAACGTAAAATGCATGTTTCAAAGCAGGTGCTGTGCCTATAAATTATCATAAGAAATTAAGATAATGAACATGAAACTTGTCATGTTTTCCAGTACAGACAAAATATGGCACCTAAATGGTATCTTATATTTGAAAACAATGCTAATGTAAGAAATATGTACATTAGAGACTAACATCCTCCTGTATGCCTGAAATATGACAATCAGGGAGAAAAAAATATTCTTTTAAACATGTTAGGACATTATTGCACCCACTGCAGTTTTTTCGTGCCATGTGGAAGGACAGAAGACCAAGTGGCCATAGTTAAGAAGGTAGTCCTTATGTATATTTCTGTTGAACTAAAAATAAATATCAATGCCACATATATACAGCTAGTCCTCACTTAGTGACCTACTCGTTTAGTGACCCCTCAGAGTTATGACCGGCTCTCTGATGAGTTGGTATTATGGCGATGTACGAGAACTCACATCAACTCTCTCAGATTACCTATATTTACAGTACACTATGCAAACTAAGTTCAGTACATTAGAGCTCAAAACATTTAAAATATATATATTAAAAATGTTATAAATGATGCAAAGGTGACATTAAAACTATCTACCGATGGTTGAAAAACCCACTACCAGTAAAGTACATTATGCCTGAAATACCGGTAAGGGCTGCTCCTCGTTTAGTGACCAATTCGTTTATCAACCGGGTTTCAGGAACGGAACCCGGTCACTAAGTGAGGACTACCTGTATGTGTGATCTTCTATATTTGTGACGGACAGACTTGGAGAATCTTAAAAAAAGATACTAGACTTAAAAAAAAAAGTCACAGCTATGAGCACTTCAAAATTCTTTGTCTAACGGGCTAAAACTACCACCGCTACATTTTTTTCAGAAGTTTGAAACAGTCTTCTCGGCTCTGATGCTTTGAATGTGAGTTTATACCATAAGAAAAGCTGATTATTCTGTAACAATCTGAAAAATGATTTTTTTTTCTTATCGGTTATCCTAGTTAAGAAATCTAGATGTAAGAAGCTTACATAACACAGCACAAAAAAATCAAGTTTCATTTATACTTTCGAAACCCAAAGTAAAAGCCAACTATATATTTGGTGACTACCCAAAGGATAAGGAAACTTCCCAGACACACTATATTAACATTCTAACACTCTGCCCTGCTGCATCACAAAGTGATGAGAGATCTTTTGCTATGTAAACTCTCATCATGTTCCCCATAGTGTCCTGGTCTGAGCAGTCAGTTCAACAGCACAATGGAGAGAATATTTCTTTTTGCGAGTAGCATGAGGCATATTGACAGCAAGCACTAGATGCCTTAGAACAGGCTTGTCCAACATGCAGCCCAGGGGCCAGACTCTAGCCCACTGAGTGCTGCCACACAGGGGTGCTGCTGGATAGTAAAAAGACCTGTTATGGGCCCCACACCAATAGGCCCCACCCCTGTCATTCATATGAAAGATTTTGAAATGTGGAAGTTTCATATGAAATGGAAATTTTGGGAACATGGAGGTGCTAAGTTTCTGAAAGGAAAAATGCTCCCTGGGGCTATGCCAGCTGATGACTAAAACTGAAGTTGTCGCCAGTTTCTAGTCAGGAGCTGCCTAGGTACCAGGGTAGTCTGGCCATGTGTTTAGCCTCGGTGCCACTCCCCCATCACACAGAATCCCCATGCTCCTCTCCATGCCATGTTGCTATGCAACAATTCCTTCATACCCATCTGCATTAAAATTGTAAAATGAGCAATCATTCACTTCCAGTGTTCCCTATAAATGAACCAAGGTGCTTGCAATTTCCCCTTAAAAGGTCACAGACCATGTTAGGAGGACATATAAAAATTCTCCTCCTGTCTGACAAGGCATATCATTCCCAATCTCCTCTACAGTTCTATTCATGAATATCAGAAGTCAGGGAGCTCAGAAAACAGGAATGGGAGGGAGGATGATAGATGAGACCACCCCTGGGACTTCCAGCCAACTTCCTTACGTTCCCCCTATGCTGGAGAGGTGGATGGTATCTGGGTGACAAGCTGAGAGATGACACCCTGCTGACCCACACTGAAGACACCTACTGCTGCAGTTCTCAAACTTTGAAAATAGAGCCCTTGCCTCCCCTGAACTTTGCTGTAATGCTTGCCCTACACTTTGAGTGGCAGCATGAGATTGTGGAGCAGGGGAGTGGAGGGATGGCAGCACAGTAGCTGCAATTTCCTATGCTGGGCTGGGCATGCCATAGGGCAGGAAATTTAAAAAGGCTCTGGCCCTCTTCCTGCTTCCAGGTGTATGCAGTCCAGGTAAGGAAAGTTGGGGAACTCATGAGGCAAGCAGACAGGCTGGCTGGGGCTGCCAGTGTGATGCTGAAGGCAGAGTCACACCAAACTGGCAGACCCAGCCAGCCAGGCTGCCTGCCTTCTGCCTCCCCTGCAAACAGCCAAAAAGAGGACAATAATAGAGTGAACTGAGCAGAACCATAACGTGGCGATCCGGCACCCCTTGCCATTAGCAGCGCTTGGGGCTGATGCCATGAAATGCACCCTTTAATAGAGTGGCTCCACTGAGCTGCTCCGGTGTGCCCAGGGCAAAGCCCCAGCAGCCCTGCTGTAGTCACAACCCTGGAACTGAGAAGAAGGCAGAGAAGGCTCCTGCACTGTTCCCCCCACCATATCCTTAGTATTTTGGGTCTGAAGAATGGCCATTTAACAACTACACTCACTTATCAAAGGGGTCTGCTCTTTCAGGGTATTCATTTTCTTTAGTGGCAAAAGTAAGTTTTACTGTTTGTACTCCTGTTTGCCTCACATAGCCAACTCCAATTGAATAGAGGGTGTTGGGTTCTTTTCCCCCTTGGTCATCATTAACAGAAATATTCACTACATACATCCTCTACGCAACTGAATGCAATGCAACTGTTTACTTCTTTAAAGCCCCCTTTTTATCCTTCCTCTTCAAAGCTTCCAAACCCCTCCTGACCCCATGATTTCTCTTTCCCAGTTTGACAGGCTCCCCACAGTGTGCACACTCCTCACTTGGCTCCCAATATAACCCCCTGTCCCTGGCCTATCTCCCCTTCTTGCTCACCAGTCACTTGGCTCCCTGTGGCTGCAACTCCCCACACCTCACCAGAGTCTAAGTTGGATCCTCCACTTTTTTTAGTCTTCAGATTTTTTTTTTCATCTTTAGAATTATTTGCTAAATTAAAGCACAGGTGCAACTGCACTTACCCAGTGAATATTACAAGGTAGTACTAGCACATGTGCCACTGGCCACTAAATTTGAAGGCCATGGGCCTAGTCAAGTTAGGTGCAACTCAAGGCAGAATTTCACCTGTGCTGTATGAGAAGGAGAGAGAGAAGAACAGAACCCAACTACTTTCAGATCTGAGGATGAGTGGCAGTGAGGTTGCAAAAGGAAAAGTTATTTGTTATCTGAGCAAATCTGATACTGCAGAGGATGCTCATGAAGCACCAATTTAAAGCCAGAATTCCTTTCCTGAGGTTTATTTCAGAAGTTCTATTATTGTAACCAAAACTGCATAAATTGGCAAAGTATTTGGCATCTGGTTGGGAAGTGATTACAAGAGCCAGTCATCACATTTGAAGCTTTTACTTTAAGGGTACATAAATAACAAGCACCATTCCATTGTGGCTTTTTCAACACAGGCCCAAATCTCCATAAGCACATAAATTATACAAAATAAAGCAAGGAGCCGTGTGGCACTTAAAGACTAACAGATTTATTTATCGCATGAGCTTTCGTGGGAGAATATCCCACTTCGTCAGATGCTTTGAAGAGGGAGAACTTACAGAACTGAATGAAAATAAATGCAGGGGAGTGTAAGACATGGGATCAGGTCATAGTGCAACAGCAAATCAGAGCATTTTTAAGGATTCAAACGTTAGGAAACAGCATACAGAGGGAGGGTGAATTTAACTTCACCCTCCCTCTGTATGCTGTTTCCTAAAGTCTGAAGTTAAATTCACCCTCCCTCTGTATGCTGTTTCCTAACGTTTGAATCCTTAAAAATGCTCTGATTTGCTGTTGCACTATGACCTGATCCCATGTCTTACACTCCCCTGCATTTATTTTCATTCAATTCTGTAAGTTCTCCCTCTTCAAAGCATCTGACAAAGTGGAATATTCTCCCACGAAAGCTCATGCGATAAATACATCTGTTAGTCTTTAAGTTTCACAAGACTCTTTGCTTTTTTTGCTTTACTAGACTAACACGACTGCCTCTTTGGAACTTGGCTATAAATTATACGGACATGGCAACTCTTGCAAATTTATCATGAATGACATTATTGGTAGGTAAAGCCTCACTCATGATCTCCCAAGAGAAATCTCAAATCTCAGGATTTTTTCCCCCCCAGCCCCAGTCTGCTAATGTTAGCTCAGTCTTCTGTAGCCACAATGTAGAGACACAGATAAAATGAATAGAATTTACCTCTAAAGCATCTGTTAGGGAACACTGTATCTGTTCTTTAATATCATAACTAAAATAATTAAGTCAGTTTAACAGACATTATAACCAATATATTGTACATGTGGAACTCATTTTATATTTTTAATTAAACTTCTTTTAGGTGTAACAGTGTAATTTCATTTAAATGTGTGAAAAAGATGTGTAAATGAAGGATCTGTGTGATGGGATCAGTTGACACCAGCCTGTCCTGATGACATGCAAGTACCCCCTTAATGACTGAACAATTCAAACTAATCCCTGAAAAGCAAGAATCCACACCAGAAAGAGGGGGAAAAAAAATACACAAGATCAAAGTCATGTCTGCAAATGACTGGTGATGCATGATCATCACACAGGAGCTTTGAGGCAGCAAGACACAGCAAGTCCCACACACTTACATGAGAGTCAGCAAGTATAAAAAAAATTACTATAAACGTGAAAATTCTGTGTCTCATTCTTCAGCTGTCAGCTCGGAGCACCGGATTCATGACACATAGAGGTCCTTATGCTCAGCCTTGTTGGTCACTAAACTGGCTCAAGCAACACATAAATGGACTGGTATTATCACACTAGCTTCCAGAATTTCATGGGTATCAATGTATGTGTCTGTTTTTTGCTATTTTTGCATTTACAAATAAACATGGCACACTGCCTTGCTCCTAAAAATAGAAAACTAACAATCTTTTTAAGTATAACGTCTCCGTTTCCTCCAGTCACTCTCTGTTTAATTTAAAACAATCCAACACACAAGAAAACAACAATTTCAAGCATGCAATAAACACTGGGTGCAGCATACAGTGGTGTTCAGCAGTATACAACCTTACAAATAATATCGCTGCTGACAAGGATACACCCCAGAGCACTTGCTCCCCAGCCTCACAACCGAGGCAAAAAGGAAAGGGCGGGAGACACCATGGTTGAGCCAGGCCAGCCCCGCTGCTGGCAAGAGCCCTGTGGTTGGGCCAGGCCAGCCCCACCACCTGGGTGTGGGGTGAGTTCAGAAGACCCCAGGCCAGGCCAGCTCAACACCTGGGCATGGGGTGAGGGAGGGAGACCCCAAGCTGAGACAAGCCAGCCACACAGTCTACATGTGGGGCTAGGGTGGAAGACTGCACAGTCTGGGTGTGGGGTGATAGCTGCAGCCCCTGAGCTGTGGGGTGCTCTCCGACCAAGGCCACCTCACAACAGCCTGGCCACCAACCAAACCCCAGAGCCCTGCAGCTGAGGAATGAGCTCTGCCTCACCAGCCCTCTGCTGGCCTGACCCTGGCCAGGACAGGCTGAAGAACATCCCTCAGCCCACCCCAGGACTAAGGTGTGGGACTCCATTCGCAGGCCACCTGCCTCTGGGGCCCAGAGCCCCTGGGGCACACACACCCCAGTCCCACCTGGGGCCCAGAAGCTCTGGGGCACACCACCCCAGTCCCACCTAGGACCCAGAAACCCTGGGGCACCCCCCCCACAGTCCCCCCACCCAACCTGGTGCCCAGGGAGCAATCCCTAGGCCCACTCAGGACCTGGAGACCATGCAGGGAAGCCCCCCACACCACCCAACCCTCTCTCCCTGCCTGTCCCGAACCCCTCCAATTCCCCACCAGCTGCCTTCCACAGCACCTGCCTGTTCTGGAGGGGAAGCTGCTGTTCCTGCCACTGCCATGGCAGAGAGCAGTTTGAATCTTGCTCCCTCAGCCTCTCACGCATGCTGGAGCAGCTGGGGGGGGGGGGCGGCAGCAGCCGAGTGAGCTCTGCCTGCATGCCGGCAGGCTCCTCTCCCTGCACCTGTGCCAGCCAAAGAAAAAGATTCGGGGCATGGCCCCGTGTGCCCAGTGCCAGTGATGCCGCTGCTGGCGCAAGAGCCTGGGAGATGGGGCTGGCCAGGGCTATCTGGAATACTCCATATTGCTACATCAAGTGTGCAGGCAGATGCTGACAATTTGTTATTATATTAGCTTGTGTTTTATAGCTTTTATTTGCTTGTGGTGACTCTCAACTCCTTTGTTAAATGATTGTGCATTAATTTGCTATACAGTCACTTAAAATCATATTCTGATCAATAAACTAGTATTTGTTTTATCTAAAGCTGTGTGGACTTTAGAGGATATGAATGAGTGAGGCTGGGCTTATCCATTCCAATGTTAAATGAACAGACATGAGTCTATGGTGATTGGGGAAGGGTCCCAATCCCCGTAGGATGGAAGTTTCCAGTGTGGTATCTGGGGCTGGGGGTGCTCACTTGGGATCTGTTGCCTGAGTGGCCAGAGGGTGCAAACCTACCATCTCAGACTGGTGTGGACTGACTCAGGAGTGAGTGGTCACCTGGCAAAATGGGGTAAGTCGGGTTCAGGAGTGGAGAAGGTGGGGTCACAGCAGCATGCCATACCAGATTCTGGGAGTGGACCATCACACTCACTGCCTGCCAATCATCTTTCCCATTCCTGCCCCTCACCTCGCAGGTCCAATCACCTTCTCCCTACTCCCAGCCACCTTCCCCTCCCACTCTGCATCTTGCCTGGTCCCCATCATCTTCCACCCCTCCCAGTCTCCTTCCCCATGCCTGGCTAGGCACTTCACTGCTTGCGGATCACTTTTCCCCCTTCCCTGCCCCTAGCTCCTCCCCTGGTCCCAATCACCTTTCACCCCTCTCTCAGCCTCCTTCTCCCATCCTGGATAGGCACCTTGCTGCCAGCCAATCATCTTTCATATTCCCAGCCCCCAATCTTCCCCTCCCAGATCCATATTTCCCCTGCTTGTGATCACCCCCCCCCAGCTCTGTGCATCCCCTGGTCCCAATCATCCTCCTCCCTAACAAGCCCTCTTCCCTTGCTGGCCCTGAACCTGGCCACCCTGATCACTTTTCCCCTCCCAGCCCTCTTCCTTCCTTGCTCCACATCTCCCCAGGCCAAATCACCTTCCTCCCCTCCCAGCTCCTTTCCTGCCCTGGCTCCACACATCCCCTGGCTCCAATCAGTTTCCCCTCTCTCCTTCTGGCTCTGCAGGTTCCCTGGTCCTGATCAACCTTCCTCTCCTCACAGCCCCCTTCCAACACCCTCCCTTCTCAGCTCCACATCTCCCCACTCCCAATCATCTTCCTCCCTTCCCAGCCCTCTTTCCCTTGCCGGCCCTGCACCTGGCCAGGTCCCAATCGCTTTCCGCCTTCCCAGACCCCTCCACACATGGCTCTGCCCCTCACGGGTCCTGATTCCCCTGCTACCTCCACCACCCTGTAGGCTGTATGTTGGACAAACAAGCTTTATATAAATGGAGAGAGAGCTTGCATATGCTACAAAGTTAAGCTGAAATAGGAGAGATTACATCAGTCTAATTATGTCAGTATCTACACTACAGGGCTGCTCCCATCAAGTTAAGTGCCTCACTATAATTACATAACTCTACCTCTGCAAGAGCCATACCATTTATGTTGGTGTAGGAAAGGCAACACAATGTCCGTGTAGACACAACGTCATGTACATAGGCTGTTGGCTGTCATTTTCACAGCTCCACAGCCAGGAGCATCGCTGCCCCGGGAAAAGACCCGAGGAACCGGCCCAGGCCCCACCCCCTACCCAGAGGCCATGCCCCCTGGCCGCAGGCCAGGCCCCGGGACGGGGACAGAGGCGGTCGTGGGCGGCTGGGCCCCAGATCACTGGCCCGATTGGGCCGGAGACCGGGAGAGGTGGGGCCCTGCCAGACCCGGGGCATTGGCACCAGGATTTGGGGCATGGGCCCGGTGTACCCAGCACCAGCAACACCCCTGTCCACAGCACCAGCTCACAGCTGGAGCTGTGAAATTGAAAGAAAGGCTGGTAGGCCCTGTCATGTGAGCCTCATGCTAGACTCACACTTCAGGCTGGCAGCACAGGGCAAGTGGAGGGCTCTAACTGTGGGTCTGGAGACCGTCTGAGCTCTCAGCTGACCACTTCCGGCTTGGGGAGCCACAAGCAGAGAGCCCAAGCAGCATCTGATCCGCTAGTACAGAACGCCACGCCAAACTGAGTGCCCTGGTTTTCAGTCCCACATCCTGCCCATCTTGAATCACTCCAAGGGCACCTGGTGAGGACATACACCACCAACAGAAGAAAGGGAGAGAGGACATGAAAAGCCACAATAATTACAGCAGTGGTTATAAATCAGTCTAACATAAGACAACTTCATCGTGTAGTATACATAAGGCTATAGGCTTGGCAATGTTGTTGGTAGCTCATTTTGAATGATAAAACAAATGATTTGATGGGTTACATTTCATTTGTTTTGACAGAATCTGCTTCAACCATCACAAAACAGCAATGCCATGTTTGAAAAAAGTGAGATTAACATTCTAAGCCCAGTCTACACTAGAAAATTAGGTAAGAGGTCTGAAAAGCCACACTGAGGGTTGTAGGTAATCCAGCTTAAGTCCCTGTATAGGCTAGGCTGACTGATGAATTCTGTCAGCCGAGCTGGATTACCTAGCCAGGATTACACAGTCAAAGCTAGTCTGGACACATAGCGCTGCTGCACAGATGCACATGTGCTGCTGTAATATGTCTGATGAAGATGCTCTCTCTGCTGGCAGGAAAGAACTCTCCTGCTGACAGAATAAATCCACCACAAACAGGGGTGGTAGCTATCTCAGTGGGAGAGCTTCTGCCAACAACATAGCACTGTTGCCTAGGTCAAATTAGCTTCCATTGCTCAGGGGAATGGCTTATTCACACCTTTGAGCAACCTAACAAACTGAAGTAAGGGGTAACATACAGCTGGTCTCACTGTCTACACTGAGTAGGATGATCAGATAGCAATTGTGAAAAATTGGGACAGGAGGTCGGGAGTAATAAACACCAATATATGAAAAAGCTCTGAATATTTGGACTCTCCCTATAAAATCCAGACATCTGGGTCACCCCAAACACATCAGCATTGCAACTATGCCAGTTTTAAGTGTAAACAGTCCTTAAGCTAATTTATGGTCTTTTACAACGGTCTCTGTTCTTGGATGGTGGTTGTTGAGGGGTTGTTTGTTTTTTTGGGGGGGGGGGGTGTCTGTGTAGTTTAGTTTAGTTTTGTTTTGTTTTTAAGTGCCAATTGTGCTGAAAGCAAAATCTTTTGCAGTTGTTTCCTGAAGTCCCACCAACCTTGGCATCCTTAACAGCAGCTCTCTATTATCTTCTACAGTACCCTTAGCCATTGTTTAAAAGCAAGTGTGGATTTCCCCATCTAATCAGTTCCAGACCAGCTGAGTCATCAAGAGAAGACAAATTGTACAGCAATTGTAAGAAAGCAAAAAGTTCCAAAAGAAACAATACCTGCTTATGAAATGGAATAGGAAGTAAAGAGGGAGCAGGCCAAGAAAAGAAGCTAAACTACACTTAAGAAAAACGTTCTGTGGTAGCTAAGTTTTAACAAAATGCATAATTAGATTTTTGCCATTAGTGAACTTTAGTTTAGAGATCCATGCTACAGTCTGAACTGCCTACCTGCTGAAAATTATTGTTTTATTCTGTCTCTGGCATAACAGCGTTTTTATGTGCCTTTTCAACAGTGTTAAGGATATCTCTTTGTAGCATCTTTCATTCTCTGAAGTATAAAAGACATCAGGTAGGTACTAGATATGTGAAAAAACTTCTTCCTATGGCCCCAGCGTTAAATTTTTACCCTGTAAATGACTAATGCTGCAATGCATTTTCTGCCTTTTGGTGTTCAGATTCCACCGATGTCACTCATAATTCAGTTCTGTGTTTGCGTGGAAATAAGTGCTGTCCTATGCATGCTAAAGCAACTTGCACCCTATTAACCTATCACAAAGAGGAACAAAATTGTCTCTGATTACCCAGAAGTATTTACTGTCCTAGAAACAGTCTTAGTGACTCTTACACTCAGCTGCAAGTATTAACTCAAAATATTACTCCTCTGTCCTACTGCTGCTCAGAATGGTTGTATATTCACAATTTTGTTACCAGAGCTGCGCTCTGTACATCAGAGAATATTCATGTATTTATTGTTTAGCTTGAATTCTTTGCGGGTTTTTTGTTAGAAGTGGGTAAATTAGATGGATTCAGTTGTAAAGATGTTAAATGAGCCACAACATCCGTGCTTTTATTTTTAGTGAACTAGCTCCAGCCTTCAGCCTGATTAGCACAAGTGCCTACTTTAGTGGTTCTCAACCTTTTGGGGGTTGTGACACACTTGGTGGCATATCGCAACCTCACAAGGCACACCAGCCCATTCCCCCCAAGGCCAAATCCAGCCATTTCCCCAGCTCTCCACAAGAAACTAACTGCCTTGTGGCAATACAGTCATACATGGGTCGGCAACACCTGGCATGTGTGTCAAAAACTGCATGGGGACCAAGTGCCGCTCAGGCTCCCTCACTGGCTGCACTCCCCCAGTGCCATATGGCCCAGGGCAGCAAGAGCCACATGCCACGGTTCCAGGCTCTGCTGGATAGCATGGGCAGCAGGGACAAAGAAACTGCAGCGCACGACTTCTGGCCCCTGCTGGCTCTGCCCCCTGCTGAGCCCAGAGCTGCTGCCACAGTGGGAACCAGCCCCAGCCCCAGCCCCAACCCCTGGAGGCAGCCCACCATTGCTGGCAGGAGCTAGCCCCAACCCCCAGAGGCCACCCGCAGCTGCTGGCAGGGGTGGGTGCCAGACCTAGCCCCGAAGTGAAGGTTTGGCCCCACCCCCAGCACCCGCTGAGGGTGTGGTGGGCAGGACTGGCATGGGGGCAGGCAAAGTTGCTGACCCCTGCAGTAATGTGTTCTGAAACAGTGGTTGAGAACAACTGGTCTACTGCAGAGCAGACACAACTACAGGTTAAAGACCAATAGGCAACTTCAGAGAAATCACTGGGTTTAATGATCAAGAATGAATCATTAGAAGAGGCTCATGATCTGTATCATGCTAATTATGTCATACCTTAAATTTATTACATAAAATTCTCCAAAGGGTAGAGGCAGAGGCTGCTAGAGAAGCAACTGAAACCCTGTGTGCTGAAGAACAGGGCAGAGTGTTTCTTGATTTTACTCCAGCTGTTCCTTGAATGGAAGAATTCATTTGCACTTCCAGCCTAACAAGTGAAGGATTATGGATCAAATTTGGCTTGGCTTTACCTGACAAGGCCAAGAACTTCTTAAGCAGGGCATATGTATTTTTCTATGGCCAACAGGAGCAAGCTGTTATTTTGTGGATGAGCAGGATGAAAGTGATCCCTTCTTCTCAGAACCTCTAAGGGTGCAATTGAGCATTCTTCATTTGTCTGAAGTTAGAAGAGGTCTTTTTTATTCCTTCCACTTACTGTAACAATCACTGCTTGTAGCCCTTGACTTAATATATGCTTTGCTTGCATGCATGTATTCATCTATAGATCATATATGTATCTTTCTTTACAGGTTTAAGAAACCCTACTATTAGAATTATAGAGGCTTTTTATAGTTAGCATTAAGTTCCTAAGTTAACATAACTTTTATATCAGTTGCTGGAAACACACGGTACCTTACAGGACTATATAAGAAGTTATACAGCATGTACGAACCGCTAAAGGGCATAGGCGTAAGTAGGAAACTTAACATAATATTAGATTAGAAGTTAGACAGGTGTGTCCATTTCTCATCAGTGTTCAGTGATGCAAGACCCAGGAGGTTATATTTTGATCATGACGCCCAGGTTAGTAGACAGAAAGGAAACTTGTGATTTTCTAGTCTGGACCTTTGACATTTGGTAGACCATCACAAAACCACAAACATATCCATAAATAATAATGAAACATTCTGAAGGATGGACGTGCGTCAACCATCTGTCAAATATTTGTCAAGCATACACACAAACCTTTTGACCAGCAACAGATGTACTCCTACAATTTTTGGGGTGATCTCCATATATTTGGGTGATAGAGGTGGCTCTAACTTGCTCTTTGTTGAGAATGGTATAAAAACCCAAACCCTGTTACTAAGGGCAGCTTTTAGCTGTTTTCTCTTAACTTTTAGTTCCTATCTCTTCAACTAGTTTTTTCTCTAGAAAAACACAGACCAACTATATTTTATTTCTCTTGTTAGCTATTTTAAGTTACTTTCACAAGTCTAGAGATATCAGCTAAAGTTACTAAACTCTTTCCTGAGCACCCTCCCTGTCGAGTTAAGGTCTCGGACTCTCTCTCAACCACGCTGGGAAACTAAGGTGAGTGTCTCAGTTATAGGGTTTTAAAAATCCATCTTAGTTAAGTATGAGATTTCTTGTATGTATGAAGTTGATTGTAATTTGATTAGATACATTTTGACTCAACTAACCCTTTCTTAATTCTTATCACTTATGCTTTCAGCAAAAAAGAATTTTATAAAATTAATCTAAGTTTTGTGTGACTGCCTCTACCAACCACCCTTGGGGCACTCTTAATTTAGATATCTCTGTGATCAAATTCCAGCAAGAACCCTGAACTCCCTGAACAATCAAATTAATTTTCAAAGTAAAGGATTTGGCTACATACTCCAAGTTATAGGGCACTCTGGAATCAATAAGACCACTCACACACTTATAGTTACACACTTAGTCTAAATATTTTGCCAGAGCTTGAGCCAGAGTGCTCAGCACCCTTAAGATCAAGTTCTAAAGCTCAATATTAATTTGTTGCACTGAGGGGACCTGCTAAAGCTTGTACCTTTTATTATTTATGAAATAATCATTCACTGTTTATTGTCTTGTCTTAAGAAGAGCAAAAGGAACCTTACTGAGTATACTGATAACAGGGCATGTGAAAAATTTTTCAAACTTTTTTTCACATTGGAAACTTCCAGACAAATGCTTTTACCCCTAAAGTGTAGAGATTTTTGTCCTCCCCCCCCCCCCAAAAAAAAATGGAAAGTTGGATTTGTTGTTGGGGGTTTCTCCCCCCCCCCCCTTGCAGTGGCAGAAAGTTTAAAAAAGGAGTAGAAAATTTGACAATGAGAAATGTTCTAAACTAAAAGTTAGATAATTTTTGCCCCCAAAAATACTGAAAAAAACAACATTCCTCTGCTGCAGAACTGCACTCCCTGCACTGCCAATTTTCTGATGAGCTCCTATTGTTAGCATACATGTAATACTTATTATGCCCTTGTGACACACTGTACCTCAAAGCAGCACCCTGTAGCCTCCATATCATTCATATAAACAAGGCCAGCCCAACCTATAGGTGAACTAGGCAATCACCTAGGGTGACAGGCTTTAAGGGGCAGCAGAAGAGAATTTTTTTTTTCTCTATTTAAAACATATATTAAAGTGTTACCTCTTATAAATGAATGTATCACCCTCTGACGGGGGCGCCAAAGTCATAGCTCGCCTATGGCACCAAAAACCCTTGGGCTGGCTCTTCATATATGGTTTGATTTTTCATGAAAAGCATGTCACATAAGGTATCATACAAAAATCTTAGAAACTGCGGAAACCCACTGTTCTGTCAACATATGTATATCGTTAATAGGTATGAAGTTAGATTTTGCTGTATGGTTGTTACTGAAAGGTACTGTAGGTTTGAGATTTTCTATTATTAAGTAGTGAACCACTCCCAGGAGGGTATTAAAAGACCATTAATCAGTAGTGGAGTTGTCATCAAGGGATTTACAATTCAACACTTGCAAAACCACCACACAATGGGGATTGCTCATCTCTAGTACTCAGTTGCATAAGACCACACCAGGGGACTGCTGAACCTTGAGACTCAGTGAAACCTCACAGGATATGCCTCGGCTAATGTTTATACCAGGGGTCTCAAATACGCGGGCTGTGGGCTGCATGCGGCTCCTAAAGCTATTTCCTACGGCCCACGATGACTCTATTGTTACTCATGTAACCCCCCTGGGGTTTTAAGGAGCATGGTCCCTTTAAATTTTTGCCCTGTGGGAGAGGTTGTGGAGCTGAGGAGGGGGCTGCGGCTGGGGCTGCAGCCGAGGCCTGGGAAGGAGGAAGAGTGAGAGAGGCCCGGCCTGAAGCCAGGGAAGAGAGAGCACCTGACCTGGGATGCCAGGCCAGCCCCCACAGAAGGACACTGTGCTGGGGAGAGTTGCCCAAGGACAGAGCAGCATCCAGTGACTGGCCATCTGGAGCTGTGGGGCCATGAGTACAGCACCTGGAACTCAGGGGGGAGGTTGTAGTTAGTTAAGTGGGGAGGGTGTTGCTCTGGGTTCGCAGAGAGCGGCAGAAGAAGCATTAGAGGATTTTCTTTTGCTGGGAAAGTGCTGGCGCCGAAGACTAGGAGTTGCTGGACTGAACACTGGACTGGAACTGTGCTGGGACTCCTGAACTCATGGTGCAGAAGCTTAGCTCACGTCTGCCTCCAGCCTGCTCCATTGTTGGGCCTTGCAGGGCCCTGTGTTAGCTGTTTACTCTGTGTTACTGCTGACCCATCTCCCCTGGTGGTTTCCCCTTTTGCACCTCTGTAAATAAACCTTCCCCATTCCCATAATCCCTGCGCTATCCCAGTGTGTGTGTGATCACTCTGGGGGTTTGGAACAGCTGCCCCTGGGGGCAAAGGGGCTCTCCTTGCTGTGTTCCCGTGCACACCCTTTCTCTGGTCAGAGCTGCCTGCAAGGCAGACTCAATCTGGTTACGTGGGTGTTACACTTATATTTGCAATATCACTGTATGAAAAGGTTTCAGTGGTGCAGCCCTCAGACTAATGTACTAGACCTCATGCAGCTCTGTACTAGTCCTCACGCAGCCCTTGTGGTGATTTGAGTTTATACTGAGTGCATACAAATCAAAAGGACAGTGACATCATGTCTTGGCCTTTCTCTTCTACCACCTATACTGGAAGCCACAAAGACACTCAGAAGACAAAGACTTCAACTCAGGAGACTGGACCCATGCTTAGAGGAGAAGCCTGTAAGATGAGAAAACTGCTTGATCTAAATTGGGGGTAGGCTACCTTTGCTGATCCCGCGCTGGCCTCTCCTCACCGACCATCAGCCACTGTCAGTGGCTCCTTCCACCAAAAAAAGTGGTGGCTGCCTGAAAATCTGGCAGCAGTCACAGTGCATGGGGGGGGGGGGTGCAGTGCTTCCCCAGGCATGCTTCTCAATGAAGCCACTTGTGGAAAGAAGTCACCCAAAACAGTTCCTCTTGGTGGTGTGCCTGGGGGTGAGGGGGATCCCCAGGCATGCCACAGAAAGAAACTGCCCCAAGTGGCTCCTCTCAGGGGTTGCCAAGCACACCACAGAAAGAAGCTGCCCAGAGCGGCTCCTTTTGGCAGTGGCATGCTGTGGAGAGGTGCTGCTCTGGGCAGCTTCTTTAAGCCATTTGCCTGGCACATGGGCATGGCGAGGACTTTCAGTATCCTAGCCACCTCCGAAGTGGAAGGAGCGGCAATTTCTGTGGTGCCACAGAGGGTGCCACATGCCACTCCAAATGAGCTCATGTGCCTCTGTCAGCACACATAACTGGGGGTTGCCTACCCCTGATCTAAATACTGCCTAGTGTAATAAGGTTTAAAACTTAAATTGTGTGCTTATCTTTTATTTTCTGTGGTAATGGTCTCTGGACTTTTACACCTACCACTTGTAATCACTTACAATCTATCTTTCTGTAGCTAATAAATCTGTTTTATATTTTACTAAAACCTGTGGTTTGGTTGAAGTGCCTGGGAAATCTCAGCTCAGCTTACAAAGGCTAGTGTGCATCCTCTTCACATAAAAGAAGGCGCAGACTAGGTGATAAACTTACACTGATCTGGCTTCTGACCAGGGCAAGGTGGTACAATGCTGGGATACAGGTCTGGGAAGCTGGGAGGAATTGGCTGCTGCCTTTCTCTGTATGATTCGTGAGTGGCTCTAGAGCATTCACGAAATCTAGTTGGGTGTGGAATTCCACATGCTATTGTGCAGAATAACAACACCTGGAGGGGTTTACTGCTTGTCACTAACAAAGCATTGTGAGAGACAGCTCAAGCTGGACAATTAATGGGGCACAGCAGTTGTACCCCAGGGATCCTGTCACAGCTCTTAACCTCAGGCTCCTGGCAATGCTGGCTCCTCAACTTTCCTAGCTCATTCCAATCTCTCTCTCAGGCTGCCTGCTCTATCTTGGTACTGAATCCACACCCCAGGCTTTCTACTTTCTTTATGATTTGAAGGTGTGATGCTAGAAGATCAGTGTGAACTCAATACTTTAATCTAAGGTCCTAGCTGTACTGAGGGAAAAAAAGGTGTTTTACAGCAACATAGCTAACAAAGAAAATCCTAGTGAAGCAAGCTGTAATCTTACCTTGATGTAGCCGTTTGAGGTCAACACTCTTAGGACATCCAGTATTACAGTAAGAGAAACATCTAGCCAAATTCTCCTTTCATTTACACTGAGAGTAAGTGAGAGAAGAATTACTCTGAACAGTGAAGCTAACACACCAATACCACCGCCTTGTGTTCAGGGCTTCCTTCCAGAGACAAAACTGTAATTAAATTTTGACCATTTGTCCCCACTAAGACACTGTTCTTTCATTGGAAAAAATCCACATCTTGATATTTCAAATGGGAACAATATCAAACTTTGTTGTGATAAAAACTTACTGCAGATGTGAGGTTAGCGAGAATTTCAGCACTGGTCTCCACTGTGTCTTCTATTTTTTCACCAGGCCTTAAAAATAAAAATAAGAAGTTACCCTTATTTTGTGATTTTTGTCTCGAGATCTCTCGTCACTCTTAGAAAGCAGGATAGCAAATGATCACATCATGTCACTGAAATGCAAAGGGCTTTTGAGTTTGTCTGAACCAAAATGGAAAAACATAACAAAACTGACAATAACTGTGTCAATAGCATCAAAGCAAACCCTTTCTCACTGGCTGTCAAGTTTACATGATTTTTATCAAAAGAAAACACTGTAAGGACCACTTCTGATTTTTAAAAATGTGATAAGTTATATGTTGGCCAAATAAGTCCACAAAGTTTTCTCTCATTTGCACATTCAAATGTATATTTTGATCCAATATAAATGCAGTTTGTCATTTGCTACACAGGAAAGACTACTGGAGTAGTACATCTGTCAAGCAATATGCTTTGTTAAAAATGTAAAGCTCTGTTTTCTTTAGAATGAGTTCAGAGATATAGAGGATTCCAAAATCACTTGCACATGAAGCACTGAGTTTTAATATAAGCATGAAAGCTAAAAGAATAATTGTCAGATAAAAGTCAGCAGTAGTAGAACTGGTATTCAGATTCCAGGGGTTTAACACATATGGAAAAGGTTAAATTACAGAAATTCTAATGACTAAGCAGGGGCTAGATAGTGAGCAGAAAGAAAGAAATGCAGCCTGATCTAGAGGCAGGTGAGGTCCTGGGTTTGGTGTACTGTTTTTGTGATTAACAACAAAAGAGAAAATGGAATGTTTAAAGTAACATGTTTCAGGTATTCCTAACGTGGATTCATTTTTCATTAACCTCCTAGAATGTTTGTAGGATACTGTGGAACCCCCTAGACTTTGAAAACTAAATTCTCCTTGAACCTCATAAAATGCTGTCTACCACACCCAGGTGGGTATATAAATGATGGGGAATTCCCAGTCAATCAGTGAGATAGAAGAATGAAGTGAAATAAGGGCCCAGATGCAATATTGTGAACCTTTTTTTATTGTGTAATCAGGAAAGTTTAGTTATGCTTTAAAACTTGAAGAGTGTAAGTAAAGACTAATAAAGGACATAATTAATGAGAGATCAGAAATAGCTGTCCAGGCAAGAATATAAAAGAAATACTATTACTACTTCTGTCATGCTTAACATGTAATATTTGATGATTTGCTAAGACTTCAGAACATACACTTTTGCTCTCCCTAATACCCTCCATTTTCCCCCCACAGAAAACAACACTTGCCCCCAAACAAGCCTTCAGCAGTTCAGTATATGAAATGAAAAACTCAGCTGCAATCTAATTGGTAGCAAGGGTCAAATCTGATCAAAAAATATCAAACAGAACAACATATGTCAGGCTTTACACAATAGTGAACATCCCAGTGCAGAAGAATTTCAGGAGTGAAGCACAAATGATGGAAATTCTATTACTAAGGAGTCAGCAGATTTACCTGAAAATAAGGAATGGAAATATGACGGAAATGACAGAGAATCATCCTATTTTCCCAGAGGCATAAAGCAGAATGATAATCTAGAAGAATGTGGCTCACATGAGCAAAAGAGGTCAAAGACAAGAAAAAAAAATAACTCTGAACTAAAGGACTAGGGTTTACATTCTAAATCTGTCACCTACTGTCACACTACTTAATAGGGGTCCACCTAACACTGATGCATAGTTCACTTCCTTGGTATTAGATCACTTCAGCTATTCTTAAAATTAAGAAGTTTCTGCAAGCTGAGAGTAAACAATTTTTTTATTTACTTACATATAGCATGAATAAATACAAATTTACAGATCCATATGTGCAAATGTATCATCTTATATGACAGATAAATAAGACATGAAAGTCATGCATCGAAATGGTAAAATGAGCACAAATGCAATAAAGAATAAGGTATTCAAAAATTTAACAATTGGAAGCGCGGAGTACCAAAGACATGCCTTGTCTAGGATGCCACTTGGTTTAGGGCCAGTCCAAGGTGCAGAGACCCTTCTACCAGTCCTTAATGCCAGCCACAAAGCAGATGTCCAAGATTCGGTGGAACTTCCACAATTCACAGAGTGCAATGAAGAGTGAAAAGCAGGGCTACCCCCTTGGTTTTTCCATTAGCACTTTACTCTTCTCTACTCCTTTTTCCATCTCTTTAGAGTGATTTTTTCCTTTCTCCTAGTCTATCAGTTCTCTTAAGTACTAATCATAGTTACCTTAAAAAATTCCAGCTAAAAATAGAGTCGACTTTTCTCTCCTCTTTTTCTTTATGTTTTTCTACCCAAATCTAAAAATGTTATAGCTAAAATTTAACTTTCAAGTCCATGGTGTCTTAACTGATTAAAAATTAGTCAAAAATAATCAACTGTCTTGTTTCAAGTTCATTTATACATTTTCAAAGAGTGCCGTGTTTGGGTCATTGTACACTGTAGCAGATTCTATTGTACAACAGAATATATATTAGTAATTTGCACAAATGTTTGTGGTCTTCTATTTCCAGAAATTATTGCTAAACCAAAACACAAAACAGATTTGTTTGGTAGATTCAGAAAACTATTTACTCTGCTCACGTGTTTAATTACATTTCCTTTCAAGCTGGAAAGTTACCGTGTGCCAGCTGAAGGTCCAGATAATTGTACTTTTCTTTTATGCTATGTAAGATGTCTCACAGCAACATTTATTGAGCCACATAAAAAACTTACTAGAAATCGGAACAGGACAGTAATCTGTCTGACAGGATTATTCACACATGAATTAACAACCCTTAAGATATTTATTTTTCATTCTCTTTGGCAGAAGTATGGTGTGCCTGTAACCACACAGTTATACCAAACTGCAGCTGTTGTAATAAACACAGATCCCCAGTATTAATGGAAAATTCTGTCTTAGAGTAAATAGTTGAATTGCTCTTATGCTTTGAGATGTTTGATGAGGCAACATGTCTAGTACTTGCCCATTGTATATTGTGGTAGATGGATCTAGTGTCAGAACATTTTAATACCAGGGGTTAAAGTATAATTTGGTGGGCCCTGAAACCCTCCCGCATGGCCCCCCTCCAGCATGGGTAGTCCCCCCAAAATACCTGTCCTCAGAACCCAGCCCCAGACACACACACAACCCCCAGCAGCCCTCGCCCCCCCCCCACCAGGCCTTAGCTCAGCTGTTTGTAGGCTGCAAGCTGCTTCCGGCCACAAGCTGCTCCACCCTGCAGGGGGGAGATTCACAAACTCCCAGCCTGGTGCAGCTCTCTGCTGGCTGGGCTTAAGGTAGAACAGGGTTTAAAGGTGAAGCCACCAGAATACTGCATTCCAGTTGCTTCTGTTATTTTTAGCGGGGCCCTGGAATGCAGCATTCTGGGGCATTCCTCTATTTTTAAGGGCCCGGGAACGCTGCCAGCCTAAAACTTGGGGGCCCCAAAACTGCGTTCCAATGCATTCCCCCTTACTTTAACCCATCTTTAATACTTTCTTACAAACAATTTTTTTAAGGCAAGTATGTGCAAACTAAAATGGTAATCTGCAACTGAAATTTTTAAAATGGACACAAGAGCTGCCATTCTAAGTTCAACAAAAATGCTAGTAATGCTTGTAGAAAATTAAGTAATGGCCATAATGAAATAAAATTTGAAATCGAGTAAATTATTTTTTTTTAAATAAAGAACAGTTTTGGCACTTCCTGGTGCCAATGTTCTCCTAAATACTTGGCCTACCTGAAGTATGACAACAAGAGGTAGCAGTTTTTCTAGAAATGAAGCCCAAACATGGCAGCTTCAACCAATAGATATGGCATAATTTATGTACCAAAAGACATAATTTATATAACAAAAGTGACAGTGAGTACCACTTATTTCCATTTTAGTCCATCTCCCTCTTAGAGCAATACCCTGAAGGTATATTTGAATACAATCCTACGACACTTTTGAATGATTAATAACTAATGGATAAATTCACTCAAAGCTGTATCCACAGCTGGGTATTACAAGAACATACAAAATTATGCACAATGCTGGAAATTGCTGCATATAATTTACTACAAACAGGAATCACTTCTCACCACTGAAAAGAAATGCAGCTCAATCTAGGGTGGAACACAGCAGGCTTTTGATGGTGCAAGTAACACTTTGAAAAACAAACTCATCAGAAAATGTGACAAAGGAAAGAATGTCTTATCTTAACATTTCAAGGAGGATTTATTGATTGATAGGATGAATAAAATAATCTGAGGGTCTCAACGTGTTCTACAACATCCATTAATTTACCCTCCTCTCACACTATGAAGCAGGTAAACACGGTTTCCATTTAGAGAGGAGGAAATGGAAGGACAGATCAGCCCTTTACAACCATGGAAAGGACATTCACTGATTTAGCAGGCACTGGATCAAAGACTACATTACTGTCCAAGATCTTAAAAGAAAGATATGGCAGAGCTGTGAATAAAATAGACATCTCTTAATTCCCAGTTCTATGACTTAATCACATCTTTTCTATTCAATTAGAGTTTTGCTAGGACACGGGGGGTTAGCACCCAAATACTTAAGAAAAGTAACATGAACTTTTAATGATCACAAGTGACCAGTCTTCAGTTATATCACATTTGAAAGACATGATTTTTAAGAACAGCCATATTGGGGTCAGACCAATGGTCCATCTAGCCCAGTACTCCATCTTCTGAGAATGGCTGGTGCCCAATGCTTCAGAGGAAATTAACAGAACAGAGCAATTATCAAATGATCCTTCTCCTGTTGTCTAGTCCCAGAATCCAGTTGTCAGAGGTTTAGGGATGCCCAAATTATGAGGTTTCATCCTTGACTATGTGGCCAATAATCAAATAGTTAATAGCAGCTCACCACCACACACCCCAATTCAGGGATGTAAAAAGTGCAGCCATGGGCCATTTGCAGCCCACGGTCCACTCTGTTGCAGCCTGCACTTGGGGAACACATCCAGATGGTGTTGGCAGGGGCTCAGCCAGCTGTAGGGTGCGTCAATCCCTCCTGCACATTTCTGGACTGACAAAGTTATGGTGGGGAAAGATAGCTGAGGACACCTACATATATCAATTAAGAATGCAGAGGAGCCTCAAACCTCGCTAAAATATAATATGATAAAGTATGAAGTAAGCTATCACCTCAGCATCTAGTAAGGTGTGAACAGACTGAGAAAGGGCTTCCTGAACCACACAAAGGAGCACTACTGTGATACACCTTAGATCAAAAGCTATCCAGCTCATAAAGTTTGCAAGACTGCTAAGACTACTGCAAATCTCCTAGGCATATAGGATAGAGGCTGACTTTTCACAGCCTAAAGGTGCACAGAATAGGATACGTGTTTAGATTCTTAAGCCAGCAGAGCTTTAAAATTCCGAAGAGTGAAGTTACTCCATTTTTTTCCCTGCCATCTTTTCTCTTGGGGGGGGGGGGGCACTAGGAAATTGCATATACAAAACTAAGCAAAAATGTCAAGGCTGCCCAATTAATTCAATAGCCAAGATCAGAATGAATCAAATTTGAAAAGAGTCTACCCCATGTGCATTTGTATTATCAACCTTTATCATATGATCACATTTTTCAGACAAAACAGCTTTTTCTCCTTCAACTATAGGTATATGTTTATATTATTTCTTAGTATTACATACTCTGCTAGACAAAATATGCACAATCATTGACAAGCACACCTAAAGGGCACTTATGACACAGTATTCCAGATTAACCACATCACTACTACTACTCTAACTAGCAACATACACCAACAACAATTACAGGATAAGATAATAGTGAAAATCTGTAGGCATGGACTAAACACTTAAATTCACAGATAAATTAACTGAGTAATTAACTATCCACTGAAATGCTCCTTTGGAAGTATGCACTGCTGTTTATAGTTCATGAATAGTGACAACATTAATAAAATGCATAGCTCAGAAGAAAACTAATCACAGTGAAAGCCAGTAAAGACATACTGATTCAAAATTAGTTTAAATACAAAAGAATGAAAAAAAGTTACGAGTTACCATGTCTTTCTAATGATGTAGTAAAGCAGTTTAACACATTACCTTGGATTAGCTGGAAAAAAGCATGTGATCATGTAGCAAACTATTGTAATGAGGGTAAATGGTGGGAAGGTAAACTCTGCAAGTATAGCCTTAACTTTGGCATCTTCTGGCTTTTGAATGCTTGACTACCCAAGCTCAGAGCCAGGCTGCGGAGCTTTTAGGCCAATGAGAACTTACTCACACAGCATCACTGTGTATAGCATACCATCAAAAATGAATTGAGACAGTTGAAGATCTGGATTTTACTCACTCCAGTACATCCAAAGAGCTTGCCTATTATTATGCCAGCTCTTGACAACAAACCCACTATATCAGAAGTTTCAGTTGATGTAACCACAGGAATGATTCTTATGAGTTTAAAAGCACCAGGGACAAGTTTATTAAGAAGAAAGAGAACACAGACTTCTGAAAAATTGTCAGCTCACTGCCCACCTTTCCCCCCTCTCCCTACTGTCAAAGAGACAAATATGTCTCTTTCATTCAGAAAAGCTGGCAAAGCCACAAGATCTGATGGTGTCTTTTCAGAATTTCTTAAACACTCCAGAGCCAAGGCACAGAAATGACAAGTAGTACTGTTTTCCAACATCCATTTCTTGGGTTCAATCTGAGGCTCTGGCACCAAATTACAGTAACTCATCACCAAAACCAAGAAGCCATCATACCAGCTTAGATCACTCTTTCACATCTTGCACTACATACAAAAAGAATATCATTGGCAAGGATCCTGCTGCTTGCAGAAACCATGTTACCAAATGAACAAGCAGGTTGCAGGCCAAGCCCCAGCTGCACCAACCACGTGTTAGACTTAACACCATATATTCAAGTGCAATTCTGATGAAAATACAAGACTGTGGCAGCTTTCTTCAGTTAACTTGATATTTACAACACTGTAT
Source organism: Podocnemis expansa (assembly GCA_007922195.1). Taxonomy (NCBI): domain Eukaryota; kingdom Metazoa; phylum Chordata; order Testudines; family Podocnemididae; genus Podocnemis; species Podocnemis expansa. The sequence continues at coordinate 18,122,501 of ML681964.1, read as the reverse complement.
TGAAGGATGGCCTCCAGAAAGCCAGCAAAATTATCCCATGCTATCCAACCGTAAAGTTCTTCTGAGAAACTGACCTGTCATAGATCTTATGCTTTCCTTCACCACCAGATCAGCAAGCTATGCACTCTCATGACCTGCCACAGACATCAGTCCCAAGACTGATCCTGTTTAACATCTATACCAGCAACCTTCATAATACATCATCACAAAAATTTGTCCATGCTGATGACATTTCTCTGACTACACAGGCATAGGATTTACCTACCACAGAACAACTCCTAACCATGGACCTAAACATCAAGGAAGAATATTTGCTATATTGGTAGCTAAAATCAAATCCCACTAAGACTGTTAGCATTTCATCTAAACAAGTAAAAGACTACAGCAGAATTACATATCCTATGTGGCTAGTAGATAAGACATGATCCCACAGCAAAACGGTGTCTGTGCGTAGATTGACATATCAACAGCTCCTGAACAAATATCCATGAAAAAATAAAGATACATGTAAATTTCATCCAGAAACTGGCAGGAAGGAGCAGTGGGAGCTAGTGAAAAAATTTTACAGCACCATTCAGTGGCCCTTGTTTACTTTGTTAAAGAACTCTGTTCACCCATCTCGACACACAGTTCCCACACATCACTTGAGACCTCTAAACATCACTATGTGGATCATTACAGACACTGATTTTTACTGTCACAATCATGGCTTCCCATATTGGTATTCTTCCTCCCATCCCTAATTAATAATGACACAAGAATCCTTTGGAAGTCCCATCATATTTGAGAGAACAAGGATTTCCCAATATACGAAGAAACAAATAACATAGAAGATTTCAATCTATATCCAGAAAACCTTTTAGGATTGCAATTAAAGGATATGAAGACTCAGATGTTCCCCTGAAGATCAATGGCAAGCAAGGCAGAACAATGCCAATGTCCTGAATGAATACATTATCCAAGATCTGACTAAAGAACTGAGTGATTTTTCACTCTCACAGAAAACACGGTCCACTATGAACAACATCCAGGCAGCACGTAGCAGATTAACCTACCTTCTCCATTTATGAAACTGAAACACCCGTTTATGACTGGGGAAACAGATTTCAAACTATGGAACACCTTGTCAACCAATGTGCTACACAATCAGATCCTTGTGGTATCTCTATCTCACCTCAGGCAAGCTATTGGATAGTCAACATAAACTCATATACCTAACATAGAAGAAAAATGACACTTTCTCACGGCTTGTCTATCTGTGCAAGTGCTCACAAGGGTGGATAAGAGCTCTACTGTCTCTGACCATTTTCTTTTAATTTAGTTTTTTTTATATGTAATTAAAATATAGCACAAGTCTGCATGAATGAACAAAAGAATGGTAGCCTGCTCCTGAGTTTTGTGGAACAATCATTCCTGATGCAAAGCTATCAACCAATCAACTGAATTACACCAGAGAGTAATTCAGTGCTATAGCTCCACTCAGTCTCTGGAACAAATAGTATGTGGGGTACCAAAATAAATACAAATAAAGGAATAAAACAAGAAAAGGACAAAGTGTTGATTCATTTACTCCTCCCACCTCTCTGCATCTGTCTCTCTCCTGTGTCCTGCACCACTCTTCCCTCATTCTCTCATTGATGGATTTAATTTAACTTCAGTAGGGTGGAAGCAATCTTCTAAAAAAGGATATAGCACATATCTAGATAAAGGCTTTCCAAGACTTCTTTAGAGCTGCTGCTTGTCTTGATGAAAATAAGACATGACTTTTGGGTTCTTTTAGGACAATCAGTGAAGTTGTCTATCATCCTGCATGACATCTGTTATTCTTTTACAATTATATTTTAGCAAAAATGTCTGACTCTCACAACCAAGCACTGAGAATTTTGGAGACCCCCCACTCTGAACTTAATACCATGATTCAACTTTCTTCTTTCCAGAAACAAAATATGACGGACATAACTGCCCTGAAGCAGTCTTCAGTGACAACGTTCCCCAAAGAAAACAACCTTCTGCTAAGGTCTGAATCTAATCAGGAAAAAGCTGAAGACGTACATTAATGAACAATTGTACAATACAAGATGGGTACCTGTCTGAACTAGTTCCAGAGGGGGCGGCCATGTTAGTCTCCGTACAGCAAAAACAAAGAGTCCTGTGGCACCGTAAAGACTAACAAATTTCTTCAGACATAAGCTTTCATGAACTGCAACCTGCTTTGTCAGATGCATGAAGTGAAAACTCATGAGATAAATAAATCTGTTAGTCTTTAAGTGCCACAAGACTCCTTGCTTTTTTTTGCTTTACTAGACTAGCTCGTCTGCCTGTTTGGAACTACACTTAGCATGTATATATACACATGAAAGGGTAATGTTTCTCACTCTTGCATGTGTCCATACAGCTCCTGGCTGTAGTTTCCACTTCGTGCATAAGACAAAATGGGTTGCAGACCACAAAAGCTTATACCCAAAGAAGTGTGCTAGTCTTCATGGGGCCACAGTTTTCTCATTGTCTGAACCAGAAGTGACAATTAGCACTAGAACTGGTCTTTTCTACAATAGTATACTGAATGGAATACATTCTTAGCTAGATCCTACCTGTTACCCAGTCATCAGCCACCACACCATCCTTCACACAGCCTACTAATCAGAACTTTCTGGTGTTTCCCTTTGACTGAGAACATTCTGGCAAACAGCCATGAATAAATTCCCTGATTTTCACATGGTACTGAGGAATACAGTTTCCACTGCAATCAAGATTAAGTCCCACTAAGGTCAATGAGAGATGGGGTGTTCAATGCATTAAAAGTCAGGACATTTGTTTTAATGGTTCAGCATTCTCATTGGCAAATTAAGGAAGTATGGGTTAGATGCATGGACTGCAAGGTGGATAGAAAACTGGCTAGAACAACGGTTTCAGCGTGTAGGAATCAATGGATCCATGTCAAGTTGGCAGGCAGTAACAAGTGGTGTGCCCCAGGGGTCGGTCCTGGGGCCAGTTCTGTTCAATGTTTTCATTAATGATCTGGATGATGGGATAGATTGCACACTTAGTAAGTTTGTGGATGATACCAAACTGGGGGGAATGGTAGACACCCTAGAGGGCAGGGACAGGATTCAGGGAGACCTAGACAAACTGGAGCAGTGGGCCAAGAGGAATCTCATGAGGTTCAACAAGGATAAGTGTAAAATCCTGCACTTGGGACAAAAAAACCCCATGTACTGCTACAGGCTGGGGAGTGATCAGCTAAATAGCAGCACTGGAGAAAAGGACCTGGGAGTCATGGTGGATGGGAAGCTGGATATGAGTCAGCAGTGTGCTCTTGCTGCCAAAAAGGCCAATGGCATACTGGGCTGCATCAGAAGAAGTGTTACCAGCAGATCAAGGGATGTGATCATTCCCCTCTATTCTGCACTAGTGAGGCCACATCTGGAATACTGTGTCCAGTTTTGGGCTCCCCACTACAAAAAGGACATGGACAAATTAGAGAGAGTCCAGAGGAGGGCAACCAAAATGATCAAAGGGCTGGAGCACAAGCCCTATGAAGAAAGACTGAAGGAACTAGGCTTATTTAGCCTGCAGAAGAGAAGACTGAGGGGGGATTTGATAGCAACCTTCAACTACTTGAAGGGTTGCTCCAAGGAGGAGGGAGCTCGACTGTTCTCGGTAGTAACAGAGGGCAGAACGAGAAGCAATGGTTTCAAGTTACAGCTGGGGCGGTCCAGGCTGGATATTAGGAAAAACTTCCTTACTAGGCGAGTGGTGAAGCAGTGGAATAAGTTGCCTAGGGAGGTGGTGGAATCTCCATCTCTGGAGGTGTTCAAGTCCCAGCTGGACAAAACACTGACTGGGATGATCTAATGGGAGTGGTCCTGCTTTTTTTGGCAGGGGGTTGGACTAGATGACCTTGTGGGGTCCCTTCCAATCCTATGATTCTATGATTCTATGAATATACAGTAAATATTTAGGAGCTCACATGTAAAGAAGTAAGGGGCTCTTTACACTCAAGGGTTGAAGTATAATTATGCCCCAGAACCCTCCTGCAGAGGTGGCCCCCTCCTACCCCCCCCCAGGTCCTGCCCCCCAAATGCCAGCCCACCACCCACCTACCCCACACCCCAGCTCCTGCCCCCCCACATGCAAGCCCCCCACCCCAGCTCCTGCCCCCCCAAACACCTTCCCTCCACCCCACCTCCTGCCCCACTCCAGTTACTGCTCCCAATATCCATTCCCCTGTCCCCAAAATCCACCCCCTGCTCCCAATACCTGCCTCCAGAATCCACCCCCTGCCCCAATACCCACACCACCCCAGTACTAATGGGCAGCTATGCACTGGGCTGGGAAACTACTGTAAATATTTATGTGTAAGCCGATCCCCCAATTCTGAGCCCCCAAAAGAGGCAAAACGGGTGACCCATGTGTAACCAAGGCCCCCTTTTGGCCTCAGCCCCTAACCCCGCCACCCAGCGCCATTGTGTTCTCCCAAAGTTCCTGACACACCCCCAATCCCGACTCTGCTTTTCCCCATCCCCTGCCACTCTCTCCGCTTCCCGCTGCTGTCCCCCTGCTCTGTCCACTCACCCAGCTGTCCTCCTGCTCTGTCCACTCCCCCTGCTGTTCCCCACTTGCCGCCACCTTCTCCGCTCCCTGCTGCTAGCCCCCTGTTCCCAACACCTTTTCTGCCCCTTTTCCCGTCATTCCCCAACCCCTGCCACCGCTTTTCCCGGCCTCCCAGACACTCCCCACAAATCCCCGGGCCCTGCCGCTGCTTCCTTGGCCTCTCCAAGCCCCACTTCAGCCCTGAGGCCAACCCCCTGCCCCCGGTCCCCTTACCTGGCCGCTCAGACACCAGGCGCCTCCTAACTCCAACCTCAGCCCAGGCTGACTGCCCAAGTTGGTTGCCCCAGCCACACTGGAGCATGCCCAGTGAAACTCCTAAACTAGGGCTGCCTACTGTATTGACCCATGTATAAACCAAGTGCCTGTTTTGAAGCCAATTTTCAGGCAAAAAAATCTCAGCTTATACACGAGTATATACAGTATGCAGCTTGCATGTCCCCCTCCCCCTGCCTGCTGGAATGCAGCAGAATGCTGTTCCAGGACCTGCTATTTTTAGGGGCACCGCATTTGGGCCCCTGAAATAGAAAATGGAACCAGAAGGCTGCATTCCAAGGCCTGCTATTTTTAAATGGTGGGCCCCTAAACGCAGCATTCTGGCACCATTTCCTATTTTTAGGGGGCCCAGAATGCTGAGCACCTAAAAATAGTGGTCCCCAGAACAGCGTTCTAGTGTGTTCCGGCCCACTTTAACCCCCTGCTTATTCTCGTTTGTAATGTTTTCTACTAGAAATTTGCTTTAGTGAAAATCCTCTTAAAAATCTGAGAAGTAGGGAAAGAAATTACAGGAAAAAGTTTCTCTAACAGCAAAGGTGATGGTCATAACTGATAGTCTATAAATACCATCACTTAATTGTAACAAAAATATCCGGACTGAGGCACTGTGCTAGGGTCTCTACAAATTCATTCTCTGCTCTACAAGATTCTACATTTTAAATAAATGAAGGTAAAGGATGAGGATGAAAACAGAAGCACGAAGAGACTTTCCCAAGGCCTCAGAACCAGTTGTGCCAGGGCTGGGCTAGACCTCAGGTCTCCAGACACTCACTCCAATATCCTATATACTTGACTACACTGACTTACTAATATTCTAATCAAGATGCTAAGTTTAGCAAACATGTCAATACAACGACCTTAAAATGAAAGCAGTTACATTTATATAAATTTTTGTATATAATTTGTCAATATTACCCAGGCATTTACATTCAGCAAAAGTCACACAGAGAAGGTACCTACAGATTGTTTGCAGCAGTCCTGGATGAAGTAAGAGGCACTAGTTGCAGTAAGAATTTTACACCATTTTGCCATCCTTCTTCTCTTTCGAATTCACAGAAAAGGTAAGTACATTCATCAGCTGAGAACTGGTAGAAAACATGAGTGTCTTGAAAACAGAGATGTCTATCCACTGTTTGAAAAAAATAAAATGGAAATACCTTTTAAAGTTTCTTCTATCAACTTCCTTTATAACCATGTGTACACATTGAATACTAAAATTAAATGCTTAATTTGCTGACCATCAAAGACAAATCTTAAAACTGAACATTAAAGCTATCATAGAGGGTCTAGCTTTAGGTAATTTTATTTAAGCAATGCAGCCAACAGATAAAAATCTCAGAGTGAGAGAACATCCAGATTCCTGGAGTGTAAGGCAATATAGTCTGGGTACTTCAAGAACAGAGAGCGTTCTGCCTTTAATGGACACAGCTATCAGAAAGAGCTTTCACTCAGCAGATTCACAAACATTGTTTTCCATAAGCCTCTAGCTCATTCCTTTTGCTGAATGCTTTTCTACAGTATGGCAAGATCACATGGAGGAACGGATGCATGAAAATGGAGTGAGGGAACATTTTACGGAAAGAGAAAATATCTTAAAGTTAAACATGGAGATCAAATACCTGAAATATCCATTCTCCTTTCACAATGCACACACTGCAAATCCACCCCTTTTAAAAAAAGGCCAGGTTAGAGTCAGTCCCACCAGCAAGTCAGGGCACAGGGCTGCCAGCATGTGACAGCATGAGATCACATGTGTGTCAGCATGACAATTCTTGTTCAGACCCTGATATGTCGGCTAAGACCTTCACAGCCAAAAGAATGAGCTGCTCCAGCTAATGAGTCAAGGCTCCCTTGCTTATACTTAGACTCTTGTCCTCAGCAGATCAGGCACAGGAGGAAACCTTTAATCTACATGTGTTCACCAGTGAATTACATAAGCACACAGTACACTCCTCTGTACTTTGACAGGAATGGAGACAATTGGCTAGCACAGACCCAAATCTGCATGAACAGGGAAGCGGCATATTCAGGGTGGGCTGGTGATACAGTGATAGCAGCTATGGAGCCATGGACATAAAGTAAAGCCATCTTCCAATGGAAAAATCCCCAAGGGTGGCTACTGATGTAAAACATCAACACCTGCGTCCCAGCCATTGGAGCAAAAATCTGCCCTAACAATCTGAAGTCAATGGGACAACACTTGCACAGAGGAAGGGTGAATCTGACGGGCCCACATGGTTATCCAATTTAAAATACCTCTTCATCTATTGCATTGTATTCTCTAGTTAGGAAAAGGAAAAAAATAACACTAATTACTAAAAGAATCATCTGAAGAACCAGTGATTTATAGTGATTAAGCAACTTCTGACCTGCTGAAAACAATGCAAAGCACCTAAAGAAAAAAAAAAGGGATTTTAGACACACACATGATCTTCATTTCCAGAAACAGAAGAAATTGTGCCCAAGGTGATTCTGATTTTACATTTATTAAGTGAAACATTATATGGATATGTCTATACCAAGTCAATACTAAAGCAAAGGAGCTCCTAATTAAAAAAACAAATCAATCTGCATTTGTTTTTTTTCTGCTCTCTTCCAGAAAACATAAATCTTACTCTGTCATGAATGCCTTACTAACCATGGCAGGACTTGTTTCTATAATACTGACCTGATAAGATAATTCCCATATCCAGTAGGAGCTGCCAAACACCAGCTGCTGTGGATCTGCACTTTACAAAAGGACAGTGCTCCAAGAGCCAGTCTACCAGTTCTGATCCAACACAGCTTCTCCTTAAACAAGAAAAAGCAAGAAAATTTATTTAAAATTCATATCATATTCCAGAAAATTTGTGTTTGAACACATACACCAGTTGTAAGGTGTATAGCATAACATACTGCAGCAGATTTTACGGGACCTTGCAAATGTACTTAATTGTCCCATAGGATGAAGAACATGTGATGCTCATGGATACCTACCTGTAACTCAGGAATTCCAAATGAAAGACACAACATATTTATTCCACACAAATAATCTGAAGTACCTGCAAATTGTTGCAATGCTGAGGGTTTGTTCATCATAAGACAAGCATATCACATGACTACTAAAAATTGTATTTCACACCATTAGTGGTATGTGTATGTAACACCCACGTGGCCAGATTGAGTCTGCCTTGCAGGCAGCTCTGACCAGAGAAAGGGTGTGCATGGGAACACAGCAAAGAGAGCCCCTTTGCCCCCAGGGGCACCTGTTCCAAACCCCCAGAGTGACCACACCCACACTGGGATAGCGCAGGGATTATGGGAATGGGGAAGTTTTATTTACAGAGATGCAAAGGGGAAACAAACAGGGGAGATGGGCCAGCAGTAACACAGAGTAAACAGCTAACACAGGGCCCTGCAAGGCCCAACAATGGAGCAGGCTGAAGGCAGACATGAGCTCTGCTTCTGCACCATGAGTTCAGGAGTCCCAGCACAGTTCCAGTCCAGAGTTCAGTCCAGCAACTCCTAGTCTTCGGCGCCAGCACTTTCCCAACAAAAGAAAATCCTCTGATGCCTCTTCTGCCACTCTCTGCGAACCCAGAGCGGCCCCTTCCCCACTTAACTAACTACAACCTCCCCCCTGAGTTCCAGGTGCTGTACACACGGCCCCACAGCTCCAGATGGCCCGTCACTGGATGCTGCTCTGTCCTTGGGCGACTCTCCCCAGCACAGTGTCCTTCCATGGGTGCTGGCCTGGCATCCCAGGTCAGGCACTCTGTCTTCCCTGGCTTCAGGCAGGGCCTCTCTCCCTCTTCCTCCTTCCCAGGCCTCTGGCTGCAGCTCCAGCCCCCTCCTCAGCTCCACCACCTCTCCCACAGGGCAAAAATTTAAAAGGACCACACTCCTTAAAACCCAAGGGGGGTTACATGTATAGATACAGATAGCTGTGTGGTATATTGTGTATATCAATGGTTCCCAATCTGTGGCTGCCAAGAGCTTTGAAAGTGGCCCACCATTCCCCCTGTTGGTTACAGAAGGGAGCTGCTGCCTAAAGCCCCATACAGACTGTGTTGCTCTGCAATGTTCCCTGTAAGGCCCTAAGGCAGCTGCGCAACTTATGTTACTCGCTGCGTGGCCCACCCCCTGCACGAGCCCAAACCTCTCCACCCCCTGCTCTCCTGGTCACCATCCCCTGTTGGCCCGATTCCAGCCCTCCACCCCCTCCAGCCAGCCTGACCCCATCTTCCCTCTGACACCCCGCCCCCTTACCCAGCTGCCAGAGCAGTGCAGCCTGGCCACCGGCTTCTCCTCTGGCCAGAGAAAGCTCTCATTGAGCTCAGAGCAACTCTCGGCCAGCCAGAAGACTCTGTCTTCTGGCTGGGCAGGGATTGCAGCTGCCAGCCATGCCCAGCCAGCAGTGTTCCCTGTGATGGGCAGTGGTGGGGGCTGTGTGGCCACGCAGCTTAGAGGAAATATTGCTGTGAGGCTAAAAGAATAGGGTAGGCTTCTTGCTACAGCCAAGCGAAAAGGAGATCAACACCATCCTGTTCTTGGCTGTAGCAGGGAGCATAGAAGAGTGCTCTGCCTAAGTTCGCAGGTCCTTGCTGGAGCCAGAGGGAGGGAGCGCTGATCTTCGAGTGCTGCTCGGATACATTCAGAATAGGTGTCTCCATGCCAGAGCGCCAATTGGTCAGAACTTTTTGCCCTAGCCTGTCAGAAGAGGGCAGGCAGCCACCGCCCCCACGCCACCCTGTGGCTATATACATGGCCGCCGCCTGGCCCTTCCACAGTTTCATTTCTTCCGCCTTAGTGTTGGTTGTGGAACTGCCCACTCCTGGCACTTCGCAAGTAGCCTGTGCTTTGTTCTACTTTATAAGCCTTTCACTCAATTGGGAGCACTTATTCCTGCACCTAGTTCCACTGAGGAAGGTCCCCCTTCTTGAGCCGAAACATCGACATTGCGCTCCTACGCCACCCGCCATGCTGTGGTTTAAACCCTGTGCTGAATGCGGCAAGGCCTTCCCATGGGATGATCCCCACAAGAAGTGCCTCCAGTGCCTGAGCAAAAGCCATACGGTCACTGCCTGCTCCATTTGCTTGTCTTTTAAACCAAGGACAATCAAGGACAGGGAGCAAAGGCACCGTGCCCTGGCCTCCGAGCAGGCTCAGCAGCCTGCTCCCTTGGCTTCAGGACCTCCTGCAGCACCACATGCCAGTTCAGCATCAGGACCTGCACAGCACCATGCAGATAGGGGCCACAGGACAAGCTCAGTATCAACTTTGGTACCGCAGCTCCAACACAGCCCTGCGTCCCCAACACGGGGTTCTTCCCGGGACCAGTTGTGCTCAACCCTGGTACCACAGTGCCATCATAGTCCCGCATCTTCAACACGGGGCTCCCGCCGGGGCTGGTCGGGGTTGGTGCTGATCCTGACGACCTTGGAAACAGTGGAGACTGCCAGGGTGCTCTTCCTGCTGCCTACAACTCCCTCCCCGGCACCGGTTAGAAGGGGCAAGCCAGCCTTCATGTCGAAGGCCTGGGCCCTACACAAGCGGCAACAGTCTCCTTCCCCACCACCGGCCTGGACCTCCGAAGCTCCGGAGCCCGTCACCCCCTTGAGCCCTGGTACCGTGGAGCCGTCCCCACGGCAACATATCACCCTGCCGTCTTTGGTACCATCACGTGGATCACAAGATGCTTCCCCCTGTTCCAGCTCAGGGGAAGGGGCTTCAAAGGGCTCTAAGAGGCCTCAGCGCCATCACCCTTCTGGTACCACCCTCACAAATGGTCACCACAAGAGGCCCCTGTGACCACACCAGTAACACCCCCGACAGTGGGAAGAGTCCTAAACCCAGTACCATCTTTTTACATGGGCAATCTGTCAGCATATTTTGATCTCCTACGCTGCATCTCAGCCCACGTGGGGATGGAGATCCAATCCTCTGAGGCACCCTCCGATGTTTTATTCGGTCCGGTGTTCTCCTCTGAGGAACCGGTCATGGTTCCCATCCACCCTAGCGTCTGGGACCTGGCCACCTCCCGCTGGCAAAAGCCAGGTTCCATCTTTCTGGTCTTAAATACAGCAGGCCTCAAGTACAGGGTCCCGGGGTCAGAGTTCTCCTCACTCACTCACCACCCAATCCCACCTCATGCTGTGATGGAAGCAGCCTTGGGGCCAGGACAGACCTCCCGTGATCCCCTCCCGACATCAAGGGATGCAAGGGAGTTAGAACTGCTAGGTAGGAAGGTATACTCCTCCTCGGCCTTCCAGTTGCAGGTTGCGAATAACTAGGCCCTAATCCAGCAGGTACATGTTAGATGTGTAGGAGGCATTAAACAGATTTAGACATCTACTCCCACCAGAGGCCAAGGAAGAGTATGATGCCTTCTTGAAGGAAGGTGAAATTGCCTCCCAAGACCTCTTCCTGTCAGCATGGGACATGGTGGATATGGCGGCCCACACCATGGCCTCAGCAGTAACCCTGAGCCGTGCAGCCTGGCTACAGGAAGCCAGAGTATCATAGAATCATAGGGTTGGAAGGGACCCCACGAGGTCATCTAGTCCAACCCCCTGCCAAAAAAAGCAGGACCACTCCCATTAGATCATCCCACTCAGGGTTTTGTCCAGCTGGGACTTGAACACCTCCAGAGATGGAGATTCCACCACCTCCCTAGGCAGCTTATTCCAATGCTTCACCACTCGCCTAGTAAGGAAGTTTTTCCTAATATCCAGCCTGGACCGCCCCAGCTGTAACTTGAAGCCATTGCTTCTCGTTCTGCCCTCTGTTACTACCGAGAACAGTCGAGCTCCCTCCTCCTTGGAGCAACCCTTCAAGTAGTTGAAGGTTGCTATCAAATCCCCCCTCAGTCTTCTCTTCTGCAGGCTAAATAAGCCTAAATAAGTACCCCTGGCCTCGCAAGAGGTGGCCCTCGATCTCCCCTTCAGAGGCGACACCCTCTTTCCCCCAGAAATGTTGGCTGTTCTGGGTACCGCCTGTGACCCCCAGGGGGAGTTGAAATACCTTGGCCTCCTTCCGACGGGGCCCCACCATGCCCTTCGGCCCCATAGGGCCCAGGACAACCTGGAACTCCCCTCTTCTTCCTCCCCATTCAACAGCTAGTGGTGAGGACTCAATCCTTACCACCACAACTTCAGTTTGAACCTCGTACAGGGGACCTTCCTGGCAAGCCCCCCCACCATCCTTTTCCAGGGTTAGGGTTAGGGAGCTGCCTAGGGACCCAGGTGGAGCACACTGGGCTACAGGACATGTGCAGTTTCCCTGCTGCAGCTAGGGGGACAGAAGAACCTCCTCACTGACCTCTCTCTCTCTGGCTGGAGGTGGGGGCTCGGGGGGCAGAAACTAACTGCAGAGACTAGTGGCTCTTCAGGGCAGCAAAAAGTTTATCTGTGGCCCTTGAACTAAAAAGGTTGGGAAACGCTAGTACATGTATGTATAATATTTTTATAAAAATCAATGTTAAAAGTGGGAACAGCTAACCCAAACTGTATGAACAGTTGAAGTCATTTGAACCTTCAACCTCATAGTTTAAATCCTTCTTCAAACATAAGGAGTAGAGCTAAGTGGTCTTGATGTGGAGGGGTAGGGAAAATTGAGCCTTTTTATTAGGATGTACTTTGTGTCACTGCATCACTAGCAAGCAATGGACTCATTTTTAAATTCAACAAAAATAAAAAGAATCCACATTTTGTTTTTAGACTCATATGAATTAATGGGATTAAAACAGAAACCTGCAATTTTTGCATAATTGAAAATAGGAAGAAATGCCCCGTGATATGCTGGATAGTCTTTTTTCTCATTGTCCAGATATTCTGTAAATTACTTTGAATCACTGCATAAATGAACATTATGCCAGAGTGGAAATTGGCCCATTTCTTTTTAACAAAAAAAGTTAGACAAATGTCATTGTTCACATGTGAAATCATAAGCAGCTGTATAAAGCATACATACTCACAGTGCCTCTCTCAAAGAAAATAATGAAAAAAACATTCAGATGCACAGATTATTTAGTATTAAGATAAATAATAATAAGCCTACTGCCCTAAAATTAGGCCAGAGACCAACAAACAGAAAAACAACCTAAAAGCAAATTAACTTTGTTACCTGCAAATTCCTGTAAGGTACACTCTGTCCTTAATCAGGTCAGAAGCTTGGACTGTAAAAATATTCCTGAGAGCTCTCCCAGCACAGGAAGAGCTCTCTCCATAAATCTAAATGAAAAAGAGAATTTGGTTGTTTATACAGAAAGCCAGGACAATTAATGAGGTAATTTTTTTTATAAATACAAGTTATACTGAAACAAACTGACTAAAACTGGTGTGAAATGTGTCTACCTCTGGGTTTATATATTAGTTAAGTAGATTTATTATACTGGTAAAAGTTTATTTTAACATAAACCAGACAAAAACTGTACAACTGCATCCAAATTGCTGGCTAGATTCATAAAAATTACACAAAAGCCATGATTAAGTGGAGAAAACAAAACATTGTTCTTCCTCCTAACTCTTTTACTATGTGGAATCAAAATGTTTTAAAAGTACCTCATTTGAAGGGTTTTCCAGGTATGGATTTGAAATTCGTCTGGACAAATTCTGTAAAAGAGATTGCTGCAGTCATTATCTATAAGCAAAAGTAGGAATAACAGGCAGATAAGTCATTTATCTATTGAAATATGGGTTAAAAGCATTTATAAATCACCAGAAGTATACTGTGGAGCCTCAATCTAGTTCTAATGCACATTTGTTCACATCATAAAGATCTGTAGTAGTTCCAGTGTCCATAATGATCTAAAAAGAGAGGTGAACAATGAGGTAGCAAAAGGCAGATGATACAAAATTATTTAGGGTATTCAAGAACAGAGAAACCTGTGAAACTTCAAGAGAGACCTAAACTAACTAGACGAAGAGGCAACAGGAAAGCAAATGATGTTAATTGTTGATAAATGCCAAGTAATGTACACTGGAAAGGAAATTCAAATTACCCATATGAGTCCTGACCGCTAAATTAACTATCCACTCAGTAAAGGGACTTGGGTGCCACTACAGACCCCTCTTCAACACGCAGCTGTGGTCAGGAAAGCAAAAACAAGGTGATAAGATGCATAAGGAATAGGATGGTGAAGAATGCCTATACAAAAACTAACAGCTCCTCAGCTAGCACGCAGTGTGCACTTCTATCACCCCTTTTCACAGAAGATATTGCAGAATTTAGAGAAGGGCAGTGAAAACCGTATATACGTGGTGAGACTGAAAAGACATATTACTTACCTTAGAAAGAAGATGATTGAGAGGGATATGATAAAATATACAAAACAAAATGGATATACAGACAAGATGAAGAACAGAAGTTCCCACTGTGTCTCAGAAAACAAAACACAAAACAAAAAATGACACACCCCAGGGAACAGTCGATGTCATTAAAATGGGTCAAAGGAAACATTTTTCAGAAAATGCATTAGACCGTGGAACTCACCACCACAAGAAGACATGGAGTTCATGAGAAGACGTGGAGACTCAGCAACGTTAATTAAGTAATTAGACTTTTATAGGAAATCAAGAATACCCAGAGCTGATCATCATTAACAACCATAATTTTGGAAGGACATTTCAACCTAATGCTTCAGGCTTAACCACTGTAATTACTAGCAATCAGCTTAATAATCAAACTTGAGTGGGACAGGTCATCCCAAATTTGCCTACTGTGAGTTTCTTGAGTCTGACTTTGGAGCTTCTAGTTCCAAACACTGCCAAAACAAGATCCTGGAGTAGAGATCTACCGGTCTGTCTGATACAGTGTGACAATACTGGCATTCCTATAAATCTGCCTATAACTCAGTTCAGCTCAATATATAAATAATACCTACAAGAAGCCCAGCAAGGAAGTAGTAGCAGCTTTGCAGGTTCAGAGGCAGGTGCTCCAGAAGAACAGCATTAAGGACTGCATAGCTTATATTAGTCCAAGTTGTAAGTAACATTATTAATTCCTTCCTTTCAGAAGAACCCAATCTGAATACAAACTATCCTAATAAAGTCTCTTGTATGAACATAGTGGAATAATTATTGAACCTTTGTTTTAGAAACACCCACCTTTTTATAAACATAATAAAATATACAGAAAAGAATAGCAACAAGTAAACACTATTTGATAAATTTTCAAAGCTCATTACAAATTTTATTGCAGCTCTGCGTTCCTTATCTGATAGAAGGAAGATCAGTATGGAAACAAACAAAATGAAGCTAACTGCATTTTCTTTTACCTCATATATGAAACATATTTCATAAGACCACCACCACTTACTCTATCTAATATACATGCTATTAGACCCTCATTTCTGTGGCAGCCAACATGGTAATACTTCACTTGATCTGTTTTAAAATCCTTCCTTGTGTATTTATCAATTCAATAGCTACAATACCTCATTTATCATTGCTGCACATTCGCGGTTTATAAACTGATCCTACACTAACACTGACTGTAATAGTATTTGTCAGTTAGAGCATTAAAATGAATCTTGTGTAAATTAGAGTTCATAAAATTGCCAATTCTCTTAATTCCAGGGGGTGGGGGAACAGAGTCAACCCAAGACAAGGACAATAATGTTCTATTGAGGACAAGTCTACTCTACAAAATCAAGTCAATCTAAGTCACATCAACATACAACCACCACAGCAATTGAATCAGTTTCAAATATGTACAATTATGCTCCTTATGTCAGTGGTGCATTTTCTCACCAGAAGCGCTTGTACTGATTTAACCGTTGATATGGGGCATTGGGGGGCAGTTTCTGAACAGCAGAAGCAGTCGATGTAAGCAAAGCAACATCTACTGACACTGCATCAGTCTAACTACATTGACTTAAGTGCTATGCCTTTCACAGAAATGGAGTTATTAGTGGGCGAGTTACATCAGTGGGAGCAACATTTTAGCGTAGGCATATGCTGCCTTACATTGACCTAACTCAGTAGTGTAGACCAGGCCTGTGGCTGTGTGGAAGAAATTGGGCAGAGAATTTGTTCAGTTTCTGGATGAAGCAAAAACAAAATCAAAAAAATGGAAGCCACCAAGGAGATAAACAACAAAGCAAATGCACCTCTCAGACACAACCACTTCCCAATCAGCACCACCCACTTTCAGAGCTGGAATCCACCCTAATCTGCCTTTGCCCACTTGATTGGTTTAATTATCTCTGCATTATCAGGACAATTATAGAGAGACTTGGCACCCTTATGATTATCTTGTATAACACTTCCCATGTTAAAAAAATTATTGGATTTTTTTTTTTTTTTAACCCTCCCACACTTGCAGGGCACAATTCTAAACAAGCAAGGAGGTAGCATTGGGATGATGTCAGTGCATGTTGCTGGGTCCACTAAATTTTATTTAATAGAAATTGCTAAGCTATATTCAGGTAAAAAATTGCCATTTCCTATAAGCCACTTGTGCTCCACATATTAATTCCAGGTTGGGGTGTATGGGGTGCCAGCGTCAGGGGTAGTACCTCTGTCAGATGGTCTAGTCGCACCCTTCAGGGTGGTTCGTCCGCCTTGGTCCCCACCTGGCACACAACTCTCACCTGTGGCTCCAAGTAGCTGTTTGCACACAACAGCGGCCACACCCCGGTAAACCACTTCGACTGGCGGGCTAAACCAGGTGAGGGTAGCTGACGGGCCTTATACCCTCGGTATTTTCAGGCCTGCCTACCTTGCATGCGAAGACTGGACTCCAGCTGACTCTGCGGATGTAACCTCTATCAGGTTCAATGGAGAGAAAGGCGGATACAGCAGTGCACTGTGGAGTGCAGAGAGCAAGATGAGGCACGTAGGTTATCTTGGTCATCCACTGCATCCGTCCCCATCTCCAGTCGTCTCAACTTGTTCTTGCCACTGGAAATTGGTGGTCTCGGACGAGAGAGTGAGATCAACGCTGCGCAACTCTTTCACCACTTTAAATCAAAGTTTCGTGCAAGTCATCAGTCATCCTTTACCCATTCCACTGTCCCCAAGTCCTGTGGCGATGGGTGTGCGACGTAGCGACAGGTGTGGGGACACTGGTAGTTGTAGCTGCAAACCTGCACACAGGCAGCTCAGACTATAGGGCCGTTCTCCACTGAATGGAGCAACGGTGGAGTTCGGCAGCCGTCTGAGTGACTGAGTAGCCCTGTTTAGGACCGCACTGCTCACCTCCTTGGTATTGAGGAAGGGGCTAGAAAAGGTGTCCTAAAAATTGCTTGCTCCATATTATCCTACCCAGTTTATTGCGGCCAGCAGGAACCCTACATATGCGGTCAAAATAAATCATCAAGGAAAAAAGCAAGGACTACAGTTTTGAACCTTGCTACATGGAACGTTCGCATGCTTCTTGACAGAGACAGTTCAGATAGACCTCAGAGACGTACAGCACTTATTGCAAGTGAGCTTGCCAGATACAATATTGATATCGCTGCCTTAAGTGAGACCAGGCTAGCGGGAGTGGGCAAACTTTGTGAAGAAAGTGCAGGTTACACCTTCTTCTGGAGTAGACAAGGACCTGCAGAGCAATGAGAAGCTGGAGTCGGCTTTGTAATAAAGAAAACACTTATTGGCAGGTTGGTTGGCCCCCCTAGAGGTGTGAACGATCGCCTAATGACATTGAGACTCCCCCTCTTAGGAGGGCAGAAGTTTGCCTCCATTGTTAGCGCCTATGCTCCCACCATGACCAACTCGGATGTGGTTAAAAACAAGTTTTATGACGACTTGAATGATGTCATCACCGCTGTTCCCAATGCCGATAAACTCATCATTCTTGGTGATTTTAATGCAAGAATTGGTTGTGACAGCACCTTTTGGGAAGGAGTGATTGGAAAGCACGGTATTGGTAACTGCAACAATAATGGTCTGCTGCTCCTTCAGACCTGTGCAGAACATGGTCTTTTGATTACGAATACCATCTTCCATCTTCCCACTCGTAACAGGACATCATGGCTGCACCCTCGCTCTAAGCATTGGCACCTCATTGACTTTGTCATCATCGGTAGGAGGGACAGGCAGGATGTACAAATCACAAAGGCCATGTGTGGTGCCGAGTGCTGGACTGACCACTGCCTTATTGTCTCCAAGCTTAAGCTTCATGTTCAGCCCAAGCGACGTCCACAGGGTGTGAAAGTATCAAAACGTCTGAATGTCAACAAGCTGATGGTCAGCGATATCAAGTAGCATTTTGTTGATACTCTAGACAAACGCTTGCAGTCCACCGTGTTGGACAATCAGAATGTGGAGGCAGCATGGGCCGCACTACGTGAGACAGTGTATAACACGGCCATGGAGTGTCTTGGACCCTCTACTAGGAAGCATAAAGACTGGTTTGATGAGAATAGCACAGAGATAAAACAGCTACTAGAGGACAAATGCCGTGCCTACAAAGCTCATCTGGATGACCCAAAGTCAACAGCGAAAAAAGATGTGCTGAGGAACGTACACAGCACTATTCAACATAAACTGCGTCAGATGCAGGATTCCTGGTAGAGCCACAAAGCTGATGAGATACAGGGCTTTGCAGATAGGAACGATATGAGGAACTTCTACAAAGGGCTGAAAGAAGTTTACAGCCCTACCACCTTGGGCTTATTTCCCATCCTCAGTGCTGATGGGTCTACACTGATTACCGATAAAGAGAAAATTCTCAAAAGATGGGCTGAACATTTTGACAGCATACTGAATCGCCCTTCTACCATCAATGATGATGCCATTGATCGGCTACCTCAAGTTCCGATTAATGAGACATTGGGCACTACACCCACTTTGGAGGAGGTACAGGAAGCAACTTGTATGTTATCCAATGGCAAAGCACCTGGCTCAGATTCCATTCCAGCTGAAGTCTACAAAGAAGGTGGCACTGCCCTAGCAGAGAAATTCCATCAGCTGTTCCAGTATATCTGGCAGCACAAGATAGTCCCACAAGATTTCAAAGATGCTTCCATAATACATCTTTACAAGCGTAAAGGAAATCGTCAGGTCTGTGACAACCATTGTGGAATTTCTCTGCTATCCATCGCTGGCAAGATTTTGGCCAGAGTTCTTCTCAACCGCCTCACTGCACACCTTGAGCAAGGTCTCCTGCCAGAGAGCCAGTGTGGCTTCCGTGAAGGTCATGGGACTATCGACATGGTGTTTGCTGCCAGACAGCTTCAAGAGAAGTGTCAGGAACAAAATGTTGACCTATACTCTATGTCAATTTGACCAAGGTGTTTGACACAGTCAGCAGGGATGGCCTATGGAGGATCATGGTGAAATACAGATGTCCTAGAAAATTTATTGCCATTGTACGACAGCTACACAATGGCACGTTGGCCAGAGTATATGACAACAGAGAGACATCCGAACCATTCTGTGTCTCAAACGGAGTGAAGCAGGGCTGTGTTCTTGCTCCCACTCTATTCAGTCTTATGTTTTCCGCCATGTTGACAGATGCCTTCAGAGACGTGAAAATAGGCATCAGCATCAGTTATCGTACTGATGGCTCACTCTTCACCCTCAGGAGGCTTCAAGCTAAAACTAAGATCACGACAGACACAGTTGTTGACTTATTTGCCGACGACTGTGCCCTTAACACTGCCTCTGAAGCTGACATGCAGTTCGTCGCTGACAAGTTTTCTGCGGCCTGCACAAACTTCGGCTTTACCATCAATACAAAAAAGACCGAAGTAATGTATCAGCCCGCCCCAGGAAAGCATTACGTTGAGCCCAACATCACTATCAACGGACAGCGTCTGAAAGCGGTGGACAAGTTCACTTACCTTGGAAGCACACTATCCAGAAACATTGTCATCGACAATGAGGTGAATGCCAGACTCGCCAAAACTAGTGCTGTTTTTGGCAGACTCCACAAGAATGCGTGGAATAGGAGAGGCATCACCCCAGCGACAAAGATCAAAGTGTACAGTGCCATAGTTCTTTCCACATTGCTCTATGGCTGTGAGACGTGGACAGTCTACCACTGTCATGCAAGAAAACTAAACCATTTCCATATCACCTGCCTTAGAAAAATTCTTGGCATGAAGTGGCAAGACAGGATCCCAGATACCGAGATCCTTGTTCGTGTCGGCCTGCCCAGCATTTATACCATCTTGATGCAAACACAACTTCGCTGGGCAGGGCATGTGGCTCGCATGCCAGATCATCGGCTACCAAAGAAACTGTTATATGGTGAACTCCAACAAGGCAAATGTTCCCAAGGGGGCCAGAAAAAGCGCTTCAAGGATACTTTAAAAGCGTCACTAAAGGCCTTCAGTATCAGCTACTTTACATGGGAACTGACAGCCCACGACAGAGGAGAGTGGCATTCAGCTGTCCGTTGGGGCATGGAAACGTGAAACCAACTGGATTGATGCAGCTGAGCAACACAGATGAGCCAGGAAAGATAATGCCAGCAAACTTCCATCAGCTGCCACCATTCCCTGTCCGCATTGTCAGAGAACTTTCCGGGCACGGATTGGTCTGATCAGTCATTTACGCACCCACGGACCCCCACCCCAACCCCTGGATGACTAGATGGTCTTCGTCGTTACCAACGGACGGACAGACGGAATGAATTCCAGCAACAAGCCACAAATAAAACCAAGAGAAACTGAACATTTTAAGGCCCTGTTCTCACACCTGCCTGGATACATCACAACTCAACAAAACAGCCAGGAGTTCAAGTAAAGGGAAATGCGCCAGAACACAGTTCCGGGGCCCCTTATTTTTAGGTGGGCAGTGTTCTGCCCCCCCCCCCCCCAAAAAATAGAAGAATGCACTGGAACACTAAGTTCCAGAGGCCCCCTAAAACTAGCATGACCAGCCAGAATGCAGAGTTCCTGTGGCTCCACATTAAGCCCAGCCAGCAGTGAGCTGGGAGTTTGCGAATCTTCCCCCTGCAGGGCAGAGCAGCTTGTGGCTGGAAGAAGCTCCCAGTCTGTTAGGCAGCCTACAAACTGCTGAGGTAAGGGCATTTCAGGGGCTGCTGGGGGTTGTGTGGGGTAGGGGGTGGGTGGGAGTGGATGTGTAGCAGAGGGTGTGTAGCCGAGTGGGGTGGTTGTTTGGTTTAGAGGATGTAGCTGGGGTTGTGGGGTGGCTGTATGGGAGGGGATGTAGCTGGGGGGTGTAGTGGAGTGATAACTGATGCATGTGGCACTCAGAAGTTGTCACTAATGCCTTCCTGGGTTGGGGGGCAACAGCTTGGGTGGCAGACCTGCATGAGGGTTGGCCTGAAAATTTAGGAGGGTTCCAGGGACCCCCAAATTATACTTTAACCCCTGAGTAGCTGGGGCACGATAGGGGCCTGCCCCATTATGAGGGAGAGCCCACCCTGGAACAAGGGGGGGGCCCCAACTCAGGAAGGTTCTGGGGCCCCCCAAATTATACTTTAGCCCCTGCAAACAGTACTGGGAAGCAAGTGGAGCTGGGACTCAGACCTCCTCATGCTCAAGTAGTTTTAAAAGAGAAGGCAGGACCATAATTCTACCTCTCACATCAGTACATGGTCCTACAGCCAATCTCTCCCATCCATCTCTTTCTCTTTCTCCTAAATTTAAAAAAAAAAAAAGGGGGGGGGAACAATGCTAAGAGAAAATTATGTAGCTTGTAAAGTCAAAGACTTGAAAATTAGGAAATGTCAGACAGTATTATGTAATGAATAAGACCTGAAAATTATGAGGTATTACTATTTAAGAACTGCCCAGACATCAGGGTTTTTAAAGAAAGCACGGAAGAGATTTAAAAAAAGTCTAACAGCAAAGTTTTTTCAGACTTTCCAAATAGCTTAGGAAACTGAGGTTTTGCAGCATTTCACAAGAGTGTACTGTTAGTAAAACCAAAAATATTCCTTTTTGTGAATTAAATTTAAAAATAGGTCTCAAATAGTGATGTTACATTGCCAGATACAGTAGTGGGAAAATAGTGAATCAATGAAGTTATATGCATTATATGATTCATTCTGAATCAATGAAGTTATATGCATAAAAGGAAGATAGACTAAAAGTGATACAACTTTTGGGGAAATTTTGTAAAGCTCAGTAACACGGTTTACTTCAGGGCAACCCTGATGAGAAAAGCAGCATTCATATTGATTTATTTTAGTTTAGTGATAAAGTGAAGAAATAAGGCTAATATTTGCCATCAAGAACATTGTTTTCTCCAGCCATTCACACTGTCTGATGGCACATGGGAGAAGACTGCAGTTGCGTCCATCTTTCATTCCCACTCCGTTTGCAGCGTCAGCTGCCGATGTGAACAGTAGTTGAACTGAAATAACTAAGCAAGATCTGATAGGTAATACAGGGACGCTCTTCTGGGGAACTTATCAAATCAGTTGACTACTTTATGAACCAGTACACAATTAATAAAAAACAAGGAGTCCTGTGGCACTTAAAGACTAACAAATTTATTTATTGCATGAGCTTTTGTAAAAGAAAATTGTGGGATTATCTCCCATGAAAGCTCATACGATAAAAAAAACTGTTAGTCTTTAAGTGCCACAAGACTCCTTGCTTCTTTTGCTGAACTGGACTAACACAGCTGCCCCTTTGGAAATTGACAATGAATAAGGAAATAGACATATTTATGTACATGCTTTCATCATTGTGACAAAGTTGTAACCTGTGTTCTTGTTTTGAAATAGGAACAAGACTATTATAAATCAGCTCTGAAAGTGAACAAGCTTCTGTTATTAAGATTGTGAAACACTCCACAAATGTGTACCATAGTTAATAGTTTCATGCTAACATCTAGGTTGCACATGTAACCAGACCTAAAACAAGACCAAGTGTACAAGCTTCTTGAACTGTATGTAGTCTATACAATTTATCATTGATATAGCAGTTTATGTTAGATAGTTGAGTGATATCAGATCTTCAGACATATAATTTGTGATCAAGTATGTTAAAGAGTTGATTACTGTAGATTTATTAGGAAGATGACCCTGATGAAGTACCATGTAAGTAAGCTGACCAAAACTAGCTTATTCCTTGCTTTGGATTGTTCTCCCCGTGTATTTGCAACACCTAGAGCTAAGAACTAATTGGCATAAATGAGGCCACACAGTTAAATATCTAAACAAAGTTAAAAGTAATCACTATCATGGGAATTTCTGTTGTCTTCTATTGTGGCTGTGTGTGATTCTGAAATTCCATATGATTATCATATTGACCAATTTTCTAGTTGCTTAGCAAAATCATACTCCAATACAATTTTTACCTTTCATATCCTATGCTATTAGTTGCTGCTGTTAAAAGTTTGCTAATAAAACTAAAAATTTTAGTTCTAAAGTTTTTTCTTAGTTAACCAATCACAATTCAAATCAACCCCTAAGAAAGGTGGTATGGGTGATCAGTTAAGCAGTTTGCTTAACTAAGGTTTGTTTTATACCCCATCTTCCTTACAGCTGCCAACTCTCACAGTTTCACCATGACTTTTTCAATATTGGTGTATTTCTTAAAGCCCCAGAGGTCACCAAACATGTGATCAGCTGAGAATCTCCACTTCCATTTAAAAAAATTAGAGTTTCCAATGCTTATGTTTGCAGAGAACAGCTGTAAAATATCAGCTGAAGACAAGCAAGCAAGCAAGCAAGAAAAAAAAACAAAGGGGGTCAGTACAAGAACTCTCTAACATAATTTATATATTCTTAAACATCATGGTGTTTTGGGAGGCCTGACTCCTGATTTTTGAACATCTCAATGGAAAATATTGATCATCACATCCAATTTATTTTCTCCCCTCCTGACAGCACCTCAGCTTCATTCAAAGCACAGGATGGACAGTGCCCATGCAAGCAAGCTGAAATTGTTTGGTGAGCAAGGCTGTTGATACCTCATTTAATCCAGAAGCTGGAAGGTGAGCAGAGAACAATGCAAGTGCCTGAAGACAAAGACGGCTTTTTAGAAAAGGTAGGGCAATATAAGGCTACTCAGCAGAACTGAGTTCCCTGGCTCAGCCACAGACTTTCTACACCTAAATCAGAATTTGGCAGGTGGCCACTAATTGTGCATTCCTCATTTTCCAAGTGTCCACTGTAAGAAAACTAGGGTCCAATTTTCAGAATTGTAGAGAATTCACAAATGTAATCCATTGGATTCTCATCTCATTAATTCTGTCAGGAAGTAGAATCTGAAGGAATGAGCAAAAGATTGAGCATCAGTGAATCTAGAGCTCTAACTCTGAATATGCAGCACCTGGCAACTCACTATCTCAGTTTCCTGATTTGTAAAGTTGGAAAAAAAGAGTTCTTAGGGGAACTGCAAATATAAAAGATAGATCTACTAATGTTTGTGAAGCACTCACACAACGATGATGGCCACCATAGAAAAGGTCCAGGGAAATGCATAATTCTGTAGTCAAAGCAAAGTTTAAATGTTTTGCCATAAATAAGGTGTTGGGCCACACATTGAATGAGGGGGGTGGGGGAAGTATATGAAAGCTGCCTCACTCTCTGAGAGTTATCTATCCTGCATACTAAGTTAACCTCGAATTTGGGGGCAAAAACAGTATATGGCCATGCAATTAAAGACCTAATTCTGGTGTTTCCTGATTTTCAAGTGCTTGACTTTGCAATCTAAATAGCTTTCTTTTTATTTTGGGTGTTTTATAGCTATATGTCTTCGTATAAGTTCCATTTTTGCAAGTCTAGTTTCAGAAAGGCTTTTTTCTTTTTAAATTTCCAAAGGGGTAGCCAAATTAGTCTAGTTCAGCAAAACAAACAAGATCTTCAAGTGTCTGACAAAGTGGGATTTTCTCCCATGAAAGCTCATATGATAAATAAATTTGTTACTCTTTAAAAGTGCCATAGAACTACTTGTTTAGTTAAATAATACTAATGGTATAGTTGTCAGTACTGGATCCAGGAAAGAAAGGAGGTCAATTCAGTCATGTCCCTACCTTTTACCAAAAAGGACATGAATCACTTTTAAAGCCCTGAGCAACTACCTGTTCCCTCCTCCAAGCTTCTGAGAAATACTGTATACTCCTTGCATGGGATAGTTATAGTTGGTAAAGATTATTTAGCCAAGAATGGAAAATAAGTAGAGGGGATTTCAGGGGGGGTATTTTAAGATTACAAGGGGTATAGGAAACATGGGAAGTCCCTTGTTTTCAGCCTGGTTTTACAAGCAGAGGGGAAAAACTTGATTAAGTTACCTACCAGTAATTAAACAACAGTAGGAAATACTTCTTTACAGAGTGGCAGTGAAAATTCCAGATGCTGACTATACAGAGATCAGAGTGTCTTACTATACCAGAATTTTCAAGACTGGTGGATAGCTTGATGACTAATAAAAACAAGCTAGCTCAAGCAAATCAGCATCACCTCACTGAAGACTGTGGAGCAATACCCATTTACACCAAATGAGGATCCAGATCGTTTCTGTAGTTATGCATGTAAAAAGAAGGGTATCTTGTTTCAGAGCACAATCTGATTGCTGTAGGGTTTGGGAAGAAATTTTCCAGCTATACATATACAGCACAACAAGCAAGGTGAATTATGAGGGGATTTCTTTGAGTCAACAAACATTACACCATCATAAGTAGCAGGATACCAGACTTGATAAAAGATAATTTAATTCACTATGGAAATTCTCATGCATCTGCTGGAAAAGCTGTTGAGCTATATTAACGGACACATCAAAATATGAAGAGCACAATCTGAATACAAATCAAAATTTGCATGCATTTAGATGTGGGATTTTGGTTTGAATGCCCCCTTAGTCAAGTGCCATTTGTCTGCTCACATTAGCTATGTTTACTCTAGCTCTTTTTTCCCCTTAAAGCTTCCATCATAGCTAAAACTAGGGCAGCTCCAGTAGTGTAATCAAAGTTAGCAGAAAAAAACATATATTGTGGTCTATTAGGGCAACATGGTGGGTGAGGCAAAATCTTTTATTGGACTAATTTCTCTTGGTAAAAAAAGCAAGCTTTTAAGTCCACCCCAGGCTGTTCTTCAGGTTTGAAAAAAATAAGTTTAAAAAAATTAATTCAGGTCAAAACAAAATCAAAAATTCTGAAAAAAATTTTAAACAAATGAAGCCATCAGTTTCAGCTCAAATGAAACATGTTTCTCCTGGCACCAAATGGATTTTTTCAGGCATTTCTAAAGGGTTAAATTCAAAATGACAATGCATTGTCACAAGAATGAGAAAGACTGCATAACCTGCAGTGACTCATTTGAGATGTGGGAGATACAAGGTCAAGTCACTGCTCCAATGACTGTTTATGACAAGTGGAGCAGCTTCTGCAGGAGACACTGAAGCCTCATCTACAGCGGAGGCAGCATGTAGGGCAGAGGTCTGCAACCTGCGGCTCTGGAGCCACATACAACTCTTTGGCTGCCCCTGTGTGGCTCCAGGCTTGAGCTCTGCTCACCCCTGACACCCTCCCACCACCGGGGGGACCCTGTCGGCAGCACACTCCTGGCTCCAGGCCCCCACTGCCACCAGAAGATCCTGAGGGCAGTCCACTCCTGATTCTGGGCTCCCAACACGAGCAGACCCTGCAACAGCTACCCTGACCCAGGTCTCCCCACCAGGAGCTACATACTGTAGCTCTCAAAACACTTGGTTATTGAAGAAATTTAAAAAATGCCACTTATCTTTTGGATTGCCAACCCCTGATGTAGGGTAAAGACACTACATGTGCAGCTACATGCTACACTGTGAACAGCATGTTTTGTCCACACTGCAAGGGGGTAGCTACATACAAGAGTGAAAGGCTCTGACAAGGGGAAGACAACAGATGGCTTCAGCAGGGAACTCCTGAGGCTTTCCCTACTGCCTGTTCCCTGCCAACACCTTTTCCCATCACAGGGAAGCTCTGGATTCATTTGGCTATCATGACCAGGTCACAGGCAGTCAGACCTAGTGGTCATAGTGAGTCAGGCCAAGCAAGGTACTAGATGGTGAGAGTCCAAGACAGGCCAAAAGGAAACCAGGAGTCAGGCAGTAGGCAGTTACTGGGAGATCAGCTAGAGGCAAGCCACACAGTAAACCAAAAGTCAGACATCAGGAAACAAGCAGATAAAGTTGTTGAAGTCTGGAGTCTCTCATGGACAAGGTTTGAAGCAAGACAGGCGGCCAATCTGTGTTGTTGCTCAGACAATTCCCTGTCATGGCTTAACTACCAGTGTCAGCCAATCAGTGGGCTGTGAGGAGCACCCACTCAGCTCCTATTGGACAGTATGGTGGGTCCAGCCTCAAAAGTACTTCAAGTGGAGCCCAGCCTAGGTCTCCTGTGGTGATGTGGAGTCATCAGTGGCCCAGAAATCCCATAGTCCTTTCTTCTAAACCTGCACATTCTCACATTGACAGTAGGGAGACAGCAGGACACTACCCCACTACAACAAGTAGTGTCAATGGCAGAGGCACTACCTGGACATGTAGAGAGCCAAATAGGGTGCCCGGCATATACCTGAAGGTTCTGGCATGGCTTTACTTACCTAAGCAGTGCCTCACAGTCTACATTGCTAATTCATGCCTGGTGGGGGGTTGCATTTTATGTACTCTATATGCTGCTGTAAGATTTGTAAGGTGTACTGTAGACTCAACACCAGAACAGCCCATATCTCAAGAGCTCTCCTGAAATGTGGGAAACCCAAGCTCAACTCTCTTCTTCACCTCAGGAAGAAAGGCGGGGGGAATTGAACCCAGATCTCTCACATCACAGGCAAGTGCCCCAGCCAAGAGGCTAAGGGTTACAAGGAGAGCAATGCTACCACCACCACCCCCTCCTCTCTCCACCACCATATTGTGACTGGCTTAAATTCTGGGAGGGAGAAAAAAAAATCAGAATAAAAATTGACCAAAACTTTCTGCAAATTCATGTTAAAATGGTTTAGGGTTCATCAATACTGCATTCTTCAGTGAATAAATTATTCAGGCAATAATGTTTGCTCTGCTTGAGTCCTAATGGCAGGATTCTCCAGTGAGAATTTAAATACCAGATATTCTAGCATGGCTCACAACAAACCTAAGCATCACGGTGCTTACTTTCCTCAATTTCATAAGCCCTTTACTAAATCAAGGCTTAATTCAGTGGCAGCAGCCTGCAATCTGCTACACTAGCACTCTGAGGCTAAGTCTATACTGACAGGCTCCAGATCAGTCAAACAGGTCAGCGAAGACCCACTCAGTCAATCGGGAAGTCAACCAGATAAATCCACCCCCTGAAAAAGAATCTTGCTGTGTTGGAAGGGAGGGCTTTTCCCTTCAACTAAAGTAATTAGGTTAGGCTGTCCAAGGGAGATACTCAAACTTCATAAAATAATTTAATTATCTCCCTTTGACTGCCCACGAATTCTGTGGTAAGTATAGATCAGACCTCAATGTACAAGAGTACCTAAACTAGCATAAGCAACATTAACATTTCAAATACTTCTCTGGCATACCCAATCTGAGTTTAAGGCTTAGTCTATACCCGGCATAGCCAAACTGCGGCTCAGGACCAACATGCAGCTCTTGAATGAAAAAGTGTGGCTCCCAGAAGCACGTCAGCAAATAAATTTAGGAAAGCAACCCCAGCCTAGGAGTTCAGAAGAGGGTTGGGACAGTGGGTAGAAGCGCAGCATGGTTAGGGATGGCAGGGAGTAACGCAGCATGGCTGAGATTTTAAAAAACTCGCCACTAGCCTGAAGTCTTCTACATCGAGCAGCAGCTAAGTTTTTACTGTACCGGCCTAATTTTCATGGTAACTTTAAGTAATTATTAGAATCTGACATTAATAGGATCAATATTTGCCCTTTTTATGATAAAATTAAAGTGTGCAATGGATTTTAAACTTAGTAATTTTGGAGTAGGTAAAAGGATATGGCTACATGCCTCAGTGCGGCTCTCGAAGGTTTAATAATCAACTTGTGTGGCTCCATAAGTATGGCCACCCCTGGTCTATACTGACAGCAACAAAATCACTGCTGTCAGCACAATCTGCTGGGCGTGGTTAAGCAATCTGCGTAGACCCACTCAGTTGCTTCAGAAATTACCATAGGAACTCCAGCACCGGAACAGCAGTTGCTCTAAGGTGACCAGAAAGCATTTCCAGTTGGCTTAGGCTAGTGTGTCGCAAGAGATTAGTAAGTCATCAGGAGATGCAAAAGGTATTTTACATACCTTGCGTATCTCCCATCAACTGCTGCTGAAACGTGTGGCAAGTATGGACTGGGGCTAAGCTGCAAACCCCTCCTGTCCTTTCTACTGAGAGCTTGTAAGGCTCTCACTTGCATTCAAATTCTCCAGCAAGAAAAACTCAAATAAGCAAAAAAGCAAAAAACAAACAAGCACACTTTATATTCCTAATATTTTTAGAAACAAACACACAAGCAAGGGAGGAATTTGTTTTTAAATCAAAGCCTTTACATCTCAAACATAAGTAAAAAAGACAAAAATAAGGATTTCCCCCTTTAGCAGATCACATTAAAAAATGGAATACAATAAGAAGGTTAAAATCAGTTGGCAGGGAGGAAGTTAACTGGCTCTACAATCAAAACAAAAATAGAAACTGTACATTGGACCAAATATGATTATAAACTGAAAATTATTTGTTCTTTTGTTCATGAACAATTGGCAAAAAAATAGTCAAATTTAGTCATTATTTGAAAATAATGCCTTGATCCTACAAACAACTACATACTTAACTTTACACTTAAATAGTCCAAAGACTATTCACCTGTGCAAATTTAAGCATATGCGTAAGTATTTGTGGATTCATGGCAATGATGGCATTATTGCCCTAAGCCAACATAGCTCTTGAGTAGTCCCAATGTTTAAAATTAAACTTTGCTGGATCAGGGCCCATTTCTCCCACAGTGAAATTGTTTGAAAACCGCTCACTGTGAATATTCAAACACCAAAACTTATCCTGCATAGCTTAGTCTAGTTGATAGCAATATCGTTTCTGATCCGTGACTGGATGACTTCCGCAACTATTCAACAGAACAGAAGTTGACAATATTATTACAACAGAATAAATTCAAGATTCACTTTTAGCAAATGTACAGAGGTTGAAGTAGGCCAGAACGCACCAGAATGACGTTCCAGGGTCCCCTATTTTTAGAGAGCCAGTGTTCCCTGAAAATAGAAAATCGAGCTGGCATGTTCCAGCAGGGTAAGCACCTCTACAGGAAGAGGGGAGGCATGCATGTCCTGCTGTGAAGTGCCAGCTGGCCCCTGCACATGTGCAGGCCACACTCAAGCTAGAAGCCTTGGAGCACAGCCCAGAGGAAGAATAAGGGGCAATTCTCCCCCACTCCCACGCCAGCCCTCCAGAGTCTGCATACCGCTGGAGGTAAGCAAGCACAGCACAGGGCCAACCCTCCCCTCGGGTGGCTCAGTGTGGGGAGGGAGAGGGTGGGAAGAAGGGGTCGGGATACTGGACTGAGGAAGATTGGAAGGCATTGGGGGTCTGAAGGGGAGTGGAGTGAAGATGGGGAGCTGGGGGTGGGGGGTTAGGAGAGCTAGAGTGCGGACATGAGGGCAGGGAGCTTAGGGCAGTGTTTCCCAACCAGTGTGCCACTACTTGAAGAGTTCTAGATTGCTCATGAATTATTCATCGGTTCATTTGGAGACTAGAGGGTGGTGTGCCTCAAAATAATTAAAGGCATCAATGTGTGCCATAGAAGAGAAGAGGTGGGAACCACTGGCTTAGGGAATGGGGATTGGGGCTGAAAAGGACATGGGGAAAGAGTGGTCTGATTGGGGGCAGGAGTGTTGGGGGGGCAGTAGCTGGGGTGGGTGAAGGGGGCCCAACCATGCGTGAAGCAGGCCCGGACATGCTTGAAGAGGGTCTGGAAATTTAGGAGGGTTCCTGGGCCCACCAAATGATACTTTAACCCCTGCAAACGTATGAATATTCAAGCTTAAAAATTCAGACAGATATTCATGCTCTAGTGTTCAGACATTCATAGACCTCTAACATAAGAGTCATGAATATGTTTGAATCAAAATTCACTTTTGAATTCAAACAAGCATTAGACCTTTTTTACCCCCTCTACCAGTTGCATTCAGCCACAGTATTGTGGTCTTTTAAAAAATTAAAAATCTAGCAAAGATACATATTTACTTACCCTCAAACCCTTTGAGAAAATAGTCTCTCTCTCTCTCTCTCTCTCTCTCTCTCTCTCTCACACACACACACACACACACACACTACATATTCTCCGGTAAAGAAAAATTATTTTGAATTTATTTTTATTTTTATATTCCTGTCAGATTCACTTCTCATAGCAAATCATGAAAATGTAAATGCTATTATAATACTAAAAGCTAATAAAACTGTCAGCTAGTTGTGGTTTTAATTAATATAGCTTGCTGTAGTTGTAAATAAATTAGCCCAAAAACATCCATAGCAAGTAGCCAAGGTAATTAGAGAATTTCTGTTTCACCGCAGGGCTGTAAGTGCAATTTTGAAATGAAGCTTTGTTGTGTCTTCATGACATGCCCTCAGTAACAAGGAACATTAAAAAGGTAGCAACCTCTGTATTATGAAATGGTCATTTATTCCAAATGCTTAGTCATGCCAAGCAGAGTGGGGCGGGGAGGAAGAGATAATTACTATACATTATTAGATATCACTTTGACACGTTCAGACCTGTGTATCTGTTACTGTTCTGTCTGTCAAAACAAACTTTTTTTAACATGGGGATATATCTATGTGTAATTTGTAATAAATGAAATGTTACTGTGCATAAATTATTATACCTAGGATACAAAGATCATTGTCTTGAATTCCAATCTCTCTTCATGTTGCAACAGATTTCTCTCTTTGTTGCTAAGGTACAGGAGGTAGCATTGGTACAGGAGCTATTCAACTTTCAGAAGATATAATTTATGCAATACTGGAGAATGTGTGTGGCCTTTTGCCAAAAGATATTCATAATAAACAAAACAAAGGGGGAAAATATTTCCAGAATCAATGCATAATAGTGAACTGCCAATGTAACAGCTCCCTACATTAATATTGATTTAAATCAAATATCAAATTAAATTTTTATGTATAAAATTATTTTGAACTTTTCAAAATCTCTTTGACAAGCATTTCCAGGTGAGAATTTAAGTTTTGTGAAGATAATCATGTGGATCATTAGCACAAAGCATGGACCATGGAGTCTAAAATAACTTAATTTTACATTAACAGAGAACAAAAGTAACTTCTCCATGAAAATGTATAGCCCATGCCTCTGAACAGGCTGCAGCAATTCTGAGCAAAGTAGCTGTTCTTGATGCAGACAGGGCTCTTATAAATTTAAGAGATCTAATACAGTATACAGAAAACAAAGACATTAAAGCTTTATACCATATATCAGAGAATTTTTAGGCTTTACTGACACCTGACCAAAGCCTGAAAATGGCTTTATTTTAGTTAGTTCATAAAGCTGTTACATTTGTTTGCAGATCATCTTTAAACAATATCCTATCAACTTAAAAATGTGCACTCAATACTCCCAAAAACCAAGGATTACTTAGCACATTAGGTCTGATCTTTCAGGCAGAACCCCACAGAAGTTATGAAAGGGAGTCTACACCTCAGTAAATACAGCAGAGTTTAGCTTATTTTCCACTCCACACCCCTCTACAGAGGAGCAGGGGAACCCAGAACTAATGGAGCTTCAGCCAGCACAAGCACTCCCCATGCAGTCCTGATCTGGGTTGGGAGCAGAACTTGCTATGTGCCTATTTCCCCCTCCAGTCAAGATATTAAAGAATTTGAAAATGAGAACTGGCATAGCAGAAAGAGGAGAAGGCTGAATTGATGAAAGATGTTTTGGAGAAAGAAATTCTGGATTTTAAATTAATAAAAGCAGCTTCCAAACTGGTAACTAGTATGACATGCCTATAATCACCCTGCATTCTTGGCTTATACATCACATCCCTTTCCCAGCCTTCATCGGTCTTTGTGTTTTTAAGATCTCACACTTTGATGCAGGAAATGTGTCTTCCTCTGTATTTGGTAAGTGCATAGCATAGTTAGGTATTATCATAGTTTATAAATAATAACACTTAGACTTAAGTGATATACTGTAACTTCAGCCAAAACTGAAAGTATGAAACTGGAGGAACTTAAGGCTAGATGCAAAATTTAACTCTACACCTTCGATATTACCAAAAAACATTTCAGCTTTTTAAAAAAGTCTCACCTAGTTAGAATCTTATGTAACCACAAACAAAATAGGCTCTGGGAAAAGGTGGTTACCTTACATTAAAGAAATAATTTTTAAAAAATGGTTGTTCTCTTCTTTCTGTAAATGAACCTTTCAAATTCATAGTCCAACATACATTTTTAATAAGAATTCTCTTTAAATATGAAATAAAAATATAAAAAGAATTTCCATGCTTCTTTCATATTTCATATAATTTTAAATTGGCCAGGTACATTTGACCAACTTTTTCTACTCCCATACCTAGCTAACCCTATACAAGTTGAATTGTAGCATTAGCTGGACAGAATTGTGCTTACAGCCACATCTTTTGCAATTCTACATAAGGAGCTCATCAATACCAGCCACACCCTTCCCTGACAGACTGGTGCATTGTTCCTCAAGTACACAGAACCCTGCATCTGCAGAAAAGAAAACACATTATTGCAGCTAACAGGACACTAGACATTTGGCAAATTGCTGCATAACACGTTTGTCTCTCTTCTAAGTCCATTACTCAAGAGAAATGATAAGACTTTCTTCAGCTAGAACCCAGCTGTCCTGCACCATGATAGTTATCTAGATCAATCTGAACTGCAATACATAGTTATTCTATTCCATTTATTTCTTTTTAGTCTGGAAGTTGTTATACTATATTACACAGAAGCACTATTTCATAATTAATAGTTACTTCCACAGTCTAGGGAGAAAGAAAAGAAAGAAGACACGACCGAAGATTGTAAACCATCTAGTTTCAGACATAACTCCACAAAAAGACCAACAATAAGGAATGCCTGGGAAGAAGGAACAGGGTTTTCTGGTTACTTAAATGTTTTATAAAGTATAAATTCAAGCTTTAAAAGGTCTTTTGTTGTCAGTTTCTTGTATGGCTCATAATACAAATGTATCTTGAGAAGGTAATAGCTTGGCATGCCAACTCAGCCACTGCATTCCAGGAGTATTAGCAGAACAGTACGCATGCGCGCACATGTTCACCCACCCACCACCACCAGGACTGGAGGAGGAATGAACAAACAAGACAGATGCTGGCATTGACGACTTAATAAGCGTGATGTGCAACTTAAAACACACACACACACACACACACACACACACACACACACACACACACA
>ML681964.1:17891623-18088349 GCA_007922195.1 Podocnemis expansa | reverse complement strand
CACACACACACACACACACACACACACACACACACACACACACACACTCCTTTCTCCACAAATGATGTTCTTTGGAGCAAGGAAACTTCTTATAGCTGCAGAACTCTTATTTTCAATCCAATGATTTCAGGTAGCGTCTGAGGCGTAATCTGCAGTGTGGTTATTTCTCAAACCCTATACTAATTAAGCAGCAATCCAGGGTTAAGGGTGCTACTTTTGATCTTGCTGTCCAATATAGAGCAGGATTTACATTGATATATATTGCATATG
Source organism: Podocnemis expansa (assembly GCA_007922195.1). Taxonomy (NCBI): domain Eukaryota; kingdom Metazoa; phylum Chordata; order Testudines; family Podocnemididae; genus Podocnemis; species Podocnemis expansa. Next base: position 18,088,079 of record ML681964.1, on the reverse strand, counting down.
GGGAGGGAGAGGTTGCCAAATTCAGAAGGTGCATTTATAAAGATGCTGGGCGAATCTGCACAAGCACTGACAGATGTAGCATCCATCCCTTCTATCTCCTCAGCAATATCTGTAGTAAGCTTCATTTACCTCTGTGTCACATGAATGTGCAAACTGACCTGATGTTTTTACTACTGAAAAAAACTTGCACCGGATATCAACTTCATAAAACCCAATAAACAAGACCTTTACACTGCTCCTACACCAGCAGTACTTTTGGTTCAGTTAAAATGCAGGAGGACAGAAAAGAAAAATCAATACCAAGTCTCAACGTGCCAAAGCAAGGGCATACCTTTCACCTATCCCATTCACATAAGAGGCATCTGCTTTGAGAGCCAAGTTAACTGCAGTCCCACCCAAACCTCTCTAAGCTATTACCATCCTATTTGTTTAATCACAGAGCTTTGATCCAGCAGATCCCAGTCAGTTTTCAAAACACTGTCCAGCCTGAGACATCCATGTATTTAAAAAAAGAAAAAACAGATAAACAGCAAAGAACTAAGCTGATGCAAAAAACCTGTAATACAAGGCAAATAACCCATCAAATAAAAGAACTAAGGGCCAGATTAGGAATGCTCACTGTTGTAAATCCAGATTTACTCCACTGACATCAATAGAGATGTAGCAGAAGTGAGAGCCTGAGACACAAGGCCTAGTATAATAGGCCAGGTATTGAGTCCTGGGACCTGAGCTACAGTATCAGTCAAGCTGTACTATTAAAAAGTAAAGTTAGCAGGAGTCAGACTCTGAGTCTACTTGTAAATTCACAGCAACTGTCAAACACACATATTCCTAAAGTGAAGCACTAGACACAGATCACTCAAACAAGCACATTATACCCCAAAGATAAGAAGGGCTTGCTGACTCTTCAGAATGATGATGATGATGATGATGATGAATAGAGATGTTTTGACCAAACCATCTGGCACAAGGTAAAAGGGCACTCTACTGTATCTTACTATATCAGAGAGGCAACACACAACTTGTTAGTAATAGTGTATACAAGAAGGTCTCAAAAGGAGTGTCTTTATCCAGGCAAGTGGGAAAAGGAAAGTCCTGCTGTTTATTGAGCTTGTCCATTGTAACAAGAATACATGTATTAATGGTCCTGAAGAGCCTGTGGGATCCTAGAACCATGCTTTGTCTACATTTAAACCAGGCTAGGTGCCTTCATTACTGAAACAGGTGCCTGGTCTTACTGGATAATCTAATCATGGTTTGGTGTCTCAGTTATCTGTGCAGAGCTGGACCAGCATATGCATTCGGAGAAAGCACATGCAACCAAGAGGAGTTAACATCAAACAATTTTCAGGCTCATTACCGATAGTTGTTAAAAAAAAATCAGGAAAATTATTTCAAAGGATCCAATCTTGGCCTTAACTCCTCCCGCCCCCATCTTGATAACCTTGTGACAGGAAATCCTTGTGGAGTAATGTGCTAATCTAAAAGAAAACTGACACAGACTTGTGCCTTCAGTGACTACACACAGTTTGCTGGGATTAAATAGTTTATAAAAGTTACAAGGAGATCATCCAATCAGAGTACATTTAAACAAATACTGTTTGATCTAAGTTAACAGTCACAATGCTAGCGTAGTTTCCAATATTGATTAGTCCACTAGATAGTTGCTACAAACAAAGCAGGCATGAGAAACAGCTCAAATGCTAAATCTGCACTCTGTTCACAGACAATTCACAGAAACCCAGTTTTGATAAACTTTGAGAGCTCAGTATTATTTATTAACCTTTTGAATACAAAAAGATTGAGAAAATTTCTATGCTTGTATCATGTTTTATATTGCTGTTTTATTTGTTCTGTACTCTGGGAGTTTGCTGAAAGTATCCTGCAATCCCATGGGCCAGCTCTCTTTGCCCTGTGGGCAGCCAAGCTGGCAGACAGTCAATTTTTTCCACACAGCACCACCAACACAGGGCGAGAGTGGCCACATTTTGGGTGAGAACTAGGAAGTATATGACATGGGTGGTCAGACACAGGCCCACACAACGCAGTGTCCACGTTTGGACAGCTCCTAACCTTGAGGTAAAAATGAGTGCAGATGCTCAAGCCCTAGGTTACCAAACGCAGAGTCTGCTAACAAGTTCTAGTAACTGTGGGCTTACACTGCGGTGTAAATATACATCCAGACATAAGGGAACAGCTATTATATGCACTTAGAGCCTTTTGCACCAAAAGATTGCATGTGGAAAAGGCGAATTCGGTCGTCAGGTTTTAACAGCATTCCATTTCGACTTCAGTATACTCAAAATAGAGCAATTCTATAGGAAAAGTCCTAGCATATTTTTGTTTATTTTCATTTTACACACAAAATACAAAAGCACCTATCCACATATCCTAGTGTCAATTCACCCAGGTCTTAAGAACCATCTACCTCCACACAGTCACTTCCTAGCCATAAAACTGAAATTATCCAAACAGAAAGTAAAATGAAACACCAACCTTCCCCACAAATATCCACTCTCATCTCCCTCCTATCCAAAAAGCCCACACTAAGAGAGTCTTTCATGAAGAACCATTTGCCAGTTGGCCCCCTACATCTCTAAAGAACAGGTATCCAAATCAAGTACCTCATGTGATCACAAGTGATTTGAGGCAGTCACACAGGGGATGAGGTGCTCTCTTGTGTACGCAGAGAAACCTAAACGCAGCCACTTTGGAACAAAGGTGTACTGTGTTGTTTGGGACACCACAGTACAATTCTAGTTAACTCAAACAGTAGTACTGAGGGAAAGATTAAAGAAAAAATATTAAATTATTAAATTATATTATTAAATTTGTAAAGAAAAAACTACAGGAATCTACAGTAGCATTTAATCTTTCACAAATAAGCCTTTTGGATCTTTCACAGAAAACTTCTGGGGTTTTATAGACGGCAGATAATTTTGAGTAGTCTCTACACAAAAAAGAAATTAACATATCATGTCAGCCTCCTGTCTTGTATGATGCCATAACCCTGCTGGTTTCCAAGCTCTCAGAGTGACTCCTCTAGCTCAAGCAAGGAAGATTTGATATTTTTCATCTAACAAGAAAGTCACCCCCCGCCATTTCAGGCACACCAGGGACCCCTAACAATAGAGTTATTCATCCAGCCTATAAATCCATTTTAATCTAGAAAGAAGAAAGTCAAACAGAGAAGTAATTGATTTAGAATATCAAAATTATTGATTATCTTTACAATCACATACTTTCTATCTTATACTGCCCCAATTCACCACTTCCCTCTGACACAGAAGAGCTTGTCACATAAAATACAGAATACAAGGAAATAGTGTATGATAAATTTGCTGCCAATGTGCACACAAGAAGAAATGGATATAAACTCAGGAAATTTAGACTTAAAATTAGACAGATTTCTAAACATCAAAGGAGTGAAGTTCTGGAATAGCCTTCTGAGGGGAGAAGTGGGGGCAAAAAACCTAACTTGCTTCAAAACTGAGCTAGATATATTTAGGGAGGGGATGCTATGGTGGGACAGCCTAATTTGGCACCTATCTGATCTTCATAGACTCACAGAATGATAAAGTTAGAAGGGACCTTATGAGGTCATCTAGTCCAACCCCCCACCAAAAAAGCAGGACCACTCTCACTAAATTATCCCAGGCAGGGTTTTGTCTAACTGAGCCTTAAATATCTCCAAAGATGGAGATTCCACCACTTCACTAGATAGCCCATTCCAATGCTTCACCAATCCCCTAGTAAGAAAGCTTCTCCTAACATTCAACCTCGACTTTCCCAGCTGCAACTTGAAACCATTGTTCTTTGTTCTGTCCTCTGTTACTACAGAGGACAGCCAAGCTCCATCCTCTTTGGAGCATCTCTTCAAGTAGCTGAAGGTTGCTATCAAATCCACCCTCAGTCTTCTCTTCTGCAGGCTAAATAAGCGTAGTTCCTTCAGTCTTTCTTCATAGTTGTTGTGCTCCAGCCCCTTGATCAGTTTTGTTGCCCTCTGCTGGACTCTTTCTAATTTGTCCAATCCCTTTCTGTAGTGGGGAGCCCAAAACTGGACACAGTATTCCAGATGCAGCCTCACCAGTGCCGAACAGAAGGGAACAATCACATCCCTCGACCTGCTGGCAACACTTCTACGGATACAGCACAGCTTTTGGCAGCAAGAGCACACTGTTGACTCATATCCAGCTTCTCATCCACCATGACCCCCAGGTCCTTTTCTACAGTGCTGCTACTTAGCTGATTGCTCCCCAGCCTGTAGCAATGCATGGGGTTTTTCAATCCCAAGTGCAGGACTTTGCACTTGTCATTGTTGAACCTCATGAGATTTCTATTGGCCCACTGCTCCAATTTGTCTAGGTCTTCTCAAATCCAGTCGCTGTCCTCCAGCGTGTCTACCGTTCCCCCCAGCTTGATGTCATCCGCAAACTTAATGAGCGTGCAATCTATCCCATCATCCAGATCATTAATGAAAATGTTGAACAGAACTGGCCCCAGGACCGACCCCTGGGGCACACCACTCATTACTGGTTGCCAACTTGACATGGAGCCATTGATTCCTACACGCTGAAACTGTTGATCTAGCCAGTTCTCTATCCACCTTACAGTCCACATATCCAACCCATACTTCCTTAACCTGCCGACGAGAATGCTGTGGGAAACCATATCAAAAGCCTTGCTAAAGTCAAGGCATATCATGTCAACAGCTCTTCCCGCATCCACAAATCCAATCATCTCATCACAGAAGGCTATGAGGTTGGTCAGGCAGGATTTATCCTTGGTGAATCCACACTGACTGTTTCTGATCACTCTATTTCCCTCCAAGTGTTTCAGGATGGATTCTTCAAGAACCTGCTCCATGATTTTTCCAGGGATTGAGGTGAATCTGACAGGTCTGTAATTCCCCGGATCCTCCTTTTTCCCCCTTTCTTGAATATAGGCACTATATTTGCCTTTTTTCCCAGTCCTCTGGCACCTACCCCATTCGCCATGAGTTTTCAAAAATAATGGCCAGCATTACTGCTATCTCATTGGCCAACTCCCTCAGCATCCTCAGCTGCAGTTCACCTGGCCCCATGGGACTTGTGCACATCCAGCTTCTTTAAATAGTCCCTAACTTGACTTTCTGTCACCAAGGGCCTCTCTCCTTCTCGCCAATCTGCCATACCCAGTGTAGTGGGCCGGGAGCTGGCCCTGCCTATGAAAACCAAAGTAAAAAAAGCATTGAGCACTTCAGCTTTTTCCTCATCCTCCATCTCAAGGATACCTACCCCATTCAGTAATGGACCTACGCCATCCTTGATCCTCTTCTTGTTATTGACATACTTGTAGAACCCCTTCCTGTTATCCTTCACATCCCTGGCTAGCCGCAACTCCAATTGTCCTTTGGCCTTTCTGATTTTAGCCCTGCAGTCCCGAGCAATATCTTTATACGCTTCCTTAGTCACCTGTCCAAGCTTCCATTTCCTGTAAGCTTCCTTTTCACGCTTTAGCTCAGTGCAGAGTTCTCTGTTAAGCCACGCTAGGTGCCTTCCACATTTGCTGTTCTTTCCACTCATGGGAATGGTATCTTCCTGTGCTCTTAGCAGGGTTTCTTTAAAATACAGCCAGCATTTTGATACCTAATTGATCTTTTGGTAAATATGCCAATGGCCTGTGATGGGATGTTAGATGGGGCAAATTCTGAGCTGGTGTGGAGAATTCTTTTTAGGTGTCTGGCTGGTGAGTCTTGCCCACATGCTAAGGGATTAGCTGACTGGCATATCTGGGGACAGAAGAGGAACCCCCCTGGGCAAATTGGCAAGAGGCCTGAGAGGGGTCACCTTCTCTGTAGTGTGGGGCATGGTTCATTTATTGGTAGTTTCTCTGTACCTTGAAATCTTTAAACCATGATTTGGGGACTTACAGTGATTCAATCATAGGTTAGGTGTCTGTTGCAGGAGTGGGTGGGAGGTTCTGTGGCCTCCATTGTGCAGGACATCAAACTAAATGATCATATTGGTCTTTTCTGACCTTAAAATCCATGAAACAGATGCTATAATCCATGTGAATCAAGACAAGACTGTACCTCCCTACATACATATACTCACTCCCAATTTTGGGGGTTTAACAAGTGGATGTACTATATGAAACAAATTAAAGGAGTTTTTTTTAAAGGGACTGCCAATGCAATTCACATTTCCACTTAAAAGTTATTTATAAGCAGGGAGTTTAAACCACATGATTTCACAGCAGCACAGTACATGCCTTTTCATTAAAAAAAGTTAACAATTACAGCCATTGAGTGGCTTACGTTTTATTATTCAAATCCTCAAAACGTATTTAGGTAGCTAAATATATTTGAGGATTAGGTCTATGAGACTAGTCGGAGAAAAAGATGGATTCCAATCTGGTGTAAGTGGCAGCAACTCCACTGACTTCCATCTAAAAGAAATTCAACTCCCAACATTTTGAAATCTATCCAGTCAAAACAAATAACAATCTTCCTTAAGACCCAAAAATGAAGCTATATCCTTTTCCATTAAGCTTTAAAAAAAACAATCCAGAGTATTGGGAACTTCAGATCATTCTGAACCAAATCCTATTCCAACAAGGAACTTTACTGTGTATCTGTGGTCAGAATTAAATGGTGCTTATTCAGAAATTAATAGAAATTACAACTTTCAAATGATTATTAACAGAAGAACAGCTATACTGTGTCAGACCTATGGTCCACATAGCCCAGTAAACTATCTTCCCTCAGTGATTAACACAGGTGTTAGAGAGAATGAACAGAAATGACAACTTCAACTGAACCATCCTCTCTCACCAATTCCCAGCTTCTGGCAAACAGAGGCCAGGGACACTTCAGAGCATGAGGTTTGAATCCCTGCCTATCTTGGCTAATAGCCATGAACTTAACTAATTCCTTTTTGAACCCATTATAGTTTTGCCTTCACAACATCACATGGTAAAGAGTTCCACAAATTGATTGTGCATTGTATGAAGAAATATTTCCTTTTGCTCATTTTAAACCTGCTGCCTATTACTTTAATTTGGTGACCCCCTAGTTCTTGTGTTATGAGAAAGAGTAAATGCTTCCTTATTTGCTTTCTCCACACCAGTCATGATTTTCTAGCTGATTTTATAAGCTTCTATTATATCCGCCTTTAGTCTCCAGGAGCTCCTTGAACTGAATGCACATCATCTTCCCATACAGCACACAATCATAAATGTTGCATTCAGTACAATAAACTGGATACCCCCCTCTCTGTTGCAGGATTTCTGCCTGCATCCTCTTTTTACTCCTGCACTTCTTTCCTTTATTGTTGTTTTGATTTTTATCAGAGTGTGTTCATTTAGTTTAAGGTATTTTAATAAAGTATATCTAGCCCCACTCCCACCAGTTTCCCATTCCCCCTCTAAATCCCCTCACAGAACTTTCCAGCTCCTCTGATCACTTAAGAGTAGGCTTTTTAACCCCCAGTTCTCCTTGAGTAGCCAAGCCCCCCGATTAAGGATTGGTGGGTGCTAAAGAGACTAGCTATCAAAGGCTCCTTAAGATGCTCTCAGCCTTGGGTAGCAGGCTGCTAGGCTCAGCACACGATCCCCCAAACAGACAAGACCACATTAAATACTTCGGTCAAGCAGCAAGCACACCACGAACACACACGGTTCTCAAAATGTGTCAGGTATCAATCCTCCTTTCTATTAGGAATAAAAAATAGCAAAAACACTTACCACCATTACAGCAGTTTTACCCATTAAAGTAATTTATTAATGTAAAATTAACTGGTACTGGTTGGTAAGCAGATGATATCCCTAGTTTACAGAGGAATATAGAATCACAGTCTTGCACAGAGCTGGGTAGAGTTGTGTGGAGTATGGAAGAAAGTTCCATTTTATGAAGGATTTTAAGATTTCAAAATTTGGCTTCATTCTAAATTGGAACAAAGCCACACGCCTTCTGAATTGTCTGCAAAGGAAAACTCCAAGGAAAAAAAAATCATTTCAAGTTAAGCAAAATGTTCCATTTTGACAATTTCAAAATGTTTCATTTTGATTTTGAATTGTGAATAATGATAAAAATCCACACACCACAATAAAATGAAAGTCCTTTAAAAATGAATAATCAAAACATTTTGTTCAAAAAATGAAAAAAAACGGGATTTTTCAACATTGTTGGAACTCCTGCCCACTCACCAACATCCACTGACCTTTCAAAACAAAATTCCAGTGAGACTGACTTACTTTCACATAGGGTTTTACTTCTGATGGACCTGTACGTTCTGGCCCCATCAAAATCTCTCCAACCATCTCTAGTTCCTGTGCAGCAAATTCAGTGGAAGGTGAGTGTGCACAGCACCTCCATCTAGGTTTTTATATTATTTCCACCACTGAATTATGAATACTGCAAAAGAACAAGCCCAAAGAAATTAAATTTCCTATTGGCACCAAGAGCATCGGAACCAGGACTAAAACTCTAATATTTGTAGTTCCCAGTTCTGTACACAGGCCTCTCCTCCTTCTCAATTTAAATACAGATGTTGTTTCTCTTAAACCACCATAGAAAGAAGAAAATTTGATTTTAATAATCCCATATAATTTCCCATGTTTTCTCTAGCATATTCCAAAGGGAATTCTCTGTTCTCTAGCATATAAACTACTTTATGACTCAGTAAGATTACCACAATCTCATTTATTTACAGCAAGGAAGAACATTTGTTACTACTGCTAATACAATACTCCATCGCTATTTTCCTGCCCTAAACTTTCCCAAAACACGCTTTGAAATTAGTGAGGAGCAGAATTAGATCTATTCAACAACAACTACAATAAATGAATTCTGAAAGAGCTGTTCTGTTCGGGAACAGAAAGCACTTTCATAGTTAATATTCATTTCTACCGTGAACATAATTGGTGTTTAATACCAAACAAAGTACTACATTAGCAACTTTGTCTCACGTTAGCTACACCTTGATTATGCTTCAATATGCCACTTTGTCTCTTTCACTTTAATAGCGAGTTTAAGGGAGATCAAAGAATAATTGTCAGTGCAACACAAAAGCTTCTGGAAATGTATTTTTAGAAAGCCTCTGGGAGAAGAATCTTTTTATTGTGTCAGCTGATTTTGTTTCAAATAGCAGCTCTGCCTTACAGATGAGGGACTGAAAGATACATTCCCCCCACACACATACCCTGTTTGGTTACATCTGGAAGGTAGCTAATTCTTACAGTTAGGTCCCAAAAGCTACACTGTAAAATTATTGTTATTCTTTATATACATTTGTCTCTTTTTTTCAGGAATTTAGTGTTGTTTTGTTTTATTCACTTTACCCACAGGAAGGAGGGGAGGGGGAGGTGTCCCTTCTCCTGTCTGGGCTGTAGCAGGAGGCCTTGTAGCAGCAGGAGGTGACTGGTTGCAGAGCAAGTCTACTCTATGCTTACCTCCACAGTGGCAAATAAAAAAAAATTATGCTTGGGGCCTGACCTCTGGGGGTGGGAGGAAAGGGCAAATCTGAGAACGTGGGCTATGACCTGGTATATGGTCCATGTGCTCCAGGTACTGCAGCTCAGCATAGCATGGCTCAGGTTTGACCTAACTGCCTCTCTTTCATACCTAGGGAAGGACAGCCAAGCCAAACCTGACTAGCGCTATGCTGAGTTGCAGTGCCTGGAGCACAGGGACCATATACCAGATCACTATGCAACGTTCTTGAATTTTCCTTCCCTCCCATCCCAAAAGGTCAGGGCCCAACCATAATATTTTCAGGTTTAGTACAAACTTGTGAACACGGGCCCCTCTGACATATGGTAATAGGGGTTGCAGCCTTAGCTGGGCCCTCTCATGGTCCTTGGGGCCTTGATAATGTGTAACCCCCCATGTGGGGCCCTGCCGATGATGATGATGGAGGAAGAACAGCCTAGTAAATGCGAGTGGCACTAAGACTGCATGAACCAAGTGACAGCTCTCAGAATAGGATCCTGGACCCAATTCTGAGAGACTAAAACCACCTCTGCAGGTGGAGTTTTTCATTTTATTTCATGTTATCTTCTATTTGTGAGAAGATACAGTGCTCTTCCAATAGGTCTAGTTCAGGTTTTGAACCCATTACCAAAGATGAACAGCAAGGCTATGTCTACTAGAAGCGCTAGAGCAGGGACTGGCAACCCCCAGCAGACATAGCAAACCCAGCATGTGATGAGGGCCTATGCATGTGACTGCTCCCTGCCCTGCAGTGCTGTCACTGTTCCCGCTGCTGGCACCAGCATGCAGTTCCTGCCCCCCTGCTGGCCCCACTCCACAACTGAGGGGGTGGGGTGAGCAGGGAAAAGGAACATATGGCTCCGGTCTCACACTGGTCCCACTCCCTTGCTGAGGGAGAGGATCAGCAGGGAAAAGGAGTGCACAGCTTCTGTCCCTTTCTGGTCCCACTCCTGGCACCTGCCAAGGGTTTGGGTGCTGGACAGGCAGCTGGCAAATGTTGCCATCCCCTGCGCTAGAGCAACAGAACTGCAGACTGCTCTAGCTAGACAGTTACCATAGTGACAGGATTGTTTCTCCCATAGCTGTAATAAATCCATCTTGCTGATTTTGGGTAGCTAAGTCAACAAAAAAAATTCTTCCATGCACATAGCACCATCTTCACCAGTGGTAAAATCAGTCTAACTGTGTCTTTCAAGGAGGTGGATTTTTCACATCTGAGAAACATATTTCTACTAATGTAATTTTTCAGTTTAGATCAGCCCTAAAATAATCTTTTGGAAAAACGTCCAACTACATTAGTGTGATAATGAGCTCTTTCTATATGGAACATCCCTGAGCTCCCCCCTCCCCCCCCATGAACTCTGTAGATAATCCTCATTTTATAACTGGAAGCATTTGCCCAAATGACATGTTCATACTTGTTGGCTGTGTGGCACTAATCATTATTTAGATAGGAATTCATTTCATGGTACAAGACTCTATGCTCAGGCCCTTCTTCTAATGTCTGAATCAACAGCCTAAACTCAAAAGTTTCAGAGCGTAACTAGTCAAGGCTACCCCTAACCCCCAGTACTCTTTGCCTTGACAATCACGCCTCAGGACTACAGATCAGGTAACGACTCACTGAACCCACTATTACAGTGAAAGTGCTTCTGAAATTTTTTTTTCCATTTTCCTTCCTTACCCCAAAAGACCTTTTCCATAGTTTATAGCATTTCCAAGTTCGCATGAGAAAGAGAATGAGTCAGAAATGAAAGCACACAAGCACAGATTCTGAATCCTCGCTCTCACAAAATTGCACTACTACTAGACAGCTCACCTAAAACATCCAACTGACTGAAATTCAGATATCATGGATACACAGCCCAACTACCAATGGAGCAGTCAGCCCCCCCCCAACTTTTCTAGTCAAAGCCACTGTTTAGCTCAAGCAGTAAGAATTTGTGTTTTTCCCTTAGCTTGAGAGCACTGTCCACACACTTGTGAAGACAAATATGTCTAGTGGACTGTGGATACACATAATAGATGTAGTGACATCAGTTTCCTTTATATATAAATGAAAGGTTGAAGACAAGAAACGTATATCTGGAATTTTTTTTTTTTTTTAAAGGAGTGTCACACTATCTTCTCCTCACAGAGATCTCCAATATACCTTTTTTAAACCTGGCCTCTCCCCTACAGCACCACAAAATGGATGACAGTAAAATAAATTGATTCAGCTAAACCAACTGTTTAGATTTCAGACATGAAAGAATTTGAACTGACTCAATACTGCAAATCAAAAAAGGTCACTTTTCAAGAACTATACCTTCAGCTGTTACAGTAACACACTGCAATTCCTGTCCAAACTGGAAGAGGAACTTCAATAAATATATAGAATTACAGGGTAGCAGTCATTAAACCATAGGCATATGCAAAACAGACCTCTAGGTAAGAGGCAAACTGAAAGCAGAACTTCTAAGTACTCTAGAGGAAAACACTTCTACCTCCACCTATGTGATATTCAAGCTGATAACAAGGCTGACAAACACATGCTCTTCTATCCTCCCACTTTTTTTTTTTTTTAAACAAGTTGTTAAGAAAGAACAGCATGGATGATAAAAATCCAGTCTCAGTTACACTGCAATAAACTCCACTGACTCCAGTAAAGATCAACCCTAATATACTGATGTTGGTTTCTGAGTACTTATCGGTTTATAATATTTATTATACCATCAATTGTTTTAAATAGCAATAAGTCAACAAGCCCAGTCTGAGCTGAGATGCTAGCAAAAATGAGTGTTACCACAAAAGTTAACTACTGTACCAGACAACTGTAGAATCATAATAGCTTATCTATATTTTTAAAGGGATGATCTAGGGAACTACAGTCAAGTAAGTTTCATATCTGTACATATTAAATTGGCTAAAATAAGAATTTAAAATAGAATGCTAAAACTTACAGAAGATCAGAGTCTAGCCATCATGTTATCTGCAAAATGGGGGTGAGGGAATCACATTCACTAACTAATCCATTAGAATTCTTTGAATATATCAAAGTAGTGGATAAAGAAGGGCCAGTTGAAAGGTCTTTGATAAGGTCACTGCCAAGAGGCTATTACCAACATTAAGTAGTTATGGGATGCAGTGGCAAAGTATTGTACACAAACACTAAGACTCAAGAGATTAAATGGTCCATTTTTTTCCTAATAGCAGAAGGTTAGCAGCAAGGTACCTCAAAATTCCATACTTTGGTCTAGTGTATTTAAGAGATTTATTAACGACATGGGGGAGGGTGTGGCTGAGTAGTGAAGCAGCAAAATTTAGATTAGTCAGGACCTGATAGTAACTGGTTTGCAAATAACTTCAAAGGGATCTATCCAAGGTGACATATGGGTAACATGATGTCAAATGAAATTCAATGTTGATAAATGCAAAGTAATGCAAATTGGCAGGGAAAAACTACTCAACATATCTTTGAGGGTTTTAAGGTAACTATCAATTCAGGAAAAGGACATGGATGTCACTTAAGAGAATTCATTGAAGAACTCAGCTCATTGTGCAGCTGTGGTCAACAGAGCTAGCAATGTGTTAAGATGCTCAAAAAATATAGAAATTATATAAATCAATGATACAGCCTCACCTTCAATACTGCATGCAGTAGTGGTGGCCACCCCATCTCTAAAAGAATACTGCAGAACTAGATGGGGCACAAAAAAGGACAACTAAAATTATTAGTGGATGGGAAAATGGAGTGGATTGCTTACTTAAAGGAGATGAATAAAAGAGGACATGAAAAAAACCTATATAAAAATAACTGATTTAGAGAAAACAATGGGAACTTCCATTCTTTGCTTCATAATATGACAAAAAGACATCCAGTGGCATTAAAAGGTGGTAAATTCAACCTTAATTAGAGACAACACATAATTAAACAACATTATACATTGTCACAAGATGTGGTCAAGGCCAAAACCAGCAAGATTTAGAAAGGGACTTGACATTTATATGAGTAACAAGAATATCCAAAATTACAGTAGCTAATGCTAACAGGTTTTGTGAGAGGTATTTAAACTCATGCTCTGGGATTTAGGAAAGCCTCTAATTATAAGAGAATAAAAGGAAACAACTGTGTGTGAGACAAGTTACCCAATATTTGCCTAATGCTTCAAAGGAAGATGTAAGACACTTTATAGCTGCTGCTGCTGCCTGCTTTGAGAGACAGGATACTGACCAGATGGATGATCAGCCTAACCCAGTATGGTAATTTCAATGTTGCCTGTCTAGCTACTACCATAAATATATGTGTATGTATGTGAAGTACGTCTTTGAAACACAAATAGCTATTACAAAGAATAACAATCTCCTAGTCTTATGTATAAATGTGTTGCTACATTAAATTAGGGCACAAGGATTTGAAGAAAAAAGAAAACAGAAGTTCTAATAACTTCTCAGTTATTATACACTAATAGAGAAAGAGAAGGGACATCACAAGAGAAGAGAGGCAGAGCTCCTGCAATTCATCTTGAAGTGCCAACAGGTCTGATGTCTGTCTTGCCAACCAAAAAGATCACTATTGCTCAGCCATGATTTATTCAAGTTCAGAGAAAAAAAAAAAAAAAACTAATTAGATAATAGCTTCAGTAAAATCAATTTGAAATTCATTTTAGCATTAGTAGTGTCTGCTTAATGAGATAATACAAGACAACTAAATACCTGCTAAATACGCCCCCCCCAGCTTTCAACTTAACAATAAAAATATATACCAAGACATTCATTTTGCATTTTAGTTCATTTAATCAACTTATTTCAAAAGCTCAGTATTCCTGAATTAGCCTCTGAACACTCCAAGTAATGAATTTTTTCTCAATTTTGTTTAGTGTATGAGGAAACTGAGGTACAAAGAGCTTAGATGATTTATCCAAAGTCACTCAAGTTGGGGGGGGGAGACAAGGAGTCTTGTGGCACTTAAAGACTAACAGATTTATTTATCGCACGAGTTTTCATGGGAGAATATCCCACTTCATCAGATGAAGCGGCATATTCTCCTACGAAAGCTCATGCGATAAATAAATCTGTCAGTCTAAGTGCCATAAGATTCCCTGCTTTTTTTGCTTTACTAGACTAACACGGCTGCCCCTTTGGAACTTGAATCAAGTTTGTGAGTAAGCTCAAATGCAGAGCAAATCTCCTGATGCCTTTTCCTTACCTGTAGGACCATCTATCGTTCCTCTTTGGTAAGAAAATCTTTATATTTGTGTTCTCTTTGACCCTTTCTAAATTAGAGCCTTATAACTGAATGAATCTGAAGCTGTGTTTCAATCACAGCTACTATATAATACAGTTATAGGTTATGTTCAGACCTAACAGTTGCATCCCATTACCAACAGCGGTAGAGTAAAATTTTGAAAAATGCTCAAGTCTCATTTTCAGAAGTGGTTTGGGACTTTTCTGCATAATGCTGCAGTGTGGACTCCAGGAGCAGCACACACTAAAATGCTGTTTATAACTGCCCTGTGTAGATCCAGCTAGTGTTTCAAACAGAACTACTTTAACTCAAACATGGTACCTTTTAGTTTGTATTAGGAAGACCTACACAGAGCAGTTAAACCCCAGCATGTTAGTACAAGCTGCAACTCACACCCTCAGTAGTCTGCACTGTGAGCCCTGTTGACAAGATCTGGGGATCTGAACTGCTTATGCCACTTTTGAATTTTTCACCTGTAGTGTAAGCCCCAATTTCAAAAGCACTTAAAAGCATTTTATTTTTCATGCCCACACTGCATGAACAAGCTAGACCAGCAAATACTGTTGGAAGATTCTTGTTAAACACAGCTCAACAACCATTTACCAAACAGGATTACAGCTAATATAGTTTAAAGATAGCATGGACAAGGCTTTTATAGCCAACCATTTCACAATTTATCTTTCCTAACCCAAGACATCCCTCATGTAGCAAAAAAAAAAAAAAAAACCACCGCTTTCTTAATGTTCGATTCCTCCTTTATTTTGAACTTACATTTAGTACGAGTTTGACCTTGCTTTAAATCATAACAACAAATCTCACAGACTCTTGTACTCAGATTCAGTAATGGACTTGCATGCCACATGTATCTCAAAATCTAGTTTAGTTGCCTACCATACATCAAGCTGACAGGCAAAACAAAAATTAAACCTCATCGCAAAAAAGAACAAAACCATACGCAAAGTGGGATTTGGGGTGATTGTTCTATACCTTTGCCAACAGCCAATTCGTTTTGCATATGTGCATGCACACAGGTATACATATAGATATGGTTGTGTTTCTTCCACTTACACCTTAGAAAACTGTCAAAGTGAATGGGCATACTCATCTTTCTGCCTGTCTCTTGTATTTAAAAATCACTTCACACACCACTGAACTGCACTCACCAAAGGGATGAAATGCAACAGCTCCTAAACAGTGCACAACAGCAATTTATCATGGATACGATAGCCATTTACCATCTGAAATTATATGGAGAATTTTAGGTAGGTGGAATGCAATTATCCAAGTCAGAATTTGGCTAGAACGCCAGATTATATGCCAGTATTTTAAGAAAAATGCCATGAAATCTTTAGCAATCACAAGCAGTCAGGACTTCTATTTCATGTCTCTTCCAAAATAGTGCGCTGCTTGCAGAATGATGCCCCTAATACTGACTTGAGTCATCTAATAATCACCACTGTTGCTCTCTGCAGCTATATATTTAAGAGTTATTGAGAATCCACAGCAAGAGAATTTTTAATGCATGTGGATGGAAGTCTAAAGAAGTAAAATAAATTAATAAATATGTATTCATCCAATCCTACCTACTGTAGTTTTTGTGAGCAGATATACTATGGCTCAAAGTAGCACAGGAGCTGCACACCTAATTTCCTGGAAATTCCACCCTGAATATACTGTGACAGCTTTGGCACTACCTGCTTTCCCTTGAGATGAAGCCTCCTTGCAGCAGAAAGAGACAGACTGGCACAGAGAGATAAAAGCTATACCTCGATGGCATGTAAGTCATCAAATCTGCATCAAAATTCATGGATCACCTTTGCCTACAAGTCCTAGACCTGGCCTGGAACAGTCTAGTCCCTATTGTAAAATAACTAGGGTGACCACACATCCTGTTTTGACCAGAACAGTCCCCTTTTTAAGCCCTGTCCTGATGTCCCTATGCTCCCTATGGGACACAGAGGAGCATTCAGGGGGACAAGTTGTGACATTTGGTCAGGTGAACAGATGCCTTGACAATGTCTCCACCATGCCCTATCCCTCCAATCAGGGAGTGATGGGGTGTCATGTGCTCACTCTGCAGCCCAGTCCAGGGCAGCAGAGTCAGGGCCCTAATTCAAACTCTTCTCCAGCTGGGCCATGAAGCCATGACTTGTGGGCCCCAAGCCCTACTGGGAAACCCAGCTGATAAGTGCCCAACCAGGTCCTGCAGTGTCCACTTGTGCTAGGGCACAAAGCGTCCCATTTAAGTTTAGGGAAATACTGTCATCCTAAAAATGGCAATAGCATGAAGCTACCAGAACCAGGACTTCTTTCTCCAAAGAATACTCTGACCCCCATATTAGAGACAAGATGAGTTGGCACATAGCCCCTCTATTGAGTCTATGGATTTCCTTTACACCAGGTAGCTGATTACATCAGTTTTCTGGCAGCCCTGTGCAGCTGAAACAAACCAAATGAAACAGGGCAAGGGCCAGAATTTGCCCTGTATTTCTGAGATGTAACTGGATATCTATAGTTTTATAGCACTCGGAAAAATAGAATTTGTATTGCTCTACTTAGAGGACTAAGTAAACTGCATAACAAAAGGTGTCAGGTTTACACACAATATCTTGTTTGTTTAAAGTGTCCTAAGATATACATAAAATACTGTTTCATCATCATTTGCTTGGTTCTGTTCAGTCTGCATAACAGCTAAGCTTCAAGATCTAAGGGCAAAGGTATTATGTGATTGGTTGGGCTGTTACATTACTGTACAAACTTATTTCCCACAAGTGCGTTTGTGAAGTTATTTTACAGATTTAAACCAAAACTTACCATAATGAAAATGTTACACAAAAAATACCACATATTCACCAAACAACAAATATTTAATCATCTAACTCAAAGGTCCCCCCACCCCCAAAAAGGAGACAGCTTGTTTAGGGTTTTTTAAGGGGGGGGGAGGAAGAGAATGTTTTTGTTTCCTTAATATAAATGAAAAGACAAATTTGAAGGCATTGAAGTATTTTTTTTTTAAGTCAGTGGGATTAAACAGGATTTATAACCACAGAAACAAGAATCAGGCTCTTTTTGGCAGGATGAACAAACCAATTTCTACCAATTTACATGAACTGGCAAAAGATTAAAAACCATTTTAATCAGCAAAATGGTTTTGTTAAAACACCCAACAATGATACTGACTTTAAACCTATTAGAAGTTCTCTCCAGGAAATAATTAATGAAAATGTAATCAGTTAGAATAAATGGTGTAGTGTAGGAGTTAAACTAAGCCAGTCTCAATTATTTACATATACACCTTTTTATGTAAACAGCTTCAGGTAGATCATTTGACAAGGTCAAACTCCTCTGAACAAACAATAAGCTAGGTTAAGATAAACAGCTTTTACCAGGTAATAGAGGAAACCTCTTATGCTAGTGAGTAAAAGAGAGAACAGTCTGAGTTTGCACCCCAATGTCTTGTATGTGTCACCAACAGTGCTTTTATTTTGATGCTGGAACTGTCACTGAAAGTACAATTATGGGAAAAGATGTTTTATCAGACAACTAATCTCATGTAGATGAAGAATAGAACACAGACAGAAACAGTACAAAATACTTAGGGTAAAAATGAACCATCAGCAACGCGAATCCGGGATGCCCATAATGCAGCAGTACCTGGGATAATTTCACTTCAGAGTTAAACTCAACCACTTCCTTGCAGCAGAGTTGTGCTATGAACAGCTTTGCATAGTCCATCTTGCAGAGGCTTATTTGCGAAGACAGGGGCATTGCCATTGGGCCCACCGGTATATGGTTTCCCACATAAGAGGTTCAGATTTTTATTACAGTAGCACTTAGAGAACTAATCAAATAACACCAAGGCCCTAACATGATAGGCACTGTGCAAATATATAGTAAAAGACTGTCTTTACCTGTATAGTTATCAGTCTAGACTGAGAAGACAGACAAAGGCTGGAAGGGGAAACAGAGGCATAATGAATTGATTTGTCCAAAGTCACATAACAGGTCAATGGCAGACCCAGGCAGTAATTTACATGTTGGACCACAGCATCTCTCTCAGTGGTTGTGGCCTCTATTCCAACCCAGGAACTAGAACAGAAACCATGGAGGGACTGCAGAACTGTTCCACTCCATGAACACAGGTGATAGGATGGTGGCACAGATTCCATAGAGTGCAATACCCACTTATTTTCTTGCTTCAAACCTATTTACGTAAGTTTTCACAAAAAGGACGCAAAGTTACATTGTCTTAGTCAACTCATCATGCTGATTACTTGTTGTTACAGATTTACTGCACCAATCTACATTCTTGAAATCTTTAATTCAAACTCATTCAAACTAATCTTGCAATGAACAATTCAGCCAAGGAAAATATACGGCATTTAAGATACAGAAACAGTTTTCCATAAACAGTAAACAAACTGGTTCCTTGTATGTTTATATAATTTAAATTATTATAATAAGCTTGCATCACTGTAGAGGAAAACATGTTTTCTTACAGTTACTTTCCATCCATTCAGTAAAGACAGAAGCAGAATGTCACCTCTTAAAAAAAAAAAAAAAAGTAACATCAACTATTTCCAAAATTATCATTAGTGCAAAAGTGTAAACCATGTCTCATAATTTCCTCAAGATACAGAATTACCATGGCACTTCCAATTGAAAGTATTAGCACCTAATACTTGATGAGATAGCAAAAACCTCAGCATAGTTCATTGGAGATGGGGGGGGAACCTGTAGAATTTTCCTCAGTCACACCAGTATCTGAGAAATCTACTGTGAATTAACAAATGTGCATTTGCAAATAAGCAAACATTTAAAAAAAAAAAAACCACCACAATGATACTACTCCACAAAGCATAATTGGTTCATCTGTTTCAAAAAAGTGTATTTTAAGGGACATGATCAGCTCAGATTTGAACAAAAACACCCAACAAGTTCCCACAAAAGTAAGACCAATGGAAATTCTTTCATTACTGTCTTTTTAATGTCAGTGGAAACATCTGTTGTTCTTATATAAACACTTCCCCGGTGGGTTCTCAAATCAAACACTGCAGTACTGCATTGTTGCATGAAAACCTCTAGGTGATGTCGATTAGAAACAGATGCTAAAACAAAAATGAAGTGACTATATTATTTTATCATTCAACCAGAGACAGATGAAAAAAGTAAATACATTTGTAGCAGTCTTTTTTTTATTAAGTGA
The DNA here is from genome assembly GCA_007922195.1 of Podocnemis expansa. NCBI lineage: Eukaryota > Metazoa > Chordata > Testudines > Podocnemididae > Podocnemis > Podocnemis expansa. The sequence continues at coordinate 18,068,174 of ML681964.1, read as the reverse complement.
AGGTATCACTATTAACACGGATAAAAGAAATCTGCTATTTTTTTTTTAAACAAAATGAAGAGGCCAAGTTCACTGAAGCCTATGCTCTGCCATACAGTATGTCTACACTGATGGCAGCAAATTCACCGCCATCAGTTTGATTTTTCTGGATTCACTGAGTGGTCAGTGAAAACATGCTCAGTCAATTCAGAAATTAACTTAATAAAACCACCTCCTCAAGTAGCATAGCACCGTGTCAATGGGAATGCATGTCCCATCAGCACAGCACAGTACAGCTAAGACTATGCTCTAAAGGGGAGTTACGAAGTCAACAGGGATTATGCAAGCTCGTTGCAGTAGTTTGTATAACTCCCATCAACTGCTGCCTAATTTTGCTGGCAGTGTAGGTTGGGCCAATGTTTGATTCTCAGGGTGGGGAGAACAACAGTGGGTTTATTCCGCCTTTATGCTTCCCAATGTTTTGATCTGCCAGCACCAGAGCAAGCAAGGGTATGGTGAGGGTAGAAAAGGGACAGGGCAAAGGAGGTGCTGGAGGCTCTCTTGTGACTTGGAGAGACCATGTTATGGCTATGAAGGCTATGGAATTCTCAGGATAAAATACAATGGCTGCAACAGTAGCTATGGAGTCACCCCATGACTAACGGAAGAAAATCTTCCAATCTCTCCATCATCCAGTATTAGTTGGGTTGGACTGTGGATCTTCTTCACAGTAAGGGTGTTCTGTATTTATGTATCACAGCCAGTCAGTGTTTTCCACAACATGACTATAAATATTCTCAGGTTTGTCACCTGCTTTGAAACAGTTTGCAGCACGAAACACACAAACAAACAATATAGACACTGACGTTACATGAGAATGGCTCTAGTGGGTCAGATCACTGGTCAATCTAGATCAGTATCCTTCCGTTCACATAGACCAGTGCTAGATGCTTCAAAGGCAATCAACAGAACACGGTGATTCATCCCATCACCCAGTCCCTGCTTCTGACAACTGGAGATTTAGTTTCCCAGGAACTACCGTGGTCCACCATCCCTCCAATATTTTAATCACTGCCCAACATTTCATGTGTCACCAGTTACAGCGCTACCAAATTAAAAGATATAGTGAAACATTTATCTTGATTAAATACATTTAGTAGGAGTACATAAGAAACCAATTTCAATAGGAAAAATTCAGCAGCATACAAATAGTTTATTTTTAGTCATGTAATAATGCATGCTAAGATTAACACAACTCAAAGTTACTAAGTGGAATCACCAAATTAGTGAAATTCAGGCTTTAAAGCAAGTGCCCCTAGTATTAGTTGTTCCACCTCTATATTGCTGAACAGTTACATCACCCAGTGAGAGTTCAGTATTTTAGTCTGCACATTGATTTCAGTGTTTTTCCAGAGAACAGAATGCTGTACCTTAAACTCTTCATTAATGTCTCCATACAGAAGAACAATAAAGTAAATGATCTAAAACCAGCAAAGAGCATTTATAAGTGCAAGGTGCCTAGGGCAAAGTTCTCCCTTCCTCTCTCATCCACAATTTGTAGTATATGTTCTGCATTTGTTCCAGAAACATAAGAGACCGAATGCAACTGAAGCACCAGACATTAACAAATACAAACCAACCAACAGAAAGCTGCCTTCTCGATAGAAAACCCTTTCCCTCAAACTAGGTAGTGCAGTACATGCACCATTTTCTTTCTTTGGGGCCCCAACTCTGGGCCGTAACTAGGGCGGGGTGAATGGGGCTTCGCTCCAGGTGCCCCATAGAGGCTGGTTTAGAAGCTCTACCTAAGGGCACATTCCACGTCGCTCATTGTAAGGGGCGCATTCTGAGTGGAACGCGCCCCGGGCACCAAAATGCCTAGTTATGGATCTGCACCATTTAACTAAAATGAAGCACAAGAAGCTCAAATTTTCCTTTTCCTTCCAATGAGGACACACTAAAAGTGTTATATTTTAAGCACCAACAATGCGATTGGTGCTTTATAAGGTACAAAATAAGAACAGTCTCTGCCAACAAAGCTAACAGAAATCCCCAAGAGCCAGATTCTGCCAACAGATAAGCAATGACTTTACTCACATATGCAGCCCTATTGACAGCAATTAATATTAATGGGAGTAAAGTTATTCCCATCTTCAGGTGGTTGTAGTAGGGGGCCCCCATAACATTTAATGAAGAAGATGGAATGCACTCAAAAGTCCAGATGAAGAATTACCTTTCAATATTGCCTCAGTTCAGAGGGAATGAACAGAATTAGGAATCATGAAGTAATCCATCCCTTGTTGTCCATTCCCACCTTCTGGCAACCAGAGGCTAGGGACACTTCAGAGCATCCTTTTGAATTCCGGATCATCCCAACTAATAGCCACTGACGGACATATCCTTCTGAAACTTCCCTTTTTCCATCTTCTAATGGTCTTGAACTTCACAATGTCCTCTGACAAAGAGTTTGACAAGATCACTGTGTGAAGAAATGCTTTCTTTTGTTTGCTTCAAACCTGCTACCCATTCATTTCATTTGGTGACCCTAGTTCTTCTGTAAGGATTAAATAATATTTCATTATTTACTTTCTCCACACCGGCCATTATTTTATAGGACTGTCTCTTTTCCCAAGATGGAACATCCAAGTCTTATTAATGTCTCCTCATGTGGAAGTTGTTCCAAACTCACAATCCTTTTAGTTGTCCTTTTCTGTGTCTTTTTCAATTCTGACACTTCTTTTTTGAGAATGGGCAAACAGATCTGCACATAGTGGATGTACCGCGGATGCAGGAATATCATAGATTTATAAGGAGACAATATGATATTTTCTATCTATCCATTTCCTACTTATTCTCAACATTCTGTTAGGGTTTTTTTTTGTTTGTTTGTTTGTTTTGTTTTTGTTTTTTGTTTTTTTCACTGCTGCTGCTGCACAGAGTCATTGTGATAGTTCTATGAAAACATCCACTCCAAGATCTCTTTCTTGTGTGGTAACAGCTAATTTAGGTGCCATCATTTTATATGTATAGTTGGGGTTATGTTTTACATTCTGCATTACTTTGCATTTATCAACACTGAATTTCATATGCCATTTTGATACCCAGTCACCCAGTTTTGTGAGACTCTTTCCAACTCTTTGTAGTCTGATTTGTAGAGCCCTGCGCAGACACAAAAATGTGAAAACCACATCCAATCCACATCCACTCAATGACAGCATAAATCCGGTCCAAAATCCGCATGACAGGTTTTAGATAGATCTGTAACCGCACCCGCAACCAAGCTTGGGCTCATACTCAACATTTCAGTCTTTGATTGGTTCATTCCCCATATGGGTCCCACCCATTTTTTCCTTTTCTTTTTTGCAGTGCACATGCTGTCAATCAGATTTCCTTGCCCACCAATGAAATCTCTGATTGACAGCATGGCATGCAAACTGCAAACAAGAAAAGGAAGAAGTGGACAGGGAAATCATGGGGAATGAGTCAATCAAAGGCAAGCAGTAGCTCTCCAAGCCCCAGACTGAGACTCTGATTGGCTGGCAGATCACAATCAGAGCTGAGCTAGGATTGGCTGGAGCGCTTCCAGGTTCCCCTGTGTGCTGCTGACACAGATCAGCATGGGAGCTGCAGCTGTGGATCGCACTGTGAGAAGGTAAAAATAGAAGCCGCATCCATGAGTCAATCTGCAGCAATAGGTCTGCGGTTATCCGCACCCACATCCACAGATGCAGATAACCGCAGACCTGCAGCAGATACCCGCGGACCTGCAGGGCTCTACTGATTTGGACAGAACTGTCTTGACAGTTTTGTATCAGCTGTAAATTTAGCCACCACGCTTTCTCCAGATCATCATCAATATGTTGAACAGTACTCACGACCCTCACCACCATTTACTTCTCTCCATTCTCAGAACTGGCCATTTAATCCTACCTTTGTTTTCTCTTCACCACTATTTACTTCTCTCCATTCTCAAAACTGGCCATTTAGTTCTACCTTTGTTTTCTCTCTTTAACCAGTTACTTATCCAGAAGACGACCCTCCCCCTTACTCCATGACTGCTTACTTTACTGAAAAGCCTGTGATGAGAGACCTGGTCAAAGGCATTCTCAAAATCTAAGTACAAGATAGCCACTGCCTCATGCTTGTCCACATGCCTGTTGATCCACACAAACAGTTCTAGTAGATTGGTGAGATATGATTTTCCTTTACAAAAATCACACTGACCCTTCCCCAACAAATCATTTTCATCTTTGTGTCTCATTCTGTTCTTTACTACAGTTTCAACCAATTTGTCTGGTACTGTCATTGACTTACAGCATGGGGGGGGACAGGTATTTGCTACCTGCAGATTCTGCAGCAGCAGTTTTCCATGCAATAAGGCCCCATTCAGTGCAGATCCCAGAGATCTTTGTAATTGCTTAGGGCTATAGACTTCCAAATCCACAGCTCTCACTCTCTTCTACCAGGATAGACAGTTCAAGAAAAACTATTTAAAATAAATATGACAGGAAACCACAATCTGGTCAACCTACAACAACATTTGAATTAGGATGCAAAAGTGCTGATAACATGATAACTACGTGTCATCTCTTCTCTGACAGCACTCAGGTACAGCAGATATGTATGTGTCAAACACCTAGTTTGGAACTAGATAGTACCAAGTCTATAGAAAGCATGAAGCAATAGAATCACAGTATCATAGGGTTGGAAGGGACCTCATGAGGTCATCTAGTCCAAGACTCTGCAAAAAAGCAGGGCCACTCCCACTAAATCATCCCAACCGAGCCTTAAATATCTCCAAAGATGGAGAATCCACTACCTCCCTAGGTAACCCATTCCAATGCTTCACCACCCTCCTAGTAAAAAAGTTTTTCCTAATATCCAACTTTGACCACCCCAGCTGCAACTTGAAACCATTGCTCCTTGTTCTGTCCTCTTTTGCTACTGAGAACAGCCAAGCTCCTTCCTCCTTGGAACACCCCTTCAAGTAGTTGAAGCAGGGGTTAAGGTATAATTTGGGGAGCCCCGGAATGCTCCCACATCTGTGGGTCCCTGGGACCCCAGCTCCTACCCCCGCACATGGCAGTGCCCCACCTCCTGCCCAATACCCCCACCCAGCACGAGGCACAGCTGGGTAGGTGGGGGTGATAGGCCCCCGGGTCAGGGCAGCGGTGCAGCTACAGGCACCAGGTGAGGGGCAGGGGCCTGGAAGGGAAGGGGCTTGGGGCAGGGCTTGAGCCCTGCCCAGGAGTGCCTCTGGCCCCGCACCCTCCCCTGCCTGCCAGAACGCCAGGGAACACCATTCCAGAGCCTGCTATTTTTAGGGGCCCAGAGTTCAGACCCCTAAAAATAGAACATAGAACCAGAACGCTGCATTCTGGGGCCCTGGAAAAGCATTCCCACGTGTTCCAGTTTATTTTAACCCCTGAGTTGAATGTTGCTATCAAATCTGCCCCTCAGTCTTCTCTTCTGCAGGCTAAATAAGCCTAGTTCCTTCAGTCTCTCTTCATAATAGCTGAGAGGCATGAAGTAATATCCCAATGAGAAAATGGTGGAGGGAACAGACTCAGATACCCAAATATTTACAGTGCAAGTGTTCACAGAATCAACTATTTAAAAGTTAATTAAAGCAGACAAGATTAAAGAGATCATGTTAATAGCTCTACATGTTCTTCATGAATGGGCAGGATGTGGATAATTTCTCAGGGTATGTCTGCACTGCAAAAAAGTATGTTCTTAACTCAGGTTAGCTCACTGGTTAAAATACCAGTGAAGACAAATAAATTCATCTTTTAAGTCAGGTTAACACACCAAACTAAAGCCTCTACTGGCACCTGGGGTTCAACTCCAGCTACAGATCCAAGTATCCATGTCTTTACTGCTATACAACCCAAGCTGGCTAACCTGAGTTAAAAAACACTTTTTTGTGTGCCTGCAGTATAGACATAGCCTTTGAGAATTGCATTATCATTCCTTTCTCACCCCTCATTTCGCGTATTCTAAAGGGCAAAAACAGCAGGAAAGAGAAAAAATTTCAACTTCAAATCTTCCAAGAAATTATTTAAAATTCTTTTGTAAAAAGCTATTTGGAATACTTTATCAATGTCCTTTTGATACATTAGCATATATTTATTTTAGCAAGTTTTCAGTATTCAAGGAAAAAGTATGTTTGACAACTTGAATGAATAGCAGTATAGCTATCTAGTCCTATTTATCCACTTCTTCAACCATACTACTTGTCTGTTTTATAATACATACCAGATAACCAGTGAGAAATCCCAATAATGAATACCTATTTAAGCCCACTGCTCCATACTGATCCATGCAAGTGAACCTCTGCACATGTGCATGGCTCCCCACTCAACTATATTCACTTGTATCATTAAGACCTTATAACCATACTTGAATTAGCACCGAGAAGAGCATGGCCTAGTTGTTGAAGCATAAGATTGGGAATTTTTGCTTATGTGTCTGGCTCTGTTACTCACTCACTAAGGAAACCTGGGAAAACAAGTTTCAAGGAGGGTGCTGTGCTAGTCTAGCTCAGCAAATCAAACGAGGAGTCCTGTCGCACTTTTAAAGACTAACACAAAAGCTCGTGCGATAAATAAATTTTTAAGTCTTTAAAAGTGCCACAAGACTCCTTGTTTATTCTTCTGGGAAAATAGTTTTTTTTTATGCTTTGATGTCCCAGTCTGCCAAATAGGAATAAATGATAATTCTTTATCTCACAGGATAATGAAGACTAAGCTAGGTCAATTAAAAAAAAAGAAATCGCTGTTGTGTTATGAGATCATCTTAGAGCGCTGCAGAAGTGCTTTCTGTTTTGAACTGGCCAGAAAATTTTCAACAAAATGCTTTGTTGACAGATGCTAACAGACTGAAGCCAAAACGCTGCACAGGAATTTACTAGTTTGGACCAAACTTTCATCAGGAAGGCTCTCTCAAGCCCAGGCTGACCCAGAGGGAGACCCAGGGTAGTACAACCGATAAGCTGGTGGCTAGAGGAGCACTGATTCAGACCAGTGACCTGAACCCCCTTCTCAGGGATTGCCCCAACACCCCCCAGTTGTGAGCTAGTAACAGAGTCATACCAAGTTAGTGAGCATCCCAACATCCCCCCCCCAACTCCCCCTAAACCCCCTGTAATTTCAAGTCCCGGAGAGAATACTGCCTGTTCTCCTAGGACTCTCCTAAGCCAAGACTATCAGCAAGGCTACAATGAGCATCTCCTTCCCCCACCCCAGCTGGATTTTTGCAAGGATTGTCTGGTGCCCGCAGGAAACATTTGGAGACCCTTGCACTGCTGTAGGGTGGGCAGCCTTTTCTCCACCTGGCTCAACTTCCAGCAGGGGCATCACTGGCACCGGGCTTGCATGGCTCAAGCCCTGAGTCTCAGCACCAGAGCCCTGAGTCCGCCACGGTGTCGACTGCAGGCCTGGGGCACTTACAGGGCTGAACCCCCGAGTCCCAGTGCCCGAGCCCTGGGTCTTTTCCTGCGCCAGGGGTGCTGCTGGCTTCCAGGGCAATTGCAGTGGGTTGTGCCCCTACGCCGGGGGTGAACGAAGCTGAGCTCACTGGCTGCAGAAAGGTGGGGCTGGGGCTCACCCCCAGCTGGGGCAGCGGCACGCCAAGAAACCTGGCTATAGCACACAGCCCCGAGCACCATTCTCCCCAGGACTTGAAATTAGGGGGAGGTTTAGAGGTGTGCTGGGGTGCTCACTAGCAGGGCCGGCTCAAGGGGTTGTGGTGCCCCAAGCCAAATTTTGATTTGGCACCTTCCCATCTCATTCATGGAGGCTGAAAACGGTTTTCCAAAGCACATAAATCTCCAGCGTTGGCCTGCAGAGGGATTTAAAGTGCACTCTGCCTACCTGACGGAAGGCGCAGGTTGGCTAACAGTGGCTGAGCTGCTAGGAAAGAGTTGGGGAGCCAGCCTGGTCATCAGGGGGCTGGGCGCCCCTAAGAGCTGTCCCCTGAAGCCGTCTCTGTCTCTTGCCTCACGGCAGAGCCGGCCTCGCTCACTAATTTGGTACAACACCCTCACTAGCTGGCAACTGGGGGGTGGGGGGCTGGGAAATCAGCGGGGAGGGAAATCCCTGGCCCCAGCCGGGCTCCCGCTGAGGCACCCTCCAGCGCCGGCACCTGCAGCGCTGAGTCGGGGCGAGTCACTCACCCGGGGCGGCCTCCTCCGCAGCGTCAGCCCGCTCCGCAGCAGCGCCGGCAGCTCCCTCAGCTTCTGCCGCAGCTGCACGGGCGGCTCGCGGTGCCCGGCGCTCGGCCTGCGGCTCACGGCCGGCTCGGCGCCGTCGCACGGGGGCCGCATCTTGCCGGAGCCGACGGCCATCGCCCGCCCTCGCGGGGGCCCCGCTGGCTCATCCCACAGGTGCGGGCGCGCGCCTGCCGCCCGCCCCTTCCCGCCCTTTCCGGCCCGCCCGCAGGTGAGGTGAGGGTAGGGCCGGCGCGATGGGAGTAAAGTCCTCCTAACTCCTCCCGGGCTTTCCGCCTCCTGCTGCGCCCACGCCTGGCTAGAGAGCTGGGCTAAAGGCTGCTGCCAAACCCGCCCCCTCGTCAAAAAAGGCAGGTGGGGGTTGGCCCAACGCCACTGTTTCAAGGAAAGGGAGACGAATATTTTTAAAAAATATATTTTTAAAATAGCTAACTATTAGGAGCTGCAAATAGCGTAGTGGCTGGCACCTTTGCTTAATATGTAGAGGGTCCTGGGATCAAGCCCCAGGTGGTTGGACTCAATGATCTCTCCAACCCTATGATTCTGTTCTATTCCACTGGGACGTTTTCAAAATGTTTCGGGTGTGGATGGGTGTGTGATAACTGCGACTTCGTTTTATTAAAACAGCCACCAAAACTTGAGTAAATAACCCAGGTGAAAACGAATCGCCTACACAGAATCCTAAAAGATTAGGGTTGCAAGTGAGCTCGGGAGGTCCCCAGTTTGGCGTTTCTTGACTACCAGTCCATGAACAGGCACAGGCCCCAGAGATCTCCCTAAGCCCGAGATCTCCCCGCAATCTCAATATAGCAGGCATGGCCAAACTGCAGCTCACAAGCCACATGTGGCTCTTGAAAGCAAAAGTGCGGCTCACAGAAGAGCACGGTGGAGAAGTGATGGCATGGTCGGAAATGGCAGGGAAGTGGCGTTATTTTTACTTTTAAAAGGGATAGCCGTGTTAATCTAGTCCAGTGAAAAAACAACAAGGAGTTGTGTGGCACTTTAAGACTAACAGATTTATTTTTTGCATGAGCTTTCATGGGAGAAGATCCCACTTCCTCAGATGCTTCGAAGATGGGTGAACTTATCAACTTTTCATGGTACCCTTAGCTAATTATTAGAATCTGACATTAGTAGGATCAATATTTGCCCTCTTTTTATGATAAAATTAAAGTGTGCAATGAATTTTAAACTTAGTAATTCTGGAGTAGATAAAAGTATATGGCTATATGCTTCATTGCAGCTCACATAGGTTTAATAATCAACTTGCGTTGCTCTTGAGTTCCCTGAGTTTGACCACCCCTGCAATATAGGAAGCAAGTCCCTGATACCAAAAAGGTTGAGAATCACTGACTCCAACCCCCTGCTCAAAGCTGAACCAGCCTCAGTTAAATCATCCCAGGCATGTACGTTGTTTCTGGTCAATCAAACTATTTTTGCTGAGCCAAAATGCAATTTGTCTGTTGTTTTTGCCCCCGCCCCCCGCCAATCATTTTGGGTCAACCTGAACCTTTTTTAAAGTGAGCCACCAAACTGAGAAATCAGTTATTCACACAGCTCTAGGCATGGCACTTTCACCTGCACTGAGCAGCATGGATGACACAGTGCTTAAACCAGGAGTCTCAAACTCAAATCACCATGAGAGCTGCATAAGGGCTAGTAGAGAGCCTCATGAGGACTAGAACGTCAGCCCGAGGGCCGCACCACTGAAACCTTTTCATACAACAATATTGCAAATATTGGTAATGATAGTGTTGTTGCAGACTGCAGGAAATAGCTGTAGGGGCCACATGCGGCCCACAGGCCGTGTGTTTGAGACCCCTGGCTTAAACTCTGTCAGCAACCTGAGTCTTTGTGTTCAGACATCCCCATTATACCCACTAGCAGTGCTGACACTGTGGCAACAATGGTGGGAAACTTCAGAATAATAATCCTAACCTAGACAGGGCTTTAGGAAGTAATGAATCCAGCCGAAGTGATCACCCCAGTATTTTCTCTGCTACAGTGATTTTCAATCCCCTAATCTCAGTACAGTTTGCAAACATTAATGAATTAAGCCACACTGGGCTCCAGGGATGCAGGTGTTATGCCTCTTGAGGGCCTAAATATGAATAAAACTTCCCTATAGGAGTAAAGAATTGACTTTAATTGAACTTAGATCCTGTAAAAAAGAATTAAGCCCAGGGAGACTGAAGTGTGACTTGCTTAAATTCACCCAGCTAGACACTAGCAGAAGTGGAAAATAAACCATTATATTATATGCCCATTTACTTGCTCTAACCATAGATAGGCAAGATGGTTTTGTGATTAAAGCTGGAATTCAGGAGATTTGATTTCAGTTCCTGGTTGTGCCACAGACTATATCAGATATGAGCTTAGTCACATTATTCAATATCTGTGTTGCAATTTCCTTTCTCATAACCTTTATCCATCTTCTCTCATTAGAGTGCAAGGTGTTTAAGATAAGAGGTGGTGCTTTTTATTTGCCATCCAAAGCTCAGAGTTAAGGCTGACCATCAGTGCCTTGTACCCTTCCAGTGCATCTAGTTAAATCTCTGAAAATCAGGAAATGTAGAGTGAAGGCACACACCAGTGCTACCATGCAACATTAACTCTGCCTTGGAGCTGGCAAGAGCCACTGGGTGTATATATTAAATTTGTTTCAGGTAATGTTGCCCTATAAAAAGCAGACATGAGGAACATCTAAATGTGTCATTTGAGGTGTTGTCTTGTGTTCTCCAGAACTGTAATCTCTCTCCCCCTCATCTGCATGCACTCCAGCTACCCCCTCACTATGTTATAGACAGCTATATTGACATGCTGGTATCACTTGCTGCAGGTTGTGACAGCTCACGCTGTGATATGAGCAGAGGTGGATCTGCACCCAAAAGGATCATGGATCGCTTGTTTCTGTTCTCTGGGATTGGCTCTGATCTCTATCCAAGTCTCTAGGCACTGCTATAATTACTACTACTGTAATTACTACTACTACTTCTTGTTATGCTCCTGTGTATCACATTAAATAAGTCCTCTACATTTTATCAAAGTGCATTATTGTCATTTGAATAATACAATAGGAGCAATAACAAGAAGTAATGGGATTCAATTGAGAAAAGGTAAATTAAGGTCAAAACTCAAAAGAAATTGTCAGTAGGGACATATACACTTGTGAAGCATTTCTTGGAATACTTACAACTACTAGACAGGCAAGCCACTGGAAAATGTAGTTTGAAGAAAAATACTGCAGGGAGATACACTAGTTAACCAAACAGGTCTTCTCCACCTCTAAGTGTGATGACACTGTGTGATGGGAAGAAAGGGTGTATCTTGTATTTCCAGCTTTCCACCCAAGGAATATGGAACCTGAACTCACATCCTTCTGTAGGATCAATACAGATATTGTCCTATTACTTACAGGCCAGAATGAAATATTGAGCTCATTTAAGTCAATGGCCATTTTGCATATTTAGGCCTGGGGAGTGTTAGAGGTTTGGGTTATTCTGAATGCATTTTTTCTTTAACTTATATCATGATCAAAAGAAATGCCATAAAATAATCCAACATGCTTCATGCCTGAGTGCATTTAATTAGTTATATAAGTAAACAGGAAAATTGCAAAATACAATTATCTTGAATCAGACTCTTCCTGACAAAGCATAATAAACATTCATTTGAGACTTAAAATGTTCTAGCTTGACAATGCTATTAGGATAATCAATAAATATTATAAGGAGCTTATAGCTACTTTGGTATTCATCTCCATAAAAATGAAGAGTTATTTACAAAGGTTTCAGTAACACAAATAGGTACTGAGGATTGAGAGCCAGGTACGGGAAGCTACTGAACATACCCATAACAGGCAGTGCCCTTGAGCCAGTTTCTCCTAGCTCCCTTTTAAACAACCTGCATGCAGCTCTGCTCAAACTGACCACAAACCTCTCAAAATGAAGGTAAACATGCAATAACAAAAAAATCTGCACAACCAAATCCCTTTTCCCCTCCCAGGCATTGTTTCTGGAGCAGAGGTCCATCTCATTCTCCCTGACACAGGGGTGTCAGGCAAGCAAGTAATTCTCATTCTTCTATTGTTTTGTGCTTGTCTATACTTGCACTGCTGTAGCACTCAGTTAAGATGCTGCCTACACCAACAGGAGGGCTTCTTCTCTCAGCATAGGTATTCCATCTCTGTGAGAGGTGGCAACTGTGGCAGCAAAAGAAGCCCTCCCATGGACATTAGCTTCCTATATCAACAGTTTGGTCAGTATGTCACTGGGGGGGGTGGATAGAGTAATGTACTCTGTATCATGAGGTAATCGGCAGGTCATATGCTACCCTCCTTCCCAGAACTCATTTTGATTGGGTGAGAGAGAGAGGTCCCCTGTCCTACGCTACACTTCAAGACTCCCAGTCCTTGACCCTAAAAGAGAATAGTGGTCTGGGAAATTTTCAGGTGCTAAGGACCATTTAATTCTCTCAGCAACTGCCTCTATCTTTCCTTTTGGTCATCCCAGAACTGGAATTGGGTAGTCTGATCCCTGAGACTTCACCCTCTGGTTTCAAAAGACCAGTATACACCATGCCAATGCCTTTTTGTGTCCATTACTATTGCGATTTCAAAGTAGTCCAGGAATTTACCAATATGTCTTTCAGGGAAACCAGTGGTCCATTTTGAAATGTTCAATGTATGTATCCTCATTGCTGTTGATGCTCTATTCTTCTCTCAGTGGTTCAACTTGGATAGGTCCTTTAAGGTAGCACTTTTTTCTTCACCTGATAAACTGGGATTTCACTTCTTTTAATTTTTTTATTTTTACTTTATTTGTTGTGCTCTTAAAAAATATCTCCTTACAACACTGGCCAGAGCTGTGAGTTCATAAAACAGAAAAAAACATCCTTTATGAACTAAGTTAAAGATGGGATCATCATGTCACACATTTTTGTTTTAGCTTATCAGTTTCAAGTTACTTCACTGGCTCATATGCCTATGAAATAATTGCAAATACTGAAGCTAACTTTATTCTCTCTCCATGACCTTCAAACCTTCTCACATCACGATCTGATTCAGGCAGGAGGCTTGCCCCTCTCAGGTCTACCATGCATTTAAAGCTGCCTTGATTCACTCTCTGATTTTTGGAAGACCTTCTTTCTCAAGACCAAGATATCTTCAAATGGACAGTCAGATCGTACCCAACCCCTCCTGAGTGGGACCAGGAAACACTCTCTGCTATTGGTTCTTTAACAGTCCAAACTAAGACATACCAAAACACACTAGCAGTCTAATAAGTTTCCATTAGTGTTACTTGAGTCTGAATTATTGTCCTTCCAGAAAGCAGTTTGAAATCTTAGTTCTTAATAGCTAAGATTGTCATTTGGTCATTTTTAAAAGCCTCACTCATGCTGAAAGGGGCAAAACTAATTTAAATACAGCTAAATGTCACATGCATTTTTCTGGACACAACACAATCATAATAAAAAAAATGGGAACAATGTATATGCTGTGGTAACCATGAATTGAGCGAGCTAATGAACTTGGCAACTCTTTAATAATATTTGTCTTTTTAACATACTAGGAAGAGTCAGATCTTGTGACCCCTCAGAGAGATTAAAAATCTGATATCTCTCACTGACTCTGTGGCCCTCTCGTCTAAACAATTCTGTCACTGAGTTATTATTCTTTTCTTTGCATTCCAGCATTAAACTCTGAAGCTGTTGTGATCCTTAGTGACATTTGTTCATCACGTATTTTTAACTACAAACACATTTCAGAATGACAAGTCATTAATCACCTTCTTTTAAAAACATGAATTTATTGCCAGAAATATTAGGATTTTAAATATTAATCCATCTTGTAATATCTTGTTGCTAATAACATGTTTTTAAACGTTTTTCTTCATACAATTATGCTGAGTTACTTCCTGATGTATAGAAGCACTGCTGCTATTGCGTGTTAAACCTGAGCTCACACTTGAAAGGAAAGTAAAATCTTTAGAAATTAGACCAGGAACGTCGCTGGCCCCAGAAAATGCCAGTGGCATGGGCCCAGGCCACGCCCCCTTGGCCATGTTCCGGCACCTGGGCCCAATAGTTCATCGGGCTCCAGCTGCTTCCAGCCTGGCCCCAGATCCCCAGCTGGTTTCAGGGCCAGGAGAGGCAGGCGCCACTGCGGGTTTCCCGGACTCAATGCCCGGCCAGGGCCAGGAGAGGCGGGCACTGCGGAGGGCGCGCCAGCCAGGGTCCCTGGTCTGGGACAGGGCTGGCCCAGGCACTCGGGGCACCAGCGCCAGAGGTGATTTTCTACTAATGTAGTTAAATGAGTGCAACCTCTTGTTTAGACAGTTATATCACGATAAAGGTGATTGTACTAGTATAGTTATTGATTTAAGCACCTTTATACCAGTTTAACTGCAGTATGGCTTCTCACAAGCACCTTTATTCCAGTATAACTGTGTCCACACTAGGGGTTGTTCTGCTTTAACTATATCAATTCATAAACCAATATAATTTGGCAAAACAAAAATTGCATGTGAACATGTCCTAAAGGTCCAATCCATCAGTCCTTCCATGTACTTTTTGCCAGCCTAAGGACTACAGGACGAGTCTTTAAGAGCCACTGGAAGAGTTTTAAATTTTTATCCATTTAAATTTACCCAGTTGTGCAAAATGATGGGTTTTAAACATATTTAGTATTTCTAATAATTTAAATTTTCAGTTTTTGAATGTTATGGGGTGGAGTGTCCAGCAATAATTTAATGATATAGATATTCAAAAAGTAAAAACCTTAGACTAGTTAAAACACAAACCAATTGTCAACATCCAACTATACCAAGAAGTTCTTCCACCAGCATAGCTGCTGCCACTCATTTAGGTGGTTTATTACATCGGTGGGAGAGCTCTCTTCCATGGACATAATGTGGCTACATAAATACTCACATAGCTGTACTGATGCATGGGAGCTGCTAAGTAGCTCTAAGTTCCTAAGTGTAAACTAGCCCTTACCCCTTGATCCAATCAAGTTTGATTATGAACATTAGGATTTTGGCAAAATATTTTTCCTTCAGGTTATCACTCTAAAATTACTAATTGTTTCACATAGCACCTGGTTTTATGGTTTATACTATGGTCTCCAGAAGTATTCACAGCTTTTGACAGTCTTTGTGACTCTGAGGTAAAAGCACTCAGCTCCCACGCAACTTCCTCTGGTGTACCACTCTCAGCCCCTGGCCCAGTGTGTTCCTTGCATTCTTTCATGCCCAAGTATAGAGCACTGGGCTGTACCTTGGCTCCTCTGGAGCACCCAGTGTTCTGATGGTCCTGGCTCAGTGCTTCCATAAGAATCTGTCCACATCCCAAGCTCCTCCTTCAGCCCTTTGGTGATGCCCATGTGCCTATTATATTATCCCCATCCCCCTTAGGCTGGGAAGCAGTTTGTTAATTAAGGCACAGGTGGGGCAGCCCCCAGCTTCCCCACAACTGCTAGTCAGCTATGGCAGAAGACCCAAAGCAATAGTAGTACAGGTCTGCTGAACAGAGCCACAGAGGCAGATGCGTCCATGCAGATGTTTTATTTGCTTTTCTTGTTCTCTACATTGTACTGAATCCTCTCCCAAAGAATGCACCATCAGTACAGACCCATACACTCAGATGTTTATTATTTTTTACTGAAAATTGTTAGACTTCACAAGCAGTGTACAGCATTGTAATTGACAGTCTATCAACTGCTGTTACTGCTAGCTCAGTTACAAAAGAAATGTAACTTCAGCCAAAGTTAACACATCTCTCAGCTACATTTGTTTGAGACATGAGTTTCACATTCCTTGTCCCAGATATCAATGATGCACATTAATAACGCTCACAAATGGTGCATTCTTTTAGCAGTATCACAGAAAAATAATACCCACTAGAGTGGAGCAGTAGTATCTGACTCAAAAGTTCAGAAGTTTTGGCTAGAAACAAACCTCTTCCCCTCCTCTTTTGTCCTTTTCCTTTCTTGTGATCCCATAGATCACACCTTTAATCTGGACACAAAGAGAAGGTGATTTGTTTATGCAGCCAAACTATTAAAAACTAGCCATCCAGTTATCAGTCTTAGTAGCCAGGCAAAGGAAGGATCATAGTTCATGGCCCTTGCCAGTAAGCAAAGTAGAAGGAAAAGAACAAATCACTCCTTTAGTGCATGGCTCATCATATTAAAGACCTGTGACCAAACTCTAAGTAAGAGACAACATTTAGAAATCAAAGTTTTTAAAAGGTACCAGTTATATATAGCTCTATACTTTTGACAGTGAAATAGCCCAGGGAGCTTAATACAATAATTATATGGGTTTATGTGGAGGACTTGGTAATCCCTGCATTAACAGTTAATTCCTGAGCTACCCCTAAAGTTTGTTTCAGTATTCAAATCCCATTCCTGGATTTTTCTTGATCCTTTACTCAATAATGTGGTACAAGAAGTTTCTAGGCTCTCTTGTTGAAGTTCTACACCTAAACAGAAGGACAAATTGGGGCAATTTCACTTTTTCTAATGGAGACAGTCCTTTATGGGCACTGTTATTTACACCTACCAGAGAGCACTTATCCCTGGGACTTATAAAAATACCTCAAGGAGCCAACATTTTGCCTTTGGAATGAACCAGGTTCCACCAAATGACAGGTGGTTTCAAAAAAATGGCAAGGAAAGCATAAATGATGGCTGCCTAGTACATGATGGGCCCACTGCCACAGACAAATGAATCCAGTAGTGGATTAAATGAAAACATGCACAGGGCAGTGACTCAGTAAAGATCTCTCAGGAAGCGCTAAGGGTGATGCAGTGGAGCCTACTCCACACTGTAGCAGTAGCTTACCCAGCTCTATTCACCACTTCCATCCTCCCGGTGAAGCAGATGCTTCTAAGAAAGACAGGGTCAAACCCTGACTCCTGATAAGGGTCTCTCCACCCTTGATCTCTGACCTGATCACAGAATCATAGAATATTAGAGCTAGAAGGAACCTCAAGACATTATCTAGTCCAACCCCCTGCTAAAAGCAGGACCACTTGCACTATATCATCCCAACCAGGCTTTGATCCAACCAGGTCTTAAATGTTTCCAAAGATGGAGACTCCACCACCTCCCTGGGTAACCTATTCCAATGCTTCACCATACGCCTAGTGAGAAAGTTTTTCCTAATATCCAACCTTGACTGCCCCAGCTGCAGCCTGAAACCATTGCTCCTTGTTCTGTCCTCTTATTACTACTGAGAACAGCCTAGCTCCCTCCTCTTCTTTGGAGCACCCTTTCAAGGAGTTGAAGGTAGTTATCAAATCCCCCTTCAGTCTTCTCTTCTGCAGACTAAATTAACCAAGTTTCTTCAGCCTCTCCTGATAAGTCAAGTGCCTCAGCCCCCTAATCATTTTTGTTGCCCTCTGTTGGACTCCTTCTAATTCATCCATATCCTTTCTGTAGTTGGGAGCTCAAAATGGGACACAGTATTCCAGATACAGTCTCACCAGTAGCAAATAGAGGGGAATAACCACACCCCTTGATCTGCTGGCAAAGCTCCTACTGATGCAACCCAACATGCTGTTGGCCTTTTTGGCAACAAGGGACACTGTTGACTTATATGCAGCTTCTTGTCAACCATAACCCCCAGGTCCTTTTTTACAGAGCTGATGCTCAGCTTATAAGACCCCAGTCTGTCGTATTACATGGGATTTTTCTGTCCTAAGTGCAGGACTTTGCATATGTCCTTGTTGAACTACATGAGATTTTGTTTGGCCCAATGCTCTAATCTGACTAGGTCACCCTGCCCTGAATCCTATCCCTACTCTCCAGTGTATCTAACATCCCCCCCAACTTGGTGTCATACACATGTTTTCTCCACATTCCCCACACACAATAAACAGGGTCTTTGGCCCCACTTGTTAGCTGCAGGGCCTCAGGACGATAGAACACGCTTTGATAAAAACTCATTCCCCTTGGAGCACTCCATTCAGCTCTGCCAAACTTTAGTGCTTCTTCTAAATCAGTTACTCTCTGTTCCCATAGAGAAAAGTCCCTGGTTTTTGATTAGTTCAACATTTCTCCAGAGACTTTACCCAGCCTTCCACTGATTACCTTTTGAACAGCTGGGTTCTTGTAGATATAGTAATTGAATCCAAAACCAGTGCTTCAATCAGAACGGGCATTTTTTGCCCTGGAGTCATTTGCTGCCACTGGGATTGTAGTTAGATAAGCCCCTTTGGCTTTGTAGGAAAAGACTGATGGGCTCACAAGCACATGGCAAATCATTAGGGGGTTGTATTAGTTTTAGTGAAGCTTAAGTCCCAAATTGCTGCAATACATTTCAAAGGGTTTTTCACTCCTCTTATAGTGAAACTTGACATGGCTGATGGTGAAGCTTAACTCCAGTCGTGTACCACTGTGTTAATCTCCTTGCAGTTCAGCAGGCCTCAAAAATCATGTGCCAGTGGGGTTACCACCCATACTCCCCTTTCCCATTTTTCTGAATGAAGAAAGAAGTTGCCACATGTCACGGGAATGGGGTAAGGAGGAATTTCTGTCTCCCATTTTTATTACAGCTGCTTCCATTGGGGGGTAAGTGAAGCTAAGACCTTATATTGGAACTTCATCTGCAGCTACCAGTGCACTCTGCAAATGCCCTAGGGATGGAGAAAACACCAGGGCCAAGTCAGAGCCCCCTGCCAACACTGTGAGGGTGAAAGGGAAAGGGGGCCTATTACCAACTCCCAAGCTTGAGACTTCAGCACATACTTGTGTTCTGCTAGATGGGAATGGACTTAATTACATATTTACCTGTTTGATGACTTGGGGCCATAGTTGCAGATTTCTCTCATTGTAGGAATGTCTTTGGGCCGCCAGCATATAACTATTTAGAGAACCTCACTGTCAGAATCTTTTGTCAGATTGCTTGCTTCTAGGAATATTTGGAGATGCTACCAACATCCTTTCCAGTTCTTTAGCAGATTACTTTTCACACTAAAGGACTACTTTATTTGCTCCACCTCTGCCAAAATTTGTTTCTGTCTGACACCCTGTAGTAAATAGAAAAACACACACAACAGATGTTTGGATAAGAAGCTAAGATTCTCAGAGGCAGCGACTGGCCTTTTGTGCTGTGTCTGTACAGTGTCTACCATAATGGGGTCTGGTCCATGACTACAGGTCCTATGAGCTACAGTAATATGAACACATAATATTAATCCCTTCTTTCCTGGTCACTGTCACATGCTGAGTCAACATTTCAAAAAGGACAGTCACATGTCCATTATCCACTGATTTCATTGACTGTTACGATCATAATATTTTGTATTTGTTTACTTTCACTTGTACTGTCTAAAACACAATGTGACAGATTTCACATCTCACTGACAAAGCAGTGCTGCTTTCTTTTCTAAATGACTGCATGTGTTTTATTTGCTTCCAGAATGGCATGTGCGGTAAAACAGAGAGCTCTTACTTTAGGAGCTATGCCTATCCATATAAGACATTTCTGCATCCTGGTTTTTCAAAAGTGAGTCAGTGTTCTGTCTGTTCCCATATTCTCTTCTTCTTCTGTGAATAAAGGAAAAATAGTAAAATGGGAGAGAAATTGTCACAGCATTTGCTGCTGCCATATTTATTCTGGTCAGAACAGAAGGCTGTGGTCAATTTTTAGGACATGGAATTTTCTAAATCCTTTCCAAGCACTTTCCTACTGGAAATAAATTCTTTACGGGCTCTCATTTCTCTCATCTCAACTTCTCACTAATAAAAAACAAAAAGGGAACTTGCCTAGCTCTTATGGAATGAAACTGTGTTTCTGGCTCTACCCCCCCACCCCCAAAGAAAAGATGCACAGAGGTCTTCTGTGGCTATGTCTACATATATAATTTTAGTTCAGACTTGCTAGTCCAAACTAAAATAGTCCCAGGTTAGTCCAAACTAATCTCAGGCTAGTTCAAACTAACCACAGCTTTTTAGTTTGAACTAGCTACGCGTTCTAGTTCAAACTAAAGTTTTAGTTCGAACTACAGTGCGTGGCTAGTTCAAACTAATGGCTTAGTTCTAACTTTTTAACTTCAAACTAGCCATCACTTCGAGTCTTGCCCATGCTTAGTTCGAACTAAGCACGGAAGTCCAAACTAACCACTGGGTCTTACTAGCTCAGACTAAGCTTTGCCTAGTCTGAACTAAGAAATTTCTTAATTCAAACTAGGCAAAACCTTGTGTGGCCATGGGCGAAATTAGTCCAGACTAAGCTTCCTTTGTCTGGACTAATGTGGCAGTGCAGACATAGCCTATGATAATTGTGCATTCAGAAGAGAATCAGTAAGAGAAGAGTTATATTCTAAATGACAATTACATAAGAATTTCATTTAGACTTCACCATGCTCAACCCCAATGCTGAGATTGTTTCATTCCTAGGGTTGTAGAATAAATTGATTAAGTTACACAGGTGTAAACAAATAACAAAGGCACACTGAAACTGTTTTAAATTTAACTTATACCAGTTTGGTTTAATTTAGTAAATCACTGTGTTTAAAACCAGTTTAAATTCATATCCATTAGAGGGTTTAATTGATATAAGCAAAACTATTTTAGACATACTAGGGGGAAAAAAATCAACAAACAGGCTAGCTCCAGTGGGATCTACAAACTATACACAAAATAAATGCATTATTAACTCCATTCTCAAACCAGGTTCTCTTTTATAACATGTCAGACATTACAAAAGACTAGCTTAATATAATTATTTATGGTAAATTTATCCATCATCAGGGGCATTGCTGCCACTAGAGCAGCAGGGCTCATGCCATGCATCATTCTGTGCTGGCCCTGCCCTGGATCGAGCACCAGCTGCCTGCTGCTGGCCAGCAGTGGCAGGAGCCAGATCTAGGCTGGGGCTGTCTGCTACTGGCCAGCAGTGGCTGGGGCTGGATCGGGCCCTAGGGTGGGGCAGGGGGACCCTTTTTTGGGGCAGCAACACCCCTGCCCATCATTATAAAGGATGTTCCTGTAAGACCACTTAGTCTAAAGCAGTGATCCCTGGGTGGTACTCCCTTCCTGCCCCCTCATGGGGGCTGGCCCTGGCCCCATTGTACACCCTGGTTTTTCCTCTGTGCCCCCCTAGATGGATGCACTCCACAGCTTGGTTCAGATTTTACAAGCCAAAAGAGAATATGCAACGTACACAAGAACAAGAAGAGTCCTGTGGCACCTTAAAGACTAACAAATTTCTTCAGGCGTAAGTTTTTGGGGGCTCTAACCCACATTGACAGATGTTTTTGTTGTATACAGACCAACACGGCTACCCCTCTGGAACAGTATACGCAAGTACTCTTTATTAGTCAGTAGGGTACAATTTATTTTAATACAATGTCCAGTCCTTGTTTTGCTGACCTAGACTAAAATGGCTACCCCTTTGGAACTTGTCTACATGACTTATCAAGGATACATTTAATATGGATATTTGTTTAACTGGGATGCTTTAAATATTGCGTGCAAAGTAATAAGTGTGAATGGAGGCAGAACACAAAAGTTCATTATCACCAATGTAAGGCTGGAGGTAAGAACCCACCTCAAGTGCTGCTTTTTACTGTTGCTCCAGGCAACGATACACAATCTGGTTCCACTATCTTGTACCAGAGAGAACAAGAAGATTCCATCAAGCACTGAAATACGAGTCAGATGAATGGCCCAGCCAAAATTTCACTTTCAGAAATTACAAAAGTGCTTTATGGCTGCACTAAGTTATCTGGAGTGGTGTTTGTTTTACCTGCCAGTCTCCCACCTTTAATGTTTTTTTTAATGCCAGTTAAACCTTCTTATTTTATCCATGGAGCCTCTGCTGGTTTCAAA
The DNA here is from genome assembly GCA_007922195.1 of Podocnemis expansa. Lineage (NCBI taxonomy): Eukaryota > Metazoa > Chordata > Testudines > Podocnemididae > Podocnemis > Podocnemis expansa. The sequence continues at coordinate 18,046,127 of ML681964.1, read as the reverse complement.
ATTAGAAAAGCAAATGCTTCTATACTTTTCAGTTTCTGACTAGCAGATGAAACAAACAATAGTTACCTTCTATTTACAAAAATCTTACAGCTTTGTTACATGCCAGAAATTCTCAGGATGCAGTGTCTCATGCATTAGTTCAGAGGATGTGAATGGCAAAGCTTATCGTTCAGTGCATGGAGATTTGAGACAACAATTGGACATGGTATGAAAAAAAATCATCCTGACTGAGAGCCAAGGAAGTCAATGGAAGTGGAATTCACAGTTTAATGTGCTAGGTCTCAGGTTGTGGACTGCATCATATAAAACAAAAAGCAAAAGGCAGTTTTGTACATATGTGGCCCAGGCCTCCTGGTATAACCTTCTTAATGTGCCAAAATCAGGGCAACCTGCAGAACCAGGGGCCAAACCCCCAAACCACTGATGGGCAGTATTTAAATCAGTCTCCCAGTCAGTAACAAAACATGCTTCTGAGTTCCCACTCCGGTCATCACCATACATAACAAAATAGAATCAGCCCCCTTTATTGTACATCAGGTCTTCCATTTCCCACCTAGCCACTGGGTCTCTTAAAAGAAATAGGTTCTCCTGACCTCAAAGTGTCAGCCACATCACCCAGAACAATATAGGCTTTAATCTTACCCAAAATACCATGCTGCCAGCCAATCCTTTAGTAACTACAACTAAAGGTTTAATATAAAAAGAAAAGAAGCAAAATGAGAGATGTTAAAGGATCAGAGTGAATGACATACGTACAAATGATTTAGAGTCCATAGAAAGCAAGTCCTTGAGGAATCTGTAGTCTGCAGGTTAGCCCAATTCCTCTGGTATACACCCAGCACCTGGGTGGGTCTCAGTTGTTTGTTCAGTCTTAGAAGAATAAGTTCCAGAGGAGGGTGTTGGCCGCAGACAGACTGAAGACTGAAGACAAAATGGAGATGGGGCCAATGCCTTTTGTCACCTCTGCCTTCCCCCATGCTTTCAGAGTCCTTACCAAATCAAAATAGAGTTGAGTCACATAGTCAGCCAGGGTGACTGTATGAACAGGTTTCTTCCTAGGCCTCCAGTAGCTGGGAGCTTCCTTAATGGGCAAGTAAGAGGACAACAGTTTTACAGACACCCACTCTGGGATTGCCTTAGAATCAAATAACTTGGAACACACATAAAACAAGTTTTCAAACCATGGGTCTAAACCCAGTACTGGGTTATAGACCCTCAGCTGCAGGGTCATGGCACCCTCTGCTGTTGCCACAGAAAGACTGGACTGCATTGCTGAAAGATTTAATTGCTCAGTTATGGGCATAAATGAATTTTTTCAGCTGGGCCCCAACTAAAAGATTTGAAAACCACTGGCCTAGAAGAGGTGTTAAAGAGGTTAAACACCCATTAATTCCTGAGAGGCAAAGCCATCTTCATCACGATTCCACTATGAAAGCCAGATGAAACAATCAGAGCAGAGGCAGCCTTAGACTAGCTGAGGCCCTAAGGCAAAGGCCCATCGTTGGGCCACCCAGCCCCACCCCCAGCCATTCTGCAACCCGCTTGCCTGCATCTTCCCCACCCGCCCACACCCCTGCCCATTCTGTGACTCCCCCCCCATGTCTTCTCTGCTCAGGCACCATCCACCTGTTCTGCGACCCCCAGCCAGTATCTTCCCCCCACCCCACCCTGCCTGTTCTGTGACCCCCCCAGCAGGCATCTTTCCTTTGCCCCACCTCCTGCCCACTCTGCAACCCCCCAGTGTCTTCCCTGGGGGCTGAGAGGGCCAGCCCATGGAGTCAACTCCCCTTTCTTATCCTGTCTCTGGGCTGGCCCATTCTGCCCCCTGGGCCAGCTGTTCCCTGCCCTGGGGGTAGGTCAAGCTGGCCCAGAGGCCAGGCTCTGCTCTCCCCCATCTCTCACCATCCGCAAAGTGCAAAAGTCTGCTTTGAGCACACGCATGGCACACCGCAAGCCCTTGAGCCAGCCACCTTAGTTTTTGAGGTAGGCAAAATAAGCAATGCTACAGGACCCCTTACTGCTCGGGGCCCTAGGCGGCCGCCTGCTTCGCCTACCCAAAAGCTGCCTCTGGATCAGAGCTTGCTCTTTTCTCTGTGAGCTACTTTTCTTCTTCAAAACCTGAATTTTCCACATCAGGGTTCTCCTCCTGGGTCAGAGAAGCAGTAGAAGAGCAGACAAGCATTTCTAAAATGACACACGTGAGTGAGAGACACAATGATGCAAAAGATATCAACTCCTCACTAACAAAAGCTATTTACAAATGATGCAATCTTCTCACCTATTAAATGATGCTAAGTAGTTCTGTGGCTAAGTGGGAGAAATTAGTTGAAGTGGAAAGTATTCCATACCTTGTAATATTTCCTGAATCAGAATGAGAACACTTACATCTTTGTTACAAGATGCATCATTCTAAGTTATTTTTCTACTTTTAAAAAATTTAGCATGTATTTGCAAAAAGTAATGAAACTGCAATCCTTAAAATGCAATATTTAAATGTATACAATCAGTAAGAAGGCAGCTACAACATAACATGAAAACTGCCATATTATTAGGGTGACCAACTTTCTAATTTGTGAAAAGTGGGCCCACCCCCCTCCTGCCTCTTCCACCTCAAGGCCCCCCCCATTTCACCTCTTCCCCCAAAGTTCACCCCCCAGTCTCTCCTCTACTCCCTCCATCACTTGCTGCTCACCCCTCTCTACTCCAGAGTGAGCAACCCCAAGGGGCTTGCAAGCCCCAGCTCCAGGAGGCCACCTGCGATCACCAGTCAGAAGAGTGCTGTGGCCACATGGGATCAGTCAGGCAGTCCCACTGGCAAGCTTGGATGCAGCCCTCCAGAACTGTAGTCTCCCACCTCTCTCTGTGCTGCCTGCCCATCAGCCCCCTTCCTCAACTCCTCACCCTCTCAAGCCCTCCCAGCCCCAGAGTTTCCTGAAAGTGTAGCCAGAGGAAGCGCTGGCCAGTGGGGCAGCACACATTCATTCCGTGCTAAGGAACATTTCATGCCTGCTAGGAGACTCTCACCATAGACCTCTAGTCCACACCCTCCTTAAATAATGCAAATCATAACTATTGCATTTTATTCCATATATAGGTTCTTATACCACCCTCAGTGGCACATCAGAGCACCTCCCAATATTATGGTCAATGATGTCGCTAACATCCGTCACACGCAGTTTGTTTGTTCCTTCTTTTTCATGATTATGACTGCTTTCTTTTGTCTGTTTAGACTCTGAAATAAGATGACAAATTTCTCTTGTGAGGGCAATTCAAATAAACAGGATGTTTTCTTTTCCTCCAGTGCTGATAGTCACATCAATCTGAATTCTCAAGTAATAGATTACTTTTTTAAAAACATGGCAGATTGCTTTTGTTAATTACAGCATTTCCTGCAAACAAAATAAAACCCTCATTCTAAATGATTAAGACAGACAATTTTGTCCTGATCCTGTTGGAAAAGACTGCTATTTGGTTTTAATTTTATCTAGTATCAGCAAATGTAATTTGCAAACTGTTCTTTAGGTACTGACGAATACTTTGTCTGTGAGATCTATGCCATGTTTTTTTCTAGACTCATTCTCTTGCTCTCTCTCTTTTAAATAAGGTCATAAATCAAAGCTAAAGAGCAATATTTGCACTTCTGAATACAAAATGAATAGAAAGTCTGTCATTTGAAACAAATCCCCTTTTTCCAAAGTGTTAGCTGCCTGCTCTACAAATCAAAAATGTGAGTAAAAATAGTAAATCTTTTACTGAATGGGCTCTTCACTTGCATTTCAGTGGCTCTTGCTGTGCATAAAAAAAAATTTGTTTTAGTGACAGACAAGAATAACTCTGCAATAAGGGCCAATAGTTCATTGAGGCATCTAGCATGAATACTTACGTGCTAGACAATAGGCAAATACACTGGGTGCAGGGAGAGCAGCTTTCTGTGCCACATGAACCCCAGTCACAGAGCAGAGGACTGGAGGATCCGTGCAGCACTGGATGCACAGACTTTGCTCTTTCTTTTCCTCCAGCCTATCCTCATGCTAACCCCACTGCCTCTGTTGCTCTGCTGCACTACACCACCCTAGTGGGTACCATGGTGTGAACTCACTGTACTGCTCTCCCAAATCCTGGCCTCTTGCACAGTGCAACCATGCCAGTTCTGCTACTAGAGGTATTTCCATAATCCTTTACAGAATACAGCTGTGTGGACACCTAAGAGTTGAAAGAATTCCTTCATTTATATATGAATTTTTGATATTCACCTAACACAGGCAAGACTGCCTTGGAAAGGGATCTGATCAATGCAGCACACAAGGGAGCCTGCTCACAGACATATTTAGCATCAATCTTCAAAGCAGCCCCCTCAAGTAAAAGGGAGGAGAAGTCTACAAAAAATATGCCTTTGCAGCTATAAGGTAGCATCCCATGCTCTGTCAGAATGAGAGCAATAGAAAATCTCCCCTAACTAGATTCAAGAGAGGCATTGAAGTAGACTTGTTTGGATTCCCTGGGAAATATAAAATACCCCAGTGAATGTTAGAGAAGCCTTTCTTCATGCTATATATGTTTAATAATACAAAAGTTTCATGCAAATATTTGTTTTATCTCCCTGTAGCTTAGCCTGGCACTGTTCTACAGTCTAGTCCTGCTTTATTGTCTGACTTCAGCTTGGAGTCCTTTCCCTGTATTTTATTCCCCTGTCTTATCAGTACCTGAGCTATCTCTAATCATCATATTATTTAGGTATTGTAATTTAATCATGTCACTTTCAACTTCAATCATAAAGAAATCAGGGATTCTTTTCAAATCTTTCATCTCCAATCAACTGTAAATTGCAGCATCTTGTCGTAACTTGTTGCCTAATATCAGTGGTAAAATACTTGTCGATATTTGTTTCAATGACTTGTATTTACACTGTATCTTTACATTTCTAAAGGTCTGTCTGGGTGGGGTAGCTAGCATTTCATGAAGCGGGGTTGATGCAAGCAAGCAGTCAGGCAGATGCCTTAGAAAATAAAGGTACAGAATATGGAGAGCAAAGTCTTGACAGTTGTGCCTATAGGTGTTGATTCTTTAGTCTGTGCTAAACAAACAAGGAGTCTTGTGGCCCTTTAAAAGACTAAAATTTATTTTCCACATGAGCTTTCATGGGTGAAATCCCACTTTGTTGGATGCTAGAAAATGTGATGTATGCCATCATGTGCCAACAATGCCCCTTGCCTTATACATTGGACAAACTGCACTGTCTCTGCACAAAATAAATGAACAGAAATCTGATATCAGAAATTGCAAAATAAAAAAAAAAAACAAAGCCCACCACCAACAACAAGGAGTCCTGCGGCACTTAAAGACTAACAGGTTTATTTTTTGCATGAGCTTTTGTGGGAAAAAATCCCACAAAAACTCATGCAAAAAATAAATCCGTTAGTCTTTAAGTACCACAGGTCTCCTTGTTTGTTTGTTTGTTTTTGCTGGACTAAACTAACATGTCTACCCCTTTGGAACTTGGCAAGAAACAATCAGAAATGGCAACATTCAAAAACTGGTGGGGAATCACTTCAATCTCCCCAGTCACTCTTTGAAAGACATTTGTTACGGTTTTCACGCAGACAAATGCTATATCAAACCTTCAAAGAGAAACCACAGAGGTAGAATTCATATGCAAATGTGACACCATTAACTTTGGTTTGAATAGAGACATGAACTTTCTTTCTCATTACAAACTATGATAGTGCTGTGGCACCTTAAAGACTAACAAATTTCTGCAGGCATAAGCTTTCATGGCCGCCAACCCACTTTGGCAGATGCCTCACACGGACTAACATGGCTACCCCTCCGGATGCATTACAAACAGGGATTCTTCCCTCTCTCAACCTCATCACTTTCTGATATGTGGTTCCACACTGTTTAAATCTATACAACTTGTTTGATTTGCTGAAGTAATATGACCTGATCCAGTGAAGTGTAATCACAGGATTTATCTTTCCCTCCCATATTGTAAGTTTTCCATTTTCTAACATCTGATGAAGTGGGATTTCACCCACAAATGCTCATACAAAAATAAATTTGCTGGTCTTTAAAAGTGCCACAGGACTCCTTGTTTGTTTTCCTGAACTAGACTAACATGGCTACCTCTTTGGAATTTATTTTGTGCTGTTTTTCTTTCAGGTCTTTTACTGACTCTGGTCTCAAGCAGTTACATCTATTTCTTAAATAAATATAAGGAATAACTCTGCAGTTGTTTTCTGAAGAGTAGGTGTAAATCTATATGGGCACAGAATATATGCAACATAAGGTTGCAGAATTCTATCTTTTTCTTTATTATAATTTTAAGTTTCTGGTTGTGTATCTGCTATTAGAGGCAATTAGCTAGTGCAGAGGTTCTCAGGTTTTTTTTCCTGGAACTCCCTTTGAAATATTTCAGGCTGTGATGACCCCTCCCTCATGCCATGCCTCACTACTGGAGAAAGAGCTGTTTTCAGAGCTGGGCACTTAGTCAGCAGTTGCTGATCTTGGGCCACCCAGCTCTGAACAGCTTTGGTTGTTAGCAATGCACACAGCTGCCAGCCATGCATGGGGCTAACAGCCTGAGTTCCAGCATGTGCAGGGGCTGAGAATTCATGACATCTCATAATGACCTCACAGTCCCATTTGAAAACCCATGGGACAGTACATCAGCAACTGATGTCCCTGTTAAGATTTGCACTCGATATACTGATGTCTGCAATTAAGATCAAATTTCCATTCCTGAATTCTGGCTGATGCTGAATTTGAAATATTTGCTTTGGCATTAGTAACTTTACTGGCAACTTGTGATTTGTGAAAAGGATGATTCCCCCACCCCCTCCTCTTGTTCACCTGCAGTGCTTTTTCATGGGCTACTGCAAAGTATAAGAAGCCTTTAGAAATGGCCTTTTTAGCCCCACACACATTTGCCACAAACAGTTGTTACTAACCATAGTCTGAGTTAAATATAGATTTATATTTTGATTTTAATTCCCTCCACTAGAGTTAATGTCTAGTACACAGAACCCCAATCTATTTTAGTCTTTGGCAATAAGTTTCTACCACTTACTGAAAGCTCATTTCCTTCTGTCACAATTGACAAGAATAATAAAAGGGTACCTTTGTAATCCATAGTTACTTGCAAGCAAGCATCCTATTACTATTCAATAATTCATTCTCCCTAACTATAATTTATCAAATCTACAAATTCCTTCCATAAATCACATTCCATATCTCCAGTAATCAATCTCTATTATCATTTTTACATAATTCATATCTACACTAAGTAAAACACTTACAAAGCCCCCCAAAAATTTAGTATTCACCTCAAAAAATAAACAAGACAATGTTTCTTTTCCTCCCCATAAATAGAGGAAATTTTCTAGTAGAATTTAATTTTTCCTAAAATCTGTGTGTAAAAGCAGATAGTACTGTGATGATGGTGGCATAGGAACCTGAATAGAATAGAATAGAACAGGCGAGCTGTATGTCTGTATGGGTATAAGGAACAAGAACTTACTGTGGGAAAGCTAAGTCAAAGAAAAGTGTAGTTACATTTAGTTTTGTACTAGAACTTGTTAACAACAAACCTGTAGACAGCCCTCTGAAGAATCAGTTTTTTACATGCAACACGATCATGCCAGAACAGGACAAAGTGATGCATAATGGAACAGAACATGAACAGTCTGTCACTAAGGGCTCCTGTCAAGGATCAGGAACCCAATGTGTTGGTCACAGTTCTAGGCTGTGTTCCAACTGCTGGAAAAGATGCATGTATTTGAAGCTGCTAATTGTTTGCTTTTTAATGCCTGCTGAATATTGAAAAGCCAGGGGTCACAAACATTAGCTGACATTCTGTCTGGCTGCTCCAATATCACAGGGTTGTGCTGCTTTTTATTAACTATTCACAAACATTTGCACAAATGGGATCTTGCCTGCATGAAGGTTTGGGGAACTGCTGTTCTCCATGTTCATCTGTGAACAAAAGACAGATCTCACTCTTTCAAGGCATTCTACAAACAGGAAGTCAGTTAAGCCGCCTTGAGTACTGCAGGCTTTCCAAATCTTGAGAGGACTCAGATTGAGAGAAACATCAACCCTCTCTCATTCCTGAGGGGGCTAGATTACCTTTGGAAATAGGAGAGGTGGTTAAGTTTTGGAGATCAAATCTATTGATCCAAGGCTGTATCAGTAAGGCTGAGATACTGCACTTCAACTTTACCATTTGGCTTTTAGTATTGTTAAACACTGCCTTCTATGGATTCAGATAATGACCTATATTAGCATGCATGCATGCCCTCCACCCTCTTTATTTTACATATTGAGTAAGTATCACTGGGTTTTTTGTTTATTAGAGCTCACTGAACCAAGTTCAATCCTGGCAAACACTCCCACTGATGTCAGCTTCTGCCAGAGATATAATTTGGTCCTTTCTGACATTTCCTGGCACTCTTGGCAGCAACCATCTGGCTTTACTGGAGTTACAGCCACAGGCAGTGCTACAGCATCACAGCAGAATATATTTATTGCTTTAGTATGAATGTAGATAATATTAAAAGGCACATTACTCTATGGACTGCATGCAGTGTAAACATGTATTTTACAGGTGTACGATATCACAGTATCTCTCAACCTTTTTGATACCGGAGATTAATTTCCTCTTGTGTGTCAAGATCTCAAGCTTCCTATACTGTGTCAGGGAGATCTCAGGGACTAGCGCCAGACCAGTCATTGAGAAATACTGCCATAGCACACACGTCTTATACACCTGCAGTAAAAATACTTGTAAGATTATTAATAATCCGTTTTAATGAATATGCATGACTCGCTTTTAAAACTCAATACTTTGATTCCTGATTTAGCAATTGCAATCAAATGGGTCTGTCCTCCTTCCTCCATCTTAAGCATTTGATGTACTGTGAGTCTAGAACACTGACATTTTCCAAGGGATGATTTTTTACAAACAAATTTCCAAAATCATTCAGCTCAGATTACAAAATAATCGGCTACCAAATTTCACTATTCACTATCAGTGTTTTCTAGTTAAATGACTTCTCCCCCCCACTCCCCACCCCGAAAGTTCTAAACTAATTTTTCATTTTCTAAACAACCACATTGCCTGGAATGATATCTCTAGGCTGACAAGTGTCAGCCAACCTGAAGCAAATTCCACTAGTTGATACATAAACTCCTGAACTAGGTAAAACGTGGACAATTTGTTAACCAGAGCTATGTTACTACAGGTGTTGCAATAATATATAGTATATTAGTAATCCACATATTAGCAATTCTGGTTTAGTCTTGGATTGATGTGATGTAGCATGCAGTTCTAGACACGTCTCCAATGTCCCAAATGTACCTTCAATAAGATATTAAATATTTACTTTATGATGTTCCAAAACAAGCAAGTAATTCCCCATCTTCAAAGCATCTGAAGAAGTGGGATTTTTCTCCCCCAAAAGCTCATGCAATAAATAAATTTGTTAGTCTTTAAGTGCCACAGGACTCCTTGCTTGTTTTACTTTACGATGTAGTCAGTACTTCCAGATACACTCTGTTGTTTCCCAGCACAATAAAAATAAAATGTAATCAAGAAGGAAAATGATTTTTTGGCCAGTTTGGTTATTCTGTAACCTGGTATCATTAATAGCCAATCCAGTATCAATAACAGCTGTCACTTCTGAAGGACTTTTACACTTGATTTTGCAGGCTTGACAGGTTGTATGATATTGTATTACGTTCTGTTCACACTTTGCACAAAGCAACACTTTTTAGTAACTGACAATGACTTGCAATACTTTTAAAAAAATAACATTTAAATTCACATGGGAAGGAAGAGAAAACTTACTGTGCACAAAATAACTAGTGTATTCATCATTTTAATCATTTTCGTCGCCAGAGTTCAAGAGATTGTCCCATGATATCTTCAACCTGTTGTGGTTTTATAACAGGCAAAAAAATTCTTACCATATGTGTTAAAACATCTGGTTCAAGCATATCAGGAGCCCTCTGAAAATCATTTAATTAATTTGCCTACAGGCAAAGCCCAAGATTTAATGTCTGACCCTCTCAGATCTCAAACATCACACAAACTGGAAGACAATCAGGCATACACAGGGAGATTAAGACAAAAGAACTAAAATGTGTGAAGTCAATGAACATAAATTAAAGTACATAAAGTTAACTCTTACAATACAGAAAACAAAGTCAACTTTACCCTGAAGGAAAGCATACACAAGGGGGCCTAATGCACTTTATGTGCTTTGTCCTTAACGTTCCTGAAGGTACGCAGGTAGACAAGCCATCAGTCCATTGTGGCAAACAGGACTTGCATGAGAAGGGAGGGAGGGAGGGTGCATGTGTGTGTATGTGTGTGGGAAGTTAGTGGAACAGAGGTTTCATGACAAACAGGAGGAGGGGAACCTATTATATGCCCAGTCAGGACCATGATAAAAAGGGTGAGATCCTAATGGGCTCAACTTATCACAGCCCAGATCTCAATCAGCACAAAGCAGTTCAAGCTTCCCATCATGGAGTGCTGGAATCTGAGTAGAATCTGTCATGCAAGCATGTCAGCCAGACCCTGGGGTGGTGTAGTCAGAGAATCATAGATGATTAGGGGTGAAAGGGACCTTGGGAGGGCATCTAGTGCATCCTGCTGCTCATTGTAGGCCCCAAGGAGTCTCCACCACCTAGGGACCTCTTGTAGTGCCAGAAACTGTCAGTGCTGTCTGAATAGCCCCTCAGCAAAATACAGTAAGGATCAATCACACACAAAATAGCATCATCAGCTAGGTTACAATTTCTTGTTGTGTCTGAAAAAAAGTGACTTCTTCAGCAAAAACACTGGTGTGCTCCCAAGCTACTTAGAGAGCAAAACCTATAAATAAGATCCTTTCTCCCTCCCACCCTCCACTAGCAACTTCAATGCCTGTGGATTCTCTAGACTCTTCATTGCCTCCACAGGGTTAAGTGCAGCCTGTTGTTATTACTTAGGGAGAAGACAGATAGCTACAAGCCCAGCATCCATTCAGAGGGGCTCAAAAATACGTATGTAGGAAAAGCTTTCTGCTGCCCTCATCTCCAGCTGAGGAGCTCTTACTAGGGATAATGCCCCCATGCTGCTGTTGTGCCACACACGGGAGTCCCTCTTCTCTTTATTTTAGACTGAATGGGATGAGGGGCAGGGGAGAATCACTCATCAGGCCATAAGGGTTCGTATTTCCTCTCTTAGCTGTCTTAAATATATATAACAGAGCATCCAAACAGAGGATGTCTGGTATTCACAAGCTCCTTGCTTAACACTTAGATAGTAGGAAAGAAATTGCATTGGGGATACTGGGGACTTGCTAAGCCCATAACCATTCCCAAAGCCCATTGTTTAGGTGGTCACAAACACCACCCCTAAGAAAAAGAAAAGATGGATGCTTACTCCAGTATTCTATGGCTACCCTAGAAAGGTACTTATCAGAGCTGTGAAAACACATCAGATTCCCAATAGACCTAAGATCAGCAAACACATCTGTTGGCTACATTTCATGTGTAATTTCACCTAGTGGGTTTGAGCTGAACAGATTCCTTAAGGTTCTGTGCATTTGCACCATTGTTCACGTTCAACCATTAGAACAAAACTGGACAGAAGACAACAGCCTTCCTGGAAAATACCATGTTTTGGGGTGAAATCCAGGGAAGTATAGTGGGGGAGAGAGATGACACAGGAGAAATATCACATGACTGTCACCATTTGACAAAACCCAGAGGCTTAAACTAGAAATGAACTAGCAAAAAAGCAATCTCAAACACTGTTTGCCAACATTATTGATATAGATCAAAATAATCCTATCCATTTTAACAAAGATTTCTTTGCTTCAAATATTTGTAGGCCACTTCTTGGTTAATGAATGCAAACTGAACTTGATTCAGGGCTTATTTTTGAGTGCATCTGAGATCTGAGTTTAGTGTTTCACACAGCTATAATATTTACCCTTCAGCAAAAGCAGTACCTTCTCTGGATGTTGGCCCAGCAACCACAGAGGCTAAGAATTTATGAACATTTGCACAAGTATTGAGCATTTTCTGATGCTTGAATGTTAAAGTTTCTTATTTAACATTAGAATCCTGGCACATACATCTGTGCAATTAATTCCAATTCAAACACACTGGATTTAGAAGCCTTTCAGCAAAGTGCTTATTTCTGCAAGTTTCTGAATACATCTTAAAACACAAGAAATATTATAATATTCTTCCAACATTTAACTTCTCCTTTCTCCAATTTATGTCATTACCACTAAAAAAAGCTGCTGGGACTGACTACTCATAGCACATCATTATTGTTGTTCTTGTCTAATTCCTAGGAGTGATGTAATGAGGATTCATCTCCTTGAGAGGAAAAAGAGTTATGCAGGTTGCAGAGACCTTATTTAGAAGGTTATAATATTTCTTTGAAGGCCAATGTCCTAAGACTTCCAATAGAAGTTTCCTCTGTGAGGCAGGGTATGTGACATTTTCCTCTAAGGGCTTCACTGAGATTACTCAATTTAGGGAAAACTGCAAAGAATGGGGCAGGCAAACCTTCTAAATATTGGTGTCCATTTTTAAAAATTAGATTTGACCAATCAGCAACAAACAGCTCTTAATTACCTTAATGGCTATCTAGAAGCTACGAACACAGTTTTCCCTTAAATTGTCCAGCCACCATACCCAAAGAAGAAGCTGGCAGCGTTGGAAATCTACTAGATGAGTGATGAGCATAGGGAATGGATCAACTGGCTCTAGACAAAATACTGGAAAACCAGGGACCAGCATCACACTCGCTAACATCACGCCTATTTTATGTTGAGCGATCAGGTGTTGGGTACCGGGCCAAACTTCAAACCAACAGCAGTGCACAGTGAACTGATCAGTCAGGACAGTGACCTGCTGGCCCCCAGAACACTGCGTGGGGACTGATTGGAGCCAGCAGCAGATGCCAAATGAAGTCAGCAAAGTGACTGTGCTATTGACACTGGTCCCACAGGAGCTTTTGCTGCAGGAGCAGCTGCACATACCCTGGAGTCATACTCAGAGAAGATTTTTAATGCTCCTCCTCCTCCCCCAACAAGGAAAGGCATGCCATGGACCCACCAGCAGAAACAGAAGAGGCAGAAGCTGTCCCGGAACCTGATAAGTTTTTCGCTCTATTTTAATGTAGGAATGGGAGGGATTTCTATTCTATGAGCCAATTCAAAAATATATTACAAGCCCTGGCTAGCCAATGGTGACTTGGATGCCAGCACCTATGCCCGTACCCCAACACTTCCCCCGACTCCATGTAGAATTCAAAATAGCGACTAGCAAAAGCAAGCATTAAAAAATGTCTTGAAAAGTGATTTTTTACTTGAGAGGTTCAGATTTTTGCTAGCGCATTTGTGTTCATTAAAAATCATAACTTTATATTGCCCTGCCTATAAGCATGCAGCTCTGTAGTCATTCAGTGGCAAAACAAGCCAACTGAAAACAGAACTGGCAGGGGGAAGGTGGAAACGTGTTTCATTTACAATAACCCTCTGTCTCTTGTCCTGTTGCAGGTCCCTCAATCTTTACAGGCTGGAGATTAACACACACTTCAGGTGCAGCATGAGGAATACACCTTCACAGGCCATTCCAAGAGGAAGCATTTCCATGATGAATTTATTCTTGAAGTTCTGAACAGAGCCAAAAAGCAGGTCCAAACCATTTCATTATTTAAAAAAAACCCAAACACATGATCATTTAATGATCCCCGCTCTCCATTCCCTCATTTTTGCATTCAGGTCAGTTTCCTGATTCTCGGGTTAAAGTGGATGACCAACAAAAAACCTTTGGATATTATATGCAGTACAACCAAGACCTTACTTTTCTATGTCTGTGTCAAAGCACATTTAAGAACTGGAAATTCTGAACAAGCTATTCATTGAGTTCTGGAGAGACAATGAAAGAGATACAGAAGGAAAGTAGGTGGATTCTCTGAGAGTTTGATTACTGTCAGCAATGCCTATATGGCAGCGTTTATATACTGAATGGCCCCCTTCTATCTCTGCTGTGATTTCACTATCTGAGATAAATCCCTCATCCCTGCAGCAAATAGATATAGTTAACTATAACTAATTCAGAAGCAGACAGACTCAGTCACAGCCAAAATTGCCACACTAAAATGGATTTAGTCAAGATGCCATCAAATAAAGGCGAACTAGTTTGTACTGGAGAAAGGAATGATGGGATATAAGTCAGGAAATGAATACACAGCATTGAGGGGGAGGGGCATGGGAGTTATAATATGGTAGCTAGGACGATCTGCTAAGGAGATTATTAGAGCCCTGCAGATCCGCAGGCATCCACTTTGGATCTGCAGGTATCCACAGATCCATTGTTGTGGACTGGCGCTCAGATGCAGATTGTATTTTTATCTGCCCAGGATACATTAGCTGCAGCTGCTGCTGCCTCTGCCACAGCTGCAGTGAGCAGTGAGCAATGTTAAACAGCACAGCAGGGAAAAAGGAAGCCCTCTAGCCAATCCCAGCTCAGCTCTACTTGCAGTCTGCCAGCCAATCAGAAAGAGTCACTCACAGGAGCTCAGCTTACCAGCTAGTCCCGCCTCTGGCTCTAGGAACCCCAACAGCCAGTTCCCACACTCCACCAATTAGCTGGTAATGGGCAGCTCCCCCACCCCTTCCCTCACCGCTGGCCATCCAATCAGATGCATGGCAACTGCCACTGAATAACTGAGTGATCTCAGCAGCTCCAGCATCCCTAGCCCAAGCAGAATAAAAGTTGTTGAGATTGGAGCCAGGGGAGGCAATGAACCTCACCTGGAGCTGCCAGCAACTCCCTCCTTCCCCATACCCCCACAAGCCTCAGCTCAGCAAAGCAGTGGTAGCCAGACAGAGGCTCTGCTCCTATAGTCAGAGCAGGAGCTGCTATGAGGGAGGGTGGTGTGGATGTGGATGGACATAAAACCTGGCATGTGGATCCTGGATCAGATGCCAACTGAAACTGAGTGGAGGTGGATCCACATTTTTTTGTCCATGCAGGGCTCTAGCGATGATTGTATATGGGGATCAGATTGGGGAGTTAAACAAAAGAAGAATGGGACTGTGGGGGAAAAAAGAGAACATTTGAATGGATAAATGGAGAGAGAGGAATGGAGGATGGGATACAAGCAGACGGAGGAAATGAGATGACAGGCAGGTTTGGATGCACTCTGATAAAGCTTTCAGAGGCTTACGCAGAGTGATGCTCCTCAGCTTTTAAGGTTACCCATACTAGCTATCACGTGCACTGTGTTCCACACTACACTCTTTCAAGATCCCTCACCTTTCCTTCTCATTTTGAGCATTGGTGACAAAGTGACATCTTTGGCCTTAAACAGGGCAAGAGTAGAGCAGGCCCTTTGATTAGTTTCTTCATGCTGAAGTATCAGCGTACACTTACTGATGACCCTATGCAGCCAAGAAGGTAGAGGATGTCACTACTGCTCTCAAGTGCACACGAGGAAATGACTCAGTGTTTACCCAATTACAATGGTATTTCCTTAAGCATCTCTTTAGAAAGGACATTTCTGACACATATAGTGTAAATGTAATAAATAAAATCTTCAGAAATGTTATATTTAAAAACAATACATGGCTGTTCAGAGGGCTAAGGGTGGGATGGGAGAGATATATTAGCCTACCCGCTGAAATGTGGAACAGATTGGTACTGAAAAAATCCACTCATTGCGATCCAGCAATCAATGAGAAATGAGTTAATAACTACTGCCCAGTTCCAGAGTCTCTGTAGCAAAATCCTCAAACAATGCTGTCTTTTGGTTGGAGGTAATAAAAATTAATGGGATACTCATCTTACCAGTGTATTAACAAAGGAATGATAGTCCAGGGTTAGGACGCTAGCCTGACACATGGAAAATGTGGATTCAGTTCCCAGCTCCATCCCCAACTTCCCTTGTGTGACTTTGGGCAAGGTCCTTAGAGTATCTGCCCTGCAGTTCCCCATCTCTAAAATGGGGATAATGATACTTTCTGACCTCACAGGGGTGCTAAGAGGATGGATACAGCAAAAGGTGTGAAGCACTTTGAGATCTACAGATGAAAGGCTCTGCATAAGAGACAGTTATTATTATAGTAACCAGGGCTGTCAGTTTGCCACCTTTTATCAGCACAAAATTCAATTTAAAAAAAAAAAAAGGAGATTTGGGAGAGAAGCGAGGCACGTCACCAACAGCACACTGGTAATGAGGGACTTGGGACAACTACCAAAAAAATAATGAATGCCAAATTCAAATGCCCTGGGAGAATCTGCTTCAATATAGCAAAAATAAATCCACTGATTCCAAACCCCTAGCTAGCACCTACCACTCCATACTGGAATCCGTATGGGGTATCAAACAATTAACATTCATATTTGAGGGGGACTGCAGCAGGATGCAGAAGCCAGGTGGGGCTACCTCCTGCTTAATTAGGGAAAAGGGGAGCCAGGTGGGCAGGAATACCAATGAACTGGAGTGAGGGCCAGCCTTGGGGACTGGGAGGTGAATAAAAGCTCCCAGGGAAGAAGCGAAGTGGGAAGTGAGGTGGAACAGCTAGATCCATAACTATGGTGGGGCCGACAGGGTAAAGCCCCAGGCGGCCTGGAACAGCTCAACGGAGCTGCTCTATTAAAGGGGTGGCTTTGCAGTGCTGGCTCTAAGTGCTGCTACTGGGAAGGGGCGCGTTCCAATCAGAATGCACTGCGGGTGGCAAAACACTGTGTTACGGCTCTGGAAACAGCCAGCCAAGTATAAGCTGCAGGCAACTGTGGGTGAGCTTCCCTTATGTGTGCTGAACTGGTGAAGCTCCTGGGGTTGTGTACCCTGTGGAACTGTATATAGTTTGTGGTGAACAATAAAAGGACCACTGGTGACACTAAAGCTGGGAGTCTGTGTATGCCTGGTAAGGACCAAAGAGCAGCAAAGTGGGGACAATGGTGTGAGACATCTACATGGACCATATCCTAAAAGAAATTTTTCCCAAATCACCTCTCCAAGCCTTGCAAATAGAGTGGCCACTGGTACATCCACAGAATACAGGATATTGCTGCCTGCAGTAGTGTGACAGTACTCTCTCACCCCTTCTAGTATCAGTCTGCGTCTCCTGCACTGAACAGTCTGTGAGGCCAGATCCTAGCTTGCATACCCCTGTCCCTGCCTGGACCAGTCTGCCTGCATGGGTCTGTCCCATCTGTGTCAGCCTGCCCCCGCTGGCATCACTCCACATGGAAGCACCCCCATCCCTTCCCTCTTCCTCTGTCCCCCACAGCCTTGCCAAGCTCCCAACAGATGAGGACTCGCCAACTCAAAGTGCCCCCAGACTCTGACAAAACAACAGATGTAAAACATGCAGGTAAATATCTTCTGATCGACAACATACCTTTCAAGATTCATAGATACTGCACATGTTATCGCAACATGTGGTAAAGCTTATCCAGTGCATCAAAATGCGTAGTAACAACTATGTTAGTGAAACAAAACAACCATTGTGCTCAAGTGAATTCACACAGAAAAATGATGTGGGATCGTTGTCTTTTATCACCTCCGGGTGAACACCTTTCACAAAGCAATCACTCTACATCTGATCTCTCAATATTTGTCCTCAGGGGAAACCTGCACAACACCTTCAAGAGGTGAGCCTGGAAATGTAAATTCATAACTCTGAGCACCAAACACCATGGATTTACTAAGGATTCTGGTTTTATGGCTCATTACAATAATTCATAACATCAGACTTCCTTCCTGCTACTCAAAAGTGCCCACTTCAAACACTTTGCATATTATAATCTAACCCCTAACTGCCAACTTCATTTCAAGTGACTGCCTTCAACATGTCTTACCCCTAATGCTTAAAAATCTGTCCCAACTTGTATTTAGCTCTGACATTCTGCTCTCTTCTTGGACCTAAAGAAGAAACCCATGTAGCTCAAAAGCTTGTAACCCTCCACCAACAGAAGCTAAATATATAAGAATTAAGAGAATGTGATGAGATTTGTATCTTATTAAAAAACACTGCACTGCCTTTATTATTTTTTCATGTTATGCATGTTATTCAAAATCTGCAGATCTATAGCAAAATATATAGGATGACTGGGTGTGTTAATGTCACTGCAACCTCATAAACCAAAAATCCATTGTGACTGAAGCAATATTTCAACCAACCTGATGCAATCCATTGTTAAAGTAGCAATATCTCAACCAATCTGATTCACAATTTAAAACTCAACCAACAAAAAGCTTCAGTCTGTCTTGTTCATAAGCTATTTGAACAAAGTAGCTGATTGCTGTGACAAATGCATGCCCTGTTACTGTGTACCTATAAAAACTTTACTGCAAATAATCCACAGAAAGGTGGCTGTCAAGTTGCCTTTCCTGTTGTAGATAGCACGTTTGATTACAACCCAGCTAAAACTGTCCTGAAGAACAGGATGAGAACCAGCCCTCAAGGTCAGACACACATTGGCAGGCAATCCGCCATAGGGTTCAGACAATTTCCGTCATCAGACAGCTGTATCATTCTCACCAGAGCCAACAATTGTTAAAATATCAGTAATCAGCAAAGTGTTAATGTTTCCACTGTAGGCAGACGGTGAGTGGTGCACAAAAGCCTAAAAGAGCTTTAGGCACTGCTGGATGATTATGCAGGGAAGCATAAACCTTTCAGGCCTAAATGACATCTAGAAAGGACAAAAGATGCAGCCTGGAACAAAAGTTAATTTGCTAAATCCAGACATATTTAGCTCAGCTATTAGTGTAAATACATGCATTGCAGTGAACATAAAATTTTTCCATTGCTGGAATAGTTTAAATTAAAGATAAACTGATACACTTTTCATTGGCTTAATAATTTTTAAAGTTATTTTCTTTTTTCCACTCCTGTGGGGATTCATTAGATTGTAAATATCATTTAAATGTAAATTTCAACACACAAACAAATGGGGTTATCCTACCTTGTACAACAACAAACTGGTTCTCTGACATGTCATGTAGTGTCTCCAGGCACACCATGAGTAAAATAGCAAAAATAAATCTATTGAATGTAGTGCTGAAAACAAAAGCAGTTTTCTTCAGCGGATAGCATTCTGCCAGTTGTCTTCTGCCAATACTCAAACATTGTAAGACATAAAATGGCCCTACTTAGTTAGACCAATGGTCCATCTAGCTCAGTATCCCCTCTTCTGATAGCGGCCAATCCACATGGTTCAGAGTGAGTGAAGAGAACAGGTAATCATAAAATGATACCCCCAACCTGTGGTAAACATCAATACTTGCCTATGCTGGCTAATACCCAGAGATGGACCTGTCTTTCATGAACTTATCTCGTTCTTTTTCACTAAAGATAAAGGTAGCACAGTACTGTTATATCAGTGCCAAGTATTAAAGTTTCATATGGAAACATATAGATATTTATTTTACACCCACATATAGATATTTATCTTACAACCATCACAGACTTCATCTGTGTACTTAAATAGAGTTGTAGAATGTATTAGGTCACAGCAGAATCTGACCTTTAAACTTTTTTAAAGTGTTCTCATTTTTTATCACTTTTCTGCCTTTAAATTCTATCCTAAAGCACCTAAACCCAGCTCAGAAATCTATCCACTTTACATACACAAATGACAAACTACAAGAGGAATAGCCCTGTTAGTCTGTGTACAGACTGTGTACAATCCCTGCATTTGACGAAGTGGGTTGGAGCCCACAAAAGCTTATGCACAAAAAAAATTGTTAGTTTTTATGATGCCACAGGACTCGCTGTTTTTGCTATATACAAATGAGTTCCTGAATTCTGCAAACAGCCAATTTCCATTGCCTACAATCTCCTCATAAAATATAAAATAACACAATGTTCTGCAAAACACCATGTAGCTTAGGCATCAATAAGAAACATGAAGCAACACATAATACAGAATAAAGGTATGGCCTAGGGCATAGTTACAGGTGGGCCCAGGTAGGCCACAGCCCACCCACTTGGCTGAGAGGTCCACCACTTTAACCTCCAACAGCAGCACAAACCTCGCTGGTGCTACTGTGGGGCTGCCCAGCAACTAGGAGCTGCAAGCAGGGTAGAGGCACCAGCACTGACACCTGCATCTCTGCTTCACTTGCGCTGCTGGGCCCTGCAGCTGCAAGTGGCCCTGAGGAGCTGATGCCTCCGCCCCCTGGCAGCTGCGGCTGCCATCTGCTGGCTGGCCCTGTGGCTGCGGCTGCAACATTCACACCACTGCCAGCCTGGTCATTGTGGCTCTCTCCATCCCCCACAGGGGGAGCTTCCAGTCACATGAACAGAAGTTGTCCTTCGCTGGGCCCACCCTGCACTTGCAGGGGCCCAGCCAGAAAAACAGGAGCTGGCTAATCATGAACCAACTACATAAGTCTTTGCTGGCTCTTCACAAATGATGATTTAGAGTCACTGTTAACTATGGTGATATCAAAAAGAAAGAGCTGGATATACACCTACACTATGGGTTAGCTTGAAGGGATTGTGTTTCTTATCAGTAAAGACTGGCAAATATTTATTTCACCATACGTAGGCAAACTAACAAATCTATAGATTTCCATCACTAAAAATCAAAATTTACAGACAAGCAATGTAAAAAAATGTTGCTTGACAAGTTATTAGAGTTTGATTAAAATTTTTTGCTTTGTATCTTTTGACATGGAATGTTTACCATTTATGTTTTAACAAGCATAAAGCTTTAACTTCTTGAATCTCAACATCATCTATCATTAAATATGTCTGACACCACCCATTTGTCTGCCTTTCAAAATCTCCCATAATTGTGAATGTTTAAATGTATTTAAAAAATTAAATGCTTAAAAGTAAACACTGATATTATCCATGAAAATTATAAAAAATAGTAACCAGCCACGGGATTGTTTTGACACAGTGCAATACTGGCTGGAAAGCAGTCAATCAATCTAAATAGTTTTGGACAGGGAGCATTAGACCTACTCTATGACTCTTTAATAATTATACTGCAGTTCTGGCTCTCACACATTCTTAGGCAAATGGCTTATGTTAGCTAGGATCATAATTAACACACCTTTATACACAGAATGAAAAGCAGTGTTATCCATGGAAGAATTCATCCAAACTCCAAAAAGAGAAATGCCACCAGGTTGAGTGCAAGGCCTTAAAATCTCAGCCAAATCTAATTGGCTCTGAAAGACACTGAACCAAAGGTGCCTATAGCTAGCACATGCAGAGACCTTTCATGTCTGTAGTTCAAAGTCAGAGTTTTATAGGTAATTTCTAGTCCAGTTCACTGTTTAGTTACAAAAGCAGAGCAAGTTCTATTTTCTTTCAATTCTGCTCTGTGCAACTGTGCTGAGGGGCAATGAGGATGTATTTAATCGGAGCAGCGGGGGCAGGGGAAAACCTGGCATATTCTGGTGCTTGGGTTTCACAATCAGTTTTTAAGCAGATGTTCTGTTGTCGTAAGACAGCTCATGCTGGTGGGTTGGGTACTGCTACAATGAATGGCCCAGGACACAGTGACAATTGTACAGGATTGATTAAACTTCCTGGATGACCTCATTCAAAGGGCTCTGCATATACCAGATAAGGATCAGACAGCTTTGGCAGAAAGCCTCAAAAGGGAAAGGAAAGGGAGGGAAGGGACTTTCCGTCAATGTGCACTTCTTTCTCCAGTTTGTGCTTCAGAGCACCTGCACTAACCAGACACAGTGCCAGCCCTTACGGGTGTTCTTACTACACTGAAACAAAGAGACACAAATGGATAGGAACAGAAGAGCACGGACAACCTTGTGACCTTATGGTGCTCTATGGAGCTGCATCCAACCCCCTCCTTCCTCAAGTATTTGGTTTAGCTTCACTAAATAATTTGCGCTTCTTGTCCAAGGCTCTCTAAAGTCTTTACAAGCACTAACTAAGTTCTACATCACTACTGAGGGGTAAGTAATGCAGTAGCATGTGCACAAAAGGCCAGATCCTGAAATCCTCTCTCACAACTGCTCTACAATAGAAAATTAAGTTAGCTTAATTATGTCACCCAGGGATGTTAAAAGTCCACTCCTGAATGGCATAGTTAAACCAATCTAACCCCAAATGCAGACAGAATTCTTTCCTTGAGCTAGCCACCATCTCTCAGGGAGGGGGATTACCCATGCTGATGGGAGAATCTCTCCCATCACTGTTGGCAGAATCTACACTGGGGCGCTATGGAGATGCAGCTGTACCGCTATGCACTTCAAGTGTAGACAAGACCTCAGACTTTAGATAGTCCTTACTCAGGTAAAACTGCAATTGGCATCAGGGGGAGTTTTGTCCAGGATGGAAGAAGATTTTGGGATACAATCTCTAGTATTTAGAATGTCCTCCAGTAGTCATTCTTAGTATGGGGAATGCCTGTTGGCCTACATTACCTAGAATCCTTAAGAGACATTGGCTGTGTCTGTTTGGAGAGCAAAGAATAAAGCACAGTGGATTGTTAGCAGTTCACCTTAATGGTCATTTTCTTTTAAAGAAAATTACATGCATATGCAAAACACTATGCTGCCAGGAAGTGAAACGTTATCTTCATTTTATTGCTGTACAGAAGGGTTAAATAACTTGCTCAAAGCCAAACAACCAGTCACTGATAGAGTAAAGCAGTGGTTCCCAACCTTTTCTCTGCTGTGGCACACCTTGATACCTTCAAATTTTTCGAGACACAGCACTATTAAAAAACTCATGAATATTTAAATTAACTTAATTACCTATGGATATTCATGAACCATGGCACAGTGTTTCAGAAATGCTCCTATGTGGGGTAGTAGGCGTAGCAGAACAAGGGTGGCAAAACCTCAGAGGTCAGGAGTCATGTGCAGTGGCAGGAGTGAGAATGGGGAGCAGAGACGGAGTGGCAAAAGAGGACAAGGGCAGCCATGTGGGGAACAGCACAAGGGTGGCAAGAAAGGATAAAGGAAGGGAGAACAAGAGTGGCTTTGTGTGGGATCACGGGGGCACCTGGGGAGTGGGAAGGTAGGGCATGGGAGCAAGGTGCAGCACTCACATTCCCCTTCTACTCCACAGTGGGTCCCTGCCACCCAGGGCAAATCCTCACCCCACTGCTGCTCCCTCCCACCCCAGTGGATCCCATCCTCCCCTCCCCCAGCCCCCTGCTGCCTGTGATGGACCCTCCCATCACTGCAGGGGCCAGAACTAAGCCTCCAGCCCACAGCTACACTCCCACAGACACAGCCAACCCACCCCCGGCTATACACACCCCCAACCAGCCAGCCACTTCACAAGCCCAGCTACACACCCTTTGCTACACATCCTCTCCCACCCACCTCAGCTACACACACACACTTGCCGGACACAACCCCCAGCAGCCCTCCCCACCCAAAGCCCTTACCTGGGCTGTTTGCAGGCTGCCTGAGACAAGCTGGTCTGCCCTGCCGGGGAGGATTCACACACTCCCAGCCTCCCACAGCTCTCTGCTGGCTGGGCTTAAGGTAGAGCCACCAGAACACTGGGTTCAGGCTGCTCCTGCTATTTTTAGGTGGACCCCCTGGAAATCCATGTTCCAGTGCCTTCCTCTATTTTTAGGAGGCAGGAATGCTGCTTGCCTGAAAATAGGGGGACCCAGTTCCAGTGCCTTCCCCCTTACTTTAACCCCTGCCTTTTCCCAGCCCTGCACAGCCCATGTGGCTGGGCTGAGCAGGGAGGGAGCTTTAACTCCAGCTCTCGCAGATGCTCATGGCACACTTTGGGTGTTGCTGCGGCACACCGGTTGGGAACCACTGGAGTAAAGAATAGAATCCAGGGTGAAATTTTGGCCCAACTGAAATCAATGGCAAAACTCACACTAAATTCTATAGGGCCAGGATTTTACTCTGATTTTGTGAGAAGATGTTCTATTTCTACTGACCATTATGACAAGACATTCAGCTACTTGCAATTTGTCTTGAAGGGAGATTTATATTATGTTTTTAAACATTGTTTAATAAAAGAGGTTCAATGTCCACTGCAGACTTCAAAACAAGAAAAAAATGTTTATATTTCCCCAGCTTTGTCATTCATATACTATTCATAGATCAAATCCTGCTTTCCTTAACACAATTCAAAAGTTAGGAGAAATTATCATTGCCTTCAACAAAAGTTAGTTTTCCTTACAAAGGATTACAGGATTTGACCCTGTAATTATTACAGTACTAAATTTAAATGGGGCTAACCATTTCCATGAAACTTGACGACTTGGGTCTAACCATCCCATGTTATTGTCTGTAAGACTTTTTATTTCAGAAGAATTAGTCTGTGGGCGAGCAAGAAGTTGTTTTGGCACAAGAATCTACTGTCCTTCAATATGACAAAAATGCCATTGTATGATTTCTTTTGACAAGTCTCCTAAGTCAATTAAAATGCAACATTTCAGTAATGAAACAGTGAGAAATTATCAATAGTACATTTTTATCCTTCAAACCATAAGATAATAGCATTCATGTCCCTACTTATTTGATAATAAAGAGTGTCATTGGAATAGAAAGTATCCAACATGTTTCCAGTTTTGAATATGTCAGAGTTATTTGCTCTACAAACGTTTTTAATTAAATTTAAATTAAATTAAAACATTTAATTTAATTAAAAGCACGCACACTGAAATGTCTGACTGGAGTTCGGCATGAGCTCAGACATTCTCTCTTATAATGGATGCTTACTGAAAAGTAATCAAGGAAAGTAAAAAAAATTGACAATGTTGAAACTGTAACTCATTTGTTAAAAGCAGTCTGCCAGAAGGCTCCATTCAGGCCCATCTCTAAAAGCATTAGAAATATTTCTCTTGCACTGAAAACCACCTGCATTTTAAACATCCTTAACTTTGCCAAAAGAAGACCACTTTGAGTTATATCAGTATGCCCAAATCCTTCAATCTTTGATTCAAGGGAGAACACTCCATCACCTTTAATAGGGATTTTGCCTCAGTGACTTTAACAAATGTCTTCCTTGAGTATGGACCACCAATTTCAACCCTAAATGCAACAGAGTTGGAGGCCTGAAAGCCTGGGTCAATAATATGTTCACAGAAATTCCAGTCAACCAAGGCAGAATGATTTAGCAAATTGTGTGTAATTTGTGGCTAGGGCGGATTTGGAAGACTAATTAAGCCATTAGGCAGAGCATACAAAGAAGCACAGGAAAGCAGAGGAAAGAGGGATGTTTCTTCATGTTACAGGAGCTAGACTCTCCAGGACTGCTAAATCAGAACTGTATATAGTGTGAAGGTGGTGGATCCTACGTGTAAATAAACAAGGTACATAACCAGCAGAAGTAGCTTGTGGACTTAGAATATAGGCAAGAGCCAGAGGGCCCTGATATACAATATAAATAAACAAATTAATTAGAAGTAGTAAAAATTCATGTAGATAGATTTTAGATATAACCAGCTTTGTCACCTCACGTACATTCGAAAAGATTCAGATAAAGTATGATCCCCAACAATTTCATCCTTCTAGAAGTTTTGGGAAAAAAGGCTGGTTAACTTTTTCCACTGATTTTTCTCTGATGAGCTCCATTGCCTTTCTAGGTGCCAGACTGACTGGCAGCAGGAAATACTGTAAATTGCACAAGGAAACCTATTCTTGTGAGATTTCCAGCCAAAATTTTGCAGAACTAAACAGTTCAGAAAAGCTTTAGATAATAGGCATCCAAACATTTCAATGCTTATCTGATCCAAACCAATGGTTCTGAGAATCTCCCCATCACCTATTTTACATAAATGTCCCCGCCAGAGCACCGATGCCCATCTCAAATTGTTTTGGATTCTTCCATGTGACTGCAGGATTACATGACATTCTTGAGCAGGATGGTTCTGTTGTTACCCTCCCGGCTACTGTAATCCTTCTCCTGGCTAGAAAGTAGTGCTGGTTAACTGGTTATAGCCAAACACCTTTTGCAGAAAATAGTGGTGGAAGGTGGCAGAGGTGAAAGGTAGAAAATTCTGATGTTTGCTGGGAAACTTAAGCAGTCAAATGTTAATGGAAAAATCTATCCTCCCTCTGAAGATTACATGCCTGAATCTTTTAGAAATGTTTCCTGTAAAACAGACCTTCTTTAGTGGGTGAAGCCCAAATGGAGAGCAGATAAGTCTCTCGCCTTGGCTGAGGCATCTAAGAGGATGATGGGATCTGCCAGAACAGTAGCATGCTACATAGCTCTCACTAGCTATGTCCACACTTAAAAAATCAATTCAAAGTAGTTAATTTGAAATAAATACTTTGAATTTAAATCAAAGCTGTTATTTCAAATTAGCATTAATTCAAAGTTGTTATTTAAAATTAGGAGTCAAGTGAAGACTCTCTTATTCAAAATAAAGTGGGCTTTACTAATTTGAACTAGAGAGTCTTCACTAGACTCTCTAATTCAGAATAAGGGAAGCCAGGCAAAAGAATAGGCAAATTAGTTCAAATTAAGCCTATTCCATGGCTTAGAATGGCTTAATTCGAACTAATAACTTTGAAGTAACCATTACTCAAAGTAAAAGGAGGTTTTATTATTTTGAATCAGCGGTTCCTTATTTCAAATTAAGGAACCATTTAATTTGATATAATAAAATGCCCCTGTGGCCAGGGAATAAGTTATTTCAAATTAAGCTTCCTTAGTTCGAAATAACTTGTAAGTGTGTAGACATATCCACTTTGAGTTACAAAGTCTGTATTACTAGGTGAGATTTCTGAGTTTTAGTCTACACTTAAACTTTTTGTCTGTATAGCTATTCTAGCATTGCTGTACCAGCAAAACCCTTCTAGTGTATGTAGGTGCACTTTTAGCTGGGGAAAAAAAGATGGCAGCTTTTCAGGTTCACCAGGTGAATTAAAGTATACTGGCAAATGCACATACATGTCCATACAACTGAGTCTACACTAGGGTTTTTGAAACATTGCAAAAAAAAAGTCTCACCCCTTACTGACATTGCTTTATCAGCAAAAGTTTGTAGTACAGATCTACCTGGAGACTGGACCCATTCCAAGGATTTCAAACTTACAGTGCCAGCAAAAAATCATCTGAAACATCTCTAGATTTTCTTGTTGGTTCAGGTTGTTTTGTTTTGTTTTAAATTGGCACAAAGATTTTTTTTTTTAACTGGAAAATCAATTCTCAGCCTCTCAACTTTACCTTATGTATATTTTAATATGTTAAATAACATATTACTAATAGGTAACACACTATGGCTGTGTTCACACAGCCCTCTTATTTCGAAACAACAGAGGTTGTTTCGAAATAAGATTTAGGCTGTTCACACGACACCCGGTTGTTTCGAAACAACGGGAACTGTTGTTTCGAAACAATGGCGTTGTTTTGAAACAAGTTAAACCCCATGTGGGGACGAAACAATTGTTTCGAAACAATTGTTTCAAAACAACGCCGTGCGAACATGTTGTTTCAAAACAACAGTGACTTGTTTCGAAATAACTGTTGCCTGAACCTGCTATTTCGCTTTGAGCTTTTTCCTTAATTCGAATTAACAAACTGTTAATTCGAATTAAGTCATTTCGAAATAAGGCGTTATTTCGATACCAGTTGTTTCGAAACAACCGTATCGAGATAACCCCCTGTGTGTGAACACAGCCTATTAGTTTGAGTAGATATCTTTTAGACCCAGAAAGCGGTATTCCAGTTCAGAACTAGCAATATCTAGCCTACCACTAAAAAGCTAAAAGAAAACTTTTAAACTGCTGTCATAAATGGGTGAGCATAGTCTCCCTAACAATTGTTATGACTGCCTAGATCTCTAACAAATGTCTCAGTTCACTATTGTTTCAAAGTGTCTATTTAGATAGACAGCAGTTATTTGATATGGCCCCTTTAAGATGGATAAATCAGAAACTGTTCAGAAAAAGAATGCATGGCCAGTTCTGTACTGGAGTTCAACAAGCATTAGTATGCTGGCCCAGTTCTCCAGGTGCAGTCTCTCCTTTGCGTGCTAAACTTGGAAAATAAAACATTCACTTTGGCATTTATCTAGCATTGTAAAAGGGGAACCCGCTTTCCATTAAAGTTCTTTCCTGGAATATTCACAGCACACTGGAAATCCCCTCTGAAGCCAGCTACACCAATTTAAAAGTTTTAGCCATACCATTCCATGACTAGTGCTATTCCCTTAGCACTAGGACATGTGACACTACATGTCAATCACTCTGCATCAGTGCCTCCACCTTCTTCCAAATGGCCCCATGTCCTGACCCAACTTTCCTGCTTCTTTTAAGGTTTATGGCATAATTCTTGCCTCAAATCATCAGTCTTATCTGTTCTGCTCCTTGGATATGCTGTAGTACCACAGCCAGGCAGAGAGAACCGAAGGGTGCATCTTTCCCAGAATGTTCTTTGCTCTCCAAAACACATGCCAGCCCTGCAGTTCTCTCCGTTGGCATGTGTGTCCTGCTGTAGAGGTATTAGTTCAGAACACTAAAACAAAGAGCAGCAGCAGGAGACACAAAAGGAAGCAGCCAGCCAAAGAGAGCCCAAATGGATTTTTTATTTTGCAGATCCTAGTCTTGTCAGCTTCTGTGAACTTTAACAAAACATCAGAGAAGCAGTTAGCCAGGGGGAAACACCTGCAGCCCCTTCTGGGGCCCTCAGCTTTGAGTTTGAACTTCTTTGTTTCTCTGCTTTCATGAGACTACATTAGTCAATAACATGCTGCCAATTTTAACAAGTAACTTCCAGTAAAATGAGGCCTCTTAGCCTGTGATAAACCTGATGTCACAAAGACGTATGTTCAGTACAGAGAAGGGTGTGAGGGACTGCAGGATCTATTCATTTGTTTTCACATTTAAACAAAATCCCTTCATCCATCAGCAGGGAAAGAACAATACTGTGCAAATAAGCTGGGCAAACCGACTCAATATGTAGGACTATTTTTCAGGAGCAGTGTGTAGAGCATACTCTTAGTATAGCCTATAGTTCACGTGGAGAAAGGGACTGTGTGAGAAGATATTATGGGGGGAGGGTGGTGATCTGAGAAGTCAGCCCAATGTTCCCTTCAATTTGACAGAAGAATTTTAACCAGAGCAGAACCCCCCTTGCCTACTCTAACATATCCCAGCTATTAATACAAGATTTCTACTGTAAACAAATAGAGAAACCATTTTACACATTCTGTCTCCTATGGGTACTTATCTCAGTAGCCGTTCTCCCTCTGGATATCTTCTCTAAGTCATGTTAGTTCTTCTGCAACCATTATTTCATTCATTAATTCCACAGATCATTCTGCCTTGTTTTAATCAGAGACTGGAGTGGGATGCTCTGACTGGGAAGGTCACAAAAAACAGAATATTTTAGACTTTTGGCTTTAAAATATGTGCATTTCAATACTTTTGTAGCCAGAGTCTAGTGAAGCAGCATCAAAGTGTTCTATTTTTTCTGTAGTAGATAAAACTGTACCTTTGGCTATATTCTGTTTCAACCCAGGAGCTTTGTGAGCTGTGAGAAATTTTTTTCTGAAATATAGTTTGAATTTTTTGGAAAGGTGGGGTTTTTTCTCCCCTTAAGCTATGTTTTGAGAACAGATGAATGGAAACTTCCAAAGGCCAGTAACAAAAGTAATTTAATATAGTGTATTCATTTCCTTTAAAATGATGATACTAATGATGTCCATCTGTTGCGACAGAGACCTGTTTTAACATCTTGAGTTTCACATAGCATGCACCTTCAGGGGCCATATTGGGACTACATGAACATTCAGTGAACCAGGGGAGCATGTAATAAATGTCCATGGGGTCATACTTATAGGCATACACCAGATGCCCTGGAATCCCAAATCAGTTATAAGATCTACATGTATGTTAATCATGCCACTCACTAACTTACTATGTCACTTCTGTGACAAAAAGGAATAAATTGAGTTCCTTTATTAGATGATTCCCAGGGGCCCAGGATTGGACAAGCAAAGGTGATTTAGTAACAAACTGAAGACCCATATTGTTCTAAAATATCTTATTAAACATCTGAATGACAGCCATTTCTGGAGACGCCTAACAGAATGTGGCTCATTTGCTGCCCGTCCCTTTCATATTTATTTTTGTTAAGTATCAACACAACAGTGATTCAAGCTTCTAGCAAATCTAATCCTTTGAATTCATTTTGTAGTCATCTTCTTACTAATATGACACCAAGCTGCAAATATGAACCACTAAGCTTTTCTCCTAGGGACTTAAAGGGGAGACAGACAAGAAAAATAAAGTTAAAAAGGAAATTTCTCACAAAATGGACTATTTTTTGCAATAGAATTTTTTTGCAACTATTTTTTTAAATCATTCCAGGAATCTGAATTAACTTAGTACAATATACAGTTAAAAATTAAGAGTGTTTTCACTTAATCAAATTCACCAGCAGTTCCCAACCTTTTTGACACCAGGGCCACAAATACCATTTTTATAACCCTAAGTCTATCAACTCGTAAAAAATGTATTGATGTATACACTATCAAGGACTACAAATCACTATATATTTAAACTAAACATTTTGATGCTACTGTGCTCATTTTCACATTCACTATTTCACACCTACAAGTTACTCACTCACAGACAAAGCCCTAGTGTAGATAAGCAACTGCCACGATACACCAAAGCACATGGCCTGGCAGCTAAGCCACGGTGGCTTGCCTGCTAATGACAGGCCAAACCAGAAGGCACATATTTATAGAGTCCTCCCCTCCTCAAGCATGGCAGCGGCCCCCCCCCCCCCCCCCGCTGGAGCCAAACCAAAGGAGTTCAACAAGGAGGCTACTGCTTTGCTGATCTCACATCCCCCTAGCATCAGGGAAACCATGTGCATCATATAGCCCTGGGTGCTCCACCTGGGTGCCTAAGCAGCTGCTCCCTTCTGCATCCAGGAAGACAGAAACCAGTGCTCCTCTCCATCTGGCACCATCAGGGACCCCAGCACCTAAGGAGCCATGCACAGTGCTGATCTCCCATCCCTTGGGTGCAGCAAGGAGCCTGCATTGGTTTTATAGCTGCATAGCAATGTGCTCCACCTGGGTCCTTAGGCAGCTGCTCCCTTCTGCGGCCAGTAGGAAGGGAGTGGTAAGCTGCTTTAAAAGGACCCTGTGGAGCACTTTTGGCCCCTGCACCATGAGCTGAGAACCACACATTCCCAGATGAGGAGGTGGGAAGCTATATATCTCCCAGTGCCAGCACAGTCTCCCTGTGTAACCAGCCCCATCATCTCCTTCGGTTTTTCACCTGAGAGAAGTGGGTTGGGGTAGAGCTTCATGTTTTAGTCAGGTATAACACCCTGCTGGGATGTGTCTGCTTTGCAGCTGGAAGTGAGCTTCCTGGCCCAGACTAGACAGACTTGTGCCAGCAGTCGCAGAATTGGAATGGTGGGTTACTTACTAGTAACCGTCCTTCTTCGAGATGTGCTGCTTGGATTCATTCAGTAATAGGTGTGTTCATGCTGCAGCACACGATTGGTCAGAAACTTTTTTGCCCTAGCCTGTCAGAAGAGGGTTGGCGGCCACAGCCCACTGGCCACCCCGTGGCTATATACGTGGCCACCACCCAGCCCATCCTCAGGCCCTAAACATCGCCAACTCCGAGTTGTTGGGATGGTGGCAGGGTTGTGAATGAATCCGAGCAGCCCATCTCAAAGAATGACAGTTAGTGGTAAGTAACCCACGGTTCTTCTTTGAGCGCTGCTCGGATACATTCAGTAATAGGTGACTGCTAGCCATGCTGATGGATGGTGGGTGGAGTTGGATCTTTCCTGCCTCCAGCACTGCCACTCCCCTTATGGGCCAGCCACCCAGGTGAAGAAGGCCCATAGGAAGTACGTAAAGTACCTCCATAAGGGCCCAAGGCCCAAGTAGAGGGAAACCATCAGGTAGGATGGCCTGGCCTAAGAGGAAAAAATAAGGCCTATGTTTCTCAATTGTTACTTGTTCTGCAACAACAGGAGTCAAGGAGGCCTAAAGTCACCTTATCATACAAAAAACGAAAACACGACTACCGATCCAAGATCGGTGAGGCACCTTCATGTGAGGACATAAGCAGTTTATTGCACGCACCTGTCAAGGCATTGGGACTGGGTAAATTCTCTGGCCTCCAGCCTATGATAACTCCCTTAGCAGATGATGGGGAGTTAATGTGACCTCAGAGAAAAACTCAACCTGCTAGTGGCCAATATATGAAGGCAGAAAAAGGAAGCGCAAAGGGAATAAAACCCCTTGCT
Organism: Podocnemis expansa; assembly: GCA_007922195.1. Classification (NCBI taxonomy): domain Eukaryota; kingdom Metazoa; phylum Chordata; order Testudines; family Podocnemididae; genus Podocnemis; species Podocnemis expansa. Next base: position 18,013,908 of record ML681964.1, on the reverse strand, counting down.
AGTCCAGCTAAGGGAGCAAGTCACAAGGAGGTATGAAAACGATACACAACCCCCTAAGTAAGACGTGGTTCCTCAGTGGCCCACCTAGAGTGGCATACGGTGCCGATGGTGCCCCTTCAGAGGCCTACATGTAGACGTGGTTCTCAACAAATGAAGAGGAAAGGGAACCCAAGGCCATCAACATCAAATGCGTCACCAGGTGAGACGTTGAATTTCCACCTTAGGGTGGGGACAGGAAGGGGACCCTTAAGTCTAGGTACAACGTGAAAAGGAAAGAAGAGAGGTCAACTCCCTTAGATAAAAGTTAGGGGTAAGGATACATCACTGTGATGAGGTGCACCCCCCTCTTTTCCTTTTTTTTAACCAAGGATGCAGTAACTAGGGGAGTGAGTAGGAAGAAAACCATTGACAAAGGGTCAAAATCCCCTTGACACATATGGTATATGTGTTTCCACAGCATGGGGCAGAGGGTGAGCCAGGAAAGAGTGTGAATCTCTGGCCCCGGTGGGGAGAGACTCTTGAAGAGTGGTAGAGTCTGATGGAAGATTGGTTACTAGCTCCATTAATTACCTTGGAGTGAGAGGCAAAGCAACAGAAGGTGACCCTGGCACTACAAGTATGCCAAGGGCAGGAGGTTAACAACGAAGGGGCAGGAAGAAAAGGAGCAGGTCTGTTGACCATCCCACCAGGGATGGACAAACCCCGGAAAAAAAAGGAAGAAAAACTATTGGGAAAGGAGGTGGGGAGAAAATGGGCCACCAACTGTGGTAACACGTAGCTGGGATAAAAAAATTGCCATCAATCAAAGGCTTACTAATGACCCTCGAGGAAATGGTTAGTGAATAGGATAGCGCTGGCATAATACCAAAGGGGGCCCTCTGAACCACGAGATGGGTTCAGGGGTGAAATAGGGAAGGATCAAATCCGTAGGTAGGTGGGAACTTATTCCTATGCCAGAAAAGAGGGGCCACCTAAGGAACTACCCAGGTCTAATTATGAGGAACCCGGCGGAGTCCCAAGTGGTACTGAATCTGTTCCGTCAGTGAGTGGAACAAGACTAGCACGCCAATGCATTCTCGTACCCTTAGGAGGGCACTCCAGAAGGCCCTTGAGTCACCTCCCTTAATTCACCATCCACTGTAGTAATATACAACCTGTCCTGTACCCAACGGTTTGAGGTTGCGTAGTTAGCAAAGCAAAGAGGGTTTGGTTCCCACAGAAGAGGTTGAGGTTTCCTCTTGTAAGTGGGGAGAAAGAGGAAAGCAAGAAAGCAATTCTACGGTGGTGAGGAGTCTTCAAGTGTGCTAGCACAAGGGACTGGAGACAGCCTGACCAGAGAAGGAGAGGTACAACTGTGTTAGAGGGTTGTCCACCTGTGAGGATGAAGAGAGCATGTGCACCCAGGGAATTTCCCACTTGGATGAGTATCAGCTACTGTTTGTCAATCCTCAATTCAAAGCCCAAGACCAGGTGTAATGAAGTTGACGAGGCCTCATGAACCTGAGGCAAAAAACCCCAGCTGGCCTAGAAAAGGGAGAGGAAATAAGAGCACAAGGCCCACGCTTATGATAGGCCGCTTAGTAGGGAATGTTTCCATTTCCCTTATTATTATTGCTATTATTATTTTGAACAGATGAGGATCACCTAAGGTGCAAACAATGTCAGTTCCTGGTGTCCAGGACTCATCAAACTACGTGGGGGGGGGGGGCCAACCTTCGAGAAGGGACTGCATAGTGAACTGTCCTGGACCTCGCATAATCATAGGAAGAGGAACGGGTCAAAGCACCTGATACAGGGCTCAGAGCCACAGCCAAGAGATCAAGCGTCTGCTTTCCTACCAACTGACCATGGAAGTTGGGAGCACCCTCCAGGGAAAAAAGAGGGAGGGATGGTTTTGAAACCATTGGGAGATGGATCCCAGATGGTCATTCAGGGTGTGTGGAAGTGCCAAGAATTTGGTCCTACTGCCTTCACGCATACAACCCCTCGCATGGTGTGATGACAGCGCTTTCTGTTATGGGGCAGAGAAGAGGAGGTGATGGGAGGGATCCTCCAGTCCTGACCCCAGAGAACCTGAACCAAAGAGTAGCTTTGTTCAAGAAAATAGGAAGGCTACCTGGGTGTTAAGCCTAACGTGACTTTGAAAAGAGAAAACAGAAACTGGCACCGGTTGTGGGGAGGCAAGGGGGGGGGCTTCCCCTGCAGGTGGGACTCCTTAGGGATCCCAATGGGACCACCAGGTGATTCTTGTGGGAGAAAGAGGTAGTACCCCGCAATGGGATCCTATCTTGGGGCCCCACACAAGGTGGGTGGGTTTTCTCCTGGTACTCCCAGCAGGCCAGGTACTGTTGTTCTGAGACGGGGAATAGTTGGTAACCCTGGTTTGATGTTAGGGCCACTGGCCCATCAACTAAGGGAGTGATAGAATTCCAAATCTTTATGGACCTGGTGGAACAATTCAGGGAGGCGTAAAAGGGATGTTAAAAAACCCCTTACGGGCTAGGGGAATGGGTAGTGGGTCAGGAAGGCAGTAGGCCTAAGTATTTTACATCCCCCCCCAGCGGTTCTGGGCACTACGGAGCATGGCATCCATCTTGGCTGGGAAGAGAGACTCACCTTCAAATGAAAGGTCGAGTATGACCTGCTCGGAGGAGGGAAGCACCCTGGCCTCCCTGAGCCAGGCCTCCCGCCGAAGGGCCACAGCTGAGGCTACACTGTGGGATGCAGTGTCTACGGCATCCCAAGCCAATAGCAGCAGGTCTCGGGACGCTATTCTGTCCTCCTCAAGGAAGACATCATAGTCCCCCCTATTCTCATGGGAGTAGGTGTCTAAATTTGTTCATGGAATCTCACACACCCATTATGTATCGGGCTACCGGGGCCTGGTTATTGGCTACCAGCTGCTGGAAGGTGGAGGAAGAATAGGAAAATCTGTAGCTGGTACCTGGTATTTGTGACCCACCGTGTCTGATATGGGGGCAATGGACCCAGGGGTTTGCCAGCATGACATGGCCAGATCCTGTACACTAGGATGAAGGGGAATTTTTACAGGGTTGGCAGAGGTAAACACCGGGCTGAACAAGATGTCTGTTGGCGCCGTGGGGGATTGAGTCTTCAATCCCACATGAGCGCAAACATGGTGAAGGAGTTTGAAGGGCGCCGTGAGATCCCCATTGTAGGAACGGAGCATGGTATTCAGGGCCCTGTCCAGTGCTGGAGGAGACAGTGTTGAGCTGGAGGAAGCAGTACTGCAGGGACTCCTTGGAGTTTCTTGCAGAGACCATTTGTGAAGCCAGTACCTATAGTGGGAGGGTACCAAAGGGCGTGGATGGGGCTGTTTACTTCTGTTTGAGATGCTGTCCTCTAGGCTTGGTGAACGGGAAACCTCCCAGGACCACGTCTTCAGTGCCAGCGAAGGCAAAGATATACAGTGCTGAGAAGACTTGACGGTACCGGGGCCCTCCTGTGTGGCTGGCTCCAGCATCAGGGAACTCAGCGCTGAGTTCGGTGACAGTGTCCACGGCCACATTTGGGGTGAACAGGCTCCCCGTGGCGAGGGCCAGTTTACCACTTTTCTTGGGGAGCACCAGGGTGGGAGATGTTGGCAGGAGGAGAAGTGTCTTCTCTGCCTCAAAAACCTCTAGCATGGTAGGGGCCGGCACTGACTCCTGCCAGTCCCACAGTGAGCCCCAGGTGGGGGACCTAGATCGGTGCTGACACTTCGGTACCGACACTGGTACCAAGCTCGTTTTCTTTCCCTCTCTAGGAGAGTGATGCTAGGAGGGCCCCAGTGCTGAACCAGCATGTGGTTCTGAAGAGGGCCCTGAAGCTTCGGGGGCAGGCTGTCACACTTGCCCTGAGGCCAACATGCAGGGCCTTTGGGCTCTGTCTTTGATAGTCCGTAGTCTGAAGGACCAACAGTCAGAGCAAGTGGTGACCAGATGGGCTTTGCCCAGGCACCAGAGGCGCGTCTCGTGGGAGTCATCCCACAGGAAGGCCTTGCCACAAGCTGCACAAGGTTTAAACCCTGGCATGGCAGGTGGTGGGAAGGAGCAATGTTCCTGCTCCGAGGTAGTACACTCACTGGAAGTAGCACTCTTCTGTGGAACGACGCCCACAAAAAGGTGTTCCCAGTTGAGCAGGAGGCTCATACATGTAGAGACAGGCTGCTTGAGTGATCACAAGAAGTGGGCTGTTCAGCAAACTGTCACTGAGGGTGGAAAAAATGGAACTGAGGAGGGGGCAGGTGGCAGCCATATATATAGCCATGAGGGGGCAGTGGCTGCCCACCCTCTTCTGACAGGCTAGGGCAAAAAGGTTTCCAACCAATTGTGCGCTGTGACATGGATATGCCCATTACTGAATGTATCCAAGCAGCTCTTGAAGAAGAATTAGTGCTACAAACTGCAATGTAATGTTATGGCTCAGGCTGCAGCTACACTGTACATATAGCTTGACTTCTCTATTTGGGGGGCAGCTCCAGTCAGGCCAATAGAGCCATACATGTTGGGGCAAATCCATACCTGCCTGAAGTTTTCATTTTGGGGTCAGGGAACACATCCCTGCTCTCCCATCCCCCTAACTACACATGGCTGCAGCTTAGTCTCAAATCTAGGGGAGAAACGGGCTTGAGAGCCCCAGTGCAGCCCAAGTCACAAACATCCACACGACTATTTTTAGCTCGCTAGCTCAAGCACTACTAGTACGAGTGTGTCTACTCAGACTGGGGGACTTGCTCCTGGCTGCAGTGTCGACATACCAGCAGTGGCCCAAGGGGCCCCTCAGTGGAGGAGAAGTTGTGACTATATACCCCTCAATCTTCCCTCCCCAGTACCTTTCTACTGCTGGAGTCTTGAGCGTTGGATTATACTGACAGCAGCTGATGTGAACCCAGACTGAATTCAGCACACAACATTAGGCACCCTCAACCAGGTTTTGAGCCCCCTGTGTCAAACTATCAGGTTCTTGGACCCTGCCTGATAGGCAGGGTTACTCTGCTGATTCAGGCTGGCAGTCAGATCAGGTGGAGCTCATTACCTCTGATTTATTGGAAAGATGGAGGAGGCACTGAGGCAGAGTGATTGATGCATAATGTCACATGGTCTAGGACTAAGGGAATGGCACTAGTCATGGCATGCTGTGACTCTGGTGGTAGAAGTAGCTTGGTGGCACCACATCTCCTTCTGAACGGGCTTGTGCGCCACTAGTGACCTGCGTGCCAGGGTCTGCTGACTTTTGCCTTAGGTAGAACACACATGAAACAAAATAGCTGAGGTCTCAGCCCAGCTTCAAGCACCTGTTTATCTACATCATAAAACCATCCATAGTTCAGGACTTTTGCCAAGAATGTCTAGGACTGTAGCTAATTAGGGTTAAGAAAAGGTGTTATTAACTGTGTGGGGAAGGTTACCTAGATACGTAGCAATAAGGTACGAATTTTCAACAGTGAGAGGTTAACTATTAAAACAACTGACCTAGCATTGTGGTAAATTCTTTGCCAACTGAACTCTTTAAATCAAGAGTGGATATTTTTCTTAAGGACATAATCTAGTTCTAAAGCATATATTGAAGTTATGGGTGATGCAGGAATTAGTGGGTGAGGGTTTATGGCCTCTGTTATGCACAATGTCACAGATGATCACAACAGTTACTTCTGGCCTTGAATTGACTTCTACACCCTGTTTAGATGTAGCCAGTTTTGTTGCGCTTGTCTACCCTAGGCACATGACACATTGACTGCAGTTGTTAACAATGGGTTCCTCCTTTTACTGATATTTTAAAATGGTTTAGATGGGGCATGACCTATTTCCAATACAGTTCTTGAGGACATCATGATTCACCAGGATTCTATCACAGTTTCTGTAATGGCATTGAAATGGATTATGTCCTGTTTAGCAGCTAAATATTCTCCTTGATGATCTGGAGCAAAGGAGATCTGTTATTGACAACTGTCCTCAACACGATGAAAATGTTTCTAGTGTGGATGAAGTAAGAGCTTTGTTTACACTAGAGCACTCCATGACTTGTATTTGACAAAATTGTTTGGTCTCTCAATGGACAAATGGACAAAGTATATCTGCTGAATCATAACAGAATCACATTAAGTGTATCTACCTGAATCGCATGTGCTTTTGCCTTGCATTTACACTAGCATTCTAAACCAACTAAACCATTTGGGATATTTGGTCCTAGTAAAACTCCCATAAGTAGTGCATTCTGGGTTATTTTCAATAACCATTCTTTGGGGCTGAGGGGAACTGTGGGAGCAGGGCCTTCCACTGGGTAGGGGCCTTCCCATACAATGCAGTTATGTAAGTAACTAAGCTGTGAATGGTGGTTTAAAGCATGCTACCAAATAATCTGTATTTCTCCAACTTATAAAGTCTGCACCAGACTCAACCCTTCCATGCACCTCATGTGGTCATTCACATCCATGCAAAGGCAATACAAAGAGAATGTAAACTATGGACAAATTTGTCACACATTAATTTGCATTAATGTGTTTCACCTACTTTGCACAAGTGCTATGATACTTGACACAAAGTAATGGCAAATCAGGCCCCTAATGTGCACGGTGCAGTTTAAGCCTGCTTTACTGTACATTTCCAATAAGTGACTATCACGGATTGACACACACAATTGTAGACTGGCCTAGAAAGATGTACTGTGGAGATCTGAATGTTGTTTTTGCAGAACTCCAGCCTGATAGAATTTGCAGGTGAAAAGTATTTAAATATGCACCTTCAAATATGGCAGTAGATATGAATCTCATTCCACAAACTGCATTCAGTGAAATTGGAATATGGTCCAATCAGTGTGCAGAGTAAAAAAATAGTTGCTAATGAGATGAAACAGGCTTCTAAACTTAGCAATAAGAAGCTCTGTAACTAACAGAGCGCTGACTTTTCATCTTAGGTGATCAATCTTTGTAACATTTCAAACTCTTTGTTCTACATTTAAATATTTTAATATTAATATATTCTAATACAGTGTCAAGTGAATAATGAATGATAGCTAAGTGCAGTTTTAAAAAACCCAAGCTCACACATATGATCAGCCTGACCTAGTTTTTCCAAGAATACAGAGGAAACATTACAGAATACCAGGAAGCCCCATTTATCCTCTTGGGGTTTATGATGCTGGCAGACCAGGTGCCAGCTCATGCCAAGGCCCCAGATCTCACTGAACACTGACAAATGTATAGCTGAAAACCAGTCTGGCTCACCTGTGTGTTCATATAGATAAAATAGATAGTAGTAGTACAAAAATGTGTTGAGAGTTTAGACTATAGGGATTGCTTGTAGGATACTGCATGTATTAACCATGTAATTATAATATCTGTACCTCAACTCAATACCTGAATTTCTTCCTGTGAGGTATCCTCAATCACTTTTATTCCTCCCTCAGGGTAGTGATGGAACCCCAGCTAGGATATCAGCTAGAACTGGGACAGAATCCCCTTTAATGGCTGGCGGTGCAGTCAGAGGCACGTGCACACAAACCTCTTGCCTTTCAGGACTCAGAACCTGAGCTTACTTTAAAAGGGTAATATCTTTAATTATAAGAACACAGAAAGTTGCCTCTCTGGGATTTAACTTAGGTAGTTACAGGCTAATGGGAGGAGGTACACGTGCTCAGCACAGAGAACTACAAAAACAAACCAAAAATAAATACCCTGACTGCCTCTAAGTAAACATTCTCTGTTCTACCCATGTCTTGTCAGTTACAAACTGAGCTTATCTTTGGCAATGATATTGCTGGATCCTTCTTCAGGCCTTTCTACCTGGCCTCCTCCTGATCCTTCCAGGAGCTCTGCTATCACCAAACAGGAACAGGCAAGGCTGCTGGTCCAATTAAAAAACCTGTGCTTTGTTCCTATTGGCTGCCCTGGGACTCACTGACCAGGGTGTTAACCCTTCCTCCCCAAGGTTACTACAGTACTATTGAATCTCAACTAGCCATTGTGGAACAAAGATTTTGTTTATTGCTTCCCCCACCCATGAAGAGGTTACATGCAAAATTGCTCATCAACATGGACTCTAAGGCTACGTCTACACTGCTAATTAGTCCAGACTAATTTGGCCCATGGCCACACTAGGCTTTGCCTAGTCTGAACTAAGAAATTTCTTAGCTTGGACTAGGGAAAGCTTAGTCCAAACTAGCAAGACTTGATCGTTAGTTCAGACTTCCATGCTTAGTTCGAACTAAGCACGGGCAAGACCCGAAGTAATAGCTAGTTCAGACTAAAGAAGTTTGAACTAGCCAGTTCATTCAAACTAGCTAAGTATTCTAGTTTGAACTAAAACTTTAATTTGAACTTGAATGGGCTGCTAGTTCAAATTAAAAAGTCTGGGTGAGTTCAAATTAGCCCGAGGTTAGTTTGGACTAACCTTGGACTTTAGTTCGGACTTGCAACTCCAAACTAAAATTCTAGATGCAGATATAGCCTAAGAGATGGATTACATACATCCCCAACCAGAAGGAATCGAGATCTCTATATGACATTTGGACACTAAGAACAAGACTACAGTGCAAAATTAAGTCAACTTAACTTACATTGGGTCAGTCACCATCATAATTAAATTGCTTTTGCATATCCACGTGTCCTCATCCAGGATTGGCAGTTAAATAGATGAAAGCTATCTGGGGCATTATGAGATGGCTTCTGAAATGCAACAACAGTCAATCTAAGCAACATATTGTCCATACAAATATTGCATCAACCTACCAACATCAACCTAAGCACTGCACCTCTTCTGGAGGTGGAATTGTGTCACTGTGGTGACTGAGTTACATAGATGGGATCTACCTTTTCACGTAGATGCTTACAGAATTAAGTCAATGTAAGCTACTTTACCTGGATCTAACTTTGTAATGTAGGCCTTGGCTAAGGTGAAAATATTCTTAAACATAGGTAAGACAGCCCTAGGACGAACCTGGCTTAACTCTAATGGACATACAGTATAGAGCTGGTCTATTCCAGCATCTCTATCACTGTCTGAAACTGAAGACTGAAACTCTTTTATGTGTGTATTACTATCTGTTTCAACATTTTAAATAACTAATTTCTTTTTTTCTAATTGATAAACCTTCAGTTAGTTTATTACAGGATTAGCTATGACTGTCGGTTTTGGTTCAAGATCACAGTCATACATTGACCTGCAATAAGTGACTGGTCCTTTGGGGCACTGGCCTAACCTGAATATTTTATGATCTTTTGGTAAAGTGACCATCTATCACAGATTCAAACGTGCTTGGGTAGCAAGATGGATTGGAATGCCCAGGAGGACTGCCTGTAACTCCAGGTTAAGGCCATGTAGTGCTTGAGAAGTTTACACTTATTACTTGACTGCTGACATCTATAGCATTCATAGCATAGGTGACAGCAGGGCTTTTTTCCAGTGATGGGGGCACATGTGAAGGCACCCTGCTGGCAGGAGCTGCCATGGCAGTGATCATCAGTGATGCCACTGAAACACTCTGTGGCAGCTGCAAGCTTCAGCAGCAGGGCGTGGGGTGGGAAGTGGTGGGGGCTGGCAACAGCAGGCAAGGGTCAGGTAAACTGGTGGTAGGAGTCAGGGGAGGTGGCAGCAGGGGTCAGGGGAAATAGTGGAGGACTGTTAAGATAGTAGGGTGGGGAAAGGGGGAATGGGGTGTGTGTGTCATCTCTACCCCATAAACCCCCTGCGGTGACTAGGCGCCTCAGCAGCAGGAAGCTTTCTGCAGCAAATGGGATCAACCTGGAAAAAAATGCCACTGGAACTTCTGGCAGCAGCTTCTTCCACCAACAGTGGTGGTGCCTGTTTTCTGTGCCACTGCCAAAAGTGCCAGCAGCAGCAATTCTTTTCAGCAGCAGGAGGGGCTGTGTTGACACAGTTGACCTTGCTGCCAACTGTATCATGAAAGAGAAAAAAATTGTGAAAGCTTTGTTTAAACCACCCTTATCACCACATATTTGAGTAATTGCCCTAGCTGCCATGGATTAAAACTGTGTTGAGCTGTAGTATATTGATAGCTACAACAAGCACTTTGTAAAGTATATTTTAATACGGTTTAATAAAGGGTTAACTCTTCTACACATTATAAGCCTGATTCTCATTCGCCTTGTGTAACCTGCTAGGGTGGGCTCAAATGCATTCACCTGCCCCTCTCCAGTGCCCCACAGAGAAACCTCTGCAGAAAGCAGCTGGAGAGCCAGGATCCAGTCTGTTCAGGACTCACAGCAAAGACTGCTCAGAGTTCCCATCCCTCATTAAACTACTATTCAGCATAAACATACAATGAACTTTATTAACTAAACAAACCTTATCCCAAGGAACCATAATACATTTAAACAAAAACAGTAAGAAACCCAGGAGTCCCAATGTTCAAGTGGAGTCACCCATATCTCAATTGTAGTCTTTTAAGTGCTTGAGGCTTAAATGAAGAAGGAAAGCAATTCTCATCCTCTCTAGCTGCAGGAATCTTCAGGCAGATGCCACGCAGTCCTTTCTTCCTCCTGTGTAGGCAGCACCATGCAATCAGGTCACTGGCCATCCAACTCTCGGTTCCACTGCAGACAACTCCCCTGCAAAGCAGTCCAAAGCAGGGAGAAAACATCTTGCAGTCCCCTCCTGCTCAGCTCCTTTCACTGAGTCCCTTAGCAGATGTACTCTGCAGCTCTCTGTTTGCTCCTCTCCAGATGGCTCCTCTCAGGCTTCTCCCTGGGCATGCAACTCCAACACAATAAAACTTGTGGAGCATGCTCAATGTACTCCCACACCCTCTCACCAGAATGTTCTGGTTTCTGGGCTGCAAAATCTGCCCAGCAATGTAACCCAGCCATAAGGGATCCCTGAAAGAGATTGCACCTTTTTAGGCACATGGGTTACACTTGCACTTTGTTTATCTATTTATACCAGTGCATGCATCTAGCTACCCCAATGCGTAGAGAATCCTGATTTGGTAACATTTTGAATTCACATTGCACAGCCATAAATTGATTACATGAAGTACAAAACAATAGAGAGGGTCCCCTGATTTAAAACAAGTGCTAGTTACTATTAGACTCATAGAATCATAGCATTGGAAGGGACCCCACGAGGTCATCTAGTCCAACCCCCTGCCAAAAAAAGCAGGACCACTCCCACTAGATTATCCCAGCCAGGGTTTTGTCCAGCTGGGCCTTGAACACCTCCAAAGATGGAGATTCCACCACTACCCTAGGTAGCTTATTCCATGCTTCACCACTCACCTAGTAAGAAAGTTTTTCCTAATATCCAGCCTGGACCTCCCCAGCTGTAACTTGAAACCATTGCTCCTCGTTCTGTCCTCTGGTACTACTGAGAAGAGTCAAGCTCCATCCTCCTTAGAGCAACCCTTCAAGTAGCTGAAGGTTGCTATCAAATCCCCCCTCAGTCTTCTCTTCTGCGGGCTAAATAAGCCTAGTTCCTTCAGCCTTTCTTCATAGGGCTTGTGCTCCAGCCCTTTGATCATTTTTGTTGCCCTCCACTGGGCTCTCTCTAATTTGTCCATGTCCTTTTTGTAGTGGGGAGCCCAAAACTGGACACAGTATTCCAGATGCAGCCTCACCAGTGCAGAATAGAGGGGAATGATCACATCCCTCAGTCTGCTGGCAATACTTCTTCTGATGCAGCCCAGTATGCCATTGGCCTTTTTGGCAGCAAGCGCACATTGCTGACTCATATCCAGCTTCTTATCCACCATGACTCCCAGGTCCTTTTCTCCAGTGCTATTTAGCTGATCACTTCCCAGCCTGTAGCAGTACATGGGTTTTTTTCATCCCAAGTGCAGGATTTTGCACTTGTCCTTGCTGAACCTCATGAGATTTCTATTGGCCCACTGCTCTAATTTGTCTAGGTCTCCCTGAATCCTGTCCCTGCCCTCCAGGGTGTCTACCATTCCCCCCAGTTTGGTATCATCCGCAAACGTACTAAGTGTACAATCTATCCCATCATCCAGATCATTAATGAAGATGTTGAACAGAACTGGCCCCAGGACCGATCCCTGGGGCACACCACTCGTTACTGGTTGCCAACTTGACATGGAGCCATTGATTCCTACACGCTGAAACTGTTGATCTAGACAGTTTTCTATCCACCTTGGTCAAGGCGACAGTAGTTAAGCCATTTGTAATGGGAGCAGGAAGAGGATATCAGCTCTTAGAAATGCTGTGGTATAAAAACAGTAGGTTTTGGACATTGGTTCAGTGGAAATACATTTCACCAATTAACTAGTTTTAACTTATGCTACAAAGGATAGTTACAAGAGTTAAAAAATAAACTACCATCTTTCTTTCTCAGCCTTTCCTAGCAGATATGCATAGTAAGAATCTATTTATTTAAGGAGCATGGAAGAAAGGCGTAAGAGATAGAAGGATATTGTGTTTGCAAGTGAGAAGAGCTGTTGAGGGAAATCTAAGCAGAAAAAATGAGTTCTGGACATAGCCAATGTGAGCACTCTCACCTGTTCAAGTAGCAAGTTTCACAAGAGCTGCATTTAGACAGCAGAAATTTTTGTCTCCTGTACTCACTACCTTGCCCCATTTGTTAAGATGCTTAATTGTTTCAGTGGAATATAGCTGTTAGAGGAGGTCAGCGTGGGGGAGGTGCTATCAGGTAATTAGGATTTCCATGAAGGACACTAAAATATTAGTGTGTTATCCTAGGAGGAGGGACTAGTGCTTCTTGTTCGGCAGATACAAGTAATCTCTGAAACAAAATAAATTCCTTGCAGCAAGAACATTGGTTTCTGTGTTTCAGTGGAGATGGTCTAGGTGTATTGTTTAAGAAGTTCTTTTGTTCTGAACTCTAATCAGAAACCAGCATCCCTTTAAGGCAGTGGCACAGTTTTGTAGAAATGGTGGGTTACTTACCAGTAACCATCCTTCTTCAAGATGGGCTGCTTGGATTCATTTCTATGTGACCCAGTACACAACTGGCCGGAACTTCTTTTAGCCTTAGCCTGCCAGGACAGGGCTGGCAGCCACCGTCCCCTGGCCGTATATGTGGCCCCAGCCCTGCTTCTCCCCAGGCCCCATTAGTCGCTAACTCCAAGTAGTGGGGATGGCGGGAGGGCTCTGAATGAATCCAAGCAGCCCATCTCAAAGAAGGACAGTTACTGGTAAGTAACCCATCGTTCTTCTTCAAGCGCTGCTCAGATACATTCAGTATCAGGTGACTGCTAGCTATACTCTGGAAGGTGGGCCGAGTTAGAACCTTATCTGCTGTCAGCACGCCTACCCACAAACAGCACAGCACCCAAAATTGGGTGAAGAAGCAGTGGGCCGCCAGGCGAATGCCTACAGACACGACACCAAGTGCAAGATCTTTGAGAGAAGGTGTGCATGAGAGCACTGAGGGGTCATTTCCCACTCTGTCAGGAGACTATAACTACAACAGGGGCAGTCACCAGTTCATTGTCAGTGAATTTGCTATATCATAATAGCAAAGAACATCCTTGTCACCAGCAAGACCAACTAGTTTAGGAGGGTTGCCCCTTCCTAGAAGAATCGACTCCTGAGAAAGGGAGTTGTGATCCAGGGCAACAGACTCCCACAGCTGCAGGCGAAGGATGAGGGTGAAATAATTGCCACCCTTGCCACCTCAACCCCAAATGGGGAAGGTCAATTGGGTTAGGTTAGTAACCAAGACTGGGGCAGTGAACACATTGCCCCTTGACCAAATGGAGGCTAGGCAAGAGGCCTTTCCCCATTGGGATACTGGCAGGAGATGCCATGGGTAGGATTGATAAGGGGCGCCCTAAACTGAGGCGTCCCAGCTCCATATGGAAGCTAACGCAGGAAGAAGGATAACGAGGAAGGAGTAGGTTGGGACCTCTGCCCTTCCATCCGTTGACACATGGGAATGGAGGGCCTGGAAGGAGGGCCCTGGAATAAGGCCTAGATGCTTGGCAGACCCATCTCTGCGGCCCAAAAGCATCAGAAACACTCCTTCAGGAAGGTCGTCATAAAGGGAGAAGTGGACATCTCGGAAGGGCCCTTCTTTAGAAGTAACCCTTGAGCAGGTTATAGTAGTAAAAAGGGGAACCCTTAGGTACACCCATGCTATGATCAGGAGAGAAACTGGGAGAAAAGTGATTGAATTCCTCATGTTAGGTTGACCTGAGGTAGGGGCGGTGTGAAACCATTGGCGGGGGTTCAGGGGGGGGGCTTACACAACTTCAAAGCTACATGTGCATTTCTGTCCCCTGCCCCTGTACTCTACTCTCCCAGTACGCGGACTCACATAGGGAGAGATGTGCTGAATTGAGGGAAGGGATATCCGGCTGTCTCTGTAGATGGGTCAGGTCCACCTCAAGAGAGTCGTGCCTCCAAGCTCCAGAATCAGAGTGTTTGGAGGGGAGCACGTGGCTCAGAAGATATTCTCACCTCTCACTTCTATGGAGAGGCAGTCAACCTTTATAACGTAGCTGGATGACTCATTCTAGCGGTGGATGCAGGTGTTGGGTCCCAGCTACAATGGGCCAACTATGAGGACAGGAGACAACGCCTTAGGCAAGACACAAGTCAGACGTGGTCTATAACACATGCTCTGAAGGGAAGGAGTGTTATCGGTGCATCACCCCACGTATTGGAAGGGTTAAGGCTTGGGCAGGTCCCAGGTGGGAGGAGGGAAGAGGGAGAGATCCCGGGAAGAGGAGGAGAGCATAAGGCAACCCCTACTTAGGGAAAACAAGGAAGAACCACTGTGTCCTTTAAGGAACACAGAGGGGCAAGAGGGAATGTTACAAAATCATCACCCATAAGGCGTCAGGCTCTCCATCCTATTAGGTTCTATAAGTTTACTTGGGCCAGAGTTCTGCAGGGCAACTACCCTGAGCTGAAGACCACAGGTCCTCAAATGGCTCACTCAGGTGTACAGATACTGATTGTGGTTAGGAGTTCTATCCCCTACTATCTCCCTTTGTTGCAATTCTAGGAAGGAGAGCGGTGCAATAGAAAGATCAAGGCAGCTTCTAGACAGCTGTCTAGGGTTTTCAGGGGAAAGCAACCCTTGCCTGGTTAGGAGGCGGCACGAGAGCAGAGGAGGTTCCAGTCGAGGGCTAAACTGAGGTCTGTCCATGGACAGAAGGACCAGTGTAATATGGTGAAGGTCCTTGGGGAAGAGAGGTAAGAGCTGAAAAGGCAAAAACCCCTACAGTGAAACTCGAGGATCCCTCAGGCAAAAGCCTAATACGAGTCTGAAGAGCATGTCCCGATATTAAAGGGGGCACTGCCTGGGGAGGGGAGGTGAGGTGGGAGAAGATAGAGGACAAAGGGGTATGTTCTTACCCTCTTACCTCGTGGGCGGGTGCATCATCCCGCAATAGTTTCCCCCCGATCCATTGCAGGCTGACACGGATAAGGAATACTCTCGGAATAGCGACACAGAAACGTTCCCTTTCCAGTGTGCCCGACTGGGAAGGAGTTGACAGAGGTGTAGGCATCCTGCCCTTGTCCCAGAGGGCTATAGTGGGGTTTGGTTTTTTTTTTGGCAGGGGCATCGTGTGCCTGCCTCACATAACTCTATGACCTCTGGATTCCCACCAAGGCTCCAAGGGTGTATGCGACTGGAACCAAGTGTATGTGAGGAGAATTCTCTGGTGGCCAGGCCCTTACTTGACCCGAAGGGTATGGGACGGGAAGAGAGAGGCACATTGTTACTGGAGAGGAGGAAGAGGTGTCCCAGGGCTGATTGTGAGGTGGCGTTTAGCGAAAGCGTTTAGGGCACCACTCTGACATTCAAGGGTTTGATGGAGGGAGAAGCGACGCTGTTGGAGTTGATCACCTATAATGAGGAAAGGGGACCATCATCCCGCGATCCAAAGGCTCCTAAAAGATAGCCGTTTTGGTTGTGTCAGGGGGGGGGAATACAACAAGGACCCCTCCCCCATGCGTTTAAGGGGTCACGGTAGACTGGGAATGTTGAGGCACCTGGGGAGTAAGCATACCCAGGGATCTGAGGGCCAGCCTATGGACACAGTTGCCATGGATCAGGGAGTCAGTGAGCAGGTAAAGAGAGAGACTGTCCCTCTGAAGGGAAGTCTAATATGGCCTACTGTAAGTCCTGGGAAAGGGCAAAATCCCAAAGCCAGGCTGCTTGGCGCATAACCATGGCTATAGCAATGCCACATCTGGCCATGTTCGAGGCATTGAATGCCACTATAATGGCGAGAGGCCAAGGCACCTTTCTTGATGAAGGCATTCAAATCTTCCAAATGTTCTTGGGGGAGGAAGCTGCTGAAACTCTTCATAGCATCCCATGGGTCTAGAGAATCTTTTAGCTAAGGCCTGATGGCCAGGAACCCTCAGCTGAAAAGCTGAAAACTGAATAGGCTTTTTCTACCCAGGATGTCAAACCTTCTGGGACCCCTAGAGGACCCAGGATGAATCAAGGCAGCTCAGGCCAGTGTGTCCCAGCAATGTCAAGGACACGAGTATGAAGGGGGAGAATCCTAATGGCAACTGGAGAGGTTTCGAACCCCAAGTCGAATAAGTGGTCCTGGTCTCCCTTGAGGGGTCTGACCCTGACCCAGGTAAGTGGTGACCTGGTTAAGGGGTTCAAGTGTGGTAGGGTCTTCTCTATAAGACCCTGGCCCCTGTTCGTGGCTGTTGTCGGGAGAAAGGACAACCCCAATACTGGGGTGCCCTCACCGGGGCCATGGCACCAAGTAGGGCTTCCCCTTCCAGGGCCTCAGTAGGAGGTAGCTGGTTTTGAGTGTAGTGCTGGGAAAAACCCAGTGCCGCAGACCCTTCAGTAAGGGGCTGGGCCTGAGGAATGCACTCTCAGTTCTCTTGCTGTGCTGAGGCAAGGGTGTCGGCACCGTAGGGGTTGAAGACCGCAGTTTCGCAGTGGTGTGGGCCCAATTAGTGAGTGGCTCCCCCTGGTCCTGGTCAAAGTGGAGGAAGGAAGGAAAATGGACTTACCAATTGCTTCTGCAGCCTGGCGGTGTGTTCAGGAGCTGAAGGACGTCTGCCACTTCAAAGGCCTCCGGTGTGGGTGGCATCATGATAGGCTCCAGGCACTCACCCCAGAGGGGAGGGCCAGACATGGCGCCACCACTTTGGTGCCAGAGTTGGCCCCAAGCACGCTTACTGGAGCTCTACTGGGGAGCGGTGTCGAGAGGGCTTGGTGCTGACTGGCTAGTGGAGCTGCTGCCAAAGCGCAGAGCTCAGATGCTGCTGTCCTTTCTTTGCCGAGCATGATGCCAATCGCAGCTCTTTATTCACAGCTGCAGAGCAGCGCTGAGAGGGCTCCTGTGCCAATCCAGCACAGAGTGCCACGTTAGAGGCTGATCGTGGCTTTTAATCATAGCTAGAGAGTGGCAACAAGAAGGCTCCAGTGCCGACCAAGCACATGGTGCCAAGTTAGAAGCTGATCACGGCTTTCATTCATAGCCATAGAGCGGTGCCAACAGGGCTTTGATGCCCACCAAGCCCCCAGTGCCGGGTTAGAGGCCAATTGCAGCTTTTATTTGTAGCTGGAGAGTGGTGCCAAGAGGGCTCCAGTGATGACCAAGCACATGGTGCCGGGTTAGAAGCCGATCACGGCTGTATTCATAGCCAGAGAGCAGGACCAAGAGGGCTCCAGTACCAACCAAGCACACAGTGAGAGATTAGAGGCTGATCATGGCTTCCATTCATAGCTGGAAAGCGACGAAAAGAGGGCTCTGGTGCCAACTGAGCACATGGTGCTGAGTTAGAGGCTGGTTGCAGCTTTTACTCATAGCCAGAGAGTGGCACTGAGAGGGCTCTGGTGCCTGTCCAGCAAGTGGAGCCGGTGAATCCTTGGGTGCAGCAGAAGTATCTGGCGTCAGCTGCAGGGCTCATTCTTGGGCGCATTATACAACCTTTGCTCCCCATCTTACCGAGTCCTTTGTTTAAAAGACCTGCAAATAGAGCATAAAACACAGGCATTAAGAAACCTCCCACGGGGGTTGTCCTTTGGGTTCGGGTTTCTGTTGGAAGGAAGCGGTAGCAGCGCTGGTGAAGTCCGCAAACAGATCTTCCAGTGAAAATATATGTGAAACAGAGCAAAGAGACAGGCACTTGTGTAAAACAAGAACAGGCTGTTCCGTAACCGTCACTGAGGGTGGAAAAAATGGAACTGGGGAGGAGCAGGGCTGGGGCCACACATATGGCCAAGGGGGCAGTGGCTGCCAGCCCTGTCCTGACAGGTTAAGGCTAAAAGACGTTTTGGCCAATCATGTGCTGTGGCACGTAGACACCTGATACTGAATGTATCTGAGCAGCACTCAAAGAAGAACAACTTGTATCACCAGTCTGCACTGGAGCCATGAGCATAGCTACAGGGGGACATGGCGGACCATAGCCCGCTCACTTTGAAATCAGGCCCACCCACTGTGTTGCTTCTGCTGATGATGCTCCACTTAAGCTTGGAGCATCAGGCAGCTTTCAGTAGGTCACTACCCAAACTTACTGTTTCTGGCCATGTGCCAATGTAACTGGAGTCTCCAGCAACTTAGTTTCTCTGTTTAGTCACATGACCAAAAGCAGGAAGTAAACCACCAGGCCCACTGAGTCAATCACAAGCCCTGCCTGAAAATGAGGTCTAGTTACTCCCCTCATCAGAGCACATGTTTCATCACTGACTCTCGAGTGAACTGTGGTGCTCGGGACTCACACAGACTATGTAATTCAAGGATTATCATGAATGATCATGGTGGTGGTGGAAACAGATGATTTACAGTTATTGAAGTCAACAGCAGTGACATTTATCAAATTGCATGTTTTGGATCTCACAAGGAGCTGCTGGATCACATAATAACTGCTGTTGCATCTTATGGAAGACTGCTGTATTGCAGTACAGCAATGCCTCATTCTTTACAAGTCCTGTTTTAAAGAAGATAAGTGCTGCAAATAATAATTATCCAACCAAAACTTAACCTAGAAACCACAATTCCAAATAAAGGAGGAACAATCAAAAGATAAAAAGACAAGGGTTTCAAGCTAGCCCTCTTTTTCTATATGCCATCTAAAGTCAGCATGCAGCAATAGCATCAAAGGTTACATAAGTTTCAAAGAGGTAGCTGTGTTTGGCTAGTTCAGCAAAAAACAAAGACTGCTGTGGCACTTTTAAAAATTAATAATTTTATTTATTGCATGAGCTTTTGTGGGTGAACCTCACTTTGTCAGATGCTCAAAATGGAAAACTTACAGTATAAGGGGGGGGAATGCAGTGAAGTCATAAAATCAGTTCAGATTATATCAGCACATCAAACAAGTAATTTTGATCCAAACAGTGTGGTATTAAGTTTTCCATTTCTAGCATCTGACAAAGTGGGATTCACCCACAAAAGCTCATGCAATAAATAAAAAGTTTTCAGAGTAAACAGTGTGCATAATTATGTTGCTGAGGCCTGGATCAGTCCCTTACCATTGCAGTTACCTTCTGTAAGCATCAAAACACTCAAATACATTATTTAGATAAATAACATTCCCCACATACCACTGAAGTGAAATATTAAATCTCCCTCTAATTACCAGACTCAAGTCTTGCTTTCTAGAGATCATACTGAGATTTATTTTATGAACTTTGTTGAAAAGTCATAGTATTTTAAAGTGTCTTATTAAAAGATTTGCTTTCTCATGGCACTATGACAGGGTCTGAGCTCCATTCAGTGGTTGCTTGTCAGGGAGAAAAAAAATTACTCAACCACATAAAGACAGACTAGATCCCTAGGGCAGTGGTTCCCAAGCAGTGTGCCACAGCACACTGGTGTGCCGCAGCAACACCCAAAGTGTGCTGTGAGAATCTGGGAGAGCTAGAGTTAGAGCTCCCTCCCTGCTCAGCCCATCCACATGGGCTGTGTAGGGCTGGCAAAAAGCAGTGGCAGCTTTTGGGGTAGGCAAAGCAGGCAGCCGCCTAGGGTCCCAAGCAATAAGGGGTCCCGTCCTCAATTTGGTGGACAGAAATGAAAATAAGCAAAATATAGAAATTGTTCCCATCTAGCAGATCTAGTAGGGCTGGAAGCCTAAGCACTTTTCACTCTTGGCTCAGCAAGGCAAACTATCATTAGGATCTGTGCTTCGTCTGAATTGCAGATTTCACCATTCTCTGCCCATCACCTTCACATTGACATGCTAAAAAAGCAGGAGCAAGCAACAGACAGCACAATAGTAGGAACTTTTCCCTTGGGCTCAGCTTTTAATTCCTCAGTGTGGCCATTTATTCCGCCATTTTTTAATTTTGTGAAATATTGCCTTTTCCTTTTCTTTTTTACCTGTTCTTTTGCCTTTTCCTTTGACTTTGTGACAATTTTTAGTTTGGCTTTGGTTAGATCAGTTTACCAGGCAGGTCCATATATAGGCTGCTACATATAAATACAGTGCTGCCCTCTTAGACAATCATTACAGCTGTGTGTGATGTCTGTGCTGTACCTATTTTTTTGTAAGTAATTTTTTAGCTTCTTCTGTACTTACTATTTAATATTTTTGAGGGGGCAAGAGTCTAATAAACTTGAGTACTTCAGAGAATTTCACTGAAATTTGGTGTTTTTAATTTATAGCTACACACTAGGAACCCTTTTTTATTTATTATAATTATTTGTATTAAATGTCTAGCACACATAAACCCAAGCCTATATAAAACATTTGTAAGATTTGACTGCCAAAATTTTAAATGTGGTATTTGTTATTTTTAAGCCATCATTAATGTTACTACTTTTTATTTATTA
The DNA here is from genome assembly GCA_007922195.1 of Podocnemis expansa. Taxonomy (NCBI): domain Eukaryota; kingdom Metazoa; phylum Chordata; order Testudines; family Podocnemididae; genus Podocnemis; species Podocnemis expansa. Next base: position 17,993,211 of record ML681964.1, on the reverse strand, counting down.
ATTAATGCTCGTACTTTTTAAAAATTTTTAAAATGTTCATTTTAACTTTGTAGTTCAGCATTAGCTCATTTATGTTAAGTGAAAGATGGTCAACTTATAAGCTTCATGATGGGAAGATCTTTAAAAATATCATACCCAAGAATAATTGACGAGTTCCAGAGGGATAGTCATGTTAGTTCACTTCAGCAAAACAAAAAAGGAGTCCTGGGGGGTTGTGTGGGGTGGTTAGGGCTGCAGGGGGGACTGCGGCCACAGGGAAGGTAGCAGTGGGGGCCAATAGTGAGCCCTTTAGGGGGCCCCACAAAGTAGTTTGTGGCAGGGAAGCAGCTCCCAGCCTGTCAATCATCCTGCAAACAGCCAAGGTAAGGGCTTTAAGGGGGGCTGTTGGGGGTTCTGGGGGGCAGGGGGTATGTGCGTACCAGAGGTAGGTGGGAGTGGATGTGTAGCAGACGATGTGTAGCTGAGGTTGTGGGATGGCTGTTTGGTTGGGGGAGTGTGTAGCTGGGGGGGGGTGAGCTGGGGGCTGGATGGATAGTTCTGGCCCCTGCAGTGATGGGAGGGTCCATCACAGGCAGCAGGGGGCTGGGGGAGGGGGGGACGGGACCCACTGGGGTGGGAGGGAGCAGCAGTGGGGTGAGGATTTGCCCTGGGCGGCAGGGAGCCACTGTGGAGATGGGGGAACTGGGTGCTGCGCTGTGCTCCCCTGCCCTACCTTCCCACTCCCCAGGTTCCCCCCTACCCCCTCCACAAAGCCACTCCTCTCCCTTCCCCTGTCCTCTCTTGGCACCCTTGTGCTGCTCCCCACATGGCTGCCCTTGCCCCTTTGGCCACCCCTCCCCAGGAATGATGCTACCATTTCTGGCGCCTCCCTGCAAGCAGAGCAGGTGCCAGCACCCCCCTGCAATGCTTACCGGGTTTACCAGCTTGCACCGGACCTGCCCTTGCCCTGCTCTGCTCCCCACACTCACTCCTGCCACTGCAAATAACTCCTGACTTCCTCTCTTGACATCCCTTCTCTGCTACCCCTACTACCCCACATAACAGCATTTCCGAACCACTGTGCCATGGTTCATAAATATTCATATTATTTTAGCTAATTTGAATATTCATGAGTTTTTAATGGTGATGTGCCTTGAAAAATTTGAAGGTATCTGCCCCAGCAGAGAAAAGGTTGGGAACCACTGCCCTAGGGTGTTGAACACCCTCCTGCTGCATTTCTAGCAATCGCTCTACTCTGTAGGTCAGAACTGAATAAACCACTTCTGAAAGGCCAACACTCTTCCCTCTGCTCTTCACCTAATTTCCTGGAGATTTTAGGCAATTTTGTGTTATTTTTACAGCAGGAAAAGAGGATTTTATGGCAGGCAGCAACTAGGTTAGGAAGGCTATGTGACAGATTATCTGCCACTTGCTGCTTGATGGGCACAGCCTGCTGGTGTTCTGGAAGTTAGCCTATCCCCCACCTGTGCTCCATCACTCTTCCCTTCTTGCCATCATCAGGGCTCTCTGCTGCCTTCAAGGCTCAACCTCTTGATCAAGCTGCAGCCCACATTCCTCCCACTCATCCTTGAACAGATTCTGCAGTTGCTATTCTACCACTTGTTTCAGTGGCCACTATAGTCAGTCACCACTCCACTGGCAGAGTAAGGGAGCCAACATTTGGCTCAGCAGATTTCCCCTGTATCTCCTCCAACTCCTCTATAGCCTTCCCCAGTCCACTTCCCAGCAGTCCTATTATTTCCTCCCTTGCATCAGGGCCTCAGTATCTCCCCTGCTCTTGTTTCAAGGCCTTCCGCTCTCAATGAGCTGCAGACATCGGCCAAGATCCCATCCCAGCTGCTGATCTCTGATGTACCAAGCAGCCCATCTCCCCTCCCCGAGCTTTTCAGAGCAACTACCTTGTGCTGCTTGCTAGTCTCCTTTTTGTACTGGGCTCCTGGGTCCTGACTTGCTGCTGCACCACATCTGCCCATTGGCTGCTCCTTGCCCAGCCCTCCTTAACCCCCTCTTAGCCAGTGAAGGGTAGGTGCCCCACCCAAGCTACTATACTACTGATACTTGAAGTCATTGCTCACAGAAACTGATGAGTTATGGGCAGGGTGGATTAACTGGCCCATAGACTCTGGGCTGCCCCCCACAACTCCATCCCCCACCCCCAATCTCTGTGGGGGTGCCTTGGGGCCAGAGAGTGCACCAACTCCAGCCAGCCTGGGGGGAAGGGGTAGTTGGCACACAGTATAGAGAGAAGACCCCCAATGCAGGCCCCCAGGGCCATGGAGAGCTACAGCCAAGTCAGAGCAGAGTAGGCCACAGCCAACCAGGCTTCACCCCTGCACGGAGTGAGCTGGTGGTGGCCCGCCCCCAGGGGCAGATGTGCCAGCCCATGGGCAGCGCAAAGCACAGAGACAGCCTGGCCTCTGCCTCTAGGGCCCTGCCCCACCCCCTTCCCAAAGCATGGCAGAGCAGGAGCGCTTTAAGAGGTCCTGCCCTGCCAGCACAGAGAGGAGGGATGGAGGACACTGAATTATTGGAGGGGTTTTAGGAGCTGGAGGCCCCCTTTTGGGCAGACAGCAGGGCTTAAGCCCCTAGAGTCCATCTAATACTCTTGGCCCAGTATGTTATCCTCATTCCTCAGTTGTCCTAGCCCTATTATTCTTCAAGAAGTTGAACAAGTCTATATCTTTCAATATGCCAGACAGAATGAGCCAAGCAGTCAAGGTCAAGATTTTCAAAAGCCACAACTGATTTGGGGTGCCCAAACTGAGACCACTGACATTTTCAGATTGCAGGTGCTCAGCACTTAACTATAATTAAGCCTTTAACATGTCTCCAGTTGACTGCCCCACAAACAGATACACCAACAAATTACTAGTCACTTGTGAAAGAGACTTGGCAAAAGCGAAGTGTTTGAGGAAAAGCAGGCATGTTTCTAAAAGACATTGGAGTGTTTGTTCTGAAACAGCTCACCCAGGCAGAAAAATATTGCTTTAAGATTCTGCCAACATCAGGGGAAGCCAGTGTTAAGCCACATGTGCCAGCTGTGTAAATTATTCCTGCCAGTTCATACATGAATATAGTAGCTACAAATGTTAGAAGTTGAAAGGAGAAAATTTAAAGTTCCACATGCTTGATTGTTAATATTTGAATAACTGCATGGAAAAATATTCTAATATTCTTACATAGGCCTTTCTACCCTAAAAGATTCCAAGGATTTTTAAGAATTTCAGTAGAGCTCTTTGCAAACTCAGGGTCTGGTCCTACAGACATCATTGCAAGGTTGGGATCTATAAAGAAATCTCTGCAGGAATCACATTGCAGACTGTGCAGCAGTTACCTTATTTAGCACAAATACTGTGTAGTCACCTCTGTCTGGGAAGAAATGCAGAAATTGGTGAGTAGCCCACAGCAGCATCACATGACAGCTTCAGTCAGGAAGTGAAGAATAGCATAATGCTAACTGAAACTTCAGGCTGAAATTTAAACAAAGTAATTGTCCAGTGATGCGTACTCTGAGGGGTTCTGGTTTCCAGTTCGTGTAGTCTTTCTATAGGAACATTTTCTTTGTGGAAGTTGGGGCCATTAGGATCATTCGATTTCCCCTCTTTCATTTGCTAAGCACTGTCTCAAGTCTCTGGCATTAGAGCACCCTCTGCTGACCTAAGCAGGGCTGAACATAGTTCTACTTAGAGCCCTACACTTCAGTCAGAAGAAATTAAGCAAGCCATTAACTACTAGGGCAGTCCAATAACAATGCTTATATCAGCAACACAAAAAGGAGCCATTTTTAAAAATTATTTCAATAACCAAGTGTTTTGAGAGCCACAACAGGTGTAGCCTCCTGTGGAGTGGAAGGCTGGGAGCTGGGTCATGGTGTCTGCTGCAGGGATCCCTGGTGGTGTTGGGGTGCCTGGAACCAGGAGTGGGCCACCAACAGGGTACCCTGGCGGCAGGGTTGGGAGCCAGGAGTCTCGTGCTGGCTGTCTGCAAGGTCCCCAAGTGGCAGGGGGTCCCAGAGCCACAAGGGGGCAGCCAAAGAGCCACATGCAGCTCTGGAGCCACAGGTTGCAGACCCCTGTTCTAAGTGATGTACAGGATATCTGTATAGCCCAACCAACCTCTTCTGGAGCTTGAGATCTGAATTCAGAACTTCAATAAGGTAATTCATAGACCACCACTGGACTCATTCCATGCATGTTCGTAATTTTTGCATAGGTGTATTCTTTGATCAAAGATCATGGAGAATCAAAAAGAGAGGAGAAGACAACCAAGGATGACCCAAACCAGTGAAAGGTCACTACACTAATGTCAATTCTCTACTGCTTTCTCACCAAGAAAAGCAGATATTCCAGTTATTCCTTTCTTGATCCATGTCAATGGGAATAAAATTAGGGTTAAACATCAGTAAACTCTAATTGTGTAGGTGAGGATAACATAAGTAGTTTGACCTTAAATGTTAGAAGGGACCATCATGATCACCTAGTCTGATCTCCTGCACAACATGGGCCACAGAACCTCATCCACCCACAACTATAATAGACCCCTAACCCCTGGCTGAGTTACTGATGTCTTCAAATTATGATTTAAAGACTTCAGGTTACAGAGAGTTCACCAAGAACACTAGTTTAAAGCTGCAAATGATCTGTGCCCCCATGCTGAAGGGTAAGGCAAAACCCCCATTGTCTCTGCCAATCAGACCTGAGGAAGATTCCTTACTGGATCAGTTACTGAGCATGTGGGCAAGCCCCAGCCCCACCAAGCAGGTATCTGTGGCAGAATTATCCATAGTAACTCACAATCACTTCTCTTCCCCTAGTCTAGTGTCCTATATCTGGCCAGTGGGGATTTTTGCTACTGGCCTTTGCTGATGCAGTCAATTGCTTTACAAGCAACTCCACTGGCTATCAAATTATTTCTTACATAAGGAGAAATTTTGATTACTGCAATCATGTATGACCAGTTCTATGAAAGGAAAACACTAGAAGTTCTTCATATTGCAGCATACCAACCTCTGTTTATGGATATAATGAGCACAAGTGATGTTCTGGGCCTAAATCTTAACCTGCACTTAAGCTAATACCATCTTAGCCTCAGAAGGAGTTCTCAGCACTAATAATAAATAATTCCTAAGTGTGGGGCATGGTAATGAATAAGTTAGAAAAGATATCCAGAATACATTGGAAAAAAAGAAATAGTAAAAATAATCTTTGTGATGTTTATTATATGGGAAATAGCTCAAGATTTATGGTATAAGCAAAAGTCTTAATTGAAGGCATTACTGAAACAGTTTGGCACAAGACCTATAGCACATTTCACTTTAATCACATATGCAAAGCAAGTGATATGAATCACAAGAGTCATGAGTAAACAAGCAAAGAATGATCTGGTGAGGATTTTATCCCCCTGGGGGCAAGAAATATTTCTGGAAAATTTTAACAAACTTTGATTTTCTACCAGAAAACACAAGGAATTGAGTCCGAATGGTGGGGACAATAGTTGGAACAATGGTGATTGGGCAGTCAGATGTCAGAGAGGTGTTTATGGGACAGCAGGAATATGTTTTATTGAAAAGATGAACAATTACTGCATACAATGCTATGCAATGCGTATTAGTCCTAAATTGTGTGACAAGACTCCTGATTTAGGCAATGAATTAAAGTAGCAGGTAATGAATAATTTTAATCGGTTGTCTTTGATTTTTAAGAAAATAATTCTGAAGACACAATAGTATGCAAAAGACTCCTGAGTGCTAGGTTTGTATCCTCCAGGAATCCCTTTCTCGGGAGGCTCAGGAGGCCAGCAGGCAGGATGGCTGTTTTGGATGGTATAGCCATCAGAGGAACAGTTGGTCTGCTCTGCAAATTTTTACCAACAAAACTTGCCTCCTGTTGGCACAAACTTGCATTCATCTATACTCACATTTTGAGCCCTCACAATACCCAAACTTCTGGTATTCTTCTACAAAAAAAATGCCTGGATGGGTGCTATATTACATAGATTAATTCAATACATTTCTGCAGAAACAAACCTACAATGCCATTGGTCCTACAGCAGTGATCCAGGCAGCCAAAAATACGGAGCTGTTCCCTGACCTGTCTGTACTATGCAGAGCTAGATTTCACAGTAAATAGGTTTCACGCATGAGTGAAAGCAGACTCCTCATGACATCTAGGGGTCTCACCCATGAGAGACCGGAAACTCCTCATGACATCCAGAGCAGAACTGCAATGAGAAAGTTTGTTGAGGAAAAGAACATACAATCAAGAGTTCAAGACCTAGCTCAACCCAGAGATAGAATCCACTGAGGAAAAGGACAGAGGCTGAAGTAGATGTGATTTATTGCCTCCATTCATGCACTTTTTCTTCCATAGTCATAAATTTTATTCCCCTTTTCCTTTTTCTGCCCCTCCCTTTTAAAAAATGGCAGTTGGCTGCCCTTGGTCAGTGTTATAGGAACCTTGCGGAAGATGTTTGTAACAGACAGTGTAGTGATGCTCACAGCCTTTCCCATGGGAATGGCCTTCCCATGAACTGTTTTCTGGGCTGTTCGCCCAGAAAGATTGTACAAGGGTCTGCCTATGTTTTTGCTTTAAACAGGTGTTTAGGTTTGTTTTTGCTTATTGCATGTTATTATGTGCCCTTCAGAGCCAGCTTGGCTGGTCCAAGCCTGTTCAGGGAGGGCAGGCCTGATTCCCCCACCCCCTCTGAATTGTGCTATATGTTAGCACAGCCTCTATGATTGCTGGACCTCGCCAAATGGGCCTTACAAGAAAGGTGCCTCAGAAGCCTCTTTGGGGTCGTCCGCAGCCATCCAGGGGTCCCTGGCTGCTGATGGGACATAAGCTCTCGCCACTTTATGTTTTGCCTTGCTTTGCTTAGGGTGACTTGTTCAGTATACTACCCTGGCACTTAACAAACATCAACCTTCTTTTAAGTGGTTTTGTCTGCGTCTGGTGAATCCACAAACAAACCTCCCCTTTTGATACGGTCAGGGAGCAAAGGAATTAGATTTTAAAGTGGCTAGTTTATCTTAAAAATACGCACTGGCAATACAAGACAAAAAACAGAAAACAGGATATGTACTTTTACAAACACCTGAGGACTTAGGTGCATTCAAGGCGGTCAAAATAATTCCAATAAAGCTACAAAATGTAACGAATATTCAATGAATTCAAGACAGAAAACAAAATACTTCTAGTGATTGAAAGTTACATGAACCAACACCTGAGCATTCAATTAAACACATTGAGAATTCAAAAAAATGCTTGCCAGCAAGCCAATAAGTGGGCATTCAAACTACATGATTTTGCAGAAAAAAGTCTGCTAACAATATGCAAGTCCAAAACAAATTATTTGTTGTGGTCAGATACAGAGAAGAACTAGAAGAGTTGTGGCTAGTTTAGAAGGTTGCCTTGGAGAGGCTCCCACAGCTAGCCAGCATTTGTGACCCTCCTCCATAATTCTCCTGTTCTTTGGCACAATTTCACTGAACTGCAGAAGCAAGTAGTGTTTGGGCTTTGCCCAACATTTCTATCCAGAAAAGCTTTTTTGCTCCTGCCATGATAGAATACTTTTCATGCTGCTCTGCAATGAGCTTTAGGACAAGGGCCCAGGTAGCCATGACACATCTCAAGCAGCTGCCTGCTGTTGAAACCCTTACGAGCTATATATCAACAGGACCCCTACAGCCTGTAATGAGTTTGGCAAAGGTTACTATGCATATTCTGTAAGTTCTCCCTCTTCAAAGCATCTGACGAAGTGGGATATTCTCCCACAAAAGCTCATGTGATAAATAGATCTGTTAGTCTTTAAATGCCACAAGACCTTGCAATTTTTTTTTTAACTGTCCCTGAAGTTACCCAGGTCACCAGCTCCTAATAGCCACAGGAGCTGAGAAGTTGTCTTATATACTCACCATGCTGTGCACTGATCTATGGCCCTGAAGCAAATGGTGAGCATGACTTTGTCCATATATAAATTTTTTTACCTGAGCTATAAGAGAGAGTTATCTTTTTTGGCTGCTGATGCCTTAAATCTAATAATGGGTGTCTGTTTATTAGTGGCCACACTGGTGGTACCCCTAGGAACCATACCCTTCACATCTGCTGAAAGACTGACCTGGATAACAATGAAAAAAATATGGATAAGGAAGGATGTGCTCAGAACTACTAGAGTTCTGAATCCAGAGCCTGTGAGACCATGGAATGGAGGAAAGAGAGAAGGACTGAGAGGTGCAACACGGTATCATGCAGCTCCCCAGATTCAGATGAATTGCTTCCCCTGAACAGAGAACTTCCAACTAATTGATTGTCCACTGACCAATAGTAGTTGAGGGGTGCAAGTTTGCAAAGCCTGACCACCATCCATTTTTGCACTGTTAAAGCAGCTCTCATTTTGGTGTTTCTGTGCTGTAGTGTTGAACCAAGCTCAGAACAAAATTCCTGGAACATAGCTTTCCATAGTCAGAAGTTCCACTGCTACTATGGGTCATCCCAGGTTTGCATACAGCCTTAGCCCACTACTTGCTGCTTGTTTCATGGGCCCAGAACTGCTGCTGCATGAGATACTGCTGGTCCCTTTCATTCACCAGGCACGCCATCCACTCCCTCTCAGTATTTGCTGTCTCCGATGCCTGTCTGGAGGCTGATAATTGCTGTGGTTCTGCAAGAAACAAGCCCCATGTTTCTAAAAGACAGCTTGCGCATCTGTTCTGCATGTTTCCAACCACGCATAGGGTCAGAGATAGTGGTGTACAGGCAGGGGGAGCCTATTCACATTGCTGCACGTCTTTTGCCAGTACACCCATGCAGCATGAAGATGTGTTGCACTGGTAAAGGCAGGCAAATATGAATGTATTCTGTTGAAATAGTTATGTTGGCACCTGTATAATGGCAGAATTTTTGCTGATAAAAGTTTCTAGCATAGACAAGGCCAGAATATGGACTATGGCAGCAGTTCCTAACCTTTTCCTTTATATGGACCACTACATCATCAAAAACGTTTGTGGAACACCATGTAAGCAAGCTGTTTTAAACATTTTTAATGTGACCTATTGCGGATGGGAGTCAAACATATATCAAGGAATATTAAAAATGCAGCTATTTGTAGTCATTTATCATGCTCACTCACAAACATATTGCACTCGTCAGAGTACATCTGCCCCCCCCCCCAATGGACCACCTGCAGGACCCTCATGAATCACCAGTGGTCCACAGACCACAGGTTGGAAACCACTGGACTAGTGTGTACCATTAGGGACAGAAGTGTTGAAACAGTATAGTCAGAGGAGCAAGCACCTGCACTACCCAGGGCTTCTATAGAACTGACTTTTTGGCCCATCAAAGGGTCTAAACCCAGGACCTTCAGCACTAATAGCAGGAGCCTCTACCATTTGAGTTCCCTTAATTGCAAGCTGTTGTAAACTCACTCTTATATGGACCAAGCTCATTAAAATTACTAGAGTTAAGCTGATGAAAAAGAGATCATGCTCAGAGGAGTGGAGCTGAGGTATCATTTGCCATGAAATATATTCATTTTTGTAAGAGTCTTATAGCCTTATATACCATCACCTAACTTCCAAGAGCCCCATTTAGAACAAAAGCCAAATTTTGCAGGGCCACTACTTAGAGTAGTTATGGGCCTTTGTACAGCGCACCACACTACAAACTGCCAAAGAGTGCACCGTCCTTGAAACCCCTTTCATGGCCTCACCTGACTTCTCTACCTGCGGTTAGTGACACTTTCTCTTCTTTTACCCTATACGTCAGCTGTTCACTAGCTTGGTGACTCTGCAGACTCCAGGGCTGCTGGCTTCCATGTATACAATCCGACTCTTAAAACCAGGAGGCATTTATTAAAGAAAATTACTACAAACTGGATTCCAAAGAGCTTGAATTCTGTCCTTTCTTTAGAAAGGATCGCACCCTGCCCTGATCTCTGTTGAGCTCATTGAGGCATCTAGTGGCTGACTAAGATATTGCACATAAACATGTCATTGCTCTGGGTGTCCAAGCTGGTTGGTGCAGGACCCAATTTGTCAATCAGATGATGCACCATAAGTCAGCCACAGCTGTCACATCACTTGTTGACAGTGGTGTTTCCTACTCCTAGATCACTCATCATACCCAACAGAGTATTCAATTGTACAACTAGTCCTCCTGCATTGTCTGTTTTTACCCTCCAATCAACACTATGGAGGTGTAATATCAAGCCATCACTCCCTGTCTAAGGAGGCCATGCCCCTCCCTACAGTGCTCTTGTGGGTGCAGTGACCCAGAAGAGGAATTAGCATTCAGGGTAGGGGGTCTGCCGCCACTTAAGCAGTTTGTATGCCTGGCCTTTAGGCAGTGTAGGGCTGCAAGCAAACAAACAAGCAGTCTACAGCTCTGAGCCCTCAGGCAAGGCAGAGTAAGCAAGCAGGGTAGAGCATGCAATTAATCCATAGGCCTCAGAGGCTTTATATGCCACAATGAAGCAGCCACCCCAGGGGTGATGTCAGAAGGGAAGTGAAGCAGACCCTCCCACCCCCACATGTCCCAGCTGAGGGCCCTATCAATGGTAGGGTGCTTTGCCACTGGGTCAGCAGGGTTCCAGCCACAACTCACTGACACAGCTGTGGGACACAGCACTACCAGACAGTCATCTGATTCCCCTGGGCTCCTTCCTTCCCCACTTCTCTGGAGTACCTGGACTCCAGTGTTGACTTCAGTCTGTTTGCCATAGGTGGTCAGGGTAGCCCTCACAACCCCTCAACAGCATGAGCCACAGGCAGCTCCTTCAGGTCACCTGTAAGCAGCAGCTCCTCCAAGTTACAAGCAGGCAGCTCCTTTGAGTCCCAGGCACTGGGCAACACTTCAGCAGAGCAGCATTTTGGCTGGGGCTGCAGCACCGGTGAGGAGAGACATAGTCCCCTCTAGCAGCTCTCACCAATCTAAGCTAGATCAGCATTTCCCCAACCTTTAGTGGGCTGGGGAACACCTATGTAACCTTTCTGCCAGGGCAAGATGGCAGAGCAAGGGCTAGTTTCTATACCTAGGGGTTTCCAGATAATGTTACAGCACCAGCCAGCTCAAACCTCCACTCAGTTTCCTAGGAAATCATGCACTATTCCCTGGGCACCAAAGGGGTAATGCATCCCCACTCACAAACATGAGCCTGAATGTGGTATACAGAACTTTTAATAGTAGCAAAACAGAAGGGAAAAAATCCAATAGCAGAAACCCATACCAATCTGGAGAATCAGTGCAGAACAGGTTCCCAACAAACCCAAGGTAGGTAGGGAATGTCTTTCACACCAGCTGTCTGCTGGTGCCACCCACTGGTCACTCATGTCATCCAGCCATCCACTGGCTACTCTCACTGTCCACCAGCTCTGCCTACCACTGGTCACTCACACTGTCCAGCCCACTGCTGGTCACTCTCACCATCCACTGGCTCTGCCTCCCATCAGCTGGCTTCACCCACTGGTTGCTCACTCCATCACTGCTGCTCTTCAGTGATTTCAGCTCAGAGAGAGGCTTTTCCTCTCTCATTGATTTCAGCTCTAAGAGTGTCTCTTCTCTCACTGATTTCAGCTCTTAAACCTCAACTAGCTGCAAACAATTTCTTCCATTAAAATAACAAAAGAAAGGCTTCACAAGAAGCCTGGCAAGATCTATCTTTTGACAGTGGGGCAAGGGGGTGAGGCAGTACCTCCAGCATAGCTCTAAACTGAGTTAATGCTAACCCCCACCCCTTTCTTAACTTCACCAGGTTGAAACAGGTGAGTGGCCCCTCTTAAAAGTTTTTTTTGCTAAGGGTAGCTTTTACCCTTTAACTAACCTAAACAGAGTTTGAACAATCAAGAGAATAGCATATTACAAGAGACAATATTTCATGTTTCTCTTCAGTAGAATTAGATATTGACAGATTTGTGATCAAATAAACCGAAGTACCATTACCCATATTGCCATGCACCCACAGTGAGACTATGCTAATATGCTCTTTGTGCTCATGCAAATACAAACCCCATACAGATTAGTTCCCCCCCCCCCGAAGCTTCTAAGTATTAATTACGCTACACAGAACACCTGATGAAAACATTCTCAGAAAATCTGGTAAATTGGCAGGAGATAAATGCCCCAGTTGCAGCAAGTCTTCCAGGTGTGCATCAACATCTGGCACTGTACCAGGAAGCTTTGCTGTGGCTGGGACATTAAATTTTCCTCCCACTCAACCCACTCCCAGTGGGCAGGGGCCCGGGTGGGTCACAGAACACCTGCGCTGTATCTAAGGAGCACTAGTGTCCACAGAATAACCAGTTGAGAATCACTGAGCTAGCCTTGCCAATTATACTTCCTGTTCCACCCCACAACTTCTAGTGGGGTGGGCAAGGTTGTTCTAGCTCCACCCACCAAGGGGTCAGGCTGTCACTCCCTATCCATTTGAGGGAGGGCGTGCATCCCCACCACCATAATAAAAATCACTGTTTGCTTAAGTTTTAAATTACCCTAGCCCTGTTGCCAACTAACTGACCAATTACTCTGGTCTATAAATTTAACCTAAACACACAATCTCCCATGGTACAAGGGCCAAATTAAGCCTGGCTTGAAGGGTGCCCCAGACTGAAGCCCCAAAAACCCCTGCCTATCTGGTTCTGCTGGTGGGGCTGGACACTGGTATGGCAGCGACCAGAGGCTGTGGCAGTCTGCGGTGCTCCTGCCCCACTTCCAGGCTGGCTAGTCTGCCCCAGGGGGTGGGGCTAGCCAGACTGCTGCATTCTGGGTGTGGGGTCAGCCAGTGTGCAGAGCAGCCTCTCGCATAGCCTTCCAGCACTGTCACCATGCACCAACTTGCCCCACCCCCTGGGGCAGACCAGCCATTCTAGAGGTGGGAGCGCTGGCACCAGGGCCATGGTCCAGCTTGCCCCCAGGGCCATGGTGGTGGGGGCTGTGGCCCCAGGTGGCAGGAGCTGGGTTTCCAGGTGGGGGGGCACTGAAGGGGGCAGCCTGGTGCCCCAGTGCTCCTTAATCCAGCCCTGCCATGGTACTGAGTTTTGGTTTTAGTTTGGGCACATCTAATTCAAGACAATGAATTTTTGTTTTCCTCTTATATCACAGGACCCTTTAGAATGCAGCAGAGAGAGGTTCTCTATTACGAGAAATTAAAGTCTTTCATCAAAGCAGGTTCTTCAGTAAAAAGTTGGATTTTCTACAATGCACATTCTCATTGCAAGTGCTAACTTTCCAGGTTCAACTTTGCTGAAAATAAAGACCAAAACAAAAACCAAACACCCCCAAACCTAATTTTTTTTAGTTGAAGACCTGAAAATTTTCTTTGGAAACACTACTCAAGTCCTTCATGGAAGTTGTAACCTGGGTGCCTCACATCACCATTCTCCTCTGTGAGTTACACTCTCCAGCCAGAGTTCATTTCTCATGAAACATTGCAGTCATAAAATTCCCATGATATACACAGGTGAGTCAGCAAGAGAGGAAACTAGGGTGCACCTTGGAAGAAGTAGTTTGGCCAGGAAGAGGAGCACATAGAGGAAAATGGGGATATCAGTCACCTGAACTACGGTCCTACATGAGGCACCACAAAAGCATTCCTGAATTAAAAATTTTGGTTAGCACACATTACAGTTTATTTCAGTATAAAATTTTGGTGGAAAATTGTGATAAAAAAATAGTGTGAGGGGAAAGAAAGTCTTTTCTGACCAGCTCTAGTATCCTTGCCTACTTGGAAGTGAAACAGTTTTATTTCACAGAGTATCCAGCAAAATGAACTGCCCCCTCTGACCACAGATTACTCAACATTTGATTGACAGATGTATCTGAAAGATGATACTTCAGAATTTATCTCCATTTTATTTAATTTCCCTTTCAAGTACTTCCATTTGTTTCAATCAATGGAATTTCCTTCACAATTTTGTCTGAGGTAATTTTTCTGTGGAGCATGCGTCTCCAGCTGATTTCACCCCATTTGGAGCAAATGCTTTTGAATCAGTGAAGAAGGACTTGTCCCTTCTGCACCACCAATTAATTCTTGTTTGTTTAACCTATTGACATAATGATCTGTAAACTTTGGCCTAGTTTTTCCAATTAGTTTATTGTGATGTGAAGTGTTCTTTCATGGGAAATGTTTCCAGCACCTGTTTGTTTCCTTCATCACTGGCATAGGAACAGGTGATCTCCCCTTTACAGCCGGCCCAAGGGTTTTTGGCACTCTAGGTCAACTATGAATTTGGCACCTGCCCCACCTCCATTCAGTATGGGGGGAAAGGGGAAAGAGAAACCTAACCAAGTCAGCCACTCCCTCAGGGGCTCATTCATCTGCACAAATACTGATGTGATACATACCATGATTTGCCAATGCCCCTCTGCTTTGTACATTGGCCAAGCTAGACTGTTTCAGTGTCCATTAATTCTTTTGCATAAATTAAACATCAAGGATGGTAACATTCAAGAAATAGTAGGGGAGCATACCAACCTCCTTAGACATCCTGTAACAGATATGAATGTTACAGTACTTTGGCATAAAAACTTTAAAACCAGACTTCAACATGGAATAGCAGAGCTGGACTTTGCATGCAAATTTGACACCAGCACAGTGAGTCTGAGTCTTAAAAACAGCTAAGATTAAAAAAGGTAATTTCCCCTCTAACATTCTTACCTTATCTATTGTTCTTAAAAGAACAAATCCATAGTTTGAACTAGAACAACTTGTTTGGTTTACTGAAATAGGCTAATCAACTACTCCTCTGGAACGGAGTGAATTGACCATTTGACTCTCTCTCTTCATGTATATATACACACCTGACATGCTGCAGTTTCCATTTCATGCATCTGATTAAATGGGATTATACCCACAAAAGCTCATGTGTCAAATAAATTCATAAGTCTTTAAAAGTGCCACATGATTCCTTGTTTGTTTTGATGAACTAGATTAACTACCACCCCCTGGAACTTCTCCTTACTGTAACCTAAAAACCAATTCTCTATTTCATCTGTCATGCTAGACCAAGTTATTAATTAATTTCAAAATTGAACTGATTCCACAGCTAGAGAAACACTTAAACCCATACAAGCACTAACAAAATGAACAACAGACAAGTCTACAGCATCTGGAAGAAAAATGTCAAAGGTTAAAAATAATACCAACCAAAGTAAATCAGAACATAACATTATTGTATAGTCCTGCAGTAAATTTCCATAGACTAAGGCCTAAACAAGGAGCTGTCATAGGGAAAGTGACTGCTGGACACAAAAAGCAACAGTAGCAGCAGTCACTGGACTCTTCTTTCATTCAGAAGAGTCTGTACTTCTATTCAGTTTCTGTAACCCCTTCCTCGAGCGAACAGCCAGCAAGCTAGCACCATCTACTGTTCAGAATGCACATGGCTACATGGGTAGTCTATGTGAGAAGAGCATCTTTTCTTCAGCTCTTGTGCCAAAGAAAAGTCATCATAATGTCAGTTAATGTGAGGGCTCCAAGCTAGTGTGGGTATCAAGAATATGCAGAAGGGCCTGGGTTCAAGCCCCAGGGGGTTGGACTCGATGATCTCATGAGGTCCCTTCCAACCCTATGATTCTATTCTAATACTGAATGCTGTGCAGTTTGAAGGGGAACAACTGCTGAGAGTACCACAGTGGTTCCCTGCAGAAAGGAGAAGTGACTATGCAGGATGGTTCATCCTTCTCTCAGCCACACTTCCTGTCTGTACAAAAGTTCAAAGCCAAGTGGCCAAGATTGAAGGGGGAGCACTGAAAGAAGTCAGGTAGCATCCATATAAAGCTGTGTGCAGCCTCTCACCGAGAACTCTGCATACCTTTGATAAAGCATGCACCGAAGCAGTTTCAAGTCTGCCTCCTCTCAATTTATGACCCCATCTCCCACAGCTTTTATGGCAAGTCTCATATTTTGTGCTTTCATTAAAGCCCCTTCCCCTAGAATTTTGTAACTGAGTAAAAAAAAAATCAGCTTTTATTGAAAAATTAAAGTTATGCTTTTAACCCTCCTGGTTGAAGAGAAAAGCATGGCTCAATGGTAGCCTAAAGTCTTAAAAACCAAAAGACAAATAAGGCAATCCCTGTATTTAGTATTACTTTAAAAAAAAAATCTTATGAATTGGTGGGCCTGACTAGTGATGTTTTTACTTGGACTCAGCCATAGTGAGGATGGGACAGCATCTAGTGCCATTATAGTTACCAGTCTGCCATGCTGCCACAGCTCACTCAAGATGAAGAGGAGAAAGGAGCACAGAGGCCCTAGATGTGGCTGGCTAGGATCCACAGACATCTTGTGAGCCATGATCTGTATTTGTGACTCCTCAGCTTTCGTATAATTTTTAGTCCCTCTTCCACCACAGGTCACTTTGGAAGCCTGAGGGCCTGGATTATCTCAAGAGAGGTCTACAGTAGATTGGGTTTTTTTAGGACTTGATTAGAGAGTGAATTAGTGCATAGCAACCTGGGATATAAATATAGTGTGTCCTAGTGTGCTACACATTAACTAGCTGCATGAACCATGTTAACTGTACACCAGTGGCGGCTTTTGAGGCAGGTGGCTGCCTAGGGCCCCAAGGAATAAGGGGCCCCCTCGTCAATTTGGTGGGCAGAAATGAAAATAACAAAAATATAGAAATTGTTCCCATCTAGCAGATCTAGTAGGGCTGGAAGCCTAAGCACTTTTCACTCTTGGCTCAGCAAGGCAAGCTATCATTAGGATCTGTGCTTCTTCTGAATTGCAGATTTCACCATTCTCTGCCCATCACCTTCACATTGCTCCTGCTTTTTTAGCATGTCAAGCAATATATAGCACAACAGCAGGAACTTTTCCCTTGGGCTCAGCTTTTAATTCCTCAGTGTGGCCACTTATTCTGCCATTTTTTAATTTTGTGAAATATTGCCTTTGCCTTTATGACAATTTTTACTTTGGCTTTGGTTAGCTCAGGTTACCAGGCAGGTCCATATAGGCTGCTACATATAAATACAGTGCTGCCTTTAGGCAATAATTACAGCTGTGTGTGATGTCTGTGCTGTTTCTTTTGGTAAGTAATTTTTTAGCTTCTTCTGTACTTATTATTTAATATTTTTGAGGGGGCCATAGTCTTATAAACTTGAGTACTTCAGAGAATTTCATTGGTATTTTTCATTTATAGTTACATACTAGAAACCTTCTTTTTATTTATTATACTTACTTGTATTAAATGTCTGGTTCACATAAACCTAAGCCTATATGAAAAATTTGTAAGATTTGACTGCCAAAATTTTAAATGTGGTATTTGTTATTTTGAGCCGTCATTAATGTTACCACTTTTTATTTATTAATTAATGCTCATACTTTTTCAAATTTTTTAAAATGTTCATTTTAACTTTGTAGTTTAGCATTAGCTCATTTATGTTAAGTGAGCGATGATCAACTTACAAGTTTCATGATAGGAAGATCTTTAAAAATATCATGCCCAAGAATAATTTATGAGATCCAAAGGCATAGACATGTTAGTTTGGTTCAGCAAAACAAACAGGGAGGCCTGGGGGATGGTGTGGGGTGGTTAGGGGTACAGGGAGGACTGAGGCCAGGGGAGGATAGCAGTGGGGACTGGTGATGGGCCCTTTGGGGGCCCCACAATGGGCCTTTGCCTAGGGCCCCCAATTGCCTAAGGCCACCTCTGCTGTACAATAAAAGTTCCGTAGTGAGTGGAAGATCAAAGCTCACTTGCAGCATAGCAGCAAAGGACACACAAGACCATTTCTTGTGTGACAGATTAGCATGCTGTAGCTTCACATTACAGCCTGCCACACACTAGTCTCTGTATAGACAAGCCTGTAGGTGATTTGTTTCCCCTCCATGTGCTTTTTGGATCTGGAGGCACACACAATAGGCTAAGTGGCCTATCATACCATTAGCAATATCACACTGCTTTGTTTCTCTCCCCACCCCTTCTGTTGCTCTGAGAGACTTTTAAAATCTGAACACTTGCAAGGTTATTTCCAACCCTGCTTTCTCTCCTTTTATATCCTGTTCCAGTCTTATTTTCAGTGATGTAGGCACTCACAGCTTCCACTGACTATAATGATCAACATTTTTAAACAAGCAAAATCATGCTGATATTTTAGGCTGAGACTCCCCCTGCCATCCATTCTGCCCCTTGTTTGGTCCCCATTTTCTTGGGTATTTCCATATTACTTTTGAGGGAGCAAATAGAGCACCTGCCTCTTGTTTCTTCCAGAGATTCTCCCTCCCCTGTTTGTGCTTTCACATCATTAGCATCTATCCTGCAAGACATTCACCCCAAGTTAGTTCACTGAACTGGAGAGAAAAACCATGCTGGGATCCATCAGCATTTTAGTCCTATTTGCTGTTTTAAGAAGTTAAGATACACCACCACACACTCTACAATGAAAGACAGAAAAAAAGAATCTTTAGTTTGAATCTTTGTTGTCCCATGGTCACTGTGTATTTGTACTTTATTGCTGCTACATAACATAACTGCTCACAGGTTTTCTGCAGAACTTCTTCCCTGCATGCTTAACCTACTTTCACTGACAGTGTTGCAATATCCTGGAAAACGTTATAGAACTAAAGTAACTGCTGAATTAAGTTAAACCTTATTGAATTTGATTTAATACTTGAAATTCATTGTATTAAAAATCCATTAGTGTGTGTGTTCCTATGAAATTGTATACATCTCCTTGAGGAGAGGGGATACCAATACAACTTCTTCAAGTGACAAGGCAACATCCTGCTCCTGTCTTCTGCTCTATCCACAGACCCAGGACCTTGAGTTATTAGAACTCAGGCAGTTTATTTACATTTCCTCTTCCCACCACCTCAATGATTCATACACCACAATTACAGTTTGTTTCTCCTCAGTTCTCTGCAGCAGGAACAGGAGCAGAAAGGGAAACTGTCTCTTACCTTTGTGGCTTCTTCCTATGCCTTCTCATATCTCCTGTGTTCATGACACAATTTGGTCATTAGTCCTGCCCATTCTAATTCACTAATTAGGCCTCTGTAGGGACACACCAAAATATATTAATTGGTACCTAAGTGACTGGTGCATCTTTCCTTCAGTTTTTGTTCTCTTGCTGAAAGTGTTATTGCAATACAGTCACTCCCACACCCCCAAGATAGTTTTTTGGGTCCCATTGTGAGGTCCACCTATTCTCCATCCACAGAAACAATATTTGATAGGTGCCAGTTGCCTTCACAATACTGTTTCTGTCTGTGGCATCAGGACAAGTGGGCAGTCATGGGGACCAGCCTCTTTACTTTCCAGTGGGGCATATAGCCTCATGACAACTGCCTGGTGGCACTGTATCCCTTTCTCTCCCAATCCTTTGAACTATGTCTAAGCTCTTTCCCTTGACTTTCTGGTTATGAGATGGGAGGTTCTGATGAACCCTTGACTCCTGTCTGTATTTCCATATTTTTCTTCTCTTCTCTGTTTCTCAGGGTACTCTGCTTTCTTCCCCTTCTGATAGCCTGTTGTCCTAGGTCTGGTGTTTAGGAATCTGTCAGCTCCTGGCTTGACTATTTCCTCCCCTTCAGGTTTTATCTCCTTCCACTTGATTTCCTTTTCCACTGTTGGAGCCTCCTGACACCACAATGCTGCCCAGATTGGAATAGGCTCCAATCTGTGCCAAACACAACAGAGTGGGACAACTTATGCTATCTCAGGCCATTGCCACCAAAGCCAGCCTTGGACCTTCAAGGGTACCTCATCTGTAGAGAAGTATTTCTTATCCTCATCTACATAATCCAGTTCTAGCCTCCATTATGGATTCATCCAGTGGGGTTTCACCAACTCCCATCAGACTACCAAACAAGCAGAAACAAGATCAGCCAGGCCTCAGCCTCCTCATTCCTACCATTACAGTTGGCAGCTCACCAGACAGACAAAGGGTCCCAGTTCAGTCACAGAACTCAGCCCAGCCAGATTCCATGCATGGGCAAATCTTTTTACATGCCCCAGACACCCCACACTAGCAACAGGAAATGGCTCAAGGCCCTGCCAGTCTTCTCCTGGGCTCTTCATTGTTTTCCATCTCTACCAGTCTTTTCCAATAGCTGTTCCCCTGCCTTACTCCCCTAGTCTAACCCCTTTAACTTTAAACAGTCAGCCCTCTTTCCTGGAGAGTCTACAGCTCTGAATTCTTCCATCAGTTTAACTAGTGCATCAGATTAGAGTCACCTGACCCTTACTCAAGTATTCTTGGAGAAGCTCTGCAAAGACTGCTCAAGGATGAGAGAATATATTATCTCCTGAGCACACTGGGTGGCCCAGTCCATCAGCCTCTGGGCAAAACTTCAGGGTCAGACTCCCTCAGTCCATCTTGAACTGCAAGATTTCTGCATATATCTTTGATAGCCCTCACTCAACCCAAGATAAACACCTGTAGCAACTCAGTCCCTCCCCTGATAGTTTGTTAGAGCCATATGAGCTACCTCCATCTCCCTAGTCAAATAGGGTGTTAGACACAGGGCCCAGGTCTCCTTGTCTCAATTGACATGCACAGCTGCCCTCTCAAAGATACCTGCAATCTGAGTCCTCCATCCCTGTATCCAGTTACAGCTCCTTATCACAGGATTCAGCATCCTTTGAAGTAAGTGCTGCTGTATGTTTAACAGCTGCTTTAAAATCTTGAACGCTGTTTTGTTGCTCATTCTACCATGTGAACAAATACTGTCTTTCCAGATTATGAACCTGTTGTAATGAGTCCTGCAAGCCTTTCACATTTCTTTTTGCTGCTCCCTGAGCCAGGTAGTCTAAACATCATTGACTCCTTCACAAGGCCCTGTATCTGGATGTATACTGTATATACTCGGGTATAAGCTGATCCAGGCATAAGTCAACCCACCAATTCTGAGCCCAAAAAAGAAGCTAAAATTGGTTACCTGGGTATAAGCCAAGGTCCTCTTTTGGCCTTGGGCCCTAACCCCCCACCCATTGCTGCCGGCTTCCTCTGGCGTTTCTGACAGTTTCCCTACCCCAAAATCTCTGCTGCTGCTTTTCCCTTGCTCCCCCTGCTGTCCATTCCTCACTCCTGCCCTCCTGCTCTGCCCTTTCCTCACTGCCATCACCCCTGCAGCCCCCCTACTCTGCCCTTTCCTCACTTCTCAGTTTCCTCACTGTTGCTCCCTGTACCACCCTTTCCTCACTGTTGCCCCCTGCTCCGCCCTTTCCTCACTGCTGCCCCCCTGCTCACATCTCAGTTTCCCGCTGTTGCCCCCCTGCACCACCCTTTCCTCGCTGTTGCCCTCCTGCTCTGCCCTTTCCTCTCTGCTGCACCCTTACTCCCACCTGCTCTGCCCTTTCCTTACTGCTGTCACCCCTGCTGCCCCCTATTCTGCCCTTTCCTCACTGCTACCCCCTGCTCACTTCTCAGTTTCCTGTGTTGCCCCCTGCTCCTTCTGCTGCTCCCTGCTCTGCCCCTTTGTCACTGCTGTTCTCTGCTCCTCCTACAGCCCCCTCCTCACTGCCACCCCCTACTCCACCCTTCCCTCACTGCTACCTGCTGCTGCCCCCCTGCTCTGCCCCTTCCCTCACTGCTGCCCTGCTGGCTCCTCACTGCTGCCCCCCCCTGCTCCCTTCTCAGTTCTGTGCTGTTGCTCCCCTGTTCCCCAACACCCTTTCCACCCCTTTCCCCCTCACCCCCCAACCCCTGCCGCTGCTCTTCCCAGCCTGCCAGGCGCTACCACCCCCAAATCCGTGATCCCTGTTGCTGTTTCCCTGGGCTCCCCAAAAACCCTGGATCCTCCTGCCGCTTTCCCCGGACTCCCCGACCCCCTCCCAATTCCTAAGTCCTGCCGCCTCTCCCAGTCGTCCCATCACTTTCCCCAACTCCCTGACCCCCTCCCCAACCTCCGGTCCCTGCCACCACTGCCTTGGCCTCCCTGAATCCTCCCTCAATATCCAGGCTGACCCCCCCCAGGACCCCCTTACTTGGCCACTCCCCATGCCCAGGTCCCTTCCTTCCTCCAGCCCCGGCCTACTGCCCAACATGGCTGCCTGGCAACATTGGGTCTCCGCTCTGCCACATGGCCAGGGAAAGGGCTGGCTGGGGCTGTCTACCGTATTCTCCTGAGTATAAGCCACGGCTTCTTCAGATCCACCTTGAGGAGAATTAACTGGTGGTTAAGTCACCAGAGTCCCACTATGGTTAGTAACCCTTTGAAGCCACCTCTGGAGAGCTTCAGATATATTGGTTCAGATTGGATTTTCTAGGAACCAACAGATAAACTTTTTGGATAAGCAGGCTGGTTGTAAATGGGCTCAGGGCCTTCTTTCTGGTCTAGCAAGGAGTCTGTAGAGAACCCCAGTCCTGACTGAAGGGTAGCAAGGACTGGGCCTGAGACCCTGTAAGACTATATGCTTGTTCTGAGGTGAAGCTGTGATGAACCTGAAACCACAAGAAAACCCCTTAGGTGGGGTTTGTCAGAACTGCTCCAGCGTGAGCACTTGTTAGGTTGGGGTTGACCACTGGTAGGCTTATTAACATGTGTGTAGGTTCATTTATTGTTTTTAATGTTTTTTCTGCAATGCTTTTTAAAATAAGCTTGCATAGGATGTGCTGAGTGGGTACCTTATAGCTATCAGCAGTCACACTGTTAACCCTCTGAGGAGCAAGTAATCAATCCTGCTTAGGCTGTGTCTTGCTGGAATACCACACTGAGGCCAGGGAACTGTTCAGCCTCATGGTAGCCCCGTCAGAACGGCAGAGTCTCTATCACAGACTCGCCACCCAAGAGAGGTGACAGCCAGGAGAGCTGGACAACTAGATTGGTTGCCTTTGTTGTACCATAGAAGGGGAGTATGAATGCACGTGCCTTAAGGCTTACACTGGTGCATGCAGTGGCGTACGGAGGGTCTCCAGCACCCTGGGGCCAAGCCTACATTTGCATGTCCTCCTGCCTTACTCCCCCCAGTAGAACAGGAAGTGTTAATGTGCTGCCCCCCCCCCCCACTGCCCCAGGGAGCAAGGGCAGAGGCTTTGGAGTGTGAATGCAGGATTCGCACTACTGTCCCCTTGCTCTTACCCCATGCACGGCATCCGCCACTCAGGCTTTCTTCTATGTTTTTGCAGGGGAAGCAGTTTTAATATAGATAGTTCCTACTAGCAAAAAAAAGGCTTGCTTATTTCTTTGGCTTTTTTTAAGATGCAAAGTCTCATTTGAGTGTAACACCCACGTAACCAGATTGAGTCTGCCTTGCAGGCAGCTCTGACCAGAGAAAGCGTGTGCACGGGAACACAGCAAGGAGAGCCCCTTTGCCCCCAGGGGTACCTGTTCCTCACCCCCAGAGTGACCACACCCACACTGGGATAGGGCAGGGATTATGGGAATGGGGAAGGTTTATTTACAGAGGTGCAAAAAGGGGGAAACCAACAGGGGAGATGGGCCAGCAGTAACACAGAGTAAACAGCTAACACAGGGCCCTGCAAGGCCCAACAATGGAGCAGGCTGGAGGCAGACATGAGCTCTGCTTCTGCACCATGAGTTCAGGAGTCCCAGCACAGCTCCAGTCCAGCGTTCAGGCCAGCACTCCTAGTCTTCGGTGCCAGCACTTTCCCAGCAAAGGAAAACCCTCTGATGCCTCTTCTGCCACTCTCTGTGAACCCAGAGCGACGCCCTCCCCACTTAACTAACTACAACCTCCCCCCTGAGTTCCAGGTGCTGTACTCACGGCCCCACAGCTCCAGATGGCCAATCACTGGATGCTGCTCTGTCCTTGGGCGACTCTCCCCAGCACAGTGTCCTTCTGTGGGGGCTGGCCTGGCATCCCAGTTTCAGGTGCTCTGTCATCCCTGGCTTCAGGCAGGGCCTCTCTCCCTCTTCCTCCTTCCCAGGCCTCCAGCTGCAGCCCCAGCCCCCTCCTCAGCTCCACAACCTCTCCCACAGGGCAAAAATTTAAAGGAACCATGCTCCTTAAAACCCCAGGGGGATTACATGAGGATTAAGGAAACTTTTCTCCTCTCTTCCCTGCCAGGCAGCAGTGCCTATTCCCATTGCAGGCCACAAGCAGTATAGGGTGGGTTAGAGTGACTGTGCTACCCCATCTCTGCCTCTCCTTTCTGGTTCTTCAGGGTTGGAGGCAACTTTTTCAGCCCTCAGCCCCTGCTGCTGCAGCAGGAGATTTAAGGGCAGAGGCCCCCATTCCAGCAGGTTTGATCCAACCCCACATGCCACTAGTCACAGTATGTAAACTTCAGGCCCTATGTAATTCTTAGCAGGATCAGGGTTTTTATTGTTTCAGATCTCTAATCTCAGTGACACTGCACTGTCTGGTTCTCTAAAGACAAATCTGTGTTTGTTTACTATGGAGAACTCCTATTGATTGTCCACCATGCAGGTCAGAGGGAAGAAATCTGACTCAATATGTAGCTAGTGTTTTCTAATACACTCATTTTAACCTGACTGTATCACTTTACCATTAGGTACTGGCAACATTTACAATGTGCTACCACCAGAGAGCGACAATCAATGCTATTTAAAAGTAGAAGCTGCTGTGAATGCCTTCAAAGAGCCATTTTACATATAACAATAGAAACCCATTTCTGAGACTGAAGGAGAATTACTTTTACTAAGTAAATAACATCTCTGGCGAAACAATAGGGTTCTGCGCACAAGTTGTTCTGCTTCTTGGAGCACAAAGGGGTTTTGTAGATTGATAACTGGGCTAAGCCAATAAAACCAGTTTGGTGTTGAAGTGTTCAAAGACCCAGTGATTGACATTCCATTATACTGGAAATCTGCTTCAAAGCAGTCAAAGCCTGATCTTCTATTTCATGCTTCCCTGGGTACAACAAGTGTGTATTTGTGATAAACTTTGGAGTAGGATTGGAAAGCATCCACCCTTCTTTGATGTCCCTCTCTTGTTTAAAAAAAAACAAAAAAAACAAAAAAAACCCAAAGCTATTGTTTACAAGTCAATCATTTTTTATTCTAAGGTGGAGGGAAAAGAGATCACAAAGGAAACCTGAATGGAGGATGCCTTCAGGCGACTCTTCACAGCATTAATGGTAGCATGCCTTGAAAGAAAGCTATTAATGATTTCTATAGCAACTGGAAGATACATTTGTAACTGTGCCCTCATTTCTTCCAAAAAGAGGCATCGCTAACAGTTTCCATAAGCAGGGGTAATGGGCCATATTCAGAAGCGAGAGTGTACAGGGAGGCTAGCAAGTGCAGCTGAGTCTTCTTTGCACCCCTCCAACATTCCCATTACACCAGTTGAGACTCATTTTATTATTAGTCTCACGGGCTATGTCCACACATACATCATTATTTTGAAACAACCCATTTCAAAATGAGTTATTTCAAAATAAAGTCCTTCTGTCAAAATAAGTTAATTCAAATTAACAGTTTGTTAATTCGAATTAAGGCAAAGCCTGCTTTTGAAATAGCTGTTGTTTCGAAATGGTTATTTCAAAACATGGCTGTTTGGACATGTTGTTTTGAAACAGTTGTTTTGAAACGATGGTGTTGTTTCAAAACAACGTGTCCGAATGCCGTTGTTTTGAAACAACCGTTTTGAAATAACGGCTATTTCGATTAGATGCGAGGTTTAATGGTTTCGAAATAACGGCCATTATTTCGAAACAACGGGTCCCATTGTTTCGAAATAACGGTGCAGCGTGTGGACATGCTGCTTCTTATTTCAAAACAACCTCTGTTGTTTCTAAATAAGAAGCCTGTGTGGACATACCCATGGATGACTTGCTTCACCCAAACATTGCATGGGTTTAGCAAGTGGTTCCCAGCCTTTTAAGGCTGGGGACCCCTCCTTAGCCCAAAAATCTTTGGGGCCCCCCAGCTGCATTTGTGCTAAAGTGGCACTCTTGGGCAGTGGCAATGCTGCCACAGACCAAATCCGACCCACATGGGCAGAATCTGGCTCATGCCACTGGATAGCCAAGCTGCCACAGCCATTGCCCCCTCCTCCTGCCTATGCTGGGGAGCACAGTGACCCCATCTCCCTGCCCTTACTGGCAGGGCCATAACTACAAATTTTGGGCCCCTGGGGCAAGCAGCCCAAAATGCACCCTCCCCTGCCCTGCTGGTGGCTCCCCCACCCTCACTGCCCACCACCATCCACTGAGAGACATCCACCCCAGCCTCCTCTGCCCACTCCAAGCTCTAGATTCACCCACTGAAGCCCCCCACCAATCTCATTCCCACAGACACCCACACTAGCTTCTGCTACCCACTCCCATCTACCCAAAGATATCCACCTCAGCCTCCCCCACAACCCTATTACCTGCATATACACCCACACCAACCTCCCATGCCCAGCCCCATCCACCTGAGTCTTCCCAATCCAACCCACTCCAATACCCTTAAAAACCCCCACTCCAGCATCTCCCACCCCAGCCTCCCCCACTTAACCCATTACCAGAGAAACATGAACCCCAGCGTCTCCACCCACTCCAATCCCGCAGAGACACCTGCCATAGCTTTCCCCAACCAACCCCATACCCCCAAAACACCCATCCTAGCTTCCCCCATTAACCCCATTCATCCACACCAAAAGCTCCCCCCTCCCCATCCCCTAAGTACACACACCATCCCCCTGCCAGCTTCATCCCCTCCCGTCTATACCCTTAGCCTCCTCCTGCCCACTCTATTCCCCACATACTCCCAGCCTCCCCCTCACCTGCTTACCTATCTTTTTCCACTCTATTTACGCTCAGCCTCCCTTTGCCCCCCATCTCTTAAACAAACCCAGCCTCCCCCCACTGGCCTAAACCCCTCATCTCTACATTCCCAGCCCGCCCCCCAGCTCCCATTCACCTGCTTCAGGCTCCCCAGCTCCAGAGCTGTGGCCAGGGGCCAGAGCTCAACTGGCTGGGCACTCTCTTATGGGAGGCCGGAGCTGCTTCTGATGCCACAGTTTTGGCCCTTTTGGCATCTGGGGTTGCCAGGGCTGGCTTTGCGGGCTGCCACCAGGAATAGGCCCCCAGGACTTGTGTGTCTGTCTGGATCATCCCTCCCCACCAGGGCCCCCTGACCTGGCAGCTGGAACTGGAGCAGCCATGCTGGCCAATCTGGTTCTGGGCCACTCTGGTTCTGGCCACCAGGTAAGGTGGCCCTGGGTGGGGTGGGGTCCAGATGACCATGCAGGTCCTGGGTGCCTATTCCTGGTGGCAGCCCACAGAGCCAGCCCCGATGACCCCAGGGCTGCTGCTCACACCCTGAACATGGGGAGGGAGATTTAGGCAGCTCCCTGCTGGCCGTGGGGAGCCACTGTGGCCATGGCCTGCTACCCCTGACCCTGCCAGGGAGCTGGGGCTGTCGTGGCCATGGCCCCTTGCCCCTACCCCCCCCAGCCCATTCTCTGCACCCTCCCACTGGTTCCGTGTCCCCAACCCCCCTGCACCTTCCCCCACTTACCTGGCCACTGGAGCACCTGCCAGCTGGCTGCCCCCCTCCCAGGCTACTCTCCCTGAGCATGCTCTGCCTGTTCAGGGTGGGAGTTTTAAAAAATCCCTGCCGGGGGGGGGGGGGGAAGTTCCCTGCTGGCTGGAAGCCTGGGTCTTCATGGCAAGTGGAGACCCTGGCAGCATCAGGCCCCAGCTCCCAGCCTGTCCGTGGACACTCTGGAGCTACTCAGTGGCCCCCCAGGGGTCCTCGGACTCCAGGATGGGATCCACTGGGTTTAGCTAAAAGTGGGTTTTATTTCAAATTATTTAACTGATACAAAACTTCATGGGGGCATTTTGTTCAATATAAGGCTTGTTTATGTCAATTTAGCTTAAGGAATCAACTTGGGCTAAAAAATCAATGCAAGCCAGAATGAAATCAAATGAGAAGTGTCCACACAGAGTTTACACCCAGGGTAGCCAAACTTATGGAACTCAAGAGTCACACAAGTCAATTATTAAACCTTCGAGAGCCGCACTGACACATATAACCACATATTTTTACCTACTGCAAAATTACTAAGCCTGAAATTCATTGCACACTTTAATTTTAGTGTAAAAATGGGGCAATTATTGATCCTACCAATGTCAGATTCTAATAATTACTTAAGGTTACCACGAAAACTAGGCTTATACAGTAAAAACTTAGCTGTCACTGCATGTAGAACACTGCAGGCAAGTGGTGAGTTTTTTAAAATCTGGGCAGTAACTTGCCAATGCAGTATGTAAAAGCTCCCTCAGGTGCTGATCTCTAAGTATTATTGCACAATGTTTCAATTTAACAAATTTCATTGTGGAATACAATGCGTCACAGCAGAACGTTGTGCCAAAAATTGAAAGTAATCTACATTCAGTTTCAAACTTTTCTCCTTTGTATTTTTGTTTCTTAGTATTCCCCGTCATATTTAGGACTTGTAAACCACAATTTTATTTTAACAAGGAGTAAACTGCATTAGGGCCTGTGAGAAAATCTAAACACACCACAGCTTCCTCTACCATGCCGCGCTTCTCCCCCCATCTCTGACCATGCTGCCGGTTCCCTGCCATCTCTTACCATGCTGCTGCTTCCCTGCCATCTCCGACCATGCTGCACATCTCCCTCCATCTGACCATGGCGCCACTTCCCTGCCGTCTCTTACCTTGCTGCTGCTTCTCTGCTGTCCCTGACCATGCCGCACTTCTCCCCCCAATCCCTCACCATGCCACCACTTCCCTATCAGCTCTGACAATGCCAAGCTTCTCTGCTGTCCCCAACCATGCTGTGCTTTCCCCATGTCCGTGACCATGCTGCCGTTTCCCTTCCAGCTCCATCCATGCCGTGCTTTCCTGCCATCTCTTACTATTGCCGCTGCTTCTCTGTTGTCCCCGACCATACCGCACTTCTCCCCGTCTCCAACCCTGCTGCACTTCCCTGCCCTGCTTTTCTGCGAGCCGCACTTTTTCTTTTGAGAGCTGCATGCAGCTCACGGGCCACAGGTTGGCCACAAACTGGTTTACACCAATTTAACTATATTGATTGAAAAAGATGCCTTTGAATTAACACTTTTTTCTTTAGACTGTATCTGAGACTTATAGTCACTGAGTTACATGTACTTTACTCACAAACACACATTCCACTCTTATTCATCACTTCTGAACATGCCCCATTGAACCTGACTGAGAGTAAGGCTCAATCTATTAAACCCATTTAGTTAAATGGGTAGAATTTCCACATGTAGCCAGGGCCCAAGTTGCAGTCAGTCACATGCTGAGGGATCAAAATAGAGGATTAACGTGAGAGGCAGCTTGTCAGGAATTAAGTAGCATTTATATATCAGTATGACATGCATGCATTCTTACAACTCTTGTATGTCAATGAGATGGTTCAGGCTCCCTTATACAATAAGTGGCCTACAAATAAATATATAATTATTGCAGCAGGGAGCAACATCCCCAGCCTACTTAGCCAGATTTACATCAGCAGGCCTCGATCTAATGCTCTAAAGGTCGTAAAGTGGACTTTGCATTGTAACTGGTATTCAGGCTCTTAAGTGCATCCACCCCAGAGGCTTGAGCCCCACCGGTGTGGGTCGCTCTACCTGATTAGGGAGGCTCACTCCCAGCAGTAGTATAGACACACACTAAAAGGCTTGATTACTCATTGTGATATAGTTCCTTTATGCCACATTGGCACACTGCCAATTGATTGGCTCACTGCCTAATAATTCTTATATAGAGCCTTCTCTATACTAAAGTGTTAGAAAGTGTCAGCTAATGGTCTAACTAACATGGCTTTAAATAGTTTGTGGAAGCTCTACATCACACCCCTCACAGTCCTTAGCTGGGGGTTGGGGGGCACAGAGGGCTGCTCAGGAATAGCCAGCAGAAGTGTGATCAGAATGCTGCTGCGCTCGCAGCTGTTCTCAGCTGCTGTTTTACTCTGCTGCATGTAAGCTATCCTGAGACTGCTGTAATTTATACCAGGAGCCAGGCCCAGCATGGGGAGAAATAGAAATAGCCAACTTTGTGCACTCCCACTTTCAGTTCCTGACCTGAGTACAGCTTAACCATAGCTGATAATTGGATTTCAACAATAAAACTGCTTATTTGCTAGATCCAAGGAATCTCACTTAAACTATATATCGCCTTGACTGTTGGTGTTCGAAAATGGGGTGGCTGAGGTGCCTCAACTTTTTATCACCGGCCATTTTGCCAGCATAATTTGTCCTCCTCTGAGTTGCTGCAGGAGCTTTTGCACCACAACACACAAAGTCACTTGGGAATTGACTCCAAGACATGAGAACTTTCAACATCTGAATGGTAGCAGATGCAGAGGACAATGCAAATTTGTTTCAGAAGGAGATTGGAGACAGGACTGGAGATATTTGTTGCAAGCCCCAAACTTCTGGAGGCTCCCATACGGAGTCTTGAGAAGGGTGAGCACTGCTGAGCTAAACAATTAAAGCTACATGAGTTTAGATGATTGTGTTTTTATTTTCCCAGACTTTTACTACCTCAAGGTACCATTTATGGTGACCTGATGTCTCCCAACCATTCTAGTTTCTTTTGGATATATTTCCTTTTTTGCTTCCCTGTCCAATTATTTTGTCACAGTACAAAAGATCTTAGGGCTTGCTACAGCTTCCATGGATTTCAATGACTGTTGGATAGAGCTTTTAAATAGTTGCCATGTTTCATCCAGAAGGTGGATGCACCTCAACTGTGGGGGAAGTAATTCATGCAAAACAAAGACTAATTTTCTCCTCTTGGAGTTGTATGGGAGTTCAGCACAAAGGACAAATCCAGGCTCCGCAGTGGAGAACCACACCGTGCAGTGGGACTCGAACAGAACTGCACCTGGGAAGTTTGTAAAGCACTCTTGGGTTCTGTAGAATTAAAGGCACCATATTAGCTGTTGTTTTTAAAATACTAATATGCCAAATGACTAACAGAAATTTTGTTATCAGTATATTTTATTCCAATTTGCTGGGAATGGACGTAGTACCAGTATTCCTGTGGCTTCAAGCAATAAAGGCTGTTCATTTCAGTGTTAAAAGGTTTGCTTTTAAATGGATGGATTGCCTTTAAAGCAGGGGTCAACAAAATTGCCTCTCAGTTAAGTGCCCAGCTTCAAAGCAAAGCACCTAGCTTGGACATCCTTTGCTGCTGAACCCCTCGCCCATCAACAAAATGCACTGAGATCCCCTAAAGGAGTGAGCGATTTTATTTTTTTCTTTTTTGTCAACAGAGGGTATTCCTCTGCAGTATTTTCCTTAGGCTACCTAGCTCCACAGCAAATGCAGAGGAGAAGCACTCTCTAGTGACTAAAAATAAAAACAGCACAGTTATCCCCTTCCACCCCCTGCTCCAATATTACTTTAAACTGTGCCATCTTTTGTATTCCAATTCAAAAAAAAAAAGTGAATTGGGAAATAAACTGAAATGACAAACACTTTGAATAGCAAATAGAGTAATTACAATGATTTGGAGGGGTGGAAAAAAACTGATAAAAGGAAAAAGTGCTACCTACACATACAGTCCTTTTTATGCAAAAATCCAGGGCCAGCCCTACACAAACAGCACCCCAAGAAAGGATTGTGTTTTGTGCCCTCCCCTTCACTTGTTAAACTTTTGAATACTTTATTTTTTTTATTGCATTTGTAGCCCATTTCAGAACTTTGATGCACAATTTGTAAGGACGATTTATTCCTGCCATATAAGACAACAAATCTGCTCACTAGGAGCTATAAAATCTGTATTTATTCATTAAGCAAATTTTAAAATATAGATTCCACTAAGCTTATAGAAACCTTTTAATTTTAAGAATAAATTAAATGTGCTAACTTCAGGAAACTGAACTGTACATCATCATTGGGTGGACCAATATTAAACTGTGTTACAGTAGGTGACAGAACTCGGAGCCTGGAACTTTAGATAGTTGCCTGTATCACCTACCCCTAAATCCAGCCATGCCAAAAAAAAAGAAGACTACATCTAAAAAAGCCCCACACAATGTACTGCCAAGCACAGACGTGACATTCAGCACTAGCTAGTGCAATTATGGAAGTCAGACAGGTCCTTCCAAGCCTGCTCCCTTTGAAAATGTCACTAGTATCCTGGTGCTCTTCCTTGTAAGCTCTATGGCCCTGACTCTGCCAATAATTTTGGATATGTTTAACTTAACTATTGCAAGCAGTTCCACTGACTTCTCTATGATCCTGGGAATGGTTTGATGTGGGCACCAACCCAGGCATAAATTAGTGCAGCCTTCAGTCTGTTTTATTCTATGGGGGATTGCTATGGTTACCCAAGAAGTCATCTGCTAGCCAGGGATTGCAGCATGCTCTGGCCATATCCCCTCACAATGCCAACATACTCCCTACATGCACCACATTCATCCCGCAAGCCAGCATTCACTGGAGTCAGCTAACCCAGCATATGCATGCTAGCAATGTTCCCTCTAATTATTCATAGACTGTGTGTGCAAACAATTTCTTTGTGTGCGCAAAAACATTTCTTTGTGAGCACCAATATTACAACTATTGAATTTTTTTGTGCGCACTTTATTTTGTTGTGTGCACAAGTTTCATGACCAGTGGGGGCACGCACGCATGTACAGCTTAGAGGGAACAGTGCATGCTTGGGATTAAAGAGGAGAGAACTGTTGACATTTTCTATTTTTATTTTTTTAGTATTGTGAATAGAAAGAAAATTGTGATTTTGTGAAGGTAGAACATCACTGGAGTAATGAAGGTCTCCCAGTGCAGAAAAGCTTGTTTGTTGCCCCCCACATGACACAAATTTGACTGTAAAATTACTTCTTCATATGAAAAGCCTTCCATTCAATGTCAAAGATTTACACCAAGGATTTGGCAATTTGTGGAAATCCCCAAACTCTAATTATTCCAATGGTAACTTCAAAATTCCAGTCAAGATCTCTCAAAAGACATTCCATTCATTCCTCTAAGCAAAAGCATTATAGCTGCACTGAAAGGACAACATCCGTGTTTACAGTAGGCAAGGACTAACTGGTTTGATCAAAAAATGTAACAAACAATTCCCCTCCAACTCAGCTTCCTTCCCTCAAAACTATCACACCCAGGGGTTAAAGTATAATTTGGCAGGCTCTCCCTCCTTCCTGGGTGAGTGGGCTCCCTTCCCGCCCATCCGGGCCCTCTTCAAGAACTCCAGCTACTGCACCCAATATCCTCTCCCATGTCCCCCAAATCCACCCCAGCTTCCAATCCCCCCCCTCTCCCCCCAACTCAGGGGCCCCCAATACCCCCCTCCCCCCCGCACAAGCTGGGCCACCCTTGTACTCACAGGCAAAGCACTGGGCCCGGAAACTTGGCAGCCTGCAGGCTGCACAGGGGAGCTCCCCCTCCCCCACCCCCACCCCCACCTGCTGGAATACATGGGGGAATGCCATTCCAGGGCCTGCTATTTTGGGGGGCCTAGCTTTCAGGCACCTAAAAATAGAAAATGGAACAAGAACATTGCATTCCAGGTCCCGCTATTTTTCAATGGTAGGCCCAGAACACAGGATTCTGGCACCATTTTTTATTTTTAGGGGGCCTGGAACGCTGAGCCCCTAAGAGTAGTGGGCCCTGGAACAGCGTTCTGGATCATTCTGACTTACTTTAACCCCTGATCACACCCAAACTTATTTCAGAGCTCTGTGAATTGAACACTCACACGCCAGCTTTGTGTGATCCCTTGGTTCACCCATACTTCCTCTCCATTTCTAAGGCATTCACAGGCTACATTCAAGCCCACTGATCTCCAACCATTCTCACTGAAGAGCGATAGATGCAATATGTGATAGGGTGGTCTTGCCCCACACTGAGCAAAGGTTAAACCCACACTACGGTCAGTGGAGGTTGTGCCCCCCCAAGATGTACTGGGCATATTCCAAATGCTGTTTTAGTATAAAAGGAAGCAGCCCAGCCCAGCTCATTCCACATGGTTCTCTGAGTAGGAAGGACACATGGTGGAGGCTCCTAGTAGAAAGCCACTTCAGCCCCAGCTCAGGGAATCAGAAGCCCTAGAGAGCCACTGCCCATGGCCAACATCCCAGATTCAGATATCCAGGGAGCTACCGGCACCAGGGAAACTGAAGGTCCCAAGGAAACCCAGACAACAGTGGCAAGAGTTGTCCAGGGAGAGGGTGCAGAGACTGGTACTTCCTGCCTGAGGTAGGTTAGCATGTTGTGGATGGTATCACTAATGACCAGGAGGTGGGGAGGGAGAAAGCCACTCCCATTGTGGATAGGGCCCTGAGCTGGGAATGTGGTGGAGATGGGTGGGCCTTGATCACCCTATTTGCCATCACTCCCCTTGAGGTGCCAATGACCCCCTTCAAACTGCAGAGATGTACAAATCCTTGCTATAGCTAAAGACTGCTTGCTTGCCCTCCCTGCTTGCACTCGAGACCTCTTACTGCCCTGCCTTGTCTGAGGGAATGGGCTTTATAGATTACTGACTCCATGCAGCCCAAGCCCAAGAATGACTATTGACCACTGACTCTAGCTACTAGGCTGCACATGTGTGAGATGTCCTGTTATGTCCTTGCCTCCCAAAACCTCCTCACCAGGGGTAGAGCATGGGCTTACTTTGCAACACTATACGCCTAAGAATGGGGGAAGTAACCTCCTTCAAGTACATTAGCTGAAAGAAACAAACAAATAAGTTAATTGATAAAGTCAATATTTAAAGTGATTATAAGCCAGAAAAATATGAATCCAGGTTTGATTACAATTAATTGCAAGATAAATCACATTCTAAACAAAACTCAGCACTTCAGTGGTCTTTGATGTTAGCTTATCACACAGGCTGGCTGAGATGGTTTCTGCAACCAGACCACCCCACCTCCCCTCAGGCAGTCTGCCAGTGTCTTTGCTGTTATTTTGTAGATGGATTCAGAGGAGAGTTCCAGAGACGAAGATGCCTCGTTACCCCCCTGGGGGTCAAGTGACTGGTTCTGTAGGCAACGGGTATGTTTTATTTCCATTTGAGTCAAATGAGAATTGCTTAGTCAGGTGCTGAGGCCAGTCCATTGTTCCTTTATGCATGTCTATGCAAGGCATATGGTGTTTGCCTGAGCCTATTCAAGGCACGCAAGACACACTTAGGAAAAATGTACAGCAGAGTTTCATACTTATGTACGTATGACATTGCAGAAAACATATTACCATAACAATAATATTCATTATGGCATGCACATTCAAAAAAAAACCTTAGATAACATACCTTGCATTAGGCAACACATGGGTACACCATAAGGGTGAACATGAAGGATACACACATCACACCATAAGGTACAGTGTGTCACACCTGTCACAGATGAAGCAAGTGGGGCACACCTAGACTGTCAATGGTGGAGTTCTCCAGATGAATAAGATCATTTGCAATGCAGGTTTGTTTGTTTTTGCAGATCATATATTGTTGCTCTGTGGGAACTGAAGAATGGCTTCTTTATGTCCACCACAGTGCCTGCGAAGTCACATGCAGAACTGCTTTAAGTGATCAGCTGTTCTACATGCTTGATCAGTCCTAGCTGCTCAGCTACAGAGTCAAGATTCTTCCTCACCATGAGGAAGCTTCATTTTATCTTGAAGGCAAAATTCACTTTGCTCTGGACTGAGCAGTCTGCTACTGCAAAAATAGAAAAGTGTCTCTGTGATGTTCCCCACCCAGAATCTGGTCTAGTGAGCCATTGTGCCCCCCCTTATAGTCCCTCCCACATCCTAACTTACCCCATTTTGCTAAGTGGACCCTCAGTCTTGGGTCAGTCCACACTAGCCTCCTGTGTGTAATTGGTCCCAGGCCATGGATGTGTGCTCTATACCCACTCAGGTCTCAGTCCCCCAGTGAGCACTCCCAATTTAAGATACCACACTGGGAACTTCCATCCTCTGGGGGTCAGGACCCTTCCCCAATCACTATAGGCTCACAGACTCCAGTTTGCTCATTTATCAAAGAAACAAGAATGCCTCAGATCTGCTCGTTCACACAGCTTTTGATAAAGCAAATATTAGTTTATTGATTAGGACATGATTTTAAGTAAGTATATAGCAAATCAATGTTCAGTCATTTAATAAAGTACCCAGGAGGTACCACAAGCAAATAAAAGCTAAAAATGCATTCTAATCTAACATCACTGTCCAGGATTACTCACAAGGGGTATGTCTACACTGTGTGTTTAAGTCGACTTAAGGGTCCTTAAGTTGACTTAAACAAAGCTCTGTCTACATTGCAGGGCAATAAAGTCAACTTTAGCATCAGGTAAAGTCAACTTTATTACTTCCACTTATAAAGTTGACTTTACAGTTAAGTTGACTTTATTAAGTCGACTTAAGGCAATGTGGAGTTACTAAGTCGCCTTAATAAAGTCAACTTTGCTTTTATATTGTAGACATACCCATGTGGAGTTACTAAGTCAACTTAATAAACTCGACTTAGTGCAGTGGGGCCATTAAGTCAACTTTATAAAGTCGAATTAAGCCAGAGCAGCCATTTAACATCGACTTTATAAAGTTGACTTAATGTAGTGTAGCCTTACTAAGTTGACTTAATAAGGTGTACTTAAAGTTGACTTTAAGTAGACTTTATTAAGTCAACTTAATAAAGTCGATTTTGCTTTTATAGTGTAGACATACCCAAGGTTTGGCCAATGATGGGTTAGCAGTCAGCCTCTGCCACTCCATAGTCAAGGCCCATTCCTTCTTGGAGATGTTTTAAGATGGTATCTCTCTGGCTTAAAACTGTTTCACAGTTCCTAGCATGTCCTCTTCAAATCCCCATCTCCTTCCTCTTTCGGGTGATCTTTTTTGTTCAGCCTAGGTGCTACAGACATTGAGCAAGTCTATTGTCATTGTTATTTTCTCTAGATATGTACTTTCAGCCCTGGCTGTTTACATGCTGCTGGAAGACAAGTCTGATTGTCCCCCATCCCCCTGAACCATGTGTAATACCCATGAACACGCTTCATATCTGCATATATACATGATGCTGCAGGAAATATGATAGCATAACAATAATGCAGAAGATGTTATGAGCATCCATAAGGAAACCCCTTACATGGCATAGTTGGCATCAAGCTTACAATTACATTGCAAAAGTGAACAGGAAAATTTACATGGATCATACCCTAAGGGTACACAGATGTGCATCCCATGACAGTCTCAAACAAACATAATCCATGGGTAGGGTTAGATCATGGCCTTCTGGATGCTTATGTCATGGGTGTGGGAAAGAGAACCATTCACATTTGGTGCGTGTAAATGGGCTCGGCCCTCAGCCAAGCCGCCTTTGGGTGCATAGGTCCCAACCCTCACCGGGGTCGGACCGAACTCCCCTATTCCAACAGCCTTCTAGCCCTTTAATAGGATGAGGCAGGGTCTCAAAGTCTTTAGCCTTGACTCCCTTCAGCAGGATAAGGCAGCACACAGTAGCAAAGTCTATGGCCTTCAACCCCTCAGCAGAGTAAGGGAGCACACAGTAATAACAATCTATGGCCTTCAAACCCTCAGTAGGGTAAGGCAGAGCACAGGTGGGGCTGGAAGGGGAATGCAGGCCTGCCCATTACACTGCGTTCCAGTCTGGGGCCCTATCAGTGGCAAAGCAGTGCCACTGGGTCAGTGGACTCTGGCCGAAACAGTGACCCTCAACAAGCAACTGCGTATTCAGCTGCTGCCCCTGGCCTACTTCCTCCCATTTCCCCTCTGGGTTACCTGCAGCCCACAGTCTTCAAGGTCCTCCAGATATGTACCCCAGGGATCCTGGTCGGGTCCTCACTGTCTACAAGCGGCAGGGCGGGTAACTCCTCCAGTCCATCCACCAGCAGGAGCTCCTCTGGGTCACAGCGGTTTGAGCAGCTGGCTCCCAGGCATCCTCCACAGAAGGGAGCTCCTCCAGGTGCTCATGAGCGTCCCACTGGTTTTGCTCCTTCAAACTCTCCTCCAAGGGAAGCTCCTCCAGGTCCTCACCTGACGGAGGTAAATAAAGAGGGAAATCTCGCCAGTGTTCACCCCCTTGGCCCTCCCAAGGAGGGAGATCTGCTAGATCCAGCAGGCATCTCCTATCCCTCTCCCCTTCAGCTGTTTGGTAAGTTCCTCTTTATAGTCTTTCCTTCCTCCCGGCCCGTCTCTTTGGTTTTGGGCAGAACTTTTGGGCCAATCCTCCTCAGGTGAGCAGGGGGAGCACTGGCAACCAACTGCTTTCCGGTTGGAGAGCAACCTTGGTACAGTGTGACAAGCACAGTCTTCTTTTTTCTCCAACATAGACTTTGCCTCACTTATCCACTATTTGCCATCTTGAGATTGAATCAGTAAAATGCACTCTCCATGGAGCTACATGGTAGAAACTGAAGCTCATTCAGGAGACTGCTGTTTGCTTCCTAAGCTGAATTTCACACTGGGAGCATGTTACACCAATGCAGCTGCCAATGAGGTTGTTGGTGGAATTCAAACTATTGGTATTAAACAAAGTTGCAAATTTTGGTTGAATGTATTTCTGGAGGTTTCATCATGTGACATCATCTTTAATTAAAGATTAATCTCTGATTCTTGGAGACTACAGGACAAACCTGGAGGGTTGGCAACCCTAGCATTAAATTATCAACCTCCTTAAATGGTTTGAGATCTGGTTACTTGAAAGATTATGTTTTCTTCCTGTAGCAGTAGCTCCTAGCTGCAGGTCAGTGTCTGGCTCCCCACTCTGGTCTGTTGGCTCTCACCACTCAGAAATGATGTGGAAGAGTTTCCCACAGCATCACTTATGCCTGTACCTGTGGGCAGGTGCACTCTCCCCTTGCAACACCCCTCTGCTTTCCTGCCCTGACACTGCCAGATGTGTGGTCTCAGGATCTCCCTCGTCCCCCTTCACTTCCCGTAGGAGCCCATCTTCTTCCAATATCCTCAGGGAGCCTGCTGTATGACCTCCCCCATTCTATAAGCCTTTCACGATCTCCCCCCTGCCATGGAACTCTTCTTCCCCCTCAAAATTCCCCCCCACCTCCATCTAGGACTTCCTTCACCCCATCCCATCAGACTCCTCCCTTTCCCCAGAACTCTCCTACCTCCAGTCCCCGTAGGATCTACCTCCTTACGGACTTTTTTGCATTCTGAACCTCCCAGGATTACTCCTTCCCTCTGAATTCCCACCACATCCCAGAGAACTTACTCAATTCCAACCCCCACCCCCAACAGTGGGACTCAACTCTCCTCTCTGCGTCGGCCCCATCTCCTCCTCTCAGGAATCCTACAGGATGCTCACTCAGCCAGGTCTTTCCTGCTGCACACATACTTGGCCTCCCCAAACACCATCACGTTTCTTCTTCCCTACCCTGCAGCAGATGCAACTCTTGAGCCTCTCTACCTGGCCAAGCTTCTGCACAACCTGTGCTTTGCAAAATTCAATCCTCCTAGGAAGTGCTGCTTGGGAGCCAGTGGCTAACACTCTCTGCCAGGTGTGAGAAATCTACCCCCACCTTCCATGAATCCAGTGTGAAGGTGGGGCTTTCCCACTTGGCCCCCCCTCCTTGCCCTGTCCCTTTGCTGGCCATGGCACTACAGGAGGTGGCTGAGTTGGGCAGGCATTTGGCCAGTGAGAAGGTTCAGAAAATGACAATGCAGAGCGAGATTAGGGTGGCTGAGTCTTGGTCCTACCCACCCAATGTCTATGCGAACATGGTGCATTGCATAGTTTCTTTTTGCTCCCAAGCATTCTAGGACATTTCCTCCCAAACTTGGAGATTGATTCTGTACCCACTGAAATCAATGACAAAGCTACCACTGATTTCAAAGGGCACAGGTGCAGATTGTGGGGGGCAAGGATGAGTTGAAGGCTGTGGAGGATTATTTTTTGGCAGGGATTATTGCAGCTATTGGGATGTAGTTATTTTACACTGGGAGAGTAGTCCATTGCTTTTGAGTGCCAATGTGCCAGTGTAACCCATGTGCCTAAATAGGTGCAATCTCTTTTAGGGACCCTTATGGCTGGGTTACGTTGCTGGGCAGATTTTGCAGCCCAGAAACCAGAAACTTCTGGTAAGAGGGTGAGGAAGCACACTGAGCATGCTCGACAAGTTTTATTGTTTTGCTGGAGTTACATGCCCAGGGAGAAGCCTGAGAAGAGAAGCCTGGAGAGGAGCAAACAAGAGAGCTGCAGAGGACATTGGCTAAGGGACTCAGTGAAAGGAGCTGAGCAGGAGTGGACTGCAGGATGTTTTCTTCCAGCTTTCGACTGCTTTGCAGGGGAGTTGTCTGCAGTGGAACTGAGAGCTGGATGGCCAGTGACCTGATTGCATGGTGCTGGCTGCACAGGAGGAAGAAAGGACTGCATGGCATCTGCCTGAAGATTCCTGCAGCTAGAGAGGATGAGGATTGCTTTTGTTCTGCATTCAAGCCCCAAGGACTTAAATGACTGCAATTGAGATAAGGGTGACTCCACCTGAACTTTGGGACTCTTGGGTTTCTTACTGTTTTGTTTAAATGCATTATGGTTCTTTAGGATAAGGTGTGTTTAGTTAGTTAATAAAGTTCATTGTATGTTTATGCTGAGTGGTAGTTTAATGAGGGATGGGAACTCTGAGCAGTCTTCGCTGTGAGTCCTTTTAACAACTGGATCCTGGCTCTCCAGTTGCTTTCATCAGGGGTTTTCTCTGTGAGGCACTGGAGAGGGGCAATTGAGTGAATTTGAGCCCACCCTAGCAGGTTACACCAGTAAGAAACAAAATTATACACAGGTACTTAGAGACTGGAATGGCCTCCTTTTCTTTGTTTCTTTTTTTTTTTTTAAATAGATTTAAATAATTTTTAAAAATACAAAAACAGAGTGGTAAATTTGCCAGGAGACAAAATCACAGAACAAATTGGGATGGAGTGTGTCATCCTACAGGAAGACTTCTGCTATATCTAGGAATTACTGACAGGTTCTTTATGAGGTGGCCTGTTGCACACTTGGCTGTGTTTTGTGCAACTCTGCAATAAAGATAACATACATGAAGCCTAATTTATACTGAGATGCTTCCCACTGGTTATGTCTAAACTAAGAAAATAGATCATGTTTGAAAAACATGCAGGCTAACAAGATTTTACATACTAATGTGGACAGAGTTTTACATCCTTTAACATGTGTTAGGAGGTTGTGGCCAATCCTGTGGTGTCACAGACTGGCCACAACTTGCTAACATGGTTTTAGAGGCATTAAACCTGACAACATTAGAGTTTCAAAACATTTACAATCTTTTTTTTTCCTCGTCTAGTTCTACCCACTGTTGGTCTAGCAGAAGTGCCACTTTGTTGGTGACAGTGGGAGCATAGACCAGATGCAAGCATTTTTACCATGATGTTGCCTAAGGCTGATCAGGCTACAGAGAGTTAAAAGCGCTACAAGCTATTCTGCCTGAGTGTTTGTGCAGTTCACCAGCACCAGCTGAGCTGCTCTTTCATTGCAGCAGCAGAGAGTTCCTGAAAAAGCTTAATACTGATACAGGCTGAGGATTTTGCCCTGATCCCTGATGAACCTTCACAATCCTCTCTGAAGGTGGCAGCTGAAGGTCTTACTTTTACCTGGTCGGAGAAAAAGGTCGTCACTGTACCATTAACTTCCTGCCACTGATCATGCAATTGTTCAAAGAGGGGAAATGTTTTTTTATTTTTAAAAGCAATATTCCAAACTGTTGTATTAATGTTATAATAATGTTCCTTTATTCTGCATTAAATTAAAAACCTGTTAAAGATTAGGATGGCAGGAATGGTTGATCCAGGAATCAACTTTCAATGGGAACATGAGAAGAGATTGCTACAGAAGGCTGTAAAAGTATTAATCTAATAATCAGACAGCATGATATGGTACAATTAATATTTTAAAAATTCTGTAGGAATAGCAAAAATGAGCTTTAATAAAGAGAAAGTTAGTTCAGTGAGTATCATGCAGAAATTCCCTTATTCCTTGGCAAGTCACCCTTGTGGTTACGTTGTTACTGTTGCAACTTTCTACAGTCACAGACTTAACCACAGAATAACCTGAATTTCCATTTCTTTTAACTGAGCAAATTCTTTACCTCTCCCCAAATAAAACAGGATGCAATGATCCTGATTCACATGTTTTAGTTTTGTCACTCTTGCAAGTGTACAAGAGGATAACTTGCTCTGACCAGAAATTAGTCCATCAACTTCATTTTCTTATTGCAAATCGCAAGGCATGGTGCCAGAGCAGGAAAAAGGAATGTTTTTGGTGATCTACAACATTGACCAATATGGGACACTACCTGCTTCCTATTACTTTGTTTTAAATAAAATCCCATCTAAAAATTTGGCTCCCAATGATGTTGCATTTCAACTTTATTTTTCCATTTGGCTATGGGGAGGAATTCTAGTGCAGTGGTATCTTCTTTGCTAATGGCGGATCAGATCTACTCCATCTCTACACTCAGATACATATCATAAAAGCATTTGCTGTAAACATGTGGGGCATCCTGATGATGGGCAGTGCAGATCTCAATCTGACTTAAACTGTGGCTGTATCTTATCATAAAGTGACCTGAAAACAAAAAACAAATAGGGGATGGACACTTTACGCTTCTTCATGGTGTGTAACTATTTTTTAAAATGACGTTTGAGGTTTTAATTTGAACGGTTTCTTACTGTGGAATTTCAGACTTTGTCAACTCAAAGAAACTGCATGATGACTAGAGAACTTGTTAGATGATGATATTGTGAGAGTAATGACTCAAAGATTAGCATCTGAAGGTTTTAATCAGGCTGATTAAAGCGTTATGGATTTTTGTTCACATTTTAAAATATCTCTTTAACACCGGTGACCACATTTTTTAGAAAAATCACTTTGTTTATGAGTCAACACTTTATCCCCCTTCAATCAGCGTTTGAGTTTCTACAGTGCACTGTTTAACCCCGGGTTCGTGATGTGACTGGGATGGACCAGCGACACCCACCAATGAGACAGACACCAGTTCAAGTAAACAAAAAAGCTACTTTTATAGTGACACCTTAAACACCTTTAACCACTTAACAGTGTAAAACAAGGAGATCTATGCAAAAACACTTGTAATCAACTAACAATATGAAGCAAAAATCTATATAGGACACTTATAACCAACAGCATAAAGCAAAATCTAAATGAACACTTATAACTAAATGACAATATAAAGCTAAAAACCTATGCAAAGCACTTATAAACAAGTAACAGTGTGGAGCAAGAAAGTCTATATAAAACACCTGTAAAACACCTCCAACCAAACAACAGGATAAAGTATGAGAGTCTATGCAAAACACTTACAACCTACAAAAGTACTTATGGTTAAATAACAGTATGGAGTAATGACCTACAAGAGGGTGGCCATAATAAGTCAAGGACTTTTCTGGCCTTTTACTGCCTCGTCATTGGTATAGGCACTAACCAGCCCACCCGACGCATATTTACCAATGGCTGGAAGCCATTCCTCCTTGCTAGCCAAGAAGGGTGGGTGGCAGAATGAAAAAGTCAGATGAGAGAAAAATAAACCCCCACACTCCCCCCGAGTACACTGGGGAAGTTTGGGGCCAGCAGTTTAGAGCAGAAGCAGAGTAATGAACAATTATACAGTAAGAAGGATGCAAAACACAAATGACTAACAAAACACCTATCAAATTAACAACACAAAACTATGCTAGACCATAAACAACTATATCATGAAAAGATTATGCAGGATACAGAGAAGATAATAACAACTACACAAACTATGCAAAACTCAGGTGAAGAAACTACAGTCACAGACTATATATAAATGGTACCAAGTAGAATGATTAAAGAGAAGGTAGGAGGCCTATATCGATTTATAATACCTGTCCCAGGACCGCAGTAGAACCCAAAGCGAGGAGGCAGACCAGCTGCAGCATCTCAGCACTTAATCGTTCGGCCGGCAATCCTTGTACACCCCAAAAAAAGGTCTCGTGGGTGGGTGCTCCCTGTCTCAGTTGGGTCGCAACGTGCCCTTTAGCATCCGAGGGTGGGAGAACAACAAGCCAGCTGAGACAGGGGCTTTTAATGGAATTTTGCCCAGCCAGAGTAAAAATAGCCAATTAGGAGTGGGATCCTGGTCAGGACCAATGATAAAACTGGGACCCCAGACAATGACCCCTCCTTCGTGGTGACGGGGTGCCGAGAAACTGTTCAGGAGGGATAGAACTCACCCCCCTTCTTGTTGACACAAAGCTAGGGAGGAAGAAACTCACACAGGAGATCGAGGGCCATCAGGGGAGATTGATACTTAGTATTCTTCCCCCTTGTGCTGGATGGCCTGGAGATGGAGGCCCATCAGGGAGATTGATACTTAACATTCCTCCTTGAGAGCAGCATAATCCAGGGGGCTACATGTGGGGCGGGGTGGCCATCATGGCTGCCACCTCTGCTGACA
Source organism: Podocnemis expansa (assembly GCA_007922195.1). Taxonomy (NCBI): domain Eukaryota; kingdom Metazoa; phylum Chordata; order Testudines; family Podocnemididae; genus Podocnemis; species Podocnemis expansa. The sequence goes on along the minus strand of ML681964.1, from coordinate 17,948,913 downwards.
TGCACACACCCAGAGATGATACAGTGGGTCTATACCACAAAAGCATCCCTCTGCATTGGAGACAACCTTCTGTGACCAGCTAAACCAGCTTTAGGGTATCATAAAACTACTCTGATTCAGGAATGAATCTCCATCTGTAATTTCAGTAAACACATTTCCTTTATTTTTCAATGCAGTGATAACAGCAACCCTTAAGGTAATGTAGATATGGTGTAGAATTTATACATTTTCAGTGATAACATAACTCAGTGAAGCCATGGTTTTAAAACACTTCCAGGGCTAAACCAAATAGTAGCACAGAGAATAAAATATTTCTTCCTTACGTAGTTTTCTTTAAAAGTTCAGCTGCAGAAGGAAACTAATCCTCTTATCCTCACAACAAGCTATGTCTACACTACAGGGCTCAGGGAAGTTGACTTAATAAGGTTGACAAAGCTGACTTTATTAAGTCAACTTCATAAAGTCAACATTAAATGGGTCCCCTTGCTTCAGTCAACTTTATAAAGTCAACTTAAAAGGCTCTATTGTGCTAAGTCAACTTTACTGAATGAACTTTAATGGGCACATTGTGTTAAGTCACCTTAATAAAGCTGACTTAACCCTTAAAGCTGACTTTAAGGGTAGGAGTTATTAAAAAACAACAAGGAGTTGTGTGGCACTTTAAGACTAACAGATTTATTTTTATTTATCTGTTAGTCTTAAAGTGCCACACAACTCCTTGTTGTTTTTTTTACTGGACTAGACTAACACGGCTATCCCTTTTGAAATTGACAAGATTCAAGGAGTTATTAAGTCAACTTAAGCAAGTACTTAAGTTGACATGAACTCCAAATGTGGCCAGGGAGTTGCTTACATCAACTTACGCCCCTAGTGTAGACATAGCCACAGAGATGACTTCCAAATATTAAAGGATGCCTTTCTGCCTCTAAACACCTCCATTGCTTTGTGTGGGAAAAGTATAGTTTTATTTTTTCTTTCCCACAATACGGAAACCAGAGGTCACCCAATGAAATTAATAGGCAGCAGGTGTAATACAAACAAGAGGAGCTACTTTTACACACAGTCCATAATTAACCTGTGGAACACATTGCCATGGGTTGCTGCAATGACCTGAAATCTAACTAGGGTCAAAAAAGAAATAGATAAGTTGATGGAGGAGAGGTCTATGAATGGCTATAAGTGGTTATGGTGAGGAATACAACCCATCCTTGAGGCAACCCTAAATGCTGACTGCTAGATGCCAGGAGCACAAGATGGGGTGGATTACTCCAATCACCCTGTTCTGTACACCTCACCTGGTGCTCTGGTATTGGCCGCTGTCAGAAGATGAGACACTGGGCAAGATGGACCATTGGTCTGACACAGTGCGGTGGTTCTTATGTTCTCAATATCCAAAATGCTTGTCTCTCAGTGAAGGTGATTGAAGTGGAAGTCTGTGGGCAGGTTGTCAAACATGTTCCTCTCAGACTTCATTCTTTATCTTCTGCTTCCTTTCACACCTCTTTACTAGCAATGGCCAAACCCTTAAAAAGAAATGAAGCTAGTTAATTCTACATGACTCCCTGTACTCAAAGTCACCTACCGACCACATCAAGTGAGAATTATTCTGCTGCTGCAAATCCTGATAATACATTGCACAGTGCTGTCTGACAATTGCTCTCTGTCACTCATTTTAGTTTTCATTTTCTTTTATTTGGTGGAGATAGGTGTATGTGTGGGATTTTACATGACTGGCTGCCAATTATGCAAAAGGATAACTTTCCCAACTTGTATTGGTCACTTTGGGTTTCAAGGGTTAAAACAACACTGTTTGGCAATTCATACAACTACCAGGAAGAAAAAGAAGAATGCTGCTGCTGTTGATTTACTGGAACAGATATCGTCAGAACTTTAAGAAGGATGTTTCAAAAAAGAACAATTAAGTATAGTGTGTCAGTTATATATTCTTATGAGTCAGTGCAATGAAGTTTACATTGATGTAAAAGGATAAGTAGCAAAAATGCCTTAATTAGCAATCTGAACAGATTCAAGGCTGAAACTCTCATCCCTTTTCCCCTCCCTCCTCTCACTTCCCCTTCCCCCAGCAAACAGAATTAAGGCAGGAAGCAGCTGTCTACTGTGTGTCAATTTCTATAACTAAGTTTCATTTGCCTAGTCAATGGACATGCATGCATTTTTTTCCCAAACATTGCTTACAGGACAATGTGAGTTTCACTCAGAACACTCCCCAAAAGCATTCATGCTGTTTAAATGACTGGGTTGTAAAAACGTACATTTACCCACACATATTGGAGTTTTTAGTATTATTGGGCATTGCTAAGTAGAATGCGTGACTCACTCTAAAAAGATTACACCAAGGACTTAGAATATATACCAAAAAATGTCTTTTAAAAGGCTTTTAAACTACTCTAATACGTACAGACAGAATTCTTTCAGATTAAAGGTTGGAAATTGCCCTTATGAATATGTACATAAATTCTCCCTCCTCTGTTCTATATTCACAACATGTTACAGCTGCTATGATCATGGGTATTTCATTCTCATGCATTCATTAGATCTTTGTGGGTTTTTTAATATAAGAAAAAACAAAGGTTCTACAAAAACACTGAACTAAATGCTTTTTTGCACAGTGTGAAAGTACATGTAGTAATTTGGATGAAGATGATGAAGTGGCAGGTATATGCAGCTAAAAAGCTAAAAGAGTACCAAGGAACTCTGAAGAACTTTTATACTTTTAGATGACTTTTCTAAATAAATACAACTCATGTCATTAAAAGAACAAAAATATCATTAGATACAAATCTCGTGATTAGAAATGCCCAAGACTAAATGAAAATGTTTTGAAAAGATGAACTAAAGATGAGTCCTTTACTTCAAGACATTTGAGCTAAAAAGCATAAATAAAATAAAATTAATTGTTTTGTGGCTTTCAGTAGAGGTCATCGATAGATTGTCCAATTGCTTCTTCTGTATGTTATGGTAAATAAGGATCCAGGGAGGGACTAGAATCAATCCACAGAACCTAGAACACAGGACAGTGCCACTGGAAGGCTATACAGAGGCACAGAGAGGGAGTACAATGGAGAGGAGACACTACAGAAAATACCACTCAAGACACTCAGAATGATGGTACCTTGAAGCCTATTGATTGGCTAAGAGCCCTGTTTAACCCCAGGGGTTGTTCAGGCAACCACACAGATTAAGCCCGGTTGAAATGCCAGACTTTGCTTGATCTCCAGTCTACAACCCCAGCCTGAGTCTGACCCTGATTTCCACCTCTAAGTTTTAACGTTACTGCCTATTATGTCTGGCCTCTGAGCTGGCCCACTCCACCCCTGGACCAGCTGTTACCCTTCCTGGGGCCAGGGTGAGCTGGCCCAGAGCAGAGGCTGGTTCCGCACTCCCTCTTCCCCCTATCTGAAGCGAGCGTAGTGTCCCCGCAAAAGGAGCACTGTTTAAATCCAGGAAAGTCAGGCATTTTCTAATATTAGATAAGCTATGAAGAAAAAAAAATTACTGTGAAGAAAAAGAAGATTTAAACTTACTAAAACTGAAACTATTACTAAAACTAATTCTCTCCTAATTTTTCCTCTAACTGTAAATAGTTCTGAGGAAAGCAGTTGCAGACTACTTCTCAAGCCTTTGATGGTTGAAGAAGAACTGAGGGAGCACTGATGCCAGGGTCTGCCATATTGACTTTGTGGTCTTATCAATGGTCTTGATTAATGGTAGGGCTACCCTTGAGGGGCCTGATGGAGACACAATATCTGTCATGGGTTCCAAACTACCCTCAGTGACCTCTTCTACTTGGATCTGAAAGTTACTGGCTACCCATCTGAGGGAGGCCCTGATAAGGTTTGCTGTCCTCTGCGGGGCCCGTGGCAGTTCCTGCTACTGCTTCATCTGATGAAGAGGAAGAGGACTCCTGTAGCTGACATTCCTGTGTCTCAGCTCCTAGCATATCTTCTGGTAATGGGTATTCTGTCTTCTCTGTGGCACTGGTAACGTCCATCTCAGTGCCAACACACATGTCTCTGGAACCAGTACCATGGTGCAGGTCCAGATCTTGTTCCATGTTTGTGTTGGGATGAGAAACTGCCTCTGACCTAGTATGTTTAACATGCTCCCAGATGTTATAGAGCACAAATGGATAGATTGGGGCCCTTGTTCCTGATGAAAGGCCCATGGAGTCCAAAAGGGCCATTGAGTCGGGTTCTGCCACTGTGGATGCCATGGGACTGGGCATGGATGAAGTCCCTGATGGTTTCTGTGCTGGCTCCCACACCAGTGTTGACTACTGTGTGACGCTGTTGACTCAGCCTCAGATTCACATGCCAAACCATTTCTTGGTGACCAAGGCAGAGCTGTGGTTTTTTTGGTGCCTGTGATGTGGAGAAGGGTGTTGACTCATCAGCATTCGCTTGCTTTTTGACAGCATAGTGCTACACGATACTGGTGGTGGGTCTGTTAGACTCGGCTTAGGAGGATTTAGGAGCACCGTACTCTCAGTATGTTCCCTGGCCATATCAAATGTCTCTGGAGTGGAGGGAGATCAAATATCCTCCACCTCTTCTTCCAGTTCCCTGGGAAGGGTGGGGAGGATGGCTGGTGCTGGATTAAATGTGGTCCTTTCTAGGACCAAAGTTGACAGTGATGCCAGTCTGGAGGCTGTTCTTATGTGGGTCACACAACACTAACTTTTAGGTCCTGTTTTCAAAGCAGGTGATTGGCCTCTATTGGCCTTATGTTTTTTCTTTGGCATTGGGACTGGTGAATGGGACTGGTACCAAGTCACCATCTCTGGTATCGATGTTCCTTGCTGGTGCCGAGGGTCATAGAATCATAGGGTTGGAAAGGACCTCATGAGGTCATCTAGTCCAACCCCCCCACCAAAAAAGCAGGACCACTCTCACTAAATTATCCCAGCCAGGGTTTTGTCTAACCGAGCCTTAAATATCTCCAAAGATGGAGATTCCACCACTTCCCCTGGTAGCCCTGAGTCAAGAATTGCAGACTGGTATGGGGGCTGGGCTCTACTCTGTTGCCCTGCCTCTGGGTTGGCCCACTCCACCCCTAGAGAGGACGAGCCGGCCCAGGGGAGGAGCAGAAGAGGGGAGCCCCACCTCTGGGCTGGCCCTCCCCACCACTCAGCCAGCAGTTCCCCAGTCTGAGCGCAGGCTTTCTGTGTTAGGGTTAGCAGTCCCAGCCAGCCCCTAGGCCAGTAGTTCCCAGCCTGTGTGCTGGAGCACACTGGTATACCACAGCAACACCCAAAGTGTGCCCCGAGCGTCCCCTAGAGCTGGAGTTAAAGTTCCCTCCCTGCTCAGCCCAGGCAGGTGGGCTGTGCAGGGCTGGGAAAAGGCAGAGTGAAAGCAAGGGGGAAGGCACTGGAACACAGTTCCAGGGCCCCCTATTTTTAGGCAAGCAGCATTCTAGCCCCCCTAAAAATAGAGGAAGGCACTGGCACACAGAGTTCCAGGGGTCCCCCTAAAAGTAGCAGGAGCAGGCAGAACGCAGCATTCTGGTGGCTCCACTTTAACCCAGCCGGGGGGGGTGGGGGTGGCAGAGCATGTGAATCTCCCCCTGCAGGGCAGAGCAGCTTGTGTCAGCCAGCCTGTAAATAGCCCAGGTAATGGCTTGGCGGGGAGAGGGCTGCTGGGGGTTGTGTGGAGCTGGTGTGTGTGTGTAACAGAGGTGGGTGGGAGTGGATGTGTAGCAAAGGGTGTGTAGCTGGAGTTGTGGGGTGGCTGTGTGTGGTGGGGGTGTAGCTGGAGGCCTAGTTCTGGCCCCTGCAGTGATGGGAGGGTCCATCACAAGCAGCAGGAGGCTGGGGGAGGGGAGGATGGGACCCACTGGGGTGGGAGGGAGCAGCAGTGGGGTGAGGATTTGCACTGGGTGGCAGGGAGCCACTGTGGAGAAGGGGGAAGTGGGCGCTGTGCCATGCTCCCCTGCCCTGCCTTCCCACTCCCCAGGTTCCACAAAGCCACTCTTGTTCTCCCTTCCTCTCTCTTCTCTTGCCACCCTTGTGCTGTTCCCCACATGGCTGCCCTTGTCCTCTTTTGCCACCCCTGCCCTGCTCTGCTCCCCATTCTCACGCATGCCACTGCACACAACTCCTGACTTTCCCTGTTTTGCCACCCCTCCTCTGCTACCCCTGCCTCCCCACATAGCGGCATTTCCGAAACACTGTGCCATGGTTCATGAATATTCATAAGTAGTTTGAATTAATTTGAATATTTATGAGTTTAATGGTGGTGTGCCTTGAAATATTTGAAGGTATCAATGTGTGCCACGGCAAAGAAAAGGTTGTGCACCACTGCCCTAGGCTATGGCAGGGAGTTGTGCTGATGCTGGAGGAATTTTTAGATCTCCACCCCCCCATTGACCATGCCACTCAGGTGCATGCTCAGGGCAGTAGCCATGTGGCCACACACACAGGAAGTAAGGTAGCAGGTCTAGGGACTAGCAGTCCTCAACCAGGTAAGGGGGGGAACTGACCCTGTGGGGTGGGGAGGATCAGGGACGGGGAAGCTGTCCTCAACACTCTCCAAAAATGTCCTGGATTGCCTGTACACTACTGTATTGGTCTCCCAGCAAATGTAAGGGTAATTGAAGTCCCCCATGAGAACCAGGGCCTGTGATCTAGAGACTTCTGCAGTTGTCCATAGAATGCCTCATCCACCTCCTCCTTCTGGTCTGGCAGTCTATAGCAGCCTCCCGCCACGACATTCCCCTTGTTGCTCTCCCCTCTAAACTTAACCCACAGACTTTCAACTGGCTCATTTCCACTTCCATAATGGAGCTCTGAGCAGTTATAGAGCTCTTTTACATATAGTGCTACTCCTCCCCCTCTTCTTGGCTGCTTGTCCTTCCTGAACAATTCATACCAATCCATGGCAGCAGGGGCGTCGCTGGCGCTGGGCACCCGGGGCACATGTCCTGAATTCCAGCACCGGTGCCCTAGGTCTGGCGGCCCCCCCCCACCGATCTCTGGCCCAATTGGGCTGGAGATCCGGGGCCCAGCTGCCCGCGGCCACAGCAGCCCTGTCCCCAACTGGGGATCCGGGGCTCAGCTGCAGAGGCCGCTCCTGGCCCCGGCCCCGGCCCCGGTCCTGGCCAGGGATCCAGGGCCCAGCCACCTGTGGCCACTTCCGACCCCGTCCCCAGCAGGGGATCCAGGGCTCAGCCACCCATGGCCGTGGGAGCCACATCCCCAGCAGGGGATCTGGGGCTCAGCTGCCCGCAGCAGCGGCGGCCACTCCGGCCCCGGCCCTGACTGGGGATACAGGGCCCAGCTGCTTGCAGCTGCAGCAGCCCTGTCCCCAACTGGGGATCCGGGGCTCAGCCACGGAGGCCGCTACCGGCCCCAGCCCCAGCCAGGGATCTGGGGCCCAGCCGCCCATGGCCGCTTCTGGCCCTGGCCCCAGTTGGGGATCTGGGGCTCTGCCGCCACAGCAGCAGTGGCCACTCCGGCCCCAGCTGGGGATACAGGGCCCAGCTGCCCGCAACCACTTCCGGCCCCGGCCCCAGCCCCAGCTGAGGATGCAGGGCCCAGTCGCCCGCAGCAGCACGCGGTGCCTTCTGGCCCTGCCCTCAGCCAGGGGGCATGGCCTGTGGGCCAGGGGCGTGGGCTGGGGCCGTGCCCCAGATCCCTCCCTGAGGCAGCGACGCCCCTGCATGGCAGAGCTCCAGTCATGCAAGCTATCCCACCATGTCTCTGTTATTCCAATTACATCATAGTCCCTAGTCTGTGATAGTACTACCAATTCTTTCTGCTTGTTTCCCAGGCTCCTCACATTCATATACAGGCACCTAAAATACTGGGCCAATTGCCCCACTTTCCCCTGTCGATTTTCAGTTCTATTGCATCCTTGCATTTTCTCCCAGCATTCTCCTCTCCCACTTGCCTCAGGTATTAGGGCTTCATTAGAACTCCTAAGACAATTATTTGATTCCCTCCCCCACCATGTTCCAACTACCCTCTCTTTTATCCCTGGTTTTACAGTCCTGGCACCCCCCAACTTCCATCCCTTCCCCCAGGTCTCCCACATTGTGACTTTCCTGTGAGCTTTGGTCTCCTTCCCGCTTCAAACCTAGTTTAAAGCCCTCCTCACTTGATCATCCAGTCTGCATCTGAATATGCTCTTCCCCTTCCTAGACAGATGGAGTCCTTCTCTGCCTAGTTGTCCTTTTTCCTGGGACAGCACCCCATTGTTGAAGAAGCTAAAGTCCTCCTGACGACACTATCTTCGCAGCCAGGCGTTCATCTCCAGGATGCATCTGTCTCTGCTCATGCTCCTACCCTTGGTCGGAAGGATAGAGGAGAACACCACCTGTGCTCCGAACTCCTTCACCCGCACTCCCAGAGCCCTGTAGTCACCTTTGATCTGCCGAGGATCACCTCTCGCAGCATCATTGGCTCCCACATGGATGAGTAGCATGGGGTAGTAGTCAGATGATTCTCAACAATCGCTCTGTAATGTCTCAGATACGGGCACCCGGCAGGCAGCATACCTCCCGAGGGGCCTTGTCAGGGTGACAGATGGGTGCCTCTGTCCCCCTCAGATGTGAGCCCCCAACCACCACAAACCTATGTTTCCTGCTGGTTGTGGTGGCTGTGATCCTCCCAGCCTCGGGGGTGCATGGAGTCTCCTCTTCCACCTCATCCATCTTCTCTAGTGCTGCATAGCGGTTCTTCACCGCAACAGAGAGAGGGATGGGAGCAGGGGTGGAGCACTACCTGCTGCCAAAGGTAACCAGCTACCACTGTCCTCCCTCTGCTATAGGCATCCCATCCTTTTCCAGTGGTGTGGCAGAAGTTTTCGGCACCTGTATAGCATCCTCCTCCTTACACATCTCCTTGTGGATGCTATGGAGGAACTTTTCCAGGGCATGGATACTCTGGAGCCTGGACACCTCCTCCTGTAACTCTCCCACCTGCCTCCTGAGAGATTCCACCAGAAGGCACCAGTCACATTGATTCGTCTTCCCAGCCTGATTGTCTGTGACTGGGAAATGCAGGCCACAGTCCCTGCAAGTCCGCACCAGGATCTGAATAGAGATATTCATGCTCAGGATGTTTGTCTGGCTACAGGCACAGGTGGAGGAGACAGAAGGGGTACTGGCGCAAGCAGTGCAGCTCCTCTTCACCACCGTGGTCTCACCAAACTCCTCTCCAAACTCCCTCTTAGACTCTTCTCTTTTCATAAGGAGGCACTTCAGTCTCTGATTCCTGTCCTTTTGAGTCTAAGGGAAAAACCTTTTACAGATTTTGCACCTCTTTTTGGTTCACCTCTGCTAAACACTTTAAACATGTGGAGTGTGGATCACTTCTTGGTATGGGTTTCTTAAAGTACGATTGGTAGGAATGAACAACAATGTCCTGAGGAGATGATCTTAAAACAACTATTACCTACTCTAACTAACTATTAACTCTAATGGAACTGTTTAAAAAAAATAAGTAGATTGCTGGGGAAAGAATCCTTGCCAAGCAAGAGATGATAAATTCCAACTGACCTTCTTGACCTTATTCACAGTTAGTCAGAAGGAACTGGGGAGGAAAGAGCTGGTGAGTCCATAAGGAAGGTTATGGATGTGCAACTGCACAGTCTACCCTGGAGGGATTGCTAGAGGAAAAATCTTCTGGCAGCAATGCTTAAAGATTTCCAGAGGGATAGCAGTGTTAGTCTAGTCCAGCAAAAAAAAACAAGGAGTCATGTGGCACTTTAAGACTAGACCTGTTAGTCTTAAAGTGCCACATGACTCCTTGTTTTTTTTAATGCTTGAAAAACATGCCTAATTGGAATCAACATGAGCAAGCACTTAAAGGAGAAGCAAAGCTTTTCTTAGCAGGAATGCAATGCTTTAATTACAGAAGTACAAGGCTCCAAGTTGGTATCTTTTCACACCCTTGTCAACAACGTCAGTTTGAAAAACAAGCCATTCCTAACAACCATAAACTCTTTTGAATGTCTGGGAAGCAAATGTTCTTCTTTGAGTGCTGCTCACATGATTCTGTTACAGGTGTCTACATGCAGTGCACAGCTGGCCAGAAGACTTTTGCTCTAGCCTGTCAGTGCAGGGTCAGCGGCCACCGCCCCCTCTGTGCCGCGAACAGCGACTATATCTACGACCCTGCCCCTGCCCCCTCCAGTTCCTTCTTTCCACCCTCAGCAATGGTCCTGGAACAGCCCACCTTTGCATTCGAGCAAGCACCTGTCTTAATCTTTTATGTTCAATCTAGAGATTCTGGTTAGAGAAATCACTCCTCCATGGTCTGGTACCACTACTGAATCCTTCCAACGCCTGGAGTTTCAACGCCGTACTGGTGTGCTGCCAACCATGCCTGGCTTCAAACTATGCGTGGGTGCGGTAAGGCCTTCCTGTTAAGTGACTCCCACGAGAAGTGCCTGAAATGCCTGGGTGAGTCCCACCACGCAGGTAAGTGCTCCATCTGTTGTTCCTTCAAGAGAAGGACTCAAAAGGACACGGAGCAGAGGCTGCGTACCATGGCCTTGGAGCAGGCCCTGCAGTGGGAGCCTAGTACTTCTGGGGAGCAGAAAGGCCCATCAACACCACATGCAAAATTGGCACTGGAGCCTCCATGGCACCATTCCCCAATGAAGCAGAAGAAACCCTGCTTGGGGTTGGACTTGGCACTGATGCATTGGTGCTGCTCGAGTTTCCTGCTGCCACCTCCACCCTGGAAGAAGGAACAGAAGAAGCTGCTGGTGCCACCAACACTGGCCTCTGAGGTGGCAAAGGGTCTGTTGCAGCTGCACACCCCCACACCTCTTAAGCCAAGGAAACCCAAAGGCAAGCCAGCCTTCCTTTCAAAGGCATGGGTGTCCTTGAACATAGGACCTCACCAGCAAGGAGATCAGGGGATGATAAAAGCCTTCCCATGTCACCAAGGGCTACTACTCCAGCACCAGGGACCTCTACTACTCTGCTACCCTCAGAGCTGGAGCAAGAGAAAGAAGGGGCGTACCAGATCTTCTCCTCAGGGTCCTCAGTGGAGTATTCTATCCCTTACTTGCAGGGCTCTCAACGAGTGAGGTGCAAATCTGGCTCCCTGATGCCTCCAGCACCAAATTCTGCCACCGATGTTCCCCATCGTCACTGGCACCAACCCCATCAGCTTCAAAACCAGTGGGTTCCCAACACTGCCACGACGCAGAGGTCCATGCGCTGGCTCTTCGGCACAAGCGGGCTCAACACTGACATCAGCCCAGTCCATCTCTCTGGCACCAGCTAAAGGCAAGAGATCTCACAGTCACTGACACAGCTACAACCGGCACTGCCATGACAGAGGCTGTTCCCCAGTGCAGAGGGACTTGGCACCGAGGTCGTTTAGGGAATGGTCTAGCCCATGGTTGGATTGGCCTCCACGGGATGAGCCCACAACACTGGACTCTTCCAGACCACCCTCCTCTAGAGCCTCTCACTCCCCAGGGGCCTCAGATGAGGAGTTAGACCTCAGCACCGATCACCTTTGGTGCAGTACCTCAAGGGTCCTGTTTTCTTCCTCCCAGACGAGACTGCCTATCAAAGACCTCTGGCCTCTATGGATGACCCCTGTGCCCACCGAGATGTCCTGCACCGCATGGCTAAGAACCTGAACTTAGAGGCTTTTGGGGAAGACTTCAATCCCCTCTTTGACATGGGCAATGCAGGGTGGGTGACTCCTGCCCGAGTCACCATTCCCCTCCATGAAGGGGTCTACAAAATTGCCAAGGCCCGCTGGCAGACCCCTTCATCAATCCCACTGGCAGCAAAAACAGCAGAACACAAATATCATGTCCTGCCAGACAAGTTTGGGTTCCTGTTTACCCACCCCATGCCTGGTTCCCTAGTCGTCGATGTGGTGAACCAGAAGGAGAGGCCGGGACAGCCAAACACCAGGCCAAAGAACAGAGGCCAAAAGGCTAGACCTCTTTGGAAGAAAAATTTACTCCACCTCAACCCTCAAACTCCGTATTGGCAATCACCAAGCTCTTATTGGGCAATACATTTTCAACCTGTGGAAATCCATGGAGCAGTTCCTAGTCCCTTGCAAGCATTTCAGGGTCTATGAGACTATGGTAGAGGAAGGCCTGTTGGCCTTAGGCGATGCCCTGATGACATCCTGGGATGCGTCAGACTCGGCTAGCTGTGGCATAGCCTCAGCAATCACTATGAGGAGGGCTGCCTGGTTTCGGGGGTCCAGCCTGTCTTCCCAGATGCAATAGGCCATTCAAGACCTCTCCTTTGAAGGCCCCATGCTGCTTGCAGAGTCCACAGACTCCAGGGTGCATGGGATGAAGGACTCGACGGTCACCTTGAAATCCTTGGGCATGTACACACCACAGGTGGCCAGATGTTCCTTCTGGGGTCAAGAAATCCCAGCAGCAGCAGCAACAGCAGCAACAAGGGCTGCAGCAGAGGTCATACCAACACTCTCAGCGCCACTACGGGAGATCCGCTAGAGAGAGAGGCTGGGGAGGTAGAGGCTCCAGGCCTCGAACAAGTAGCCAGATGCCCCAGCAGGGAGTCAGCAGTTCCAGCTCTACTAACCACAGGCAGAGGTTTTGACCACTCTCCCAAGGACCATGCTACACCCACCTACCAGCCCCCATTATTTGGCAACCACCTAAGCCTCTTCTTCTACCAGTGGGCCAACATCACATCAGAGCGCTGGATACTGGAGAGTGTCGAGGGGCTACTCAATTTGATTCAGATCCAAACCTCGGGACAGAAAACCACCCCCTCACACCACACTCAGGGACCCATCACATGAGTTTTTGCTGTGGCAGAAATGTAGGAAACTTCTGTCCCTAGGGGAAATATAAAAAGTCCCCAGGAAAGACCAGGGAAAAGGGTTCAATTCCCACTACCTTCTGGTCCCAAAACCAAATGGCGTCCTGAGGCCCAGATGCTTAAGGAAAATAACATTCCACATGGTTTCAAGACCTCAAATCATCCTGGCCTTAGACCCCAGGGACTGGTTCGCAGCCCTCGACCTCAAGGATGCTTATTTCCATATAGCTATAAGACACAAGCACAGAAGGTTTCTCCACTTCATGGTCAGGGGAAAACATTTCCAATTCACCTCTCTCCCATTTCCAATTCACCTCTCTCCCTTATCCTTGGCCCCCAGGGTATTCACCAAGTGCATGGTGGCCATGGTGGCTCACCTAAGGAAACGCAGCATAAGAATATACCCATATCTGGATGACTGTTACTGAAGGGAAGGTCCAAAGACCAGGTGCGCCACAGTGTCTGGGTAACCAGGCAGCTGTGCAGAAACCTAGGACTTCGCATAAACATAGAAAAGTCAAAGCTCTCCCTTAAAAGGAGGACAGAGTTCATAGGAGTCCTCTTAGACTCAACAGAAGGGATAGCAAACCTACCCTGTCAAGGTTTCAAGCCATGTGCACCATCATTTTGCAGTTCCACAAGACTCCAATCACCTCAGCCAGACACTGCGTTTAGCTTCTGGGCCACATGGCAGCCTCCACATTAGTAATAAGAATGACCTGCCTGAGAATGAGAACTTCCCAACTTTGGCTAGCCATGGTGTTTCACCTGGGGCAACACGAACTGAACACTCTGGTTCCCATCCCCCACCCCCCCCCAAGGTCCTGAAAATGCTAGAGATATGGTGAGATCCTCATTATGCCTGCAGGGGGGGATCCACTTCGAGACTGCCAACCCTTCAGTGACTCTCATCATCGATGCCTCAAATCATGGTTGGGGAGCCCACATCTCAGGGGCCCTATCCATGCAAGGGACTTAGCCAAAAAGAGACAGCTTCCTTCAAATCAATGTGAAAAAACTCAGGGCAATTTGACTAGCATGCTGGGCGTTCTTGGACATTGTGAAAGTGAAAACAGTGCAGGTCCTAACAGAACACAGCATCAATGCTTTATATGAACCATCGGGGGAGGGGTCCTCTCCCCTACACTGTTCAGAGAAGCCCTCAGCCTTTGGGAACTAGCCTTGAGATACAAGTTTACTCCAGTAGCAGCTCACCTCCCTGGGTCAAACAACAACAGAGCAGATGTGCTGAGCAGGGACTTCCTCTTGCACCACGAGTGGTCCTGCCCTCGGATATAGTGGAGCACATTTTCAGTCTTTGGGGCACACCCCTGATAGACTTATTCACAATATACCAGAATTGAAAATGCTGCCAATTCTGTTCGCTCCAGGGGCAAGGTCAGGACTCCCTATTGTATGCCTTCCTGATATCATGGAGGGGCCCATTACTCTATGTGTTCCCCCCGATTCCCCTCGTCCACAGGGTTCTCATAAAGATAAAGAGAGACGGAGCAAACATAATACTGATAGCTCTGGTATGGCCCAGACAAACCTGGTACTCAACCCTATGGGACCTACCAATAGCCACCCTGATATGACTCCAATACAGGGTGGATCTGCTGACACAGGACTCTGGCCACCCTTGGCACCCAAACCCTCGTATCCTACACCTAACAGCTTCGAGGCTGCATGGTTAAATGAGACCAAGAAGGTGCTCAGAAAGGGGTAAGAGGGTACTAAATGGGAGTATAAGACCCTCCACAAGGTCTACCTACACTGCTAAATGGTCCTCTTTCTGGTTGAGGAAAAAAGGTGTGCCCCCAGAGTCAGCCCCAATCCACCTCATAGTTGACTACCCAATGGACCTAAAAAAGGAGGGCCTGTCGACCCCCCCTCTTAAAGTCCACCTAGCAGCAATCTCTGCCCTTCATGAGACTGTGGATGGCGTTCTGGTTTTTGCCCATCCTACTACCACTAGGTTCCTAAAAGAGGTTGAGAGTGTCTACCAACAATTCAGAGATCCCACACGACAGTGGGACTTGAATGTGGTGCTCCATGATCTGACAAAACCACCGTATGAGCCCATAGCCTCATGTACTCTACTGATCCTATCCTGGAAGGTAGCTTTCCTGATAGCCATAACCTCTGCTACACAAGTCTCAGAACTAAAGACCCTTTCCTCCTAACTGCCATATATGAGGTTTTTTGTGGACAAGATGCTGCTATGTCCGTACATGGCCTTTCTCCCTAAGGTGGCCTCTCCATTCCACCTGAACAAGGACATCTGCCTCCTGGTGTTCTTCCCTGATCTGCAGGTCACAAAGAACTGGAGGAGATGGCACACCTTACATATCAGGAGAGCACTCCTGACCTATATTGATCGCATACATGCATTTCACAAAACATCCCAATTATTTGTGGCAGCTGTGGAACAAAAAAAGAGGCCAGACAGTGATAACACAGTGTATTTTGGCTTGGACAGTGAACTGTATTGAAGACTGCTAAAGAAGGTCAAACACGCCCCTCTCTGGGAGGGTCAGGGCACACTCAACAAGAGCTCAAGCATCAGCAACGGCCTTCCTCGCACAGGTCCCAATTCAGGAGATTTGCAGAGCAGCAACATGGTCATCAGTACACACCTTTATGTGCACTATGCAATTGTCCAGCAGGCATGAGATGATGCCATGTTGGGCAGGGCTGTGCTCAAAGTGGGGAAATGTTAACTCCACCTACTATCCTGGGCAAGGCTAGAAGTCACCTGTAACAGAATGATGCAAGCAGCACTCGAAGAAGAACGGTGGGTTACCTACAGTAACCGTCCTTCTTTGAGGTGGGCTGCTCGCATACATTCTGATCCCTCCCTCCATCTCCACTACTCGGAGTCAGCAAAAAGAAGGGAATGGAGGGGGCACGGGCAGGGGCAGGCTCATAGATATAGTCGTGGTACGTGGCACTGAGGGGGCATTGGCCTCTAACTCTGCACTGATGGGCTAGGGCAAAAGTCTTCCAGCCAACCGTGTGCTGCGGCATGTAGACACCTGTAACAGAATGTATGTGAGCAGCCCATCTCGAAGAAGGATGGTTACTGCAGGTAACCCACTGGTTTTGGAATCGATTTTCTCCAGAATATTTCTTCACTGTACCCCCCCCCCCCACACACACACAAAACAAAAGACTTTGTAGAATCTAAATAACTCATTTGGGGAAATAATATATTCACATGATCATGCACATTTTTTCACAGTTCTAGTAACAGAGGCTGAAATTCATTCCTGGTGTTTCTTCACTGACCTATAATGGTTGGAAGCAAAAATTGGATAGTGGTTTGTCTGCCTTCCCTCATACTAACTGAGGTAGTCTCATTACAAGAATCTGTTGCCATTTTTATAAGGCAGCATTGGTTTTACTGATACCATTTACTTGTTCACTGCACAGAGACCAGCCTGTTGGACTTACATTTGTGCCATTCTCCTTTCTGTCCAGACAGTCCATTGCATCAAATGTCTTTTCATAATCTTCTATGACCTTTTAATTTCCTTGCAACACCATTACTAAGGCAATACAAAACATTGATAGTCTTCCAAATTTACTGTAAGTTCAAATAAATATCCTGGGACTGATCCTGCAGTGTCCTGCATAGAATAGGATTATTAGTACCAGTGAAAAGTGAGCATACATCTAATTTCATAATACTGAACACTCAATTTTCCTCACTTTGGACTAGCATCAATCTTTTTGTTTTGGTTTTTTGGGAGACCAAAGGGGAGTTCTTTTTTACAAACAATGCAGCAAAACAATCAGCTCCTAGTGATTAATAGGGCAGGTATCACATCCTTGTGTGTTTGTATAATACAATACAACCTTCATTCTGACTGGGACTTTCAAGTCGAACTGTGATGTTAATGTGTTATTTAAAAATGGAGCAAGGAGTCCCTGTGGCACTTAAAGACTAACAAATTTATTTATCACATGAGCTTTTGTGGGAGAAAATCCCACTTCATCAGATGCTTTGAAAGTGAGGGAACTTACAGAATAGAAGGAAAATAAACATAGGGGAGTGCAAGACATGGGATCAGGTCATACTGTAACAGCAAATCTGAGCAGTTGTTAAGATTCAAACACTGGGAAAAAGTCCATAGAAAAGGGGTCTCAAACTCAAAACACCACGAGGGCTGCATGAGGACTAGTACATTATTTCGAAGGCTGCACCACTGAAACCTTTTCGTACAACAATATTGCAAATATCAGTAACAATTCTGTCGCTGTGGGCCCCAGGAAATAGCTTTAAGGGACGCACGTGGCCTCTGGGCCACATGTTTGAGACTCCTGCCATAGAGGAAGGTGGGGTCAAATTACCTGTTGTAATGGGAAAGGAACCCATAGTCATGATTTAATCCTGCTTTCACACAATTGAATCTGCATGTTAAATCAAGCTCAGCTGTTTCTCTTTGAAGTCTTGATGTCCCATTGATTTGCTTGAGCACAGTTATTGACAAGTTATTCAGAGTGATTAGAAAGATGGAAGTGCTCAGCAACTGGTTTTTGAGTGTTGGGATTTCTGATATCAGTTTTTTAAAAATTTAGTATCTGTATGCAGCATCACTTAAAGGTAATTCACATTTATCCAAGTTCCAAAGGGGCACCCATGTTAGTTTAGTTCAGCAAAAAAAAGCAAGGCGTCTTATGGCACTTAAAGACTAACAGATATTTATCTCATGAGCTTTCGTGGGAGAAAATCCCACTTTGTCAGATGCGGTGAAGATGGGGGAACTTACAGAATGGTAGGAAAATAAACGCAAAGGGGTGTAAGACACAGGATCTCATCACACAGTAACAGCAAACCAGAATAGTTGTACACTTGTACTGCTCTGATTTGCTGTTACTGTATGACCTGATTCCATGTCTTACAAAATGGGAGGAAAATAATTGCAGGGGAGTGTAAGACATGGAATCAGATCATACAGTAACAGCAAATCAGAGCAGTACAACTGTACAACTATTCTGATTTGCTGTTACTGTATGACCTGATTCCATGTCTTACACTCCCCATCATTTATTTTCCTCCCATTCTGTAAGTTTCCCCATCTTCAAAGCGTCTGACGAAGTGGGATTTTCTCCCGCAAAAGCTCATGTGATAAATAAATCTGTTAGTCTTTAAGTGCCACAGGACTCCTTGCTTCTTTTTTTCACATTTACCCAGTGACACCAAATCTCTGCAGAGAAGGTCCAGACGGAACTCCTAATACAGACTTTGGCTTGAACAATGAGAAGCACAGAGACTCACTCATAGCTTCATCGCTTATCTGCAGATCAGAAGTTGTATTCCATTGCATTCCATTGTTTCACTTTGACAGTGAAATTAGCAGGGCAAATTTCTCCCTACAGCAGCCTATATTACATTGCTTATACACGGATATTCTATTCACTTCTATAAAAACAGTTCACGCCGCTCCTATTTGTTCCACATCTGGTTCAAGAAAAATTCTTTTCACTTTCAATTGCTACAGCAAATATGGCAATTATACCATGTAGTTACCACATGAGTTTTTCCCAAGAGCTTTAGTGTGTGTGCGTCTGCCAAACCTCTTTATGATTAAAGTTTTGCTTTTTGAGAGAGTCATGAGTTGGGGTGGAAAGCAGAAAGTACATCCAGAACTTTTACAATGCACATTGGGCTGTTCCTGGGAAATGGCTCACTTCTGACTTCAGAGGCTGACACAGCCAGGACTGTACAGATCAGTGCAGATACTTTTGCACATGAATCATGAAACAGCAACAAGTAGTGGAACACACTTCTAAGCCATGTCACTGCTATAGTAGTGCATAGTGGTAGTAAAAAGTGAGACAGAAACAGCAGAATGACTAAAACTCTATTATTCAACAGCTTAGAAGCTAATTACTGTAATGAGACAGCCAAAAGAGTACACACAATCATGTCTGCACCACTACCAGGATGCCCAATGAAACCAGAATGGGGAGTGGCAGTAGCAGGTGTTCACTTAAGCTCTCAGCAATCAGAAAGAGTCCCTAGATTGTTAAAGAAAATTCAGAGGCACTCACCAACATTATCATACAGTCAATTTTGGAAAGGATCAGGTTTAGCACAGTTCAGTAGAACATTAGTTAGCATAAAAAAAGCAAGGAGTCTTGCGACACTTAAAGACTAACAGGTATATTTATTGCATGAGCTTTCATGGGAGAAAAATCCCAAGATGAAGTAGGATTTTCTCCCACAAAACCTCATGCAATAAATAAACCTGTTAGTCTTTAAGTGCCACAAGACTCCTTGCTTTTTTTGCTTTACTAGACTAACACAGCTGCCCCTTTGGAAATTAGTTAGCACATTTGCTTTGTCCTCCACAGTCTCAACAATTGTGTTTTTTTACTCTTTACACCATGCAAAGGCTGAAATTTTGGACAAGTAACATCTCTTACACCATATCCTCAGCCTTGCAGAATGCAATGTCATCCACAGCCTCAGAAACAACTCTTACATTATTATTAAGGAGGCTGACAAAGAAGGTGCTGTCATCATTACAAATAAATCAGATTATGATCAGCAGGCTTATAAACAACTCACCAACACAAAGTTTTACAAACCACTTTTCTCTGACCC
Organism: Podocnemis expansa; assembly: GCA_007922195.1. Classification (NCBI taxonomy): domain Eukaryota; kingdom Metazoa; phylum Chordata; order Testudines; family Podocnemididae; genus Podocnemis; species Podocnemis expansa. The sequence continues at coordinate 17,929,499 of ML681964.1, read as the reverse complement.
CACTGAAGAATACCAAAAGGAATTATGACACCTACTCAAGAAACTCCCCAAGGTAGCACAGGAACAAATAAAGACAGAGTGTAATAAATACAAATAAATACAAATAAAGACCACCAGAACCATGACCAGAGATATTCTATCTACTACCTAAAATCCATAAAAAAGGAAACACCAGATCCTCTAGCATCTCAGGCACTGGCACTTTTACAGCAGGCTTATCTGGCTATGCGGACTTCTGCCTCAGACCCTACACTATCAACACTCTTAGCTATCTTCAAGACACCACAGACTTCCTGAGAAAAATCCAATCCATTGGTGAGCTTCCACAAAACACCATCTTGGCCACTATGGACGTAGAAGCTGTATACACCAACATCCCACAAAGATGGATTACAAGCCATATGAAGAACCATCCCAGATGATGCCACCTTGTGGCTGAGCTTTGTGACTTTGTACCCATTTACAAGCATCTCAGATTTGAGGATAATTTATACTTTCAAGTCATTAGCACTGCTATGGTTACATGCATGGCCCCACAATATGCCAACATTTTTATGGTCGACTTATAACGTTTCCTCAAGTCTCATCCCAAAGCATCTCTCCTTCACTTACACTTCACTGATGACATCTTTATCATCTGGACCCACAGTAGGGATGCCCTTGAAGATTTCCAGAGATTTCAAAAATTTCCACTTCACAATTAAACTTAGTCTGGAACACTCCACACAGGAGATACACGTTCTGGACACTACAGTCCAAATTAGGGATGGACACATAAGCACCACCCTATACCAAAAGCCTACTGATTGGTATAGTTACCTACATCCCTTGAGCTTTTATCCAAAACACACCACATGATCCATTGTCTCCAGCCAAGCCCTAATGTATAACTGCATTTGCTCTGATCCTTCAGAATGAGACAGACACTTTCAGGATCTCTATCAAGCATTCTTAAAACTACAGCACCCACCTGCAGAAGTGAAGAAACAGATTGACAGAGCCAGGCAGGTACCCTGAATTCAACTACTACAGGAGAAGCCCAAGAAAGAATACAATAGAACCCCACTAGTCATCATATACAACCCCCAAGTCAGACCTCTACAGCACATCCTCAGTGATCTACAGCCTATTCTACCAGACAATCCCTCAAGCCTTGAGACACAGACCTCTCCTCGCTTACAGACAGCCCCCCAACCTCAAACAGATACTCATCAGCAACTACAGACCTAACAACAGAACCATTAAAGCAGACACATATCTCTGCAACAAACCATGCTGCCAACTTTGTGCACATATATGCACAAAAGACACTATTACAGGGCCTAATAAAACTAGCTACTCCATCAAAGTCTCATTCACCTGCTCATCCATCAGTGGGATTTATTGCTGTCATGTGCCAGAAATGCTCCTCTGCGTTATATATTGGACAAACAGGACAGCCTCTGCACTAAAGAATAAATGGGCACAAATCTGACATCAGAAATCACAACATTCTAAAACCAGTAGGTGAACATTGCAATCTTCCTGATCACTCCATTGATGAGTTACTAACTGCAGTGCTCAGACAGATGAATACCAGATCAGGGCTTCAAAGAGAACCTGCAGAGCTTGAATTTATTTGCAATTTTGACTGCACTGCTTCAGGGCTTTATAGGGATTCTGGATTTTTTTTTTCTCATTACAACAGGTGATTCGACCTCATCTTCCTCTATGTCAGAGATGTCAAACTCATTCAATGTGGGGGGACCACTTTGGAAGGCAGGACACTTGTCATGGGCCACATGGCCGCCCTGCATGTTCAGAGTTGCTTGAGTTCCCCTTTCCCCTCCCCAACTCCACAAGCTCTCTGACACCTTCCTTTCCCCCTGCCCTGTGGGCTCTCCATCCCCATACTGGCTCCCAGATCCCACCCCTCTCTCCTTCCCCTTCCCCTTCCCCTACCTCCTGGTGGCAGGCAAAAACATCAGAATAGTCACAGGCAGCCAGCCTGGACTCCTGCATCTCCCCCTCCCAGCCTACTCACTGTCAATCATTCAGAATGCTGGCCTTTGATTGGCTCATTTTCACATGGGCCCTGACTTCTTTTTCTTTTTTTATTTCTGATTTGTTCAATGTGCTGTCAATTAAATTAGCATGCTGACTGACAGTGAACAGCTGGGATGGGGGAAGCACAGTGGCTCTCCGGGACCCCAGCCCATCCTGTTGTGGCTGAGATTGGTTGGTTGGCAGATCACAGCAGAGCTGAGCTAGGATTGGCTGGAATGCTTCCTTTGTTCTGCTGTGCTATGACTCAGATCACATGAGTCAGAAATAAGCCTTGCTGTGCCAGAAGCCCGTCTTTGGAGTTTGCTGCTGCAGACAGGCAGCTTCCAGGCACAGCCCGTGCAGTTGCTCTGCAGGCCGGATCAGTGCCCTTTGTGGGTCTGATCCAGCCTGTGGGCCTTGAGTTTGACACCCCAGCTCTATATGCTTTTCCCTAGTGTTTGAATCTTAACAACGGTTTTGTTTGCTATTACAGTGTGACCTGATCCCATGACTTACACTTCCCTTCATTTATTTCCTTCCATTCTGTAAGTTCCCCCATCTTTGAAATATCTGACAAAGTGGGATTTTCTCCCACAAAACCTCATACAATAAGTAAATTTGTTAGTCTTAAGTGCCGCAGGACTCCTGGTTTGTTTTACTGAACTAGACTAACACGGCTGCCCCTTTGGAACCTGAGATGACACTGTTGCTTTTGTCAGTTGTCATATGAAATGTTCAGCTTTTGCATTATTTCAAACAGAACCCATACATCTTTCCTCAGGTTTCATCCAAGCTCCTCACATAACTGCCAGCTTTCCCCATAATCTGTCTGCCAACCTTGTAAATAACTGACAATGCTGATAGCTATATGCACAGTGTTATTAGTCTTGAGAGTAAACACCCCTTGAGGTGAATGAAAGCAGGTCACATGTAAAGTCATGACACATTTCTCCCTGCTGCATCTCTTTTGTTATCTGTAAGACAGCAGCTATCCAACTCATGTTTGAACACATGAGCTATAAACTTAGTATTTTTAAAACCAAAAGCTTAAATTAATTCTGCAGAAACTAACACCATCATTCAAAAAGCATGCAAACAGCATGTTTCCTGCCATACATGGGCTTTGTCTATCCTTACTTTAAATATATGGTGAGGATGGAAGATTTCATGAAACCCAAGGTCTCCAGTCATTTGAAGGATTCACAAAGCTCACTTTACCTTTCAATGGCCACAAGATTTTCAGATTTGTAGCAATACTTGAAATCAGGACTGTTTTGTATAATTTTAACTTCCATGGCAGAAAGCTCAGATACTGCTAATGAATGTGTACTTAGGTCCAAACACCAGTCAGTCACTTATAATTAAATGTTTAGAATATTAAGAAGAATGTTGTTATAATGAAGTTAATTAACAGCTACAGGTGATGGTATAAAGAATTGCTTTGTAGTTGCAATGTGCTCTGTCCCTATTCTGATTAGGGCTGAGTGAAAGGTACAGATATGAATTCTAGACTCGCTTGCTAGGGCTGTTCTCTAGCCTATGCAACCAAACCCAAGTTTATGCATTCACATTCAGTGGAAACAGCATCAGGATGCACCTATCACATTAGGAGACCCGGCTCACTAAATCAGCATCTGTGGAGCACAGGTGGGCATTCAAGATCAGGTTCAGCTTCACTGCATTTTGAGATTAACCTCCAGGACTCACTGGGATTTTCCACCCTAAATTCTAATGTCAAACACCTTGATGCACAGAGTCACATACTTTGAAAAATCAGCAGCTGCGTGTGCATACAAAGGAGAATTAAAAAGATTTTGTCTGTATGTGTGGCTGTAGATGAGGACATTTGCAATTAGCATTGGTCTGCAGAGGCAGAGCTATTTAGTGCACTGAACAGGTGATCCAAATTCTAAACTTAGCTCTGCCACTAACTCATTATGTGGCTTTGAACACGACGCTCAATGTCTTTGTGCCTCAGCTCCCCCTCATATAAAATGAGGATAGTACAGTACCTAACTGAGAAAGGACTATGAGGATTAACGTTTCATATAGTTCCGAAACTGTAAAGTAATAAAAGTTATTATTACAACAGAGCGCAATGACAGTTACTGATCCTATAAATAGCTCATATTTACACCCACTGTAGTTTCACCCACTGGTGGTTGCTGAATCATCCATGGACACTATGTATACTCGCTAGATTCACTTGTCATAGTGCACCATAGAATCAATTTCATACAGATGGGACACCACAGAGGTCTGGCAAAACCAAGGAGTTATTCAACCAACAGGGGGTACGTCTACATTAGAGCCTTAGGTCGACTTAAGGAAGCTTAAGTCAACCTACAGACTCCTATGGCCACATCGGGCTTTTATTAAGTCAACTTAAGCACTTAAGTTGACTTAACACCACTTCTGAAGGTTGTCTTAATGCTTCAACTGACTTTATTAAGTCAACTTAATCCAGCGTAGATGGGGAACACCCTTAAATTGACCTAATTGGCCTCCAGGCCCCCCCCTCAGAGTTCTTGGCCACCAGGAAGCGTGCTGTGCTCACTTCCTGTTTTAAAGGTGTGGCCAGGGGAGGAGGACACTTCTCCAGTGCAATGTGGGACAGCTAACCACAATACACCACTCCTCCATCAGCCTAGTACCTGCTGGTATGGATGCAGGCAGTCAGCTGGAGTTTTCAGTGTAGACTCTCTAAGTCAACTTAACAAAATTGACATTGTTAGGTCAACTTAACAGAGCCTCCAGTGTAGACATACCCAGAGAAAACACTGCAGGGGTGTCTAACTCATTTGCTATGGCTGGCCAGATTTGACTTAAATGTACTTCAAGTGGGCAAAAGATACCATAAATCAAAATACTACAGCACTCTCACAGCATTGCAGAGTGCAGCAGATGTGATACTGCAGTCCACAATACCACTCTCTCTCCACCTCCTCCTCCTCCTCCTCAGGAAAAAGTATCATCTTGCGAAGTGCTCTCTTGCATACCCAGTACTCTGTGATGTTGCAAGACCTGACACTTTTGCAGCATTGTGGAACACTGGGTATGTGAAACCGCTCTCTCTCTGTTAGGGAGAAAGTGTGGCTCTACTGAGTGCAGTTGTGGGCCAGATGGAAGAGGTTTGCAGGCCACATTCAGCCCATGGGCTGCATATTTCACACCCCCTGAATACTAGATTTGGGAGATTTTGCAATCATTTTCTGATGATGTTTTCTGTTCAACTGTCTTTTATACATACTGCTGATTTGGTTATTCAGAGCTCTCATGGGACACTTGAAGCCTTTAATAATTAAGGGTGCAGTCTCAATTATGCTGGGGAGCTGGCTTAAGTTGTCTTCTCTCCTCATTGCCATCCCTCTGGAAATAACTTAAGTGCATAGTGTTTCAGCCAGCTGTGGATTTTGGTGCTTGCTTGTTTTCATTCAGGAAGACCTGGATCTCTTGAACAGGGCACATCCAGTTTCCTGTTGTGTGATTCCACTTTTAGGGAATTTAGACATCTCTAATGAAATAAGAATGAAGTCACAAGCAGAAAATCTTTCCCTCACGTAAGTTTGACACTGCACACAGAGAGGCTTGTACAGGTCTTATGGGAAGAGGACAGTATATGTATTTTTCTCAGACAGCTATCTGACATTCTGGAATGTCACGATAATACAGAATTTATTCTGTTGCAGTTGCCATACTGCTCAATGAGCTTCTGGCCATCCAACATTCATGCCTAGTGATAGCCAACATACTACATTGCTTTGATTTTGTTGCCTATTTTGTCCAGTGACTGTGGCACATGAGAAACACTGAAGGTTTGAAAGACATTACTGATGTCATCTACATTTTGGCTGTTTCAAAATTTCACAGTGACAATCGCTAAATGTCATTCATGAATTTTTCCCTTTTCTCTTCCTGCAGCCAAGCATTAGCTCTCATATGCTTAAGTATACTCCCCTCCCACTTCAAAATTCTGTCTGTGGAAATGTTGTGACAGCTGTTTTCAATATCACTCATTCAGGACTGGAAGATTTAAAACAAAGCAGACAAATAAAATGTGTTTGTAGTGGCAGGATCTTGCAACAGAGTTCCTTCTTTCACATTAAAGAAACTGGAGATCATGACTTGACTGTGCGACACACGGTTGCATGAACTGACAGGGATTTTCCTTTTATAACTTTTCTTTTTAATGCTGTTTCGAGTTTTTACTGTTACTTCTTCTTTTTTATTTTTAGTCAGTGGCTGGCTGCAATAAGTCCCTTACCGCTTATTGCAGTTCAGTCCCAAAGATTGTGGGACACAGACAGATAATGTAGGGGGACAGACAGATAATGAATTACATTTACCTTTAAAGTATATGCTAGTTAATGATGTGTATATGTCTTTTAGTGTTATAAGTAAAATAATTTTCTAACCATGTGTAATAGACATTATAACCAATGTCCAACAGGACGTCATATTGTCAGTTTTGAACTCCTACTTAAACATTGTACTCCATTTTGAAACCTGGTTAAGGTGTATGCTGTGTATGTTCATTTAAATGTGTGAACAAAGTGTGTGAATGAAGGGTGTGGGTGTGAAGGGGCCAGTCTCAACTGCCAGCCCCTACTGATGAACCACAAGTACCATCTAATTGACTGAACAATGCACAGATCTCTGATTAAAGCAAACAGAAGGTGCCATCCCAGAAAGAAAAAAACAAAATACAATCAAGCCTGCAAGTGACTGGTGACCAATGATCTCACAGGAACCCTGAGGCAACATGACACAGCAAATCCCATAGACTTCCATGAGGGCCAGCAAGTATAAAAGATGGGTAAGAACAAGGGAACTTTGGGTCTTCTGCAATTGTCACCTTGGAGCATCGACAGAGTCCTGGATCCCTCCCTGTGCACAGCCTAGCTGGCCACTAGGCTGGCTCAAGCAATGCATGAAAGGACTGGTAAATTACATTACACCAGCTTGCAGAACTGTGTGTGTGTGTGTGTGTGTGTGTGTGTGTGTGTGTGTGTGTGTGTCACTACTATGTGCTATCCTTACTTATTTACAATAAATGTAGCATAATGCCTTGTCCCCCTGAATAAGGTCCTGCTAGTCTTTTCTTTTTGGTGCTCTTTTTGGTATAACAAGATCACATGTAAATGAGAGGGACAAAGCCTTCCATGTGCAAAGACTTTCATTCACAAACCTTTAGCACAGTTGTGAAGTTGTGTGAACCTGTCATGTGCATCACTGTGTCATCGCTTGTATTAATGTAAAGGGTTATAGACTGCTTCTAGTCTTGGGTAATCTACAGTAGAAGCAACCAAAACACAGATATTATGGCAAAGAGTGCTAGAGAAAACCAAGACACCATCTCAAACTGTCATCTGTCACAGGGTAGCTGGACAAGTGGCCCGATCCAATATGAGAGGATTTTAATAATGACCAGGAAGAAGGCAGAGATGTAATGTAGAGGGAGAAGAAATGTATTTTCCCAGACATGGGCCACTTTGCCCAGACCAAGAGACAACACACTTTTCCAGAAAGAATTTAGAGGCAGCTTTGTTACTTTTTTCCCCCAGTTAAACTGTAAGTGAAACATGAAGGGGGGAAAGCTTGAGGTTTGAGGACTATGAATCTGGAAGAATTGTTTGTTTTGACAACTAATGCAGCTGGAAAGCATGACTGCGATGAAGAGTCAGAGAAGACTGGAATTTAAAATATGCCTTTTCTTATATGTCCTTTTTTCCCGTGGCCTTTACTTAACTCTTTATTATCAGTTTTTTGAGCACGTCACAGGGCGCACATTTGTGCACCCAGAGTTATGATCTATGTGACTTTTCATGTTTAGCCTGGCTCGAGGTGTAAAGTGACCCACAGGGTTCTTCCAGTAGAAGTGAGTCTGAAAGAGACAAAGGTATGCTAATGGCAGTAGCTGTGAAGGGACAAAGAGATCACCTCAGCCCTGAAAGGGAGGGGCTGAGGGGTTTGGAAACAAAGACTGAGACCTGGAAGATTTTGTGGGCTTTTGAGCTGGGACTCTCCATCTTGAAACAACTTACAATGTTCCCTCTAAGGCCCTCAGGCAGCTGAGCAACTCAAGTTGCTCATTGCGCAGCCCTCCTGGTGGGCCCGATTCTGCGCACACTCCCAGCAGGCCCAATCCTCCCCCCAACAGCTCTTCCAGTAAGCACCCCCCTGAGCCAGCCAGATCCCCTCCTCCAGTCCTAGCCTGCTCCCCCAAATAACTCCCCAGCTGGCTCGAACCACCCCCCTGCACTCTTACCAGGCCACATGGGTCCTAGCCATGGCTCCTCCAGCTGGAAAAGCACTCACAGAGCATGCTCAGATGGTCTGAGCATGCACTGTCAGAGCTTCTCTGGGCAGGAGTTTTAGTAACTCCCAGCTCCGAAGGAGCTCTCAGCTGGCTGGAAGACAGTGTCTTCCAGCCAGGCAGGGGTTCTGACTGCTGGCCGTGTGTGGCGGGCAGCGTCCCCTGCGCAGGGCAGCGGCAGGGAGCTGCACAGCCGCACAGCTTAGGGGGAACATTGAACTTCAAGCAAGATCTGGGCCCTGCCTAGCCTCAGGCAGAGACTGGCTGTGCAAACATCTAACAGCCGAACATGTTGAGCATAAACTTGTTTGGACTATGAGGTCAGTTAAAGTAGAAGTAGTAGGTTAGCATGAGTATTTTACCTTTTATTTTCTTGTGGTCTCCACTGACTTACTTATACTGTGAGTCTGCCATGATTGGCCATATTCTCACTTAGAATTATAATCTGATCAATAAACTAGTAGTTGTTTTACCTAAAGCTGTGTGATCTTTAGAGGGTGTGAGTGAAGGAGGTGGGTGCAATCCATTTCTTTATTAAATGGACAGATTTGAGTGTCTGGTGGTTGAGAGTGGTTCCCAATCTCTGTAGATAGCGGCTCCTGGTGTAACTGGGGCCAGGGGTGCTTGCTGGGGGACTGACCCTTGAGTAGCCAGGAGGCACACACCTACTGCCTGGGACTGACTGCATGCAAGAGGCTGGAGTGGACTGACTCAGGAGTGAGTGGTCACTTGGCAAAGCGGGGTGAATCAGGGTTCAGAAGTGGGAACTGGGAGGTCACAGAGGCACACCAGACTGGATCTGGGGAGCAGTTTGTCACAGCACACAAGAGATAAGAGGGAACAATTCAAAAGCATAAACAGAAAGACAGTGATAGTATTGATCTCTATAGTCAGCATGGGCCAAGATTCCCCAGTAGAAATGGAAAAAGTGGTTATACTGTTCACGTTTTGTCAAGTACATTTCAACATCAATTTTCTGACTGTCCTCAGGGGAGGGACCATATGTTCCTGTATGTTTGTACCATTCCCTAGGCCAGTGATTCCCCACAGGTGTGCCATCAGTTCTGAGCAGATGTGTCACAAAATTTTTTGAAAATCTACTCTGAGAGCTCTGGATTGGCTCATTGGTTCATGAATATTCATGAGTTATTTGGAAATTATATGGTGGTGTGCCTCAAATTAATTATAGGTAGCAAGGTGTGCCACAGCAGAGAAAATGTTGGGAACCACTGCCCTAGGCCAATAGATCCCAAGTCAGACAACGGCTTTTTATTTCTATAAGAATTAAAAAAAAATAATAACCATAACAGCCCCTCCTATAGTAGACGATATGGAAGGGAACTCCAGGGGGATGGGATTTGCCCCATCTGTAAACATATCATGAGCTTTCCCAAACCCATAAGTGGTCTTAGTGGGTGGGCATTGTGGGCAGCTGCCCAGAGCCCTGCAGAGAGGAGAGGCCCACCACCACCTCGGCATTGCCTCTGTGAGGGCCAGGACCCAGCAGCAGGGCTGGCGAAGCCTGGCCAAAAGGCTGGGGACTTGGCAGTGGTCCGCTGAAGGGGTCAGGGACCTAGCAGTGGTCCCAATGGGGGGCCGGGAGGCCAGCAGGGGCCCCCCAGTGAGGTCTGGTGGGGGAGGGGGCAAGGGACCCAGCAGCAGGGCTGTGCCTGCAAAGCCCAGCAGAGGGACTGGTGACCCAGCTGTAGCCTGGGCTGGGGAGGGAGTGTCAAGGATCTGTTGGGTGGCCCCAGCATAGAGCCATGAGGCTGGAAGCCCAGCAGGAGTGGGGAGCCGGGGACTTGGTGGTGGCCCTGGCAAGAGAGAGGGGCAGGGAGCCAGGGGTGGCCCCAAGAGGGTGGGGATCAGGAACCTGGTGATTGCCCCAGGAAGGGGCCAGGAAGCTGGCAGTGGCCCCAGTGAAGGCTGGCAGCAGCAGAACTAGGAGGACTGGGGGGGGACAGGGCCAGCATGGGTACTAGGAGGTCCTGATAGGGGCAAGGAGGCTGGTGGGGGGCTTGGGGGTTGGCAGGGACCCCAGTAAGGCAGGGGGAGGGTGGCAAAAGTCACAGATGAGGCTCTAAATGCAGTGGGAGGGGCCCATCCTTGACTTTTGCCCCAGGCTCCAGAATCCCTCAGACTGCCCCTGCACAAACCATTGCACTTACCTATGTGCTTTGGCTCTCAATCTCTCAGCACCCTGGCAACACAGTTCCCCTGGGAGCATGTTGTCAGAATTCCCCCATCTACAGTGATCTGTGGTACTTTTGGGGGTTATTATGCAGAACTAATACATTACTAGGTTCTTTCAACATCTCCAGGAACCCCCACAAGACTAGTACATCACTGATGTATTTCCTCTCCACTGCCAGCTCTCTACTGCTCCTCTCGTCTCAGAGAGAGGTCTCTGTACAGCCCAGAGAGAAGAAGGATGATAACCACAAGGCTGGCTGAGTTCCCATGCATGTGGTGGAAAGGATTCATATGAAGAGACTCCCCCTGTGCATGGATCAAAGCCGTATGATTTAACTAAGAGTTCTCTCCTTGCTGACTCGTTAAAGGCAATGAAATAACATGGGCTGATCTCTTGGGTATGTTTACACTGAGATTTAAAAAACAAAAAACAAACAAACAAACAAACAAACAAAAAACCATGGCACGAGAGTCTGAGTCAGTTGACTGGGCTCCCAGGGCTCAGGCTATAGGGCTATAAAGTTGAAATGTAGACATTTGGCTTTGGGCTGGACCCTAGCTCTGGGAATCTGCCCCCTAAAAGACTCAAAGCCCAGGTCAAAACATCTAGACTGCAATTTTATAGTCCCACAACAATCCGAGCCATCCAAGGTCAAGTCAGCTGAATGTGGGCCAGCTATGACCATACCACAAGTCTTTTACTGCAGTGTAGACATACCCTCAGGATTTCAGGTTTCATTGGAGTCACTTTCTAGATAGCTTTTTGATCAAAAAGGGTTTCTAAACATATTATTACTCATTTTCTTTGTACTGTAGCCCCTCAGAGAGGGAGACTAAATGAGATGCTTGAGGAGGGACTCTGCATTCCTTTATGTGCTGGTTGTACAGAGATCTAGAGATACTGATGCATAGCTGTGCAATTGCTGATTGTTAACCTGGGAATACAAATATTCTGTTTTGGTTTTAGTTCAGGGCCTGACTTCCTTTTGGCAAGTTCAACCAAAATTGCATCTGCTATTCTTAACAACTGCATTGCTAACTACTGATTTGCTTCTACAGTAAAGGACCCTGGCTGGGGATCTAGGTCTTACTGAGACAAGAGTAAGTCAAAGCATGTTGCACAAGAAGCAGCTAGACTACTTTCACATTAAATACCTAAACCCTGTCTCTGCCACTTCATAAGCTACGGTGACATATGGTTTTCCATTAGCTCAGCAGTTACACTTATGTGAACATATCACATTGTCAGGATTTTAAGGACTTCAGTTTTTCTTCTGTTGAAATAAATGGTAAAATTTCCCTATCCCTTTGTTGCAAATAGTTAGCTCTGCTGCTGTGAATCCTGTGCTTTGCCTTCTCATGGAGGATCAGAGTCCTGCCTGTTGGCCACCCTGGTAGAGCCCAGTGGGGCAACTGAGAAGGAAGAAGAGAACCAGGCCCACCCAGTACTCCAGGTCCCAGACCAAGGGCCCTATTAACAGCAGCTATGAACTGCTGACAATGCTTCTGGCTGCAGTTTTCCCCTGGGCTACTCCCACCTTTTGCCCTTTCAGGTGCTGGGGTTCCCTACCCCTTCTCTTCTTGAGGAGGGTCTCTTCCAATCCTCTTCCCTGGAGGAGTCTCTCATTCTTGTTCTCCTCTTGGCAGGGTTCTTTCCCCTCTGGTCTCTTTATCTTTAAGCCAGGGGCTTGGCAGAGAAGTCTCCCACTTGACATTGTGACAGAAAGATGTATGTCATTTTCTACAATGTTACATTTAAATGATATATTTTACAACAGTTGCTCTCTGTTCCATGCATTTGCTCACAACCCCACATAATGACCTCACAACCCTAGTCTGAGACAACATGGAAGGGGCAGGTCAACAGACAAGCAAGTGAGAGGGAGTTGGAGGACAAGGGAGCACCAGACAGCTGCTACAGGGTGACTGCATGAGACAGCAGCCACAAAAGCCTCAGCATTGTGAGTTCTTGCTGGATGGCAGTAATTTGAAGGCAGCACAAGATAAGGGGGTTTATGGGAAAATAATATGACAGTTTTGTGAATTTCTCCACTGTGCAATGTGTAAAACGAAGAGCCAGGGTTTCTTCAGGTCTGTGAAGCCAAAGCAGTGAACTATTGTTTTAATTACCTTTATTGTTAGCAGTCATTTTTTACTGTTACCCTAACCCACTCCGAGGCTTTTGATTCTCATTACCATTTGGGGGTCCAAAGCCAGAATATTCTGGGGCCTCATTTCCTTCACACAGACATCTACAAATCCTAACTGCATTATTTCCATGCAAAAGTATGGAATACAGACATTGTACCAGTAAGATTAATGCAGGCAGCAACTTACATGCATTTCATAGAGTCTAGACACTAAAACACATTTTTACAAGTTCAACAATGAACAATATTAACCTATAGGTGTGCTGTTTTTTTTCCAGCTATGAATTTTTTAGTGCTCAACTGACACCTACAGACTTCTCAAGAACTGGTACCTTGTTTAACAGTGTAATAGACACATATTAATACACGCTGAAGTCCATGTTAAATAAGACAAGCAGTATTTTGGGGGATAATACTAAATTGGGGGCCCGTTGAACTATGTGTGGCCTAAGCAGTTGGTAAGTCTGCCACCACCACTGCTCATTAATCAGCATCATGGCATCTCCTAAAAAGCAACTAATATGAGCAACATTGGCTTTTTTACTATTTCTGCTGACAAATGCTTGCTGCACTGAAGTACAAAAGTTACCCAATTGGTTCTGCATACTTGTCAAAGCATGAGCCAAAAGCAGAACACACAAGGTCACAGGAAGTACCAAAGCATAGTATTTTACCCTATCTTCCAGCCGTGTATGCAATAATGGTCTTAAACACCATTTAGTCAAGCAGCATCATAAAAAAACAAAACCAAGCTACAGGATGACAGGCTGACTCATTCATGCAAATGCTGTACTATTTGTGTGCTTTGTCACATAGGCAAAAATTCCATTTCCCACTACTTCAATCTGATCCAAAATTCTCCCCTGGCAGAGTTCCACATAACATTACTTAAACTATGGGCAAGCAAATTCTTAGGAAACATAACCAAACCGTCAACATCCCCATGTAAAGCTCTATTCAATATGAATTTCAAAATCCATGTGCATGCTTCAGTGCCAACTTCTGCAACCAGAGCTTACTGTGCACATTCAGAGAGTGGCATTTAAAAGGAAATGACAAGTGGTATTTCATCTTCAATCTCCCAAATACAAAAGTAACAGAGCTTCTGAAATATGCGAGCACAAGGTAGTTTCCTGTAAATGGGCATTTTATTTTTAGAGATATTACAGTCACATCAACCCCAACACTTTTAGGTATGGGGGTGTGAGTGAATAGTACTTTGTTGCCAGCCTAAATTAGCTGATAAGCATGACCAGAAAGGAGAGAAGAGACTTGGGTTCCTGGGTCATCACTTCCTCTTTCCACCTGAATCCAAAAAAGCCGGATCACTGCTCATGTGGAACTCTCCCAAATTACAGAGAATATAGTTGAATGGGGAAGTTACAAACCTATAGGAGATTTACCCTGTGTGAAGCTACCCTCAGAAAACCTCTAGAGAAAAGTTTGAGGAAAATTAATGTGGACATTGTCTAAAAATGTTTTGGAGTAGTGAATATGTACATATTGTGTTTCTCAGAAAAGGTTGTGTTCATCATTTTGGCACATGAGGTAAAGAAGAACACCTGAGAAGAAAAGACATACCAAACACCTTGGCTGTGTTCATGATGGAAGAGGCTGACTGATTACAGATGTAGCAGTAGGAGACCTCATCTGGAACACTGTTTGCAGTTCTGGGCTCCCATTTTTAAGATGAATTCAGACTTGAACAAATACAGGAAAGGGTATTAGGATGATCCTTGGAATAGAAAACAAGCTTGATGAGAGAAATTCAAAGGGCTTGGCTTCTTTAGTCTAACTAGAAGAAGGCTGAGGGGAGATATAATTGGTCTTTATAAATATATAGGAAGGATAAATACCAGGGAGGGAAATGAATTATTTTAGTTCAGCACCAATGTGGACACAAAAATAAAAAGATATAAATGGGCCATCAGGAAGTTTAGACTCAAAATTAGATGAAAGTTTTTAACCATCAGAAGAGGGAAGTTCTAGAACAGCTTCTAAGGGGGGCAGTTGGGCATAAAAACCCTATCTGCTTCAAGACTTCATTTGCCAAGTTTATGGAAGGGATAGTATATGATGGGACACCCTAATTTGGCAACTGATTGATCTTTGACTACTTGCAGAAAATTTGCCCAGTGGCCTATGATGGGAGGTTTGATGGGATAGGTTCTGAGTTACTACAGATAATTCCTTCTGGTTGTCTGGCTGGTGAGTCCTACTTCTCATTCACTATTTTAGGTCTTTTCTGCTGCAACATTCTAGGACTGGCAAAAATGACAGAGTGCATTGATGCATGAGCTTGCCAAGTAACTTACAGGCTTTTGTCTGCTATATCTAACCCTGTGCATTTGTCTAAAAAAGGCAAGACCAATGAAGGCAGAGAAAGGGTGAAGGGCTCAGTTTAAATCAAAAGCAAGTTATTAGAAGTGAGAGAGATAATAAAAACATTTACATGGCAAGTTCATGCATCAATGCTCTCTGGTTTCCTATATTAACACTATGAGCTGAGGCAGCGAATGATTCTTCCATTTTTCCTGTCCAAAGAGTTGATTATCCCGGCTATTAAAATAGTTGGGTGAATGGAATAGGAAGTGAAACTAGGACAGAAGAGAGCTACATTTGCTTCTGCCAAGTACATGATGCATACAGCAATCATTTTTTGTGCCAGTCCTAGATTGCTGGGGCAGAAAAGACCTAAAATCGTGAATGAGAAGTAGGACTTTAACAGATAGACAACCAGAAGGAATTTTCTATAGTAACTCACAACCCACCCTCCTAACCCTTTTTAGACAGTTTTTTTCTGGTAGATCTGTCTGAAGAAGGCAGACCCAGCTAAGGCAGAGAAAGGTTGAAGGGCTGTTTAAATCAAAAGCAGGTTATTAAAAGGAAGAGAGGTAGCAAAAACATTTATTTTTTTCATGTGTGCATGCAATGTGGCTGGTAAGACGAAGGTATCTGGGAGACTGAGGGAGTTAGCCAACTGAATTTACTGATGGAGGAAGGCTGCAAAGTAGTTTGGTTTTGTTCCCACCTAATCCCTTAACTTGCAGGAGCGTTTTAAACTAGGCTCAAATGAGGCAGCTGACAAAAACCTACAGGTAGGTATTAAAACAAGTGACCCTAACAGAAGACTAGAAGTTGGGGCGAGAAATATTGGAATATTATTCTAGGGTCATAGAAGCAGCAAGAAGGAGAAGAGTGGGGGAATCTAATCAACATCTTAGGTGCCCATACAGAAATGTATGGAGTGTTGAAAATAAATAGGAAAAACCTGCATGTATTAGTACATGAGCTAAATTGTGACTTAACTGGTATCACAGACATGGTGAGATAAATCTTATGACTAAAATGTTCATATAGAGGGATACACCTTGTTCAGGAAGGATAGGGTAAAAGAAGTAGGAGGTGTTGCCTTCTACATCAAGAACATTTATACTTGTCATGTGATCCATAAGGAAGTGAGAAGCAGACCAGTCAAAGGTCTCTAGGTGAAGATAAAAGGGAACAATATGGGTGACATCATGGTAGGGGACTACCATAGACTGCTAAATCAGCAGAGGGAGGTGAATGAGGGATTTCTAGAGAAATTAACCAAAATCCAAAACGCAAGATCTGGTAGTAATGAGGGACTTTACCAAGACATCTGTTGGAAAAGTAATACGGCAAAATGTTCAATAAGCTGTTAGAATTTGGAAACAGGTTCTTGTTTCAGAATATGGAGGAATACCCATTTTAGATTTGATTCTGAGTAATAGGGAGGAATTGTTGCAAATCTGAAGATTGATGGCAATTTGTGTAAAAGTGGTCATGCTTTCATGATTTTAAGGAAAGGAATATGTGAGAGCAGCAGAACAAGGACAGCAAAAAAAGCAAGGAGTCCTGTGGCACTTGACTCCTTGCTTCTTTTGCTTTGACTAGATTAACATGGCTGCCACTTTGGAACTTAACAGAACAAAGACAGTGCACTTCAAAAAAAGCCAGCTTTAACAAATTCAGAGAACTGATAGGTAAGATCCTATGGGAATAAAATGTAAGGGAAAAATGCGTTTAGGGGAGCTGTCCATTTTTCCAAGAGACATTGTGAAAGGCACAACAGCAAATTATTCTAATGTAAAGGAAAGATAGGAAGAATAGTAAGAAGCAAACATGGTGCCATCAAGAACTCTTCAGTGACCTCAAAATCAAAAAGCAATTCTAATAAAAGTGGAAACATTGACACATTGCCAAGAAATACAAAATAACAGCACAACGTGTAAGGACAAAATCAGAAAAGCTAGAGCACAAAAATGAGTTACTCCTAACAAGAGACTTAGATGGCTAAATAAATAAATAAATAAATAAATAAATGAGGTCTTATGAATACATTTTGAGCCCCCCCCCCCCCGAAGATAAACAAGATGAAGGCAAATGTAGATCCTTTACTTAGCTGGAAAGGTAACCTAGTGACAGATAACAATAAGAATGCTGAGCTGTGTACTGCTTGTTTTGTGTCAATCTTTACTAAAAAGGTAAATTGTGACCTGATACTTAACACGATTAATATCAACACAAGCAAGAATAAAGAAAGAACAGTTTACAAAATAAGATAGGAATATTCAAGTGGTCCTGATGAAATTCTTCCTAAGGTACTTAAGGAACTAGCTGAAGCAATCTTGGAACAATGAGTGGATACCATTGAGAATCCATGGAGGACAGGAAGAAGTTTCTGATGACTGGGGAAGGGCAAACATAATACCTAGAATTAAAAAGGGAAGCAAAGAGGATCCAGGAATTTTAAGCCAGTTAGTTTAACTTCAATAGATGGAAAGACACTGGAATAAATTAAGAAATCATTTTGCAACCACATAACAGGATATGTAATAGCCAACTTGGATTTGTGAAAAATGAATCATCTCATTCCAACCTAATGTCCTTCTTTGACAGTGTTACTGGTGTAATGGATGGGAGAAGCTATAGATGTGCTATAGCTTCATTTCACTTTTGACACAGTCCCCACAAGACAGGCAGCTCATAAGCAAACGAGGGAAATGTGGTCCAAATGAAATTACGATAAGGTGTGTGCGCACAACTGGTTGAAAGACAGCATGCAACAAATACTAATCAATGGTTCCCTGTCAAGTTGGAAGGATGGATCTGCTGGAGTCCCAGGGGGTCAATTCTGGCCCAATACTATTCAGTATTTTCATTAATGGCTTGGATAATGGAACAGAGGCTATGCTTATTATAAATGTATGGATGACACCAAGCAGGGAGATGCAAGTACTTCAGAGAACAAAAGATTAGAATTCAAAAGGACCCTGACAAAAATCAGGAAGATGAAATTAAATAAGACAAGTCCAAAATACATCATATGTGAATAAAAAAAAATCAAATGTACAACAACAAAATGGAAAATTAAGTGGCTAGGCAAAAGTATTGCTGAAAGGGATCAGGGGATACATTGGATCAAAAAGTTAACATGAGCCGACACTGTGAAATAGTTCTGAAAAAGACTAATATTCTGGGGTGGGCTAACAGGCATGTCATATGTAAGACATGGAAGATAATTGTCTTGCTTTATTCAGCACTGGCAAGGCCTCAGCTGATATACTATTTTACACTTCAGAAAAGATATGGATAAATTTAAAATGAGAACAACAAAAACACTGACAGGTTAGAAAACCTGACTTATGAGGAAAGATTTAAAAACTGTACGTTTAGTTTTGAGAAAAGAAAACTGAGTGGGGGCTGGTCCTAGTTGGTTCCAAAATGGCCTTGTCCACACAAAAGGGCCACTCAATTAGGACCAGAAGGCTGCAGAATGTCTATGCTGGCCAACCTGTATCTCCTCAGGTTAGATCTGGACCTCAGTCACGACCCTCTTTAGGAGCTCTTGATACTGCCTGTGGTTACCAGGTGGTAAAGGCGAAGATTTGGCTACTGCCTCATCTGCTGAGGAAGAGAATACGTCTGTCAGAAACATCAGTGCTAGCAGATCTTGCTCCATTTTTTCCCCTCATATGCCAAAAGAGCTGGTGATGATGGCTAGGAAAGTGAAGGTGAGATTCATGCACAGAGCTGGCTGTCTAGTATAGTGATCCCATTAACCCTAATAATCTGAATATGAAGGGTCAATCAGTGGAGGTGGAGCCCCAGAACATTGGTTCCATTGGTCCCCTCAACAGTCACATCTGGATGAAGGGCAGTTCTTCTATACTTTCTGTCCAGACTATCCTCCCTACATGAAGGTGATAGTTCCCCTGGAATCTCTGAGTCAGCTGACAAGAAGTCAGGCTCCTGTTCAACTGGCAGAGCTACCAGTACTGGCAGATAAGCGCTATGGCTTGTAGAGAAAATAGGAGAACAACCCTGTCTTGACTAGGTAGTTTCTCCCTCCAGTGTTTCGACATCACTGACTAACCAGGAGATTTTCAACAAGCTAAATATAAAGAAAGAATCCTACAAAAAGTGGAAACTAGGCCAAATTACAGTGATGACTATAAACAAATAACACAATTGCATGGGGGAAAAATCAGAAAGGCCACAGCAGAAATCAAGATCAAAGTAGCTGAAAGTATAAAGGATCACAAGCTAAAATAAGAAAAGAACAAGTTAAAAATTACTTAGACAAGTTAGATGTCAAGTCACCAGGGCCTGATGATATGCACCCTAGAATACTCAAGGAACTGACTCAGGAGATTTCTGAGCAATTGGATATAACCTTTGAAAAATCATGGAAGACTGGAGAGGTCCTAGAGGGGTGGAAAACAGAAAATACATTCCCCATCTATACAAAGGGAAATAAGGACAACTCAGGGAATTACAGATCAGTCATCTTAACGTCCATACCAGGAAAAATATTGGAGCAAATAGTTAAGAAATCAATTAGCAAACACCTAGAAAAGAATAATGTGTTACATGATAGTCAGCACGGATTTGTCAAGAACAAATCATGTCAGACCAACCTGATAGCTTCCTGTGACAGGGTAACAAGTCTTGTGGATTGAGGGGAAGCAGTAGATGTGGCACATCTAGACTTTAGTAAGGCTTTTGCTACGGTTTCACATCACCTTCTCATTAATAGACATGGGAAGTACTACAAGATTGGTGCATAACTGGTTCGACAACCGCTTTCAGAGTAGTTATCAAGAGCTCGCAGTTTTGCTTGAAGGGCATAACAAGCAGGGTACTGCAGGGATTGGTTCTGGGTTCAGTTCTGTTCAATATTTTCATCAATGATTTAGATAATGGCATAGAGAGTACACTTATACAGCCTGTGGATCATACCAAGCTAGGAAGGGTTGCAAGTGCTTTGGAGGATAGCATCACAATTCAAAATGATTCAGACAAACTGGTGAAATGGCTTGTGGTAGATAGGATGAATTCAATAAAGATAAATGCAAAGTACTTCACTTGGGAAAGGACAATCAACTGCACACATACAAAATGAGCAATGACTGCCTATTTTCACCAAGACAGAAGAAACTGAAGATGCATTGGTTGGTTTGAAGCAAAAAGACAATCACACAGGTGCAGACCAATGGACACTACTTACTAGAAATCTCCAATTTCAGGTGAATGGTGCACATGTGTACTCAGATGTGGAATCCCAGTATGGACCGGTACTCAAAGAAGAATATATCTTTTCCTGAGAATATATTTAAAAGGTGACAACATTAAAAAGAAAGAGTTTCAAAGGCACAAATGACTGTTACATGCTTAACTGCCTCAGGAAATAACATGAGGGAGTGTGGGCCTCAAACTAGGTGTCTGGGCCACCAAACAAACAACTACCACTCAGTGGCTCACTTTAGTAACCGGAGGAGGGACACAGTGAAGTGATAATTTGCAGAGGGCACCACCTCTCCTGGTTCCTGTCTTCCTACACCAGATTCTCATCAAGGCCTAGGCTACGTTCACACACAGAGGGTTATTTCGATACAAGTTGTATCGAAATAACACCTTATTTCGAAATAAGTTAATTTGAATTAACAGTTTGTTAATTTGAATTAAGGAAAAAAGCTCAAAGCAAAATAGCATGTTCAGACAACAGTTATTTCAAAACAAGTTACCATTGTTTCAAAACAACATGTTCAGATGGCATTGTTTCGAAACAATTGTTTCGAAACAACGTTGTTTCGTCCCCACATGGGGTTTAAGTTGTTTCGAAACAATGGTGCGTCGTGTGAACATGGCCTTTCTTATTTAGAAACAATCTCTGTTGTTTCGAAATAAGACTGCTATGTGAACACACCTCTAGTTCCTACTTTAGTGGAAGTGATACAGTGCCCTGCATTTTGTGACTGAAATAACCTAGAAAATATTATGTAACATTTATTGTTTCATGCTACTTATTTTGAGAGAACAACCCCATATTCAATACAAACTATTCCTAGAATTATGAACACTGTTACTGTATTGCTAGCTATTGTGATTTTAATCACAAATCTTGAGACAGTTTGGGGGGATTCTTACAGCTCCAGGCGCCTGGAGTCAAGTGATTTTTTGTTAAAATCTTAACTTTACTTTTAAAAATTAAAAGTACTTCTCCAACCCCTGTAACTATGGAGAAAAGCCTGGAAATACTGAGGCCTGGTCTACCCTGACAATGGAGGTCAATGTAACACTGCTTATATCAACCCCCCAAAGCATGCATCTCCACTGGAACGTAAGTCAAGTCAACCTAAAATGTGCTGAAATTTGACTTAATAAAACCACTCCCATGACTGGAGTAACACTGAGTTTGAATTCTAGGGTTCAAATTACTGTCAGTGTAGACAAAGTGCAGTGTAAGTTGATGTCATTGGCCTCCAGGATCCATTTCATAATTCTGTGTTTTGACCACTTTGGACTTTCATGCTCTACTGCACCATGGCCATGTAAGCAGGGAATAACTCCTTCCCCTGAGCTCCAGGAAAATTGGAATTTCCATTTCCTGTTTTTTCAGTGCGGAGACAGCTTGGTAGCTAAACAGCTCATGGTGACCACACACCTCAAACCCGCCCCAGCTTCGAGTCAGCCTGAGATCTTGGAGCTCATTGGCACATGACATGAGGAGTCTGTTCTTGCTCAGTTCTGAGCCAGCAAAAGAAAACATGGTATCTACAAGAAGATATCACATGGTATGGTTGAGAAGGGCTATAAGAGGGATGTGCAGAAGTGCTGCACTGAAATCAAAGAGCTGAGGCAGGCATATCAGAGGACTAGGAAGGTGAACAGTCATTCTGACTTGTTGCTGAAGACGTGCTGCTTTTACTTCGAGCTACATGTGATTCTCGGCAGGGATGCCACCACTGTGCCATCATGCAGCACTGACACCTAAGAGGAATCACAGTTCAGGATGAATGAGAATGATTCCATGGATGAGGACGGGCAGGAAGAGAAGAACAGGATATCCATTCTCCCAGACAGCCAGGATTTGCTCCTTACCCTACAGCAGCCCAGTCAGTCACAGGACAGCATTGGTGAACAAGAAGCCCAGGCAGACACGTCTGGTGAGTGCATTTATCCAATTTCATTCCTGTGGTTATATCCCCAGTCATGCTTCTACTTTTTTTTTAAAAAGAATTTTTTGTTGGGCGGGAGATGGCATTCCTGGGTGTAGGTAAACTTCTCCATAGGGTCACTACAAGTGCAGACTGTTGATGTGGACACAAATGCTACAAGAATCCTGCATGGATATCTCCAGAAAAGTTTGATGAAGGTTCACTGCAATTCTTTGCAGAAGGTTTCTGGGGACAGCAGTCTTATTTCTTCCACCACATGAGATTTACTATGCCATACAGCTATTAAAGGAGCAGACAGCATGGTGGAACACAGCATAGCAGCATACAAGCTAGGTCTGCATACTGATGCTTGTGGCAAATCTTGCCTTTTCATCTGGAGTCTTACTTTGCACATAGCCTCCTGTAATCTATTTTGCCCACCTCTTTCAGAGTACTCTTGGAGATGTAAAAGGAGAGCCCAATGTTCCTTCTCCTTGCTTAACTGTTCATTGGGGAGCTGCATGGCACGCTGGAAATCTCTGTCGTGGGTGCAAGGGCCCCTTGCTTTCCATGTCTGGAACAGCAGTCTGACCCCTGCAATACATGCAGATTAGAATGTGATTCTGTCCTCCTGTTCTGTGTAACCCTTCTGCCAGGGTTAGCCAGCAGAACAAGGGCTGGGGTATATATCTAGGGGTCTCCAAATAATGTAACACCACCAACCAGATCGAGCCCCCACCCAGAGTTTTGGGAAATCATGCACTATTCCCTGGGCACCCCAAAGGGGTAAGGCTTCCGCACTTGCAAGCATGAGATGAGCATAGTGTTCAGAACTTTTAATAGTAATAAAACAGAATGTAAAAAGCCCAAATAACAGAAATCAGCACTGATCTAGCAAAATCAGTACAGAGCAAGGTTCCCAATAACCCACACCGTATAACAGAACATACAAGACTTAATGGCAAAACCCGCACTGATCTGAGGAATCAGTGTTATTCAGGTTTCCAACATGATCCCACATATCATAATAGCAAATGTAAACTTACTAGTAAAATCGGCATTGATCTGGAGAATCAGTGCTAACTAGGCCCCCAACCAACCCTAGGGTAGGTAGGGAGTGTCTTTCATGTCAGCCATCTGCCAGCACCAACCACTGGTCACCCATTCCATTCACTAGCACCATCCCTTGGCTTCACCCACTGTCCACCAGCTCCGCCCACCTTTCATTCACACCGCCCAGCTCACCACTGGCCATTCTCACTGTCTACTGGCTCCACCAGCTCTAGCCACTGGTCACACATGCTGCACAGCTCACTACTGTCTGCTTTCACCATTCGCTGGTTTCACCCGCTGGTCATGCCATCTGCTGCTCCTCTTCAGTGATTTCAGCTCAGAGAGAGGGTTTCCTCTCTCTAGTGATTTCAGCTCAGAGAGAGAGTTTGCCTCTCTCATTGATTTCAGCTCTTAAAACCTCAAGTAGCTGCAAACAGCTACTTCCATTAAAATAACAAAGACAAGCCTCAAAAGAAGCCCAGCCAGATCTGTCATTTGACAGTTGAGTCAAGGGGTGAGGCAAAATGCCTCAAGCATAGCTTCAGAAGTAGCTATGCAAACCCCTCCCCTGTCTTAACTTTCCAGGTTGAAACAAGCAGTGGCCTCTCTTACAAATCTCTTTTTAGCTAAGAGTAGCGTTTACCCTTTAACTAACTCAAACAGATTTGAAACAGAGAGTAGCATATCACCAAAGACAGTATTTCTTATTTCCCTTCAATAGAATTAGATATTGAGATTTGTGATCAGATCAACCTCAAATACCATTACCTATATTGCCCTGCACCCATAGATTGATTATGCTAATCTATTCTTTGTGTGCTCATGCAAATACTAAACCCATGCAGATTAGTTGCCCCCCCCCCCCCAGAAGCTGTTAGGCACAGCTTCTAAGCTTGTCTTACATCTGTATAACAAACAAGAAATCCTGGGGCTACTGATCCCTCTAAGGTGTGCATGTGCACGCACAACTCTTCCAGCCCCAGCGCACAGCAATATCCGGCAGCACACAGGACTGGGGCTCGGTGGTGAGATCTGAGTGGCTGGCCAGCGAGGAGGCACCGTCACCTACCGAAGCCCCACAGCAAGCCTCTTGCAGCAGCACTGGACTGGAGAAAAAGAAAGAAAGACTGGCTGCAGTGAGAGGCTTGGGCTCAGAGACAGCACTCGCTGAGGGGCTTTAGGAGCTGATGGTGTCTCCCTGCTGGCCAGCTGCTTGGATCTCAGCCACCGAGCTGAGCAGAGCAGTGCCTGCAGGGCAGCCTTGGCACTGGCAGGCATGCAGCCTGCTTTTTTTTCCTCTTTCTTCTTTCTCTTTATTTTTCTTCTTCCCATCTCTCTTTTCTTTCTTTCTCTTCCTTCTATCTTTCTTTTTTCTTTTTTCCACTTTCCTTTCTTCTTTCTTTTTCTTTCTTTTCTTCTTTCCTTCCTTCTTCTCTTTCTTTCTTCCTTCTCTTCTCATTTGCCTTCCTTCTTTTCTCTCTTCCTTCCTTTGTTTCCTTCCTTCTTTCCTCTCTTTTCCTTCCTTCTCTCATTTTCCTATCTTTTCCTTCTCTTCCTTCCTTCTTTCTCTTCTCACTTCCCTTCCTTTTATTCTTTCTCTGCCTTCCTTTCCTGTTTCCTTCCTTCCTTCTTCTTTCCTCTCTTTTCCTTCCTTCTCTTTTTCCTTTCTCTTCCTTCCCTTTCTTCCTTCAAAGAGAAAAGGCTGAATTAGAATTCATATGCAGATTTGATTGTGTGAAAGCACAATTAAACCATGACTACGGCTTCTTTTCCCATTACAACAGATGATTTGACTTCACCCTCCTCTACGAGCTGTTTCCCAGTGTTTGAATCTAAACAACTGCTCTGATTTGCTGTTACTGTATGGCTTGATCCCATGTCTTACACTCCCTTGCATTTATTTCCTACCATTCTCTAAATTTCCCCCTTTTCAAAGTGTCTGATGAAGTGGGATTTTTCCCATGAAAGCTCATGCGATAAATAAATCTGTTAGTCTTTAAGTGCCACAGGACTCCTTGCTTCTTTTGCTGAACTATACTAGCACAGCTGCCCCTCTGGAACTATTTTGTACAGTACACAACTGTAGTTTTGGAAAAAAAATTTGATAATTCATAACTGTGAAGCTGGACACACAATTACCATAAGGCAAAATTTCTGCACACAAACTAAAATTTTTTGCTCATGCCATCCCAATCCTTAGAGGGAACATTGCCTCTGGCACTTAAAGACTAACAAATTTATTTATTTATATATTAAACATATTTTATATATAAATTAAAATTAGATATTTAATATATTTTATTAGTCTTTATACATTTTGTAAGTAAATTTGTTAGTCTTCTAAGTGTCACAGGACTCCTTGTTTGTTTTACTGAACTTGATTAACATGGCTGCCCCTTTGGAACTTTTCTGTATAGTCAAGGGAGTTCTTGTAACAATGCATCATATTTTAGTCTGCATGGGCTTGTCTAACACTGGGAGCTGTGCTTTGTTTGCCTTAGTCAACTCTTTGACAGAGGGCCTCCCAGCTCCCACAGAGTGCTTCTCTCAGATTAGGAAGAAGTGGGGGGGGGAGGGGGGAGAAGCAGGACAGGGATGATATGTTCAGTGAGCTGATGAATGCCTCTGGGGCAGCTGATACAGAGCTCAGAGCCTGGAGGATGTCCTTGTCTGAGAAACTGAACGTGGACATGGAGGACAGAAGATCAGCTAGGGAGTAGGAGCATGAAATGCAGCAGGAGTTGCATATTATGAAGGATCAGACCAACATGCTGAGGTGACTGGTAAAGCTCCAGGAACAGCAGCGGCCTGACAGAGTCCCCTGCAACCCATACAGAATGCATAGTGAGCCCTGATACCAACCCCCATCCCCAAGTGCTCCAGGTGGAGGTTCAGCAGGGTGCTGCATGGGCTGCACTAGCCAGTGGAGGTGAGCAGAAAGAGGTGATGTCCCCTTTAAGAACTGCACCATTCCTCTTCTGCTCCCTTCCTTCCACTTCCCAAAAAGGGACACAAATAAAACTTAACCAGTTTCTTAAAAGTTTATTTTTATTCATTCATAGCCTGGGTGCTGTTGGAGTGGAAAAAAGGGAAGGGGAAGGATGAGTGAGTGAGTGAGTGAGTGAGTGAGTGGGGGATGGGAATTAAGTGCACATCACTGAGAGGCACATACGTTACTGTTGCTCATTACCAAACTGGAGTTTCAATGTTTCCCTGATACAAAGTACTCTGTGGTTCGCTCAGACTGTAACACTGGTATCTGGCTGGCTCAAAATTTGCAGCCAGTCTATCAGCCTCTACAAACCAACCATGAGGGAACTTTTTCACTATGTGTTTCGCACAAACTATGGAGCAAACAGCAAGCACATATAACTGCTGGTATGCACATTCTACCCCCATTCTGCACTTGCTGAGCCTATTATTCATAGAATCATAGCATTGGAAGGGACCTGATGAGGTCATCTAGTCCAAACCTCTGCTAAAGCAGGACCACTCCCACTAAATCATCCCAATTAGGGACTGAAATGCTCCTTATCAGTGTCCAGGTGCCCACTGTAGGGCTTCAATACCCAGTGGAGCAAGGAATAGACCGGATCCTTCCGGATCACAAGTGGCATTTCAACATCCCTAATATTTACTTTTTGGTCACGGAAGAAAGTGCCTACATGCATCTTTTTTAACAGACCCAAGTTCCTAAAGTTGTGTGTGACATGCTTCTTTGTGTCCCTCCAGTCTGTGCTTGTTTCCCAGGCCCAGAAACAGTGTTCCACTGACTGAAGATGATGCGTGACAGCCTGCAGCAAGAAGGAACTGTTTTGCTCCCAGGCAGAGAGGTGTCAGTAACATCTTTTCCGTTCTGCAGCTCCTCTTTTGCTTGTGAACTAGCAGCTCTGTAGAAAAGGACCTGGGGGTTATGGTGGGCAGGAAGCTGGATATGAGTCAACAGTATCCCCTTCTTGCCAAAAAGGTCAACAGCATATTGGGCTGCATCAGCAGAAGCATTGCCAGTAGATCAAGGGATGTGATTATTCCCCTCCCTTCCACACTGGTGAGGCCACATCTGGAACACCGTGTCCAGTTTTGGGCTCCCCGCTATAAAAAGGCTGTGGACAAATAGAAAGGTTACTCATCCTGTGCAATAAGTGGAGGTGAGTGGATGTGAAGGTACAGCTGTGAAAAGCCTCTTCCTGATAGTGTATCCATAGAAGCAGTAAAAATTAGGACCTTCATGGTCCTTCCTGAGCTCTATACAGTGCTCTACAGTTTTATGGTGATGTAGTTGTCTGCTTTGACTGCATGGTAGGGCCTCAGGCCCCTGTACATTAATAGCCAGTTCAG
This sequence comes from Podocnemis expansa, assembly GCA_007922195.1. Lineage (NCBI taxonomy): Eukaryota > Metazoa > Chordata > Testudines > Podocnemididae > Podocnemis > Podocnemis expansa. The sequence continues at coordinate 17,901,960 of ML681964.1, read as the reverse complement.
GAAGAAAGGATAGGGACTACACACCATTCCATTTTGGAGCACCAGTAAGGAGAACATTCCCCGAATCCTCTTGAACTGTTCTGTCTTGTCAAGATACAGGAGTTGCAGTGCATTTTTACTTACTGAATCCAAATGAAGGGAAAGAAAATTTTTGCCTAGGTAATAGCTACAGAATGAGGTATGTGAAGGAGTCATATATCATTGCTTTCTTTTTTTGGCCTTCAGTGACTCCATTTAATTCAACTGAAACCAAGGTTATAGTTAGAAAATCATAACTTTTAAAAAGCTGTGAAAATCTTTAGCTTTTCTCATGCATTCATCTGATGAAAAGAACTTCTTGTTGTCTTAAACTAGTGTATATACTTGCCTATAAGTAGAGCCCTGCAAATTCGCGGATATCCGCATTATATCCGCGGATACAACACAGATAGCCACAGACCATTTCTTGTGGATGCAGATCGGATATGGATCCACATATTTTTATCTGCACAGAGCTACAGCCCTGCAAATATGTGGATATCCGCAGATATCCGCATTTGCGGATACAACATGGATATCCGTGGACCATTTCTTGCAGATGCAGTTCGGATACGGATCCATGTATTTGTATCTATGCAGGGCTCTACCTATAAGCCAATCTGCGCATAAGCCAACACATGGCTATTAACCCCAGAAACCCAACAAAACTCATGACCCGCATATAAGCCGAAGTCCCCATGCTGCCCCAGCACTGCCGGCTTCCCCCAAGTCCCCAACCCCTTCCCTAACCCCTCCACTCTGGTAACCAGGGCCGCAACTACAGCAGGACAGCCAAGCACTGCAGAACAGCTCCGTTTCACTGGTCATTGGGGGGTTCATGTTTGGAGCTGCTTGCTACGGTGCACCTAGGTGCCAAAAATCAGAGTACCAGAGCTGATGCCACCAGCTTCCCCCAAGTCCCCGACCCCTTCCCTAACCCTCCCACCATCCCATGCTGCCCAAAGTTGCCCTATTCCCCCTCCCAATGCTGGCTCCTCTGTGCTGATCCCCTCACCCAGGGCCCCCTTACCTGTCCACTCTGGCAACCACACCACATGCTGGGGCTCCTGCTGAGCATGCTCAGGATGGGAGATTGTAGAACTCCCAGCCTGGGCTGAGGCTGCTCCCTGCCATATTTCTGGCACGCTCTGGCTTACCATACTCTTGATCTGCCCATAAGCTGAATGCCTTTTCAAATGGGATTTCAAGGAAGAAAATTTTCAGCTTCTATACAAGTATACATGGTATGTCTGCCACCAAGCCAAAATGAGGCCATTCCATTAGTATTTCAAAAATATTACATTTAATTATTTACTAAATATTTTAATTTACCTATTTCTAAAGTAAACAAAGGTATAATAAAGTTTCAAAATAAGGCCTCAATCCTGCATACTTACACATGTGTAAAAACATAAGTAAATATTTGTAAGATAAGGGACTATAATTACAGTTTTCTTTTCTCTGTAGAAGTAAACCGAACTTACTTTCCCAGAAGTTTGTATTACAATGCGTCATTTAAAAGCAAACAGAAAAACATGGTTTACTGTACATAAGCACTCGATTGCCAAAGGAAGGTCATATTACAGTAGTTCTACTGCATTTTATATATCTAAAGAGCATTAAGAATGAACTCTCAGGTGACTGACTTCACCTCCAGCTGTTCTGCGTTTTTTTAAAAAGCAGTAATAGATCAATAATAGTCAAAAAATAGAAATTCTAATTTATGGCACTGATTGCTCTGCTTTGCTCACTCTGCTGTAGACTATTGCTTTTACAGAAATGTAGGCCAGCTGGAGAGTAAACAGATCTTCTAACTCTTATGTTTCCTGTTGTTCTTTAACTATATGCCAGGCAGAGTAAAGTCAAGATTTCAACTTGGATGCCAAAACTTAGGGACTCAGATGATTCTTTAGCCACCTAAATAGAGAGATTCCTTTAGGCAGCCAGATTTAAAAGTTTCCAGAGGGTAGCCATGTTAGTCTCTAAAATAAAAACACGAGTCCTGTGGCACCTTAAGGATTAACAAATTTCTTCAGGCATTAGCTTTCGTGGGCTCCAACCCTCATCTGACGAAGTGGGTTGGAGTCCATCAAAGCTTATGCCTGAAGAAATTTGTTAGCCTTTAAGGTGCCACAGGACTCTCAAGATATAAAGTGAGGCCCTAAAGTGCTGGAGTGTAATTCTAGTTTAGTGTGGACTAGAGCAGCAGTTCTAAACCTTTTGCAGTTGTGGCCAGTCTTTTTTTTTTTTTTTTTTAAAGGTGCAGTTACTCTCCTTCCCCCTGCTGACTCTGCCCCTCAGCTAGGCAGCAGGGCTAGCAGAAAAGGAACTGGCACTCCGTACACCAGTGAACCATCACAAAAGCAGCACTGGGCATGATGCTGTTGGTGGGGTATTGCAACCGTACAGGACACACCAGCCAGCCCCCTCCCCCCTGCCAAATCTAGCCATTGCCTCAGCTCTCTGCAACACACTTTCTACTATGCGGTGACACAATAATGTATCCTGACACCAGTGGTGTTGCTGGTACAGGGGGGCTTGTGTCCTGAGTCCCAGAGCCAGTGCCCCGCGTGCCAGGGGTCCAGGTCCAGGCTGCTCACAGAAGCAGCTATCTTCCCCAGCCCCATCCCTGGCTGGGGGTCTGGGGCTGGGACGCCTGCAGCAGCGGCTATCTTTCCCAGCCCCGTCCCTGGCTGGGGGTCTGGGGCTGAGCCACCCATGGCAGCGGCTGTCTTTCCCAGCCCTGTCCCTAGCTGGGGGTCTGGGGCTGAGCCGCCTGTGGCAGCGGCCGTCTTTTCCAGCCCCATCCCTAGGCAGGGGTCCAGGCCTGGGCTGATAGTGGCAGGAGCCCAATCTGGACCTGTGCCCCAGGTGTTTTCCTGGGCCAGTGTCACTCCTGCTCAACACAGTTGTTGAGAACCACTGGACTAGAGAACTGAAAGAGACGATGAAGGGATTAAGCATGTACTCTTTAGCTTTCTGCCTCCAGTTCAGGAAAGCATTCCTATTTGTGACAACATTTAAAGTATGACTTTAATTTCCTTGGGACTTAACAACACGCTTAAACTTAAGAAGATGCTTAACTGCTTTCCTGAACTGCAATCGACTTAAGCATGTGGCTAAGTGAGTTTTGTGAGTTGGGACCATTGGGTCATATTTTACAGTGCACATGGTTATATTGCAATCACTGAGATATGTCTTGTATAGGACAGTAACACCCAGTATACAAATGTGACAGAACCAGGCCCTTAGTTTGCTGCATCCACAGGATCATTTTAGGCCCATAGCTGGGCACAGATATTCTGCTGGTACAAACTGTCAGAGCTCCACTGACTTCAATAGAAACCCCCTACAATTGTATTTATTGTTTTAAAGGCAAAATTCATTTTACATCCATTGAATTACATCAGCAGGGAATATAGCCCCAGATATTTTTAATTTTGTAGTGTATATCTAATATTCAGTGGGAAAATATCTACATCACAAAAAACCACTGTGCTAACTGGGACCTTTGTCTTTCCACTTGCAGCAGTTATTTCCAACTGGTAATTCACAGACCATTCCTTTGGGGAAAGAGCCCATTGTCCTTCAGAATGGCTACTGGTCACCACTTAGCCTCTGTTTTGCATAACTGGTTTTATTACTACAAGATTCACTGGGCAGGACTGCCATAACTGCCAAGCCAAACATTCCTTTCTTTAAAGCTTTCACTCCAACATTTCCCCACATGCAACTGTTCAATTCCCTCCAAGCTCTCAACACCTCATTCTCTTTTCTTCCCATAGTGACACATTTATATGCCAATTTTGGCACGTTGAGCTTACTTATATGCTTTTTATCCACTCATTCTTTACCTTCAATTGCTATTTTCTCCACAGAGAGCCATGGATCTAACCAATGGTGTACCGAGTGTGTCTGGCACCCAGGGGCCAAGCCCACACTTGTTCCCCCCCCCCCCCCCAGTCTCTCACACATCCACTACCACAGAGTACAGGAGGGATCCTGGCCCCACCCTCCAACTGCGCTTGGGGGGGGTCTCTACTTGCAGGGGAGAAGTGAGGCGGGAGGGGGCACAGATGCCACAAGTGGTTTGGCTGGGACAAGGAGCGTCACTACTCCCATCCACCTAACTAAAAGAGAGGAAGAGAAGGGGGGTGGGGGTGCCCTTAACACATTGGGGAGGTGCTGAGGGATCCCCCACTCCTCTGTGAAGGGCCAGCCCAGCCCAGCACCCTGCCCCAGCACTTACCCATCGCTGGCTCAGTCAGAGCAGCCTCACCACCACACCAGACTTGGTGAGAGGGATGTCAGGCTGCCCCTTTACAACAAGGGAGAGATGTAGGAGGCTCTGCACCCCTCAGAGTCTCCTGCATCCCATGCCTTGTGAAGGGCTGGTTCAGTATTCCAAGCCCTGCAGCCTGGTGCTTGGGGGCCTGGCCCCTCCCTTCATATACCACTAGGTCTAATGCTTCAATATTCAGTGGCACTCAATGTACCTCTGTGATGCTCTGCTGCAAACTACCCCTTTACTCTGGGGCTTAGAACAACTTGAAGTAGTGTTTGTCTTACCATGATCACCAAAACGTTGAAATTACTATTAGCCAGGCAGGGTATTATTAGTGTTATTTATTCATGATGTTACCATAAACACTAATTTAACCATGAATTCTTTTATTAAATCCAAAGAACAAATGGTATTTATCTAATTTGTCTGAAGATGCCTAAAAGCCTAAATAACAAGCAATTAACTATATCCAAACAGTAACAAAACATTTATAAATACTTGATCAAGATACTTACAATTGGTCTAAATCCAGGGTGCTTAGCTTCATATCAAGCAGTTCTAACTTGGTCAGGCAGGTATTGGCAATGAACTATTTAGGAATTAATAGGTCTATTAACTCCTGGTCATCAGGTAAGGAAGACAGAAAAACATAAAACAGGAATGTGATGAGAGAGTAACAAGTGTACTGATCAGTACCATATGCTTAAACTTCAAGAGAAATGAGAGGCAGTGGCTCCCTCTTTGATTTTGCAACAGTTTTGCAGTTCCTGCTATGGAACTTGTACTTAAGAAATCTATTATAGTGTGGAAATACAGATGTGCAGAGATCAGAACAAAGATTGACCAGCAGTACCCCAGATTTCAATTTCTCTTGCCCCATCGAGAAATGTTTGCATATACCAGTTACATTAGCTCATTTTCGGAGTTTTCAAGACAAATGATTACGGTCACGACTAGTGGTGGATTAGGGGCCTCTGGGCCTCCCACACTGGTAGGCCCAGTCTGGGACCCCACCCACACTCAGCTGGGACCACAGCCCCTCTTCACTCTACAGCCCTGCCCTCTGTGGGAGGGCTGGCGCTGGGGTGGGGGCACTGAGGCCAGGCCAGCCCCAGCCGGGCTGATTGGCTTCTGGTGTGACCAGGCTGTGTTGGAGCCTATGCTGTGCAGTTGGCCCCACCCCCAAAGATGGACCAGCCAGCCCATGGGCAGGGCAGGACAGCGGAGACCAACCTCTGGGGGAACGAGCCAGCCCAGGCATGGGGTGGGAAAAGAATGCAAAACCCAGCCTCCACCCCAGGGTGGCTTCACTCCTCCCCAGCACTGCTCGGCAGAGGCCCCCCTCCCCTATGCTGTGTGGGCTGCTGGGCCCAGGCCAGGGCTCATGGATTAATCCACCCATGGTCACTACTTGTACAGAACCAGTAGCTAAAACAATTTTAAGCTGTGGAAAAAGGGTAATAGATGATAAACTGTATTATCCCAGCTCTGATATTACCGAACTCAGAGCCAAGGAGCTCACTGAGGTCAGTAAGTGTGTCCCTCTGTAATCAGTTACCAGTCTCTGTGTCATACTAGTTCTGCATACACATTTTTACTCTGGTGCACAGAGATTTAGTTCCAGAACATTTAGTAACTCCCATTCTGTGACTTCCAAATACCATTTTGAATCATAATCTTGTGTCTTATGTTAAGAACATACCATAAATTACCATAATTATCTACCTTAGTAGGAAATTTGAAATTTTTGCCTGACAAGTTATATCAGACATACGAGTTGCCTCAGAATTGTAGATAGGACGTTATCTTAACAATGATTTCTTAACCTTTCTGAACTATATCAAATCCATGCAAGTTATCACAGAAGCACATACATACTATACACTTCCAGGTAATACATATTCAATCAAACAAATCTGCATACCAGAAAAGATCCACACACACATCTGTCACCTCCAAAATCTCTCATGAAGCCACCTTTTAAAAGAAATCTAACCCCTTACTCCAGCTCTTGAATAAAAATCATTAGGCTTAAGAATACATCATGAAGTCAAGGGTATTCAGTGAAAGAAACTGGTAGCTACATACAGTGAATTGTTTAAGGAGGATTCAATCCCACCATTGGTTAGATGCAATACGGGCAGAGGACTGGAGGGGCAGAAATTAGTTTAGAGGACTGGAAATAGGCCATAAGAAATATATATGCAATGGTTAGATGTAATAGGATCAGATAGATTAAATTTTTTGTGCACCATAAATGATTTTGTGTGCCTAAGCATTATCATTTATGCCACAGTATTCCTATGTCAAGTGGTGCAAGGAAGTTACTTCCGTGGTTCAAGTTTGTTGGAGATGCCCTCTGGTTCAAGTTCTGAGGCAGCAGTAATTGCTTTCAGGAAGCATTTAACATTCCTGCCATAGTCTGTAAAGCTCTTCCTCTTTGAGTTAGCAGCTAAGTCCTTGCTGTCATCTCAGTATATGGAAGGAAGTTTCTTTTTGTCATGATGGCTGAGATATGTATGTGTTTCAGACATGCAACTACTGGAAAAAGCCCGGTCCCGCACTTTCACATGTCCTTCAGCTTTAGTAGTTCCCATGAGGTCAATGCTCAGCTCACGCACTTAAAGTGAAGCACATGCAAAAGTACTTGCAGAACTAAAGGGCTACTTAAGCTAAAACTTACCACTGTATTTTTATAGGGACAGGAGAAATAAAAAGAAAAATAAGGAAACTTCAGTGTCTTGAACTGGGCAAGCAAAACCTGAGTCATTTAAAATTCTTTTCTAAAATGTACACTAAATGATTTTTCCAAGGCTACTCAATAAGTCAGACTGAGAGCCAGGATCAGATATCAAAGTACTAGGCACCTCATGATGTCGCAGTTTCTCTCTGTATACAATTAAGTTGGTATCATTAATTATCCATCTAACAGTTGAGGTAGAAGGTTAACTCCTATTCGCTCTGAATATGTAAGATGGTACATAATGCTAATCACCACTGCTATCACCCTGCTTCAATGAATCAGAGAGACTCAGCTGAGCTCTGGGTGAGAGAGAGGAGGAGGAGATGAAATTAATCAGCTGTCACACTCATTTTACTCCTGTAGAGGGATTAAAGGTTATAGAATCAGCCAATGAAATGTCTACTAATACAGTGCTGTTGATCCTAGAAGCATAATTTTTGTCATGTGTTGAGGAAGCACAACAATCTCACTGAGGACAATATCAGAGCTGACAGGGTTGTAGTTCAGAAGTAGATTATTGTCTTTTTTATTATTATTATCTGACAAGGTGATGACTAGGAATACCAACTAACAATAAATGCCCAACTATATCAGGCATTGCACAGACAGGCAACAAAGGCTGCAATCCCTCCCCCAAAGATCTTACAGTCTAGGTGTAATTTTTTAAAAAAAAAAGTTATTTGCTATAAGACAAAGCAAAAGACACAAAGGACAGTTTATCCCACAGCAAAGATTAGTTGTCATCACCAGATATGCAGACAGCTGCAGGCTTTTGAACGTCCAACACCTCAAAGATAGCAAGTTATACCACACAAAACATTATGGCACCTCATTTTTGCAAGTCACTTCCTGATGAAAATGAGCATGCCTAGAAGCTATTTCAGTTGCCATCTGTACTGCAGCTATTTTGAGAATACAGGAAAATCTCCCTATTGTTATTAGATCATTCCGCAGCTGAACAATGAGGCTTCCTTTTTCACATTAATTCTCTTTAACTAAAAGCACAAGATACATTAGCAAAGAGCGGATTAGTTGAAAGAAAGGACAGATAATCTAAAATGAACCCTACAAATCTCTTTTGAAAGACTGCCCAAGGGCTGGGGCCTATTGTGAAAAAACATTAAGTTGGTTTTCAGTGACCTTTTCTCTCTGCTGAAGTGTTGCTTGACAAAGTCTTTTTTGAAGCTCTAAATCCCCTGCATTCATTTTCATCCAATTCTGTAAGTCCTCCTTCTTCAAAGCATCTGACGAAGTTGGATATGCTCCCACGAAAGCTTATACAACAAATAAATCTGTTAGTCTTTAAGTGCCACAAGACTCCTTGCTATTTTTGCTTTACTAGACTAACACAGCTGCCCCTTTGGAACTAAAACCCAAGGTGGACAAAAAGGAAGGCAGGCAGTAGCACAGCTACCTATGAGACAGTAACCCTGAGCATTGTGGTAACATTCTACCCAGAAACAACATTGTTCTAAGACCACCAATGGAAATATCATTTCTAGGCCTTTTCTATGATTCAAAGCTAGTAGATCACTGTTTGAATCAATACTACAGGGAACATTATTGCTCATGCTCAGAGAAAACTCTACCTTTCCATACTGTCGCTTAACGAGATGATCTTGGGGGAAGAGATATTTAATAAAAAGAGCACAAGTGAGAGTTTTCCTTGGGGACACAGTTTAATAGAAGCCAAGGCAGAAGCAACCACTGTGATCATCTAGTCTGATCTCCTGTATAACTCTGACCATAGAACTTCCTCAAAATAATTCCTGGGGCATATATTTTAGAAAAAAAATCCAATCTTTAATTTAAAATGTCAGTGATGGAGGATCTGCCATGATCCTTGGGAATTTGTAAAATCTTTCTCCATGTAACAGTGTGCTTTGGGGACTGGGAGGTCTCATGGTTGGCATGGCTGACCTCCAGGCCCTTGTTTCCCTGGCAGAAGTGTCTCAGTCTTTTAGTTGGTGGGGTAGGATGACATGGGTCTTCCCCTGTCATTGGATCCCACCCCAAAGCCCAATGTGAGTTGACCCCTGAATACAGGGCCTTGCCAGCAGGGAGTCTAAATCCATTATCCTTGGTTATCTCTCCCCCCTGTCCCTTCGGTTTGGGGTGTGGCCCCTACAGTCTAATTCACTGGATGCCTTACCTTGCTTCCACAGCGTCCTTTCATGGATTGTGAGTAGTGTCCTCCCACAATCCCATGCTACTTTAAGCAGGATAGCCGTTAACTTTGGTGAGGCCAAACCCGACAATGTCTTTGTGCTTCATTCACCCAGTTACCTCTGTTACCAGAGGCTCTTAGGTCTCCTCCACAGTTTCCCTTGGCCAAGGAGACAGTGCTTACTCCTTGATGGTTGCTTCAGCTGGTAGGCTAAGTGTCCTTCCCTTCTTGAAGGAAAGCAGCTAGCTCCTGGCTCTTTGCCACTCAGCCCTGAACTGAGCCAGGTTCTTGCCTTTTCTCCCCACACCAGGCTTGGCATTGCCTGCAGTTGTAAAGGGATAGAGCTAGCTGGACCCAAAGGCTCTTTTTAATATCTGCTGTGCTAGGAGACAGTTTCTCCACTTTTGCTCAACTGACAACCCATTATTAAATATTTGTTCCTCATGCTGGTGCTTAGAGATTGTAACCAAGTCACCCTGTAATGTTACTTTAGTTAAGCTAAATAAATTGAGCTTCTCAAGTCTCTCTCTATAAGGCAAGGTTTCTAATCCTTTAATTATTCTGGTGGCTCTTCAGTTTATAAACATCTTTCTTGAATTCTGGGCACCAGAACTGGACTCAATATTCCAGCAACAGTGCCAGATATAGATGTAAAATAACCTCCTACTTGTGATTGCTGTTTATGTATGCTAGGATTACATTAGCTCTTTTGGCAACAGAATCACACAGGGAGCTCATGTTCAGCTAATTATCCAGCAGGACCCCCCAAATCTTTTTCAAAGTCATTGCTTCCTATGATAGAGTTTGCCATTCTATTAAGTATGGTCTACGTTCTTTCTTAGGTGTATACGTTTTCACCTAGCCATATTAAACCATACATTGTTTGCTCATGCCCAATTTACCAAGCAACTTAGATTACTCTGAATCAGTGACAGGTCTTCCTGAGTATTACCCATCACCCAATTTGCACCTCACATGCAAATTTTAGCAATAATGATTTTCAGCTTTCTTCCAGTTCATTGAAAAAAAGTGAACTAATAGCTATCTCCTCCTGAAGCCCCACTTTGGATAAACAAGAAAGAAAGAAAGAAAGAAAGAAAGAAAGAAAGAAAGAAAGAAAGAAA
>ML681964.1:17573893-17882209 GCA_007922195.1 Podocnemis expansa | reverse complement strand
GGGGGCTGAAGAGCGTGAGGGTTAGGAGGGCCGGAATGGTGGCAGGGAACCTAGGGAACGGGGATTAGAGCTGAGAAGGACATGGGGAAAGGGGTCTGATAGGGTAGGTGTTTTGGGGGCAGTACCTGGGGTTGGGGGCAGGAACTGGGGTGCAGGGTAGGCGGGTGGGTGGGCTGGCATTTGGGGGGCAGGAGCTGGAGTGCAGGAGGGGGATGCAGACATGCGGGAGGGGAGCCCGCCCAATTAGGAGGGTTCCGGGGCCCACCAAATTATACTTCAACCCCTGTGAAAGAGGACAGATTGACATCCATGGAAACTACCATGCTGCTTAGCCAGTGTGCACAAACCTTACCCTCCAATGACCAACTGCATAGGTGAAAGAATTAAATCATCGCTATACACCATCCCATTGTTAGCCTCTGAGATTGCCAACAAGGATGCCAATTCTTCTTATTCTCTGACTATATGAATATTACTGAGAATTAGACAGAGGCCATTAACTTATCACAGAATCATAGGGTTGGAAGTGACCTCATGAGGTCATCTAGTCCAACTCCCTGCTGCAAGCAGGAGGACCACTTCCACTAAATCATCCCAGCCTGGATTTTGTATAACTAGACCTTAACAGTTTCCAGAAACAGAGATTCCACCATCTCCACAGGTTACCCATTCCAGTGCTTCACTACCCTCCTAGTGAGAAAGTTTTCCTAATATCCAGTCTAGACCTTCCTATACACTAGAGCATATCATCTTGAGCATTGCCTCCAGGCATTAGGCTCCATGCAAAGCCTCTAAATTGTAAGAGAGCCCCAGTCTTGCTGTACATGCACATTTCATTGTCACTGGCAGGTCCCTTTACAAACTTAACATTCAATAGCTTTTGAAATTTTCAGAAGGGTAGCCATGTTTTGCTGAAATAGACTAACAAACAAGGAGTCTTGTGGCACTTTAAAGACTAATGTATTTATTATGCCTTAATAAATACATTAGTCTTTAAAGTGCCATAGCATTCTTTTTTTTCTTTTTTTTTTTTTTAATTTGTTTCCCCAACAGCTCAGCAGGCGTCATTGCATTAGCTAAGATAAATCCAGAATGGGTCAAATCAGTTTGGGGAAGATCAGGAGAACAATCTGAGCCCCAAGTGTATGTTAAAGAAGGTTAGAAGAACCAGGCAAATTTGTAACCGTTATTTTAAAGGACTACATCATCTAGGGAATTCCTTGGTTCAATTACCCCAAATTTAGATCATAAAACTTACCCCACATCCACTTGAGGCACAACACATTTCAAGAGAGTCCAATTCAGCATATGGATATTAAAGCACTTTGAACAGCAAAGCACCCTCAATCTTAATGAGAGCCACATGCCATAATGTTATCAAAGTATAAGGGAAAAATGTAAAGGAACTGACAAGTAATCTCCATAACACAAACTCTGATGTAAGATAAACCCTTACCTGAGAAAGGTACATCTCTAAGAGCAGTAGGACTCCAGCCCCTCCAGAGTGAAAGCCAGACATTGTTGACCACTGTATTATTGATGCACATATGCAGCTGCTTGTAAGATAACTGGCAAGACTGCATTTTAGTTCTAATCAGCTCCAGTGGAATTACTACAGTTAATGAACCCAATCTGCTTTTCACATACTATAAATCACTTAATGGACATCTGATGTTATTGTTCTCCCTCATTACTGATCTGGACAGACTCTGAACCAGCTACCTAACCTATGCCTATTTACATTAGGTAAGGCTCTGCCCATTGGATTTCATCTGCCATCATCCTGCCTGGTTGTAGGTTTTGTCAGATGTCTCTAGCATTCTTCATAGATGCATGATGTGTTATTGTAACCCTCAGACCAAATCTACATTAAAAAATGTTTCTGGCATAGCTACATCAGACAAGGGTTGTGAAGTGTGAGCCTGGACCCCTACTAAGCAAAGCCCTACTGCAGATACAACTATTCTGCCAAAACTGTACTGTTGCCAGTATAGCTTATTTCATTCAGGGCATGTGGAATAAACCATATGCAGGGGAAAGTACAATTTGCCTATATAAGGTATGTCCACAGCAGTACAGGAAAGTTGTATAATTAATGTTCCTGCTCTAGAGCCAGCCTCAGTGACAAGTGGTTCAACAGGAGGGGGGGAAAAAATTAAAAAAAGACTAACACAATGGTTACCATTTGATCAGCCTGGCATTAGATAATATCATTCTGAAAACTCTCTGCAGACTGAGCATCTAGAAAGGGTATCTGTCATCCCTTACATGCACCCCTCCTCTGATTTTGAGATAATTTTGATTTGAGAGGCAAGTATATACCATGTTCTGTTTGCCCAATATTCAGATGTCTGCTGACACCTATGGTTTCTATGGACCTTTTTAACATCTACATCAGCCTACATCATAGGACTGGATTATAGGAAACATGGAACTTGTCCAGAAGAGTGAGTGACATGAATTCTCCCTTAAGAATAAGCAGATAAAGCTGGAAAACCAAGGCACACACTTTAAGTTGACCAAGGACTTGTCTCCCAAACTACAGGCTTCTCTCATGACACTGCAATCCAGATATAGACAAACAAGAAAACAAGCTCTTTGCATATGGGGCTGGATGAAGTGATCAGAGAGGAAATTTCCAACTGCTTTTCCCTAGGCATGTTAATGTGATTTTAAAGTGAGAATGCATCACTAGGGGAGAAAAATGAGCACTCCCTAGTGCTTTTCATGCAAAAATCCCCAAATGTGTCTGCAGTTCCCCAGAGAACTGGCAAATAACCAACAAGTAAATTGCTACACAGCAAAATGACTTCTCTTAAAAAAAAAAAAACCAAACCTTTTGGTGCCTCATATACATTTTCCAGTGAAGAAATCCCTTCAGCTATATTAATACAGGACAGTAAAGACAATTAAAAAAAACAGTTGTGTCACCAGGCACCTTGGTTTAACGCTGCCTCATTGAACACCACCCAGATTGTCAATGGAGATTTATTTGGAAATACACTAGAGTGGAAATTCTTTCAAGTTCTTGAAACTCAGAGCTTTTTATGGAGAAAGTTGATGCCTGAGGTTATCATACTTAACTTCCACAGATCCTTAAAAGACTGAGAAGGAAAATCAGTCCTGGACACCAACAAAGTCTGCAACTTCAGGGACAGTCAACAGAAACACTTCTCAACAGAAACAAGTTTTGTCTTGTTGAGGGTGGAAGGGACCCCTAATTCAATACTCACAGGACTCCTGTGTAAATGCTCGGAATCTGCCTGAGAATATAAACCAAAATTGTATCAGTGAAACAGGCTTCAATTCCTTCGCAAGAGACTGTCAGCAATGTAGACCCCATTTGTTCATTCTTTATGATGACCTCAATTTTAATGGGCAACAAATATAAGTTTCTAGAGGGGTAGCCGTGTTAGTCTGTATACAGCAAAAGCAATGAGTGCTGTGGCACCTTAAAGACTAACAGATTTCTTCAGGCATAAGTTGTTGTGGGCTCTAACCCACTTTGTCAGATTCATCAAAAATAATAAGAATTCTCTTCCACATACAAAACAGATTTCTCCACAGCACAAAACTACATGCTTAGTAGCATTCCTATGGTGGTTTGGACAATTACTGTAGAACAGGGGCATTGCTGTGGCACCTGGCACATGGGGCCCGTGCCCCAAATCCTGGCGCCGGTGCCCCAGGTCCTGGTGAGGCCCCTGCCTCTCCTGGTCTCCAGCCGGAGATCTGGGGCCCGGCTGCAGCGGCTGCTTCCAGCCCCTTTCTAGGCCAGATGGCCCTGCAGCCGCAGCTGCCGGTCCCTGACCTGTCCCAGCCGGGGGCATAGCCTGTGGTCAGGGGGTGGGGCCTAGGCCTATGCCCTGGGTCCTTCCCCAGGGCAGTGACGCTCCTGCTATAGAACATTGGAGGACAGGGCCGGCTCAAGAGGTTATTGCATCCCAAGCCAAATTTTGATTTGGCGCACCCCCATCTCACTAATGGAGGTTGAAAACGGTTTTCCAAAGCGCATAAATCTCCAGCGTCTGCCTGCAGAGGGATTTAAAGTGCACTCTGCCTACATGACTTAAGCTGCAGGTTGACTAACAGTGCCTGAGCTGCTGGAAAGAGTTGAAGAGGCAGGAGCCAGCCTGATCTTCGTGGGGGAGCTAGGCATCCCAAAGACCTGTCACCTGAAGCCATGTCTATCTCTTGCCTCACAGTAGAGCCGGCCCTGTTGGAGGATATTTTAAAAATAAGAATGTAAATAAAGCAGTAGAACATATAGTAGCTATAGAAGTAGTTATTCAAATTCTTTATTCAAACATTTCTTTTCTACACAGAAATGCCAGTTATTTATCCATTTATTTTACTCATTCAGCAGACACCCTTCTTTTGCTGACACTAGCATTGTGTTCCATCTCCACCCTTGTTTGAGCTTCTTCTAGCATGCATCTGACATCTGAAGGAAGAGGCATGACATCCTCCGCCTCTTGCACCTCAGCATTCTTTAGAATTTTCCAGTGTTATCATTTCCTCTGAGTAGCAGCAACCTTGGGAGCAACCCACATTTGCCCTCACTCAAATGAAAAATAACTTTTATACCCAGAGCTACTTTTGTGCTCATCAGTAATTTTAAAAAAGGGGGGGACGGTAGGAATTAGTGTTTGTTTTCTAAAAGCTATTATTGTAGGCCTAGCTCTACAGTAATTGAACCCCTAAGGAGTTTTTAACATATAAACATATAGGTGTTCTGTTCTACTGTACAGATAATAGATGGTCTGTTAACCCCCCCCACACACACACACTTCATCATGAATGGCCCTTTGAAATATATGTTAACTACTTATGTTAAACAATCTGTCCCAACCTGTATTTAGCTGTAACATTCTGAGACCAGGACTATGTTACAGACTATACCAACCAAATTGTCATTCTCTGGGGTGTCAGTGTGCAGCCTGTGATGCACTGCGCAGCTGATACTGGCATGTGACAGTGCACCACCCAGGAAGGGGTTATGAGAGTGAGAGCTTACCTGCTTATACTGCAAGTTAACCATCAAGTGAGAGGGCCCACACCCTCCTCAGATTGTTGCCTGCTGTTGAGTCACCTGGGGCTCAGCCCACTCCCAGCTCTGTGAGAGACCCACTCACTACTTCAGTAGCAGTCTCTCCAGCTGCGTGGTGCTGCCTCATCCCTTTCTCAGCCCATGCTGTTGATACACTAAGTGCCTGGGCTTTCTCCATGAGTGATCTCTGTGCCACGGCTGCCAGCTCTTTTTGGGTGGGTTTTTCATGTTTTGAAAAGCATGGCAGCGTCCTTCTGTTGTGCCACATAGCATCCACAAAAACTTCACATCCCTGAGTTATGCCAATCCCAACTTAATCCCTCAAATAAACAGCATGACATCGATGGGAGTGCTTCTCCCATTAACATAGGTACTGCCTCTAGAGGGGAGGATTAATTACACTGACATGAAAAGCTCTCCTATTGCTGAAGTAGCATCTTTGCTAAAGAACTAAGGCTGCACCACTGTACATGAAGATAAGCAATGAGCATGATTCCCAGATCTTTGTAAGGTCAAAAGCTTGCATCTCCACTAAAGCAGGGGCTAAAATAAGAAGGAATGCCCTGGAACACCGTTCCGGGGCCCCCTATTTTTAGGGAGCCAGCATTCCGAGCCCCCTAAAAATAGGGGAATGCCCTAGCATGCTGTATTCCAGGGCCCCCTAAAAATAGCAGGGCACGCTGGAACGCAGGTGTTCTGGCGCATCCCCCCGAGGCTGATGGAAGGGAGGGGCTGTGGACTGGGGCCAGCCCAGCCACCCCTCCCTCCCTCCCCCAGAGCCTGTGGCAACTCTGCCCCTTCCAGCCAGAGCCTGGCTGTGCACATAGCCTGGCCCCAGCCTCCAGCCCGGGCTCCTGCTTGCTGACCCACTGGCTGGCCACCACTGCAGCCTCCTTCCCTCTGCCCAACTCTTCAGCCAGGTAAGGGGACTCGGGGGGGGGGGGGGGTTGAGGCAGTTGGGCAGCCAGCAGGGGAAGCATGGGGGCAGGGAGGGTGCATGGGGAGGGGGAGAAGGTGGTGGCGTGAAGATGGGGAACTGGAATGGGGACAGGGAGCTTAGGGGGTGGGCCTGGGGCTGAGAACAACATGGGGAAAGTGGTCTGATGGGGGTAGGTGTTTTGGGGGCAGTAGCTGGGGTGGGAAGGCTGGCATTTGGGGGGCAGAAGGGGCACCCAGACATGCAGGAGGGGGTGCCCACCCATGAAGGAAGGGGCCTGCCTGGTTAGGGGGGTTCCAGAGCCCACCAAATTATACTTTAACCCCTGCACTAAAGGAATTTGGCCCAATAAGAGAAATTACCTTACCCATCTTGTCTCTTGCCATTAGTCAGAAACTGACACTGCTGTAAGACTGCACACAGTGATCCTAACATACATAATCAAGGTGTGAAACTCCTTCTTGCAAGATAATGGTAATGAAGAAAATGCTTAAAATACTTTTAAAAAACATTAGACTTTCATATGAATAAGAATACCTGCAATTTCACTACGCAGCACAAAACATAGATAAGGATCTTAACATCCGGGCTTCAGGACAATCACTTACTGTCTGGAATTACTAAGAAATTTTCCTGCTAGGCACAACTGTCCATGCCTCTGGCTGTGTATGTTTTATACCTTCTCTTCCTCTGAACTCTTCAGTCTCAGAGTGAGAATACCAGACTAGCTTGGTCTGATCTGGTATGGCAGTTCAAACATTCTAATACATTAGGTTAGATCAGTTAATTCTCAGACTTCATTACACTGTGACCCCCTGCTGAAAACAAAAATTACTATGACCCCAGGAAGGGGGGACGAAAGCCCAAACCTGAGTCTCACCACCCTGGACACGGCTGGGGAGAGGGAATTTTAACCTGAGCTCCACTGCCCAGGGTTGAAGCCAAAGAGCCCCACCAACCCAGCAATGACTGAGGCAATCCCATTAAAATGGGCTCGAGAACTACTTTGAGACCCCAACCCACAGTTTGAGACCAACTGGATAAGATTATCTCATGTCAGTGATATATTTAAATGTATACATTGATCCTATGAAATTAATTCTATGATGTGCATAAAAGAGTGTAGGAGGGCTTTATGCCACAGAAAATTACTGCTCTGATCTTTTATCAGCCGTGCCAGTGACTTCAATAAGATTTACAATCACAAGTAAAAATGGGTTTGGTGGTCTCTGCATTTTATCACTGGAGGATTCTTCACCACATTTCACCACCACAGCAAATTAGGCGTAATTCCTACAATTCACTGTATTATAAATTGACATATTAATTCACATAATGTAGAACATTCTGAAAGAAGCACTGAATGTGTTTGGAAGAGAATGGAAGTGTGGTCCCTCCTCAGCACTCACTTCTCTCATGATACCAATGGAAAGTAAATTAATATTTTACTAATAGTACATTGATAATCTGCTCAAGCTCTTTAGACATCCAAACTCATTAGTCATGTACTCTCAGGGCTGTCACCTTGCTCATGCCTTACTAAATACTCTTCTCCCCCTTTTCACTATCCTGTTACATACTATGTCTGTATTAGCATGCAAGTCTTTAGTGCAGGAAACAAGTTTCTATGAGAAAATTGTACCCATTTCAACAAATCAGTTTAGAAACTGATTTAGCAAAATTAGTTCATCATAATACACTCTTAAACCCAAATAATAGTGTCCATACAATAGGCTGAATGAATTTAAATAAATTTTCTCAAGCAGTTTAATTAAATTGACAGTTTTCTCATTTAAACCAGGTCTAAATGTACTTTAAAGTGCCTGCCATCCTTCTGGGCTCTGCAAAAATAATTAATAATAAAAGTAATTGACATTCACTGCTCTTCACTATCAGCCATCCAACTCATCCTTTTGATAATTATAGGTGTTTTTTTATTTGTATATATTTTGAGTTGTAAATCTGTTTGAATGCTTTACCAATTACTCAGAGAATTAAATTTTTCTTTTCCCTTACGAGGTCTCCTGTAATGACTGCTTTTCCGCACATGATACCATAATTATTACATGTCTGTTTATTCTCAAGAAAGCATTTGCTTCTTAGGATAGCTTCATTTCTGGTTTAATGCCAAATAAGACATAGTGTGCAATGATTATCCCTGGCAAGTGGTGGAAAGTCTTCTGCTTGAGTCATTTACTGTAGGCCAGAACACACTGTAGGGGGTTTTCTGTCCTTTTACTTTTTTTTTTTTCCATCTTTAATTTGCTGTTATAGTGAGCTCAGTTTCCTGTATGTTTCACAATAGCATCCTATACCTCCCTTTTATTAGAAATCAGATAACTACAGTTTTCATTACAAAAAAGAAAAAAATTCTAATACTGGATTTTCCCAAGTGAGACATGAATATAAATACACCTAAGACCAGGGTGTCGTTCAGCTCATTCTTCTCTCCAGCCCTCTGGCCAGCAACTTTTTTGAGAGAGCAAAGGGGAAGAGGAAAAAAAAGAGAACACGATGAATTATCTTTGGGGATGTAAGTAACACAGACACTCAGCAGTAGAGCGAGCTAGTCTCTCCTGTTATCTTTTTGACAGTTAAACTGGCAGGATTTCACTCAACGCCCATCTATTTCCTCTTCACAGGCTCTCTCTGGGCAGCAGCCACCCTGACATTACTCCTCAGGGCTGGAGCTGTCCCCCTGCCAGATTCATCTGGGGAGGAGGAACTTGATGATCCCTCAAGGAACTTGCTGTCCAGAAGCCCACGGCTGCCAGATTGCGAGTCCCTGGCATGGCTGCTGCACAGCAGGGCAGCCAAGCTAAAGGACGAGGTGGGTAATACACAGAGGCTGTTTTGAAGCACTGGAACTGAGATCCTGAGCTGGGTTCTAAGCTGTCCGGTTCTTTGCTGCACTTGGCAGCACGCAGCGTTTAACAGCAAATGAGACTATCTGGAAAATTCCCCTTCTCTTCAGCAGTTTTATCTGGGACGCATGTTGTCAGTTTTCTTGAATTTTGCCATGGAATACAAAACAACCTCTCCTCTTTGTTTAATTGGGCTGGGGGATGGCATATGCACATTTCCCATGAGGAAGGACTAAGATGGCATGGAAGTGAATGCAATTTAACCCTGAAAAGCCAGTGGGCCCATGAAGATATCTTTCAAAAATGGAGTATAGGTTGGCACGATGCACAGCCTCCCAGTGCACTTTTACTTCTAACATATGCAGCCTACTGACCTTCTGCAAGATCGTATATTTGTGACATGCACCTTAGAAAACATACCAGTCTGCATTAGTGGGTCCATGCTGTGTATTAGACAGACTAAAGCAAATTGTTTCTGATGGGAAATTATGAAAAGCATAGAAAATGTAACAATGATTCTAATTGGTCAGGACAATATATTTGACTATTCTGCCAAATAATTTAAAAAGCTAATTTTAAAACAAACATACAAACAAACAAAAAAAAAAAAAAACACCAACCACCCTATGTTTTGTGGAGATTTCAGTAATGGATGAGGCCTTTTTTTCTGACATAATTCTACAGTTGCATGCTGCCTTTTGCCTAGAAAATGGTAACGTGCTAGGGTATAATAAAACCTCTTGTCCAATTCCAGATGTGTGAGAAATTTGCTGTGTGTGACAGCAGCATGGAGATGCTTGCTTCAAACAATCTGAACCTCCCCAAGATCACAGAGGAAGACGGATGTCTACTCTCTGGATTCAATGAGGCAAGTAATTAATAACTTATAATAAATTAATAACCCCACACATAGGCCCTATCTAAAGCTCACTGAAGCACTGTTTAAACATTAACTAGTTAAATGCTGATACACAAACATTTTTGTTATCAAATAATTTTTCATCAATAACTCATTTCCTTACCCTTTTCTCATTTTAGGAGAAATGCTTAGGAAGAATCTCTAGTGGACTTTTTACATTTCAGACATACCTGGAATATGTACATGAAACATTTATTAGTGAAAAGCAAAAAGTGGAAACCATATGTTATGGTACAAAGCTTCTGGCAAATACCATGAGGCAGATGGTAAGTTATTTTTATGTTTACCCATAAATAATTGTTTTGACTCTGAAATATAATGCTCTGAAAAATAAAACTGTGAGACAAAGAACCCACTGGGCTGGCTCCCCAACTTCATGTTCTCAATAGTTATCAAAAAGGTATCAATGGTAAATTACAAATTTTACAGATATCTCTGACAAGATGATTGTTTTCTACTGCTTTTTGTTTTCTCTAAGTTGCACACTTGCTCTAGCAAATAAATGTGCCACTTCATTTTGCAAATGACAAGAAATATTATACGTTTGATTGGTGACAAAGAGAAATCTGATTTCTGTTAATTTTTGCTAGTAGTCGTAGAATCAGGACTCAAGTCTTGCCATATTTTCACACTCAAAACTTCCACTGACATAAAGAACAGGTGAATTTAAAGTGACCTAAAGAAAAACTAGAGAACACCTTTAATAAACACTAGAATTTTTATTTAAAAACTCATAAAAGCAAGCTTTCAAGCAGGATTGTATGGGACGATTAAAAGTCTTCAGTTTAAAATCAAATGTATAATGTATAGAATTTGCTGATAAACACAACCTATACACTAATGACTTGGCTGCATAAAAAGTGCCACCTACAGAGAAATGCTTGCTTTTTGATTCAGATTTGATAAAGTCTTAACATTTTGCAAAAGCCTGAATATTTTGGATTCAGAAAATTAGATGCTATTCAGTTCTAATAGCTGTTCTGTATGTTATGTAATACCTTAAAAGGGCATTCTAACTGTGCCGTACATTTTCCAGTACTTGAAATGTCACTCTTTAAAATTCACTGCATTTCTGCAATTCTTTCTTACTCACACTAAGAGCTCTTCACATGAATAAATTCTTTGCACTCAGTGGAGCTACCTTGGTGAATAAGAAACATTCAGATGCGTAAGGATTGCAGGCTCAAGAATTATGGAAAAAGTCATTTTCTACAAGGTGTTTTTCAAAGCTTGGAAAAGCCTTTTGTATAGCTAAAACAAATGTTGTTATTCTTATTTTCTTTGCTTTTAGATGAAAGAGAGATGAACTTTTTCCATTCAGTGATAGCCTAAAATAATAGTCCTGTTATGAAAAGATAATGGACCACTGCGTTCATCCGTATATATTGCAAACACTCATTTGTGGCAACTTCTGTGTTGTTCTATAATTGGGTGACCTCAGTAAGATTTTGGTCTTCATGAAAGCGAGAAACTGACTGAACTGGCTGGAACTAAACATAATGCATAGTAAAAAGTGCACAAGTTAAACCTGTGCCTGTGGGAACTATGAAATATCATGGGGTGTAGATTCAAGGGGGCAGCTGTGTTAATTCAGCAAAACAAACAAGGAGTCTGGTGGCACTTTTAAAGACTAACATTTATTTATCACATAAGCTTTCATGAAAGAAAATTCCACTTTGTCAGACACTTAACAGTCTTCCTCCCCAATTAGGAAGCGGGGCCTGTGCCACCCATAAAGCCAACTTACCCTAGATGCTACTGACTATGGGGAAGGACATGTGGAGGTAGCTTGTTGCTCACCTGTTGTGAATTTGTGGTCAGGGAGAGCCACAGAACCATGCTCATATTCCCTTGTGGTTCTGTGTAGATCCTCAGTGCATTACTCTGCAGCACGCAGCAAGGAATCAGAGATGCAACCACTGAATGTGGGCTCAAAATCCACACCTGCAAATTATTGCGATGAAGAAGAAATATGTTTCTTATATAAGTCAAGTAAAGCTTAAGATACACATTCCAGCTTTCAGTACACTGCTTTGAGCATTTCTTAGGTGGTAGTCTGGACCTTGCTTGCTGCAGGTCTTTGTACTTTATTAAACTCCTAGAAGTCAGATAAAACTTTCAAAAGTACCTGAGTCCCATTTTCAGAACTGACATAGGCACTTAAGAGCCTCAATCTCACTGGAAGTCAATAAAACTTAGCCCATTATGTATTTTTGAAAACAGGATTAAGGCACTTTTGAACATTCTACCCTATTTCTATTTAAAAATTTGACTGCACATGAATGTGAACAGCCCAGTTAGATGGCATGGGGCTTAGTGATCAGCATGGACCAGGACAAATCTGGTCAGCTAATTGCTCAATTAGTAGATACACTCATGAACACAAGCTGTCCTGGACTATTTAGCATCACATACCTAACTCAATTGCTTACAATTCAGTTCAAGCACAATCATGTTTTGTGTATAGATAATGCCATACAGTCAGAGTCCAAAAAAGATTGCCCAGCACAAGTAGGACCAGCTACAATGGTGGGGGGGATTGATAAAGGCATCCATCAAAAGAATTTTATAGCATTGTAACCAATCTACTGCAATTTTCTTTCTCACAGGTGAAAAATCCTGATGCAGTGAGTACACCAGACCCACCTACCCTGAACACCATTTTTGAAAAACTGAAGACAGAGAAAAAATGGATAGAGAAAATCACCATCCATCTCATCCTCCGGGACTTTACTTCATTTATGGAGAAAACTGTGAGGGCTGTACGATACCTTAAAAACACCAGGAAGCTAAGTGTTTGAATATTTTAATTCAGGCACATTGCTTTGGTACAAAATCTGTTTTGTGGCAGATGGCAGTGTTGTTCTATTTTAAGAACCAAAAGTAATAATAATAATAATTTATAATTATATATTATTAGGATTTCCTGTTACAAATCTATTTATTTTTACAAATATTTATTTTTTAAAATATTGCCTATTTACTTTTTCATGATTTAGAGATAAATTATAAAAGATCCTAGTTTATTTTAATATTTACTACAACTACCAGTATCTATTACCATTATTTACAGTACAAGCTCATCGCACTTAATATATATGCAGGAAAAAAAATTTACTTGAGAGGATTATATAACAGAATGAAATCACTGGGTAATTTATGCTTTGAAAATGTGAGAGTATTTATTATCTATTTATATTTAAAATAAAGAAAGGCAGATTAAAAAGCAGACTAGCTTGTATGTATTTGAAAGTAGATTGGAATTTTGATGTCCCCAACTTTCATTCCCACTATTATTTATATTCTTTGCCTTCATTCAACATCCACACTGGAAGTATATTATTTTTCAGGTAACTAGATCACTGTTTCTAAAAATGATTATATAAAGAGCCAAGAACATTAAAAATCAGACAAACAGAAGTGAACTCTATAATCCCACATTGTTAGAGACTCAAGTTGAAAACCCTTAACAAAAGATCTGGCATCTCATTCAAATGTTAGAAAAATATCCCACATCCCCACTTGCTGTAGATTGGTTGCTGGCAGGGGGATTAGAGAGTTTACTCCTGTTAGGCTGATTTTTATCATTTTAAAAAAAAAGTTAGATGAGACAACAGCCAAGGGGCAAAAAATACCAGTTTAGCTCCTCAGTTGGTGTAAATCAGCATAGTTCCATTGACTACCAACGTACATCTGATGAGCACCCAACTCATCTATTCTTTACCATTTATAGTATAGCAGTACCTAGCAACCTCAAATGAAATCAGGGTTGCATTTTGCTGAACCCTGTACAGAGAGAGTCCTCACTGTGACTATCATACAATCTGAATATTTTAGAACATCTCATGGATGCTCTCAAAGTAACTTGAGATTTTACTCCGATTTTCCAATGCATCATATATATAAGCACCAAATAAGGTATATGCAATACACACATATAGACATCTGCTGTTTACTGTCAGAATCATGCAAATGCATTCAATACTAACATCTAAACAGGCTTGTCCAATATGCAGCCTGGGGGGTCAGAATCTGGCCTGCCAAGGGCTTTTATCCAGCCCACTGAGTTTTGCCACAAGAGCCTGGGAGCTAGGGCTGGCCGGGGCTATCTGGTATATTATGTATTGCTACACCAAGCATGCAGACAGACATTGACAATTTGTGCAAGCAAAAGCAATGTCAAATATCACACAAATCATTATTTTATTAATAAAGATCAATTTGTATGTCTTATAAAAAATTTTCCCACCAGTCCCCCCCCCAACTGAGAGAAGAACTGCAGTGTGGCCCCTCACCCAAAAAGGTTGGACACCCCTGATCTAAATGAATGATACAACCCTATGTATTCTAAACTCCTTCAGTGGAGGTAATATTGGGGAAAAAAGCAACTCTTGTTATCACTGCTGAAAAACATCAATTCCGATGCTAAAGAAAGCTTCTTGAAACAAATTATCAAATTACATCCCCAGTAAGATGCAGGGGTGAAAAATGTCATCAAATGACCAGTTTTAGTTGTTAAACTTTCTTAATGTTTTAAAAGTTGTAAGAAAATACTTGTGTAAATACAGAAATGATTAAGGCACAACTACAGTACTAATTTTTGTAAGTCTGTTGCACAGAATTCACATCCTATTGAAAGAAAAATCATTTGCAAATAAATGCTTGTCAAATCTACCCACACAAAACTATCCTCCCATTAAGCTTAGGAATAAGAATGGATGAAGCTGCTGCTACAGAGGGCAGCTCCAAGACAAACTCCAGCTCCAGGCAGCATTTTGCTGCATGTTTTTACATATTTGTAATATCTCAGTGTTAACTTTACACAGAAGTCTTTGAAAAAAAATCAGATACAATCACAACCCTCCTTAGCACTAATTGGTTTTCCCAGGGCAAGGGGTATACATCTGAATAACATGTACAGACTATGCAATGATATTCCTAACAGAAAAAGTAAGGAAAGCAAATCAACAATTGCTGTACATTGCCACCTACATTTATGCAAAAGAAATTTTTTGAAGAAAAGGAGAAAAAAATTCTAGTAACTCTAGACAAAATTTAAATAATATTCTGACAAGATACAAAGTGTCACTTCACTTTTTTTTTAAACTATCACTTTTCATAAAAATGAATCAGATTTTTTAAAAATGATCTATATATACTTACACACACACACACACACACACACACACACACACACGCACCTTTTCAGGTCTGACCCAACTAATCTATAATCTGATTGCAAGTGAAAAACCTGACCAGATGGAATCCTACATCAGCAGAGGCTGAGGCAAGCTGGGAGAGCAGCTGCTGCCTGAAGGCGCTTGCCTCCATTTTGACACATTCATTTATTTTATTATTGGTTGTATTAGGAGTGGCAGATCTACCATGAAACAAGCCATGCAGTGGCATGGGACCCCCAACAACAAGAAGCCCCAATCAGACAAATGACTGAACTTAGTAAATGTTGCAATTTGCAAAGAGAAGCGGTCCTGGCTTTCTACATTTTGCAAACTGAACTGCAAGGATACAGAGTCAGTAACAGTCAGACACTTTCTCTAGTAGTGGTCATGTGCCCCAAGGCTCTAGGGGGAGAGGGCCATTCTTCCCCACATCAGCCCATTATTGGGGTCATGATCCCCCTTCCAGTCTGGCCTGTGAGGCCTGTTTGCTGGTGAAGCCACTCTATGCTTGGCCCTTCACAGGGTCCCTCTCACTCTCCCCAGCTGCTCACCACACGCAGCTCTAGCCATAATCATCCACACTTTTTTTATTTTGACACATTTTCCACATTAGAATAGTGATTATACAAACGTTCATCCAGACAAAGTTCTCAAACTGTGGTCCAAGAATTCCATTCAGGTGGACCAAGGAAAGATTAGGTTGTTAGGGTTTTGTTTTTGTTTTTTTAAATAAAGTACTCTTATCCAAGGAACTTTACAAAAGTTAGCTAACAGTACAAACAATATTTGAAAAGACCATTAAGTAGGCCACCAGGATGCTCAGCAAGCGGTCTGAGAAAAAAATTAGACTACAAATATCTACTAGTCTACTAAATCAGACTACAAATACCTCACTATTTTCATTTACCTCCTAATACTTACAATATAGGAAGAGGATGGGGGGGAAAAAAAAAGAATGAAAAACTGGGCGATAAGAAACAATGTTCTTTTTCTTGGCTGGATCCCCAATGGAGCTTGGCACAGGGTCCAACTAATTCTTAATCTTCCACTGCATTAGCTTATTTTCTGGTCAATGTTTTATTTACTGAGGAGGAAGTGTATGTAAGCAGGAGCCACTGAACTTAGAGCCCACTGATCCAAGGTCATTGCTTCTCACAATTTGATTGTAAGCCTCATGAATTTGGTGTTTTTCCTTGAAGCCCCACCACCAAGAGTCAAGTAATTATGTAGGAATCTTTTATCTTCTTCCTTTGTCTTAAAAGTAAGCTTCTAGTATTTAGATTTCTGGACAAAAGCTTAAAAACCATGAGTCCTAAAGGCTCAAAACTGAAGGCTGATGGAAAAAATCCCAAATTTATCTTTAAAATCTCATTACGTTTTATCTAATCTCATGACTTTTTGGTTCTTGATTAATCCGTGCCAATCAATAAGGGTTGATGGAAAAGATCCTGTCAAACTTACTTGATTTTTTTTTTTTTTTAAAAGGAGATTGCAAGTTTAGTCAATAAAGGTAATAGCACTGACATCATATATTTGGCTTCTTGTAAGACATTTGACTTGGTACTGAATGACATTTTGATTAAAAATAGGATATAAAATTAACAATGCACAATAAATTAACAGGTAGATCTCAAAATATCATTATAAATGGGAAATATCTTCAAAAAAAAAAAAGAGCATCTTTTGGATTCCTGTTGGGATTGATTCTTGGTTCTATATTATTTAACAACAAACTGGAATAAAACATAAAATCAATTACAAGGTTTACAGATGACAGAAATTGGGAGGGTGATAAATAATAAAAAAGAGATCAATAAGGAGAGATCTGGATAGCTTGGTAAGCCACACTCATTAATATGTGTTTTAACAGTGACCAAGAAAAATTCTAGTCTCATAGTGGATAATCAGATGGATATAAACTCTCAGTACAATGATCTGGCCAGGAGGATCTTTGGATGAATAAACTAGGGATCTCAAATCTCTGCATTTGGCACAAGCTTAACCACAACTGAACAACAGGTCTAGTACTGGTATCCACAATTCAAGAAGGATGTTGATAATGTTCAAAAGGACCATAAGAACCACTAAAGGACTAGAATGCATTCCTTATAGAGGTGGCCTTCAAACTTTTTAAGCTGCATACACCTCTCCAAACAACAGGCTACTCATGCATACCCATACCTGAGATAAGATATGCATGATCATACTACCAAGTCTAACTAAATATAAGTGCATTGTATGTCCTTATAGGATTCTCCTCATACTCCCCAATGAAAGCATGCACACCCACAGGGCCTCAGTCCCTGAACTTTGGGACCCTAAAGGGGCACAGAGAAACATTCAGGGAAGCACAATGGCAGGTGGGGGGGAGGGGATCACTCCCCAGCCCCACGCAAAGCCCCAGCTGGCTCTTGGGCTCTGTTCCTAGCCCCAGATCCTCCCTCATTCCCATTCTGCCTCCTGCTCTGCCCTTAGCCCAAGTTCTTTCATCTTCACTACACTACATTCACTAACCTCAAGTTGACATTATTTGTTTGCTAAAATTCTAGCAAACCTCTCCAATGTAGATTTCTTAGAAAACAATTACAGAAAAAACAGCAGTTAAAGATGCTTTTATAACATCCAGCCAACACAGCTTTGAGGAAAATAAGAGCTATACACATAAGGCTCACTGATCTCCTCCTCTAAAAGTCTGAAGAGAATTCTGATCCTTAGATCGCAAAGTTAAGGTAATTACAGATTTATACTTAATACTCTAAAAACTAATCTTAAGTGATAGAGGATAGAGCAGCCTGTTTTTGAAGATCACAATAAGCAAAAATCAGGTGGAAGGGTTGAACAATGAAGCGCCTTAAGACAGTAACAGGCTAGAGACATACAAACTCTATTTAATCATAAAATAATTTCTGTTATTTTTAGTGACATTGCATTCTCAAATTTCAAAACACATCCTGGCGTTAGAAGTACAACACTGTAGTAAAAGGATCAATACATTGAACTAAAAAGCCTGATATTCAATATAAAAACAACCACTTGTAACTCAGAAAGATTTCCCTATTATACTAATTAGCCTTAAAAGATCAGAGACCATACAAAGGGATTCAAATTGTATTTATTCAATTTCACAGTAAACCAAATATATTAGGTCAACAGAAATTCCATTTTGTTGTATATACATTTGTGCCATCAGAGAGTTGTGTAGGTCAGCTAGTGTAATGTGATAAAGTGTCCTCCTTCCTTAGCCTTGTTAAGGTCCACATCTTCAACGATTTTCCCCTGTCCATCAAATGGCTCCTGTACAGCATGGCCAATCTTTCATCCCCAAAACAGACTAAAATAGAGGGAAGAAAATTAAAGTGAGATTTGTAATATGTATTTAAAGCAAAAAGGAAGTAATATAGGTCTTTCTAAACACAAGATAGCATATGCAACCACAGCTCAGTGAACCTGCAAAAAATAATTGTTGCCCTAAGACGACAAACCATGAAACAAAAGACAAGTTGCCAAATAGAAACTAGGGCATGCAAAAAGTCTGATCAAGAGCCCAATGATCTCAAAAGGAAGATGATTTCCAATTTCAGTGGGCTTTGGACTAGTCTCAAAATACACCTTTAGAAACAGCTGCTGCTATACATGGACTACATTGATTTGAATTTCTTTTTGAAGTAATTGTGCAGATTTGATTTTGGTGATAGTAGGATTGATATTTTTCAAGTGAGTGGCACATGCTTCATTTTCAAGACAAACATTAAAATTTATTTTACTTCTATATTGTGCAGTCGCATTTTATTAGAATGAAAAGATGATCTCAATGTGCTATGGAGGCCAAACATGGAGATATTTTGTCAGCAAACAACTGACCATGAAGAACTTAACTACCAATGTTCATTTAAAATAACTTGCATGTAAAGAAATACATCCCGTTTATTACAATCCTATCTTTACAGAATTTTTCTTAAGTTTAGTGTTCTTTTTAGACTGTTAAATGTAAGAGAGGATTACTCATCCTGTGCAGTAACTGAGATTCTTTAAGACATGTCCCAATGAGTGCTCCACTTCAGGTGTCAAGTGTGTCCTGGAGCTGTCAATTGGAGATCTTTGTCTAGGTCACAGATGCACAGCAAGTACCATGCAGAGCCATTGCTACCTTAACTGCTGCACACACGGCTCAACCTGTTCAGTCCCTGCTCCACCATGGAGTTCTAACTACAACTCCGAAGTGAAGATGAAAGGAGGGGCTAGTGGAGCACCCATAAGGTCACATCTTGAAGAACCTGTTACTGCATAAGGTGAGTAAGCTTCTTCTTTAAGCACTTCTCCTGTGAGTGCTCCAGTTTAGCTAACAGTGGACATGTGGAACTTCCGAGTGTTTCAGGTGACCAACACTAACACAGATCCTAACAGCATGTCATTGTGTGAGCCGTGTAATTGTGTAGTGTTTTGTGACTAGGTATTCAGAGGCCCATGTCACAGCTCTGCAAATGTCTGTAAAAAAGTATTGTTCATGAAGGTGACAAATCAGCATCGTCTTGAGGAGCAAGTTCTAATACGCAAAGGTGGTTTTATTTTGTTTATAGCAAAAATAGATGCAGTTAGATTTCCATTTCTCTCTCAGTAGATATTGTGGATCCCTTGGATCATTCGGTGGTTTATATGAATCAGTAATTTGCAGGATGGTTTTGTTACATCTACATAGAATGCTAACACTCATTGGACATCAGAGTTGTCAGGAAGTGCTCTGGCAAACAACTAATGTGTTCTGGAGTAAAACACAGGTAATTGTATTATTCCGTTTATGTGGGAAGATGTTACTTTAAAAAAGAACTCAGGGTGAGGTCTTAGGGTGACCTTGTCCCTAAGGGCTCCTACTTTACCTATCTTTTGGAGGAACTGATTGCTACTAAAAACATTAATTTCATTGATAGGTGAAGGAGAGTGCATGTTTCCAGAGGTTTGAAGGGTGGACCTGTGAACATTTTAGCACCAGGTTTAAATCCCAGGTTGGTGTAGGTTCATGGACTTCGAGGTATGTGTCCTGCAGTCCAGTTAGAAAATATTTAGTGATGGGATGCATAAATACGGATGTAGCCCTTTGTTTTTTTATGAAATGTGTTAATGGTTTTTAGATGAATCCTAACGGAACACATGGAGAGGATCACAGTTTACATTTTTGAGTATAGGTTTTCCATGTGCATGCCTTTCTGCTATTGACTAATAACATGGTTGACCTGTTCCAAGTAATTAATTTCTTGTTGATTGCACCAACTAGGAATGAAGCTGTTAAAGTCTCTCTGAATTGGGATGAAGAGTGATTTTCTGACCTGAGACAAAAGATCTCTTCATGTTGGAAGTTGCTGACGGGCACAAATCAGGCAAAAACAGGGGCACTTCCAGTTCGTTACTGATACAACTAGATCTATTGTTGGTACACCCCATCATTGCAATATAGCATGTAGTTATGTATCATTCAATTCCAATTAGAGCTCTTGAAGGAATTCTCTACTCAGCATGTCTGCAGTTATGTTCATACCACCTGGGAAGTATGAAGTGGAGATATTTATGTTGTGGCCTATGCACCTACTCCACAGTTTTATGGCTGCTACACACAGTGAGCTGGACTGTGCATCACCCAGTTGGTTTATGTAAAACATGCAAGTAATATTGTCCATCATCACTTGTACTAATCTGTTTGCTATCTGTGAAAGACATTGTGATTGTGTACTGCCCGTAACTAGAGTAGAATAATGTGCAATCAAGCTTCCACAGACCATTGCCCCAGGACACTGATGTTGTTTGTTGGTGCTGCCCAATTCGTGAGGCACCTGCTGATTATCATCACTGATGTTGTTCTTGTTGGAATTGCACCCCATTGCAGATGTTTTCTGGTTTCATCCACCAATCTAATGGGTCTTTGACTTTAGCTAATAGCACCAATCATTTGTTTAGGCTGTGTCTGATTAGCACATACACCGAATGCAGTCATCCTCAAAGGCAGTGAATGTTTATCTTCATGTGTTGGACTACGAATGTAGTGACGGCCATGTGCCCCAATAGCTGAAGGCATGTATGGGCTATGATGTATGGGCTGTTTGTAATTAGAAAGAGTATATCTGCTATTCCATTGAATCCATAATTATGATGCTCTGTCCTCTGGAGAGGTGTGCCTCTATAAAATCTAGCTATAGTATGGGTATCATGGTTGATTTCTACTTATTTATTTGCAATCCTAGGCTTTGAAAGATATGGATGGTCCTTCTGTGTTCTACAATGCCTCTCAAAGTGTGGGACTTCTCAAGAGGCAGGCATCTAGATATGGGAATATGATTATCCCTGCTCTGTGCAAGTGGACCACTTCAACTGCAAGGATCATGGAGAAGACCTATAGTCTGCTGGAGAGGCCAAACGGTAGTACCTATATTGGTAGTATTCTGATTCAACTGTGAAATGAAGGAAGCAGCAGCACGCAGGGTGTATTATGATATGAAAATATGCATCTTAAATGTTGAGGGCTGAGAACCAGTCCCTTTGTTCCAGTCATGGGATTTTCACAGCTAGAATGCCGGTCTTAAGCTTTTGGACATGAATTTGAGTCTCCTGAGATCAAGAGCAGACCTTCAACTTCTGGTATTTTTCTATTATAAACTAGGCGGAGCAGAATTTCCTCGTCCTGTACTGTGGTAGGACCTGTCTGATTGCACCTGGTTAGAGAAGGTGACATCACTCATGAGTACCTCCTACAACAAGAGGTGAGTCCCTGAAGAGGGGCAGAGATAGAGGCTGGAATGGTGGTATGGACATGAAAATGATGCATAGTCCATTCTGATGATCTCTAGGGCTTATCTATCTGTATAAATTGGCACCCAGGTGTTGCAAAATGGGCAGGTGTCTAAAGATTCATGTGATGATGGTTGCTGACACTGAAATGATACAGAGGTTTCTCCTCCCTCAACCAAAGCTTCAAAATGAGTGCTTTCCCTGTGATGGATGTGAGAACAATGCTTGGTTCTGAGTCAATTTCTGTCTGTGGTCTCTGTTTCAATCTATACAGTGTGAATGGTCTATCCTAGCTCTTGCACTCAGTTTAGTGCAGTGATGAAATGTGTTCTTTCAGAAAGGCATCTGACACAAAGTGTGGCCATTTGGGACAGGAAATGCATCTCTGCAGGCTCCACATCTCAAATCCAGGGAGCCAGATATTTTAAAGTAATGCCTACTTCTTGAAGGAGCAATGTACACCTGATAAAGAAAGCTTTCTTTAAAAACAAAAAATTAGCGAGCCTATGAATTATTCTATTACTAACTTATTATGACTAAAGTCTCCATCTAGGCTACCTATAAAAATTAATGAGCTTGCATTTTTATTTTCTCAGAAACAATGCTGCACAGCTCTTTCTCAGGCCAAGGACAGCTGAGAAAGAACTGAGGGGCTGAGCAGTTAAGTTGCCATCATGAGACTCTCACTGCATGTACTTGGCCTGGACAGGCACAGCTCTAAAAATCTCCTGTCAATGGCGCTGGGACACATCAACATGTGCACTGGAGAATCCACAGGAACAACACTCAAATAATTATTGTATATTTCTGATTTGGAGTATCTGATACTAGTGCCTTATTTCAGAACTCAAAAGTGTTTTCTTCCTATTTATGATTTTACATTGCATTTCTGAGTTTACTGATCCAGAAAGTTGAAATTCAAAAACTGAAAAGAGAGAAAAAGTGCAAAAACAGAACAACTAATAAGTCTTCAACAGCTGTGCTTCTATATCACTGAAACCTGAATATGGAATTTTCAGATTGTTTAAATTCTGCAAAGCTAACATAGCCAAATCCACTATACATTGCAATTGAGGTTGTCAGATTTTTTTAATGACAAACTTTCAGGAGTTCCCAAAATGTGGTACATATACTACCAGTGATATGCAGGCCCCTTCCCAACAGCACGAGTTTATGCTACCCAACATTCCAGTTGCCAATGCATCTTAAGCAGAGCATCATCAGCAACTTATCCAGAAGGTCTGCTGCTGACACTCCACCTTGGCAGCTGGACCATCAGGCTGCTGTTAGATCCTCAGCTGGTCACTATCCACACTTCTGGTTTCCAGCCAGATAACCAGAATTGGTGGTGGTACTACAGATCATGGCTTTTAATGTTGGTGACGCACAACATGGCAGAGTCTGGGAACCGCTGACAGACAATGCAATGTTTCCTGCTACTTAAGCATAATTAAATTTTTCACATTAAAAAAATTAAATGTTATTTCATTTTGAAATCTCCTTTACACCAAATTTAATGGCATATGAAAATCCTTCAATAAAATTAGAGTACAGTAAAGTATTAGAAGTATCATTAACGCCAGGAGCCCCGCACTCATAAGCAATCATTCAACAATGCAGCAAAAAAAAAATTTATTACTGATGTTGTATTACTAAGTTACAGGCACTGCAACAAAGACATTTGTCAAAACTTTTTATTTCCTTTTATTCAGTGCTTTAAAAAATAGCGTTGACCCCCTTCCATGAATGTCTTTTTAATAAACAAAAACTTAGTGAAATATTTGTCTAACAATTCATTAGATCACTTACTCTCTGCTCTGTGCCCATTTTCTCATTTATAAAGCAAGCATAACACATCCTTATTTCACAAGATGTTAAAGAGTCTTACTGTTAAATTGTCTGAAGAGTCCCAGATGAAAGTCATTACATGTGAGGCATCACTATTTCCTCAAAAGACAGCAATTAGAGAACATCACAGTTGAAAGATTACCCAGAAGTAGGAATGAAACAATGTTAACTCTTTCCCCTTGTGTAGGTAAACTGGTAGTCTTTAAATTGAATTACCATCTACTATTTCTCAAATGCAAGATGTGCATCATATTTCTTATAAGATATCCATCAAATGAGGCAGACACTTTTCCTCATTTCCTGTGTGCTTTATAAAGACATTACATTAGATTAAACTGCACGATCATGTAAAAATATATCATAATGCATACTCACATGGGTCTAATTTTATCTTGTATTCCCAGAGTTTTGAGTACTGAATGTGACAAACTGAATTCTACTCACATAGCTTCCTTTCGTGACTTACTAGTTCTCCCTTTCAATATCAGCCTCACTGACTTAAAGTTAACTAAAAATTCATTTTTGACAAGAAGACTGTAAACTGAAGCAAGTTCTCAAACTATGATAGCAGTGACAAATGAAGATGGCCTTTCCTGGCAATTAAATGCCTAGATGGATGAGAGAACAGCTGAGCCTAAAGCTGTTTTCAGTCCTAGTTTTCTGCATTGTTTTTGCATATGTATTTACAGATGTATACATACCTCAAAATAGTTGGCTCAGGCATTCCAGGATCTGCACCTCTCTTAAAACCTGAAGACACACATATATACACAAATCAGCAGCTAGCCAAACCAAAACAAAGTTATGGTTCTTTTCCAGCCCTCACATTCAGTAAATTAAAAAAGTTGTCAACAAACAGTTACATACACACAAGTCATAGAAACCTCACATTCTTATCAATATTTTATATCAGCACATCTTGTTAGCAGTAGTTTAATGGACTGTCTCTTTGCTTCAATATTTAGTAGTGACTAACACCTGTCACTCATGCTAAAGTCCCATCTTTCGTCACCTAGTTCAAAAAGCAATGTAACATTTAGAGGAAGTCTAACAGGCATAAACATCCCCCGATCTTAGTCATAATGTGAATTGTGCAGGGAACAGAATTGATGGGTAAAAATAATTGAGTGAAACAAGAAAAAAAGGTTAGGAAAACCCCTTCACAATCCCTCTGAAACTCTGTTTCATTAAGATGCAAGGGAACAAGATTCGTTTTGTTCTTTAAACAAACAGTAGTAAACAAAATCCACTGAGGAAACTGCAGGCCATGAGGGGGAAGTGTAAGATAACACTGTATTTTATATCTCACACATTTAAATTTAAATTTGTTATGAATGGCTCAGTTTCAGCAAACTACACAACTCTCTAAACAGCCAATCACTTTTTAAAAAAACTGTTAACTTTATGCCCTAGCAAGCAATGTTTATCAGATGAAGGATTCAGAAGCAGTACTAAAATAAAAGTATACTTAAATTTAAATGAACTCAAAATTGTAAGTGGCATACATCATAGTTAAAAATGATTACAACAGCACTAAAAATAAAATTTTCAAATCTTACATTACTGCTTTGCTGAATGAGACTAACACAGCTACCCCTTTGGAACTACATTACTACTAGAGCTACTTAAAAGGTTACACAGAACTGCAATTTGCAAGCAAAGATACCTGACAATATTGTAATACAATTTACAAAAGCAAGATTCACTGGCAATTAAGCTTTTACCACATTAAAAAATTCTAGTCTATTACAACAAACAAGGAGTCCTGTGGCACTTAAAAACTAACAAGATTTATTTACTGCATGAGCTTTCGAAGGAGAAAAATCCCACTTCGTCAGACACTTTGAAGATGGGGGAACTTACAGAATGGGAGGAAATAAATGCAGAGAAGTACAAGTCATGGGATCATGCCACACTGTAACAGGAAATCAAAGCAGCTGTTAAGATTCAAACACTGGGGAAGAGCATACAGGGCAGTGGTTCCCAACCTGTGGTCCAGGGTCCCCTGTGGGTCTGCAGAGTTATTGCAAGGGGGCCATGAATACATCCGGGCCCAGCTGCTGTTGGTCAGTGGCAGGCGGCCTGGGCCCAATCCAGCCCCAGCTGCTGCCAGCCAGCAGTCCATGATGGAGGAGGCTCTAAATCTGGGGTATCAAACTTACAGCCCATGGAGCAGGATCTGGCCCACCAAAGGTGCTGATCCAGCCCGACGGAGCTTCTGCCTGGGCTGTGCCTGGAAGCTGTCTGCAGCAGTGAAATCCGAAGACAGACTCCTCTCACAGCAGGGCTAGGTGTGCTTCTGACTCATGCACATGATCCAAGTCACAGCACAAAGGAACAAAGGAAGCACTTCAGCCAATCCCAGCTCAGCTCTGCTGTGATCTACCAGCCCATCAGAGTCTCAGTGACAGCAGGCTAAGCTGGCTCCAGAGAGTCACCGCAGTGCCACTCATCCCAACTGTTCACTGTCAGTCAGTCAACATGCTAATTTGATTGACAGCATATTGCACGAATCACAAACAAAAAAAGGAAAAAGTGGCTGGGACCTCTGTGGGAACAAGCCAATTAAAGGCCATCTGGGACTGTGCCAACCAAAGGCCAACATTCTGAATGAATTACAATGATGAGCAGGAGGGGGGAGAGGCAGTAGCCCACTTTGCCTGCCTGTGACTGAGACTGATTTTTTGCCTGCCACCAGGAGGTAGGGAATGGGTCTGGGAGCCAGCATGGGGAAGGGGGCCCCACAGGGCAGGAGAAAGGGAAGGTGTGGGAGAGTCTGCAGGGTTGGGGAGGCGAATGGGGGAGCCCATGCCATTCTAAACATGGAGGTGGAAAGGACTGGGGAGCCCCTGTAGCCACGTGGCCCGCAACAAGTGTCCTGCCTTCCAATGAGTTTGATGCCTCTGTTCTAAATGAATTGCATTTGCCTGCTGTGAGCAGCCACATCCTGGATATGTGGGCGGGGTACAGGTTCTCCACTACCCTTCTGCAGCACTGCTGCCTGCAGTCAATCCCTGATAACAACCATTATCATTTGGGGGTCTATGAAATTTTTTGACATTAAATACTCATACTCAAAAAGGTTTGGAACCACTGATATAAAGGAACAAGAGGTCAAATCACCTGTTGTAATGAGAAGAAAACTCAAAAGTCACTATTAAGCCCTGAAGCAGTGCAGTCAAATTTGCAAATGAATTTGAGCTCTGCCACTTCTCTTTGAAGCCATGATCTGGTATTCACCTGCCTGAGTACTGCAATTAGTAAATCATTAATAAAAAGTGATCAGGAAGATTGAAATCCTCACCCACTGGTTTTAAAACATTGTGATTAATGAAGTCAGATTTCCACCCATTTATTCTTTCGTGCAGAGACTGTTCTGTTTGTCCAATATATAAGGCCTAGTGTTAGTCCCACAAGAACTGAATATATTCACTACACTGCAAACTGATAGCAAAGTTTTGAAAAGAGAAGTAATATACAAGCAATCTTCAAAATGTATTTTATACATCGTCCTTTTATCACTTCTACACAGCAAGGTCTTCTCCCTGTTTTACATAATTACTGAGGCCATGTTTCATCTACCTGCCATTTAAACCAATGGAAGACTACCACAGATTTCAGTGGGCTTTAGACTAGGCCTTGAACAAACAGCTCACATGTGATCTGAGAACGCAAGGGAGAATCTGACCCATTCACTTCAACTGCTGTATCTTCCACTTCGGACTGCTGACAGTTAAAAGGGAAAACCTGGAGAATTGATTCTCCTATACAATGTGTAATTTAAAACAATAATTAAGTCAGCAAGCAGAAAACTCATTAAAATCATTACTGGATTTCATTTTTTGTTTGTCCTTTTCATTTTTCTAGAAAAAGATTGGCTGGTAAATAGTAAAACATTGATTTTTTTTTTCCCAACTAAATATTATTCTAAATGTCCTTTTTGCTAACCAGGAAAATACACTGTTATTTAACAATTTTTAAAGCAACTGTATTACTTAAGACATTTATTCAGATTTTTAATTTTCAATATTTTTCTTGTGTCAGAAGATGCTGAATGATGCATTTATTATTTAGTAGGTGACTTAACTTTTCACTCATTATTTATGACAAGCTGCATTTAGACAGAAACTCAAGTTTAACTTAAAAAGGTATAAACATTTCAAATGGTTTTTAAATACTTAACTAAAGCTATCTTAAATGTGCTAGAAACAACAGAAAAAGCCTAAAGCGTGTGCATTTAAAACTAATTTATTTCAAATTATCTGCAGTTAGTGAACTGAACTAATTCCTCATCTTTTCAGAACCAATAGCCCTCATCCTCTCACACATTTTTATTCATAGTTTAAAAAATGATTTCCTGCTTCTTCAACTTCTAACACATTTCTCATCTCTGAATAATCTAGCAGAATAAACTAAAATGAAGAAAAGTCTCTTCACATCTATCAAACAGATTTGTTGTTTAAACTGGTTCAGCATGTTTAACAAATTCTAGTTCCAGTTGCTTAGCCAGTGAGTCACACCAGTTCAGCAGTTTGATTTTCTTAAAACTTCAGTGGCAAACTTGTACAGCTTGATATTTTTTCCCCCAATTCAAATGGCAATAAGATTAGAGTTAATTTTGGCTTAATACCAATTATTGGCTTCACGTCTGAAACTTTTTTTAAAAAAAAGTATTTAAAACACATCAAATTTAAACAAACAGCTAATTTTAAAATGTTAAAAATATCAGTGAATTATACTGACTCTGATTTTACATTTGGCATAAGATGCTAATTTACATTAGACTGTCAGACATAGATACAATAGGTTCTTTTGAATGTTGGTTCAGGAGTTTAAATCCCACAAGACATAAAGTAAACCAAAAAGCTTTTCAAAGGGGTAGCAGTGCTTAGTTCAGCAAAAAATAAACCAGGAGTACTGTGGCACTTTTAAAGACTAACAAATTTATTTATCACATGTGCTTTTGTGGGAAAAATCCCACTTCCTCAGACACTTTGAAATGGGATTTTCTCCCACAAACGCTCATGCAATAAATAAGTCTGTTAGTCTTTAAAGGTGCCACAGAACTCCTTCTGAAGGGGTAGCTGCCTTGTTAGTCTACTCCAGCAAAACAAAGAGTCAGACTCTTTTGGTTCACAGGACTCCTTGTCTGTTTTTGCTGAACTATACTAACAAGGGCTATCCCCCTCTGGAACTTTTTAAGATCCAGTTTGCTTGATCAACGTCAATCTCTCTTTTTGAACGGCTGTGCTTTAGAAGAGCATGAAGTACATTTCCTTCAGAAAAAACTAATGCCAGGCTATCCAACCTCTTAAAACAAAATACACAGTAGCAACAAGAAGCTAACCCAGGGGTCTGCAACCTGTGGCTCCGGAGCCACATGCAGCTCTTTAGCCACCTCTTTGTGGCTCTGGACTCCAGGCCCCTCACCACCATCGGGGGACCCCACAGGCAGCCCAAGACCCAGCTCTCAGTGCCCCCTGCCAGTGGAGGATCCTATGGGTGGCCCCCACCACCAGTGGGAAACCCTGAGGGGGCCCACTCCTGCTCTGGGCTCCCCCCACCAGGGAACCCCGCGACAAGCGCGTTGGCCCAGCTCCTCCAAACATTGCGGCTCTCAAAACACTTGGTTATTGAAGGGATTTTTTTTTTTTTTAAATAGCTCTTCCTATCTTTTGGGTTGCTGACCCCTGGGCTAATCCCAGTATTGCAGGCACAGAAGAGCGGCAGCTCCTTACAGGGCCTATAGGCACTTGTTTGCTAACCCAGTTAGCTCCCCACAGCTAACTGCCAGGCTGGACCCCTGCGTCCACAGGCGGGGGGGGGAGGGGCAGGGCAGGGGAACTGCCCACGTGCTCCAGCGCGCGCCCAGCTAGCCGGGCCTCGGTGACGGAGTGTTTCCCCCCAGGCTGCCCTGGCCCGGCACTCACCCAGATAAAGCACGACAGGGATGAAGCCCCAGCGGATGGCGAACTGGCCGCCCCTGAAGAGCTGCTGCAGCCGCTGCTTGGCCTCTTTGCTCAGCTTGGGCATCCTCCTGCCGGCAGAAAGGACCCACAGCGGCCAACGGCAGTTGCCACGGCTGCGCGCGCGCGCGTCCACCCCCGAACTGCGCAGGCGCGGGGTCACGGGGCCCGGCCGCTCGTCGGCGTCGTCACGCGATGCGGGGGGGGCCGGAAGCTGCAGGCCGGCCGAGGTGGCGGAAGTGACGTTGTCGGGTTCGCGCCTCTAAGTCCCCCTGGCGGGCCCCGTGGAGGCGCGCGAGAAGAGAGGGTGTGAGGGAGTGGCGGTCTCTGCCGTCCCTAAACGTGCTTTGTCTTTAAAAGTGACACAGGGCTCCTGGCTTGTTTTGCTAGGCGTTTCAGTGTCATTTGTGAGGAAGAGTGAATGATGGGATGGCTTATGTCCTCAGTTGCTGAAATGCTTCCTCAATATATCTGGGTAAAGTTTTAAAGTGCCCTTTTTGAGGCCTGGAATGCATCTATCTCACTTGTTACTCAAGTTCTCAGTTTAGGAATACCCTAGGCCAGTGATTTTCAAACATTTTTCCTTGGGACCAAGTTGGGTGGGGAGGGGAAGAGTCCTGTGGCACCGTAAAGACTAATAAATATCTTCAGGAAAATTTCTTCATTGTTAGCCTTTAAGGTACCACCAGACTCTCATTGTTTTTTTGCTCTACACAGAGTAACATGGCTACTCCTCTAAAAACATGGTCACACATTTTGAGGCTGTGTTTTTACATGGAGAATCTTTATGTTTGTGCTTGCATGTGTATTGAATAATTGCCTACATAATGTCCCATTTGTTGATGCTGTTTCCATGTACCCAAATGCTTCATGGCATATGGATATAGGATTCTGAGCTTGCAGGTAAGTGGAGGGGATTTCTAGGATGTCTTTTAAAACATGGCCCTAGTTAAGATTCACTTTGGACATGTGCAGGTTGGATATTTCATATGGATATAAAATGCTTGGCAAAAGTGAATCTATTTGTTGGGGTGGGGGAAGTGTTGATGGCTGGAGGCTTAAGGGCAGTAGCAGGTAGCTACTGACTAGAAGTTGTACAGAGTGACACCAGTGGAGTTCAGGTCTGCAGCCAGGGACATCGCTGTAAAAAAGGATTGAGGCCCACACCCTGCTACACAGCCTGCCCCAGGGCCTGATCCGGCCAGGGCTGGGCCAGAGACATGGGGGCTGCAGCCCCTTGAGCCCGGTGGCAGCCATGCCACTGTCTGCAGCTATCTAAGAACAAGCAGATACTGTGCCTTCCCAGGAAACTACTCTGAAACATGGCGCTGCCTCCATCTCCACTATTGACCATCACTATTTCTGTAGGTTTGTCTCTATTCCTAGAGCCCAGAGTTGTGGAGGAGCTTGAGAGGCCCAATCATTCAGATTCTGTTCCTTCACAAATGAGTAATTGGACTCATAGACTCTAAGGTCAGAAGGGACCAACATGATCATTTAGTCTAATCTACACAATGCAGGTCACAGAACCTCAGCCCCCCCCCCCTTATCCTGTAATAAACTTCTAAACCTACTGTGACCTGGGCCTCCTGGGATAACCACCTGAATATGCAAAGATCGGGGTAAGTTGCAAAAAGGAGAGCAGATTTGCCCCAGCACCGGTGGGTTACCTGGAGATAAACTCCCTCAACCAGTCACAAACAATGTTTCTGATTCCCCCACAATTGCTATCAAGAAGCCACAATATAGTATACCCAGCTCCCTTTACTGCATTCAAGTCATCGGTGCCCAATACAGCCACTAGGTCTGTTAAAGAAATAAGTTTTCCTGATCCCAAAGGGTCAGCCACAGTACACAGAACAATATAGGCTTGAATCTTACCCAAAATACCACGCTACCAGCCAATCCTTTAGTAACTACAACTAAAGGTATAATATAGAAAAGAAAACAAACAAAACATGAGAGATGTTAAAGGGTCAAAGTGGATCACATATATACAAATGATTTAGAGTCCATAAAGATAAATCCTTGTTTCACAGCTTCAGTTGTTAAAAATCCAGTTTTAAGGAAGAGAGACCAAATAATCCAACTGTAGAGTTTATTCTAATTCTCCCCATGAGAATTAGCCGGGCGGTTTCCAGGCCAGTTTTGGCTGGGATCTCAATTCTGTGGCCCAAACCTTCCCTGACAAGCTTGGACAGATGTGAGATAAAGGAATTCTGTTCCCAATGTCCTTTTATAGTTGTAGCTAGCCAGGTGGGCATTTGCAGGTCAATTCTTCATGTGGGCTTTGATGACAGTTCCCAGGTACTTTCTTAAGTGGAGCATAGCAATGCGTCTTGTCCTTTGAAGTAAAACCACCTCCTGGGAACCCCAGGTAATTAACTGCAGGTCCATTAACTGACAGTTTACATTGGTACATCAAAGGTCCATTTAGATGTTAATGTTCCCTCTTGACCCCTTCCAAGAGAACAATGGTAACAGATAGAGAAGCACTTCATTCACTTTGCTAACGTCTAACAGGATACGTGTAAACATCATCAAGAAACCACTAATTATACAAATGCATATCAAAGCCCTAGCCTACTCACTACAATTGCATTTTCCTATAATATGTATTCAAAGGTTAGATTTAGGTCGTGTATTTTACAAAGATGGCTTGGCCTTTTCAGGCCTAGCAAAAAAACCCAACCAAACAAACAAACAAACCAAGGAGTTGTGTGGCACTTTTAAGACTAACAGATTTATTTTTCTCATGAGCTTTCATGGGAGAAAATCCCACTTCCTCAGATGCTTTGAAGATGGGTGAACTTACAGAATGGAGTGAAAATAAATGCAAGGGGGTGTAAAACATAGGATCAGGTCACACAGTATCAGCAAATCAGAGCAGTTGTTAGGTTCAAACCGTGGGAAGCACCCATCTTCGAAGCATCTGAGGAAGTGGGATTTTCTCCCATGAAAGCTCATGCAAAAAATAAATCTGTTAGTCTTAAAGTGCCACACGACTCCTTGGTTTTTTTGCTGGACTAGACTAACATGACTAACCCTTTGCAAATTGGCTTTTCAGGCCTAGCCACACCTACAACTAAGTTATTAAAGTCATCACATTGCGATTTAAAGACTTTAAGGTACAGACAATCCACCAGCAATTGAGTCATGCCCAGTGCTACAGAGGAAGATGAAAAACTCCCAGAACCTTTGCCACCCTGCCTTGGAGGAAAATTCCTTCCCCACTCTTTCATGGTTCCTGTGATTTTGAATCCAAAGAAGTGGCCATGTTAGTCTAGTTTAGTAAAACAAATGAGCAAGGAGTCCTGTGGCACTTATAGACTAACAATATATTTGTGTGATTTTGGAGAAAGTATGGCTTGTCGGAGAAATGGCTGGCCCTACAGGTTCCTCTTCTGTCCATTGTAAAGTGAGGGTGGAGGGCTGTAGGAGGCTGTAAGAACCCATCTCCGCATAGTTTGCATGGAATTTGTTTCTGGCAGTGTAGATGGGATCAATGAACGTTAAACACTGTTTGTTTATTATGCTTATTGCGCAACACTGGTTCTAGGTCTGTCCCGGTGGAGGGAGTAGTGGCTCGGGGCCAATCAACCTGTGGGGCTCCCAACCCCCTCTTCCGGTGTTGCAGGGCAGCAGGGTGGGGTGGGCCGGGCCAGGCCATGCTCCCCACTCTCACCTCTCCCCAGGCCAGCTGGTGTGCTATACATCCTCCAACACTGCTTTCCGAGGCCCTGGAGCACTACCCCAGAAGCCACACCACTCACCAGTCAGCCCCATGGGGCCTGGGGCTATCACCCCAGCTGCTTCCCCCTAAGGATGGTCCTGACTGGGTCATCCTAACCAGACAAAAATCAAGCTGTGTTAATTATTATGTGATGCTTGCATCTGTATCATGATCAGCAGAACTGGAGACAGAGGCTATGTCTCCACTTAGCTTGTTAAATCAATTTAACTTAAATTGATCTAATTGAATCAAAAT
Organism: Podocnemis expansa; assembly: GCA_007922195.1. Lineage (NCBI taxonomy): Eukaryota > Metazoa > Chordata > Testudines > Podocnemididae > Podocnemis > Podocnemis expansa. The sequence goes on along the minus strand of ML681964.1, from coordinate 17,848,683 downwards.
AAAAATCAGTAAATCAATTTAAGTTAAATCAATTTAACATGTCCCCACTAAAAACCCAAATCAAATTAGCATGTCTGTGGACAGGACTTGCTAGTTCAATTTAGGAGAGGGGCACCATGGGAGGTGTGGCAAGATGGCTCCCAAGAAGGGCCGTGCCCCCACCCGATATGTAGAAAGAAGAAGGCACCCTGGGAAGAAGAAGGGCAAAAAGTGTTCAATCAAAATAACAGTTTAATCGAAATAACCCGGCTACACTGTGTTATTTTGAAATTATATCAAAATGATGGTTAAATTGAAATTAAGTGAGGTTTTATTATATCAAAATGACCGTTCCTTATTTCAAAATGAGGGAGCTCCTCATTTCAAAATAAGGAAAGCTAGTGTAGACATTCACTACTTTAAATCTAAATAATCATCATTTTGATTTAAGTGTAAGTGTAGAGATAGAGGGTCCCATCCATGTTCTCTGGAGAGACTGTTATTGACAGGGCACCAAAAAAACCAAGGGACACTGGGAGTTAGGTAGTATGGAGCGTTTAATAAGGTTCTACTTCTTCATCTTACCCTGCATTATGTTTAACTCCTTGACAATGAAACCATATTGAAGTTATGCTAAAATGACATGATAAAATGGGGCACAACCATATTGAAATAGAACGCTCAGTCTGGTGCCCTCAACATCATTGTATTGTTAATGACTAAGATATAAAAGAGCAAAAGCAATCCAGTTGTTGATCCAGTAGGAGGAAGAGGTGTTACTCCTTCTAAGACAGAATTTGTTTTAACTGTGGCAAGTCTTATAAAATAGCTTAAGTGTACCTTATCTCCTCCACTTGTGTATAATTTAACTACAAGCTGCTGTGAGGTTTATGTCACATGATGACTATAAAATAGCAAACTAGCAGCATTGTTCTGCAGTGTAATTCAAGCCTCTCATTTAGTTCGCTTAGAACCTGTAGCCAAGAATTGTTATTTATATTGCACTCTTTGATGTACATAGCATACTGGGGTGTTGGAACAATTTTTATAGCAGGGGCATTGAAAGCCACTGAATAAAACTGTAAATGCTGTAAATGACAGAAACCATTTCAACTCAAGGGGTGCTACCACACCCCCTGCACTCCTGATGGCAAAAGCACTTTTTATACAAATAAGAGAGTCTAATCTGAATAGCTAATCATCTAAATTAGCTGACTGGAGGAGGAGACCAGAGGAGGAGAAAAAAGAACTATAAACTAGGGGAAAGGTTGCGCTCCATCTTTATCAAGACTCAAGATCTAAAACTGCATTATAAGCTAAACAAACAAGGAGTCTAGTGGCACTTTAAAAGACTAACAAATTTATTTATGGTAGGAGCTTTCAAACATTCATTCAATCAATAAATTTGTTAGTCTAGATTCCTTGTTTGTTTTGCTGAACTAGACTGACACGGCTACCTCTTTGGAACTTGTATTATAAGTTGTATATGTTACTTCTTTACAATAGAGGGGATTTGTTTTCCTGTCTTATCCTTCAGATCCTCTCTTCAGATTAACGATGAGAAGCAAGATATTTGAGTTGTAAATGCTGGTCTATATAGGAATAACCTGTACTGATGAGTTTCACCAAACTGGGAAAAACAGGGTGTGCATGTGCCTAATGTAAAACTATCTGTTTACTCCAGCAGTTACATTTTCCCACAGTTGGCTATAGTTATAGATAGCTAGCATGCCAGACAAGAGGAGCTGTACAGTTTGTTATTGAGATAACTCCCCGACGGATGAAAGAGAGAACAATGAGTCACTTTCCAAGCAAGTGTGGACTAGTGTGGAAGAATGGAACAGGAACATTTCAGAAACTGGGCTAGAAATCAGTCCCGTAAGAAAAAGTTGTAGGTGTGGATTAGAAAAGAAGACTGTCACATGCTAAAGGGAAAGGAAGCTGGACTAACAAGAAATTGTGACTCCAACTACCTGGGAGACAGAAACCATGAGGATTCACAATGGAGACAGCTTTGCCCAAAGAAGAGTGAAAGGGAGAACTTCACAACCATGCTGTATGTATTAGTTTTCATTTACAGTTTCAAGCTCAATCCCTCTTATTGATATAATGTTAGACTGTGGTGTAATTATGTTTATGTAACTTTATTTGGTTATTTTGTCTGTTTTTAATTAAGGCAAACTGAATTTGCAATGAGTGTCAGGTATGATGCAATAAAGCACTGGTGGAGTACCCATCAGAGAAGGAAAACTGATTTTTGACTGGAAGGGTAGGAGAAGCAGAGCAGAAGCAACAGCTAGAGCCTGGCTGATAGATGAAAAGAAATCCTGAAGGTGAGGCAGAGCACCTAGATTTGGTGACAAAAGCAACTTTAACTTGCTGTTAAATGATGATGTCTATTTCTGAGTGGAGAGTTCATTTCCCAGATGGATGGTAAAGGAATTTAACTGAGACTACAAGAACAAAATAATTGTGCTAAGTAAAAATGTTTTAGCAGTTTGTATACATCAAACAGTTCTGAGTGCAACTCATTTTTCAGGGAAAGGGAGTAATTCAAGTCTCTCATAGAAACTGAAGAACTCTGACTCACCCAAAAGATGAGGGAGTGGGTTTATGTTTTTGTAGTAAAGCTAGATCATTTGAATCCCACACATTGACTCAAGGAAGAAAGGTTATTCTACAGGATGGCTCATCCTGGTAGGAGGAAGAAAACCAATAATCGTATTTGTTCTGAGCATGTAGTGCCCTGCATCCCAAAGAATTCCATATCCTTCAGATAAAATCTACAGAGCAATCCCAGCTTTTGTAAAAGTGCTGTGGCACGAATCCAAAGCACTACCTTTTACAGTAGTGTTACTGAAGTGAGGAGTGATTTTAGCCATGGACTAACCTATCAGGGGCACTGTCACATCTACTATTACACAGAAACTGTCTTGATGGCTCTGCCATTCCTCTAAGACTCCCATTATCAAGAAATCTGCATGAAACTCATCTGATTTGAAAAGTAAGTTTGAGCTGACCCTGAGGAGGTTTGAAATCATGAGTACAAGGAATCTACTGTCTGTAAGTACTTGATGCTTAGACCATAGCATACTTGATGCTTAGATCACAAATCACTTTAACTAATCACTTTAACTAGTAAATAACATAAGGAGACAATCGAAACTTAACAGACTTCTGAAATACTCTTGCCGTTTGGTAGTTGGAATTTGTAACTGAGCCAATAGGACCTTACTCCTGTCCTTGCCAAATAAATCTGTGATTTCTCTATGCCTGCCTAACAATCCAGTAGAGTTCTACAGTACTCAGTGCAGCACTGCTGAGCTAGGTTGCAGACATCACAAATCATAAAATGGCTAAGGTATGTCTACAATTTTGCTGCCGTCAGTTCGCCCTTCTTGTAGTGGTTCATGGTGAGCCGCTCCCAGTAGTCCTGGGGCCAAAAGGCATAAGGAAAGGCTAACCACAAGCAACTTGTGGTCGGCTTTTCCCTTGTGTGTAGCAGCGGCTTTAAAAATGACTGCTAGTTACGCAAGGAATTTTGCGTTCCTTGCAAAACTGGCTGTTGACTGCTGCCAGATTTGCCCCAGGTATAGACTAGGGCTTAGCAAAGGGTGAGGGACTGTGATCTTCCCCAGAAATTTCTTAGGTTAGGGATAAAAATGGGCAAAGTTCATTTTGCATTGTGTGAGGAGTGAGATCTTAATTCTGCATTTTCTGTTTCTCTCTTTTCTGGTAAGGGGACCTTAGCTCTCTGCATTTCTTGTGTTTTGGATGTTTGAGTTTTGGGGGTTATGAAGTTCTGAAGAGGTATGAGATTACTACAACCTTAAAGTTTTTTGCTTATGAAATTCTGTTTAATACCCTTTGGATGCTGAAGGTTGCATTTTGCTATTGCATACTTCTGAAAAAGTGGTACTGTGAAATAGGGAGGTATGCTGCCTGCCAGGTGCCCATATCCTAGACGTTACGGAGGGATTGTCAAAAATCATCCACCCCTCAGACTACTACCCCATGCTTCTTATCCATGTGGGTACCAATGATACTGCAAGAGGTGATCCTCAGCAGATCAAAGGTGACTTCAAGGCTCTGGGAGCGAGGGTGAAGGAGTTTGGAGCACAGGTGGTGTTCTCATCAATCCTTCCAGTCATGGCTAGAGGCCGCAGGAGAGACAGATGCATCCTAGAGGTGAATGCCTGGCTTCGAAGATGGTGTGGTCAGGAGGGATTTGGCTTCCTTGACCATAGAGTTCTGTTTCAGGACAGAGGATTGATAGGCAGAGATGGCCTTCACCTGTCCAGGAAGGGGAAGAGCGTATTTGGGCACAGACTGGCTGACCTAGTGAGGAGGGCTTTAAACTAGGTTCAACGGGGGAAGGAGACCAAAGCCCACAGGTAAGTGACAATGTGGGTGATCTGGGGAAAGGGATGGAACTTGGGGGGGGCTAGGATTGTAGCACCAGAAGTAAAAAAGAAGGTAGTTGGAACATGGGGGGATCAAATAATTGTCTTAAATGTTCCACTGAAGCCCCAATGCGTGAGGAGAGTGGGGGAGGAGAACTCCAAGAAAAAATGCAAGGAGGTGTATGTAATAGAATTGGAAATCAAAATGACAAAGTAGGGCAATCGGCCGGGTATCTTAGGTGCCTATACACTAATGCGAGGAGCCTGGGAAATAAGCAGGAGGAATTGGTAGTACTAGCGCAGACAAGGAACTATGATATCATAGGAATAACAGAGATGTGGTGGGATAGTCTGCATGACTGGAGCTCTGCCGTGGATGGGTATAAACTGTTCAGGGAAGAGGAGGAGGAGGAGTAGCATTATATGTAAAAGAGCTCTATGACTGCTCAGAGCTCCATTATGGAAGTGGAAGCGTGCCAGTAGAAAGTCTGTGGGTTACATTGAGAGGCGAAAACAACAAGGGGGATGTTGTGGTGGGTGTCTGCTATAGACCACCAGACAAGAAGCAGGAGGTGGATGAAGTGTTCTATGGACAACTAGCGGAAGCTTCTAGATCACAAGCCCTTGTGCTCATGGGGGACTTCAATTACCCTGACATCTGCTGGGAGGCCAATACAGCAGTGCATGGGCAATCCAGGAAGTTTTCAGAGAGTGTTGGGGACAACTTTCTAGTACAAATGCTAGAGGAACCAACTAGGGGCCTTGCACCTCTCGACCTGCTGCTCACAAACAGGGAAGAATTGATCAGAGAGGTAGAGGTAAATGGCAAGCTATGCAGTAGTGACCATGACATGGTTGAATTCAGGGTGCTGATTAAAGGAAGGAAGGAAAGAAGCAAAACAAAAACCCTGGACTTCAAAAAAGCAGACTTTGGCTCCCTCTGGGAACTGATGGGCAGGATCCCTTGGGAAGCTAATCTAAAGGGGAAAGGAGTCCAAGAGAGTTAGTTATATTTTAAAGAAACCCTACTAAGGGCACAGGAGGTTGCCACTCCAATTAGGAGGAAGACCAAACACGTGAGGCAGCCAGAATGGCTCTGAGCTTAAACAAAGAAAGGAAGCTTACAGGAAGTGGAAGCTTGGTCAGATGACCAAGGAGGTATATAAAGATATTGCTAGGGACTGCAGGGATAAAATCAGAAAGGCCAAAGGACAAATGGAGTTGCAGCTAGCGAGGGATGTAAAGGATAACAAGAAGGGGTTCTACAAGTATGTTAGTAACAAGAAGAGGATCAGGGATGGCATAGGTCCCTTGTTGAATAGGGCAGGCATCCTTGTGACAGAGGATGAGGAAAAAGCTGAAGTGCTCAGTGCATTTTTTGCTTCAGTTTTCACAGGCAGGGTCAGCTCCCAGCCCACTACCATGGGTATGGCAGATTGGAGAGAAGAAAAGAGGCCCTTGGTGACGGAAGGTCAGGTTAGGGGCCGCTTAAAGAAGCTGGATGTGCACAAGTCCATGGAGCTGGACGAACTGCATCCGAGGGTGCTAAGGGAATTGGCCAATGAAATAGAAGCACCGTTGGCCGTTACCTTTCAAAACTCATGGAGAACGGGGGAGGTGCCAGAGGATTGGAAAAAAGCAAATGTAGTGCCTATTTTCAAGAAAGGGAAAAAGGAGGATCCAGGGAATTATAGACCAGTCAGCCTCACCTCAACCCCTGGAAAAATTATGGAGCAGATTCTCAAAGAACCCATCCTCAAACACTTAGAGGAAAATAAAGTGATCAGGAACAGTCAGCATGGATTTACCAAGGGTAAATCATGCCTGACCAATCTTGTTTCCTTCTATGATCAGATGACTGGTTTTCTGGATGCAGGAAGAACCACTGATGTGATATACCTTGATTTTAGCAAGGCTTTTGATACAGTTTCCCACAGCATTCTCATTGGCAAATCAAGGAAGTATGGATTGGATAGGTGGACTATAAGGTGGATAGAAAACTGGCTAGATCAACTGTTTCAGCGCGTAGGAATCAATGGTTCCATGTCTAGCTGGCAACCAGTAATGAATGGTGTGCCCCAGGGGTCAGTCCTGGGGCCAGTTCTGTTCAACATTTTCATCAATGATCTGGATGATGGAATAGACTGCATTCTCAGTAAGTTTGTGGATGACACCAAGCTGGGGGGACCAGTAGACACGTGGGAGGGCAAGGACAGGATTCAGGGAGACCTGGATAAATTGGAACAGTGGGCCAATAGAAATCTTATGAGGTTCAATAAGGACAAGTGTAAAATCCTGCACTTGGGATGGAAAAACCCCATGCGCTGCTACAGGCTGGGGAACATTCAGCTAAGTAGCAGCAGTGTAGAAAAGGACCTGGGGGTCATGGTGGATGGGAAGCTAGATATGAGTCAGCAGTGTGCTCTTGCGGCCAAAAAGGCCAATGGCATACTGAGCTGCATCAAAAGAAGTATTACCAGCAGATCAGCGGATGTGATCATTCCCCTCTATTCTGCACTGGTGAGGCCACATCTAGAATACTGTGTTCAGTTTTGGGCTCCCCACTATAAAAAGGACAGGGACATGCTAGAGAGAGTTCAGCGGAGGGCAACCAAAATGATCAAAGGGCTGGAGCACAAGCCCTATGAGGAAAGACTAAAAGCATTAGGCTTATTTAGTCTGCAGAAGAGAAGATTGAGGGGGGATTTGATAGCAACCTTGAACTACTTGAAGGGATGCTCCAAGGAAGATGGAGCTCGACTGCTCTCGGTAGTAACAGAGGACAGAACGAGGAGCAATGGTCTCAAGTTGCGGTTAGGGAGGTCGAGGCTGGATATTAGAAAAAACTTTTTTACTAGGCGAGTAGTGAAGCATTGGAATGAGCTGCCTAGGGAGGTGGTGGAGTCTCCATCTTTGGAGGTGTTTAAGGCCCAGCTGGACAAAACCATGACTGGGATGGTTTAGTGGGAGTGGTCCTGCCTCTGGCAGGGGGTTGGATAGATAATCTATGAGGTCCCTCCCAACCCTATGTTTCTGTGTTTCTATGTCATAGTGGACCCTCTTTAAAAAATTACTGAAGTGATCAGGGAAAAGGAAAAATAAGCAAAATGTTTGGCTGTATATTTATTTAATACTCTATGCAAACACATTTAAATTAGATAGATGTTAGAAATAAAATAAATTAAGTTGAGATTTAAGCAGAGTTAAAATCTATTAAGAGAATGAAGTTATTCTTTACAGTAACTGAAACCAGTAAGAGAAACACCTATCTGAGGCAAGTCAATATTCAAGATTACTGTGAAATTTTGCTGTGAAGGGAGCTAGCTGCTTTCTTAATTGGTTATCAACTAAAAAATTCCTGCACACAATGTTATAAAACTCAACTGTCTCTCTCCCCTCCCCAGGTTCTGTACTGAAGATGCAAATAGTTGTTTAATATTCAACTGCTGCTTCCTGTGAAGGTATGGCTTTCAAGAATTTATTCAGTTTTAAATGCAACACTTATTAAATACTGTAGACATATGGTTTGTGCATGGAATTTCTGGCCAAGGATGAAAACCATCATCTGATTGCATACCTATTTATAATGATATGCACAAGTCTGATGGGTTAAAGGATTTACCTGAGGCCAAACCAACACCCATAATATATTTAAGGGTTTTTCTTTTTTAAATTAAACCTTTTATTATTATTTGTACTTCTGTTAGTGAAAGCTCAGTAGATTGAAAAAGCTTCTCCTCTTTGAATACCTAGCTATAAACTGTTATTTGCTTATAAGACTAACAAATGGAACTTCTGGATCTGAAGAATAAATTGCTATAACAGCTGGTATAAAGATTTACAGGATTAAATGGAGCACGTTAATTTTCAGCTATGTTTTTGTATGAACTAGAAAAGGGCAGATAAATCTTTGCCATTACAGCTCATCTTTAATAAAATATCAGGATTAAATGCTATTGAAATTGAATAGAATTGAAATTCTGACAGTTTCATTAAAAATATCACTTAAATTTGTTTTTAAATGCTGTCTGAGTTTTTGCTTTCCTGTGCAACAAAAAACTTACCTAGATGATATTCAGACATTTCTACACAATGGCCAGCTACCTACAATGCATGTATGAGCAAGTTAGCAGGTGGAAGCAATTAAAAAAATGCTGGCATTTTCAAGAGAGTTTAACCTGTATTTTAGAGACCAGTTACTGTATACATCTTTAATCTTGGCATAGCCTATTTTCCATGACCTTATAGGACACTCCAGCTGTGTTCTGATATGGCAGTGTAGCCTCTATCCATTTAAGGATTAAAAAGCACTAGTTGGAAGCACTGCAAAGGTAGTTGGTTTTAGGTACTATTTTTGTTTTCGATATATTAGACAGCAGCACAAAAGTGTATTTTCTAAAGTAAAAATATACTACACTGGTAATCTGATTTCAACAGCTTGCTGAGCCTCTCCCTACATAAAAGAAGACAGCAACAAGGATCACGTGTACTTTCTGTTGCTTTCTGTAAAATGCTCCGTTGACTCTCAAAGAAAAGCTTTTTGCATGAATTGGACATATTAAGTAGCATCTTGAGACTAAGCAGGCTTAAATCAGGAAAATGATATATGGTACACATGCTTGCATGGCCTCTTGGGAAGAATACTTAGAACTGCAGAGCCTAGGGAGCCAAACATACTCAGAATGAATCATTTATATATCAAGGGTCAGATCGTTAGCTCATGTGAGTTGTCATAGCTCCGTTGACACTGGCTGAAGCTCTGATCCCGGCTCATACAGTTCTTCAAGCAGTTGTAAGGCCAAAATGAAACACTCTCCTTACTATTTTATCACAAAAAGGATGAAAAGGATGAACAATAATCTATAAGTAAATGAAAATTAAAACCACCACATTTTTCACCTCATTCAAATCTGGGAAAAGCTGAGTGCGTATATAAAAATAGGCAAGGAATCCTGTGGCACTTAAAGACTAAAAAAAAATTATTTATTGTGTGAGCTTTAAGCTCATGCAATAAATTTTTTAGTCTTTAAGTGCCACAGGACTCTTTGTTTTGCTGAACTAGACTAACAAAGCTACCCTTTGGAACTTATAAAAATAGAGTATATACTAGAATATGAAGAGTGTATATATATATTACTCTAGAATCACCCTGTAAGATTGTAAGCAGTTTAGACCTCTTTGGATGCAAGAACTATTCATCAGAGACTCTGCAATTCAGAAGCAACAATTATGACACACTGATAGCCAAATACAATCACACAAATTATTCTGAGGGTTTTGAGTTTATTGATTGCAGCCCTGATACCTAAAAAGAAAAATTCAAAATAGTCATCTAAATGGATTACCTGCTTACATGGACAGCCTTACAAGCTTCGTTCAGACACAGCAGCACAATCCACTGCTAGCACCATAGTTATGCAACAGGCCTTGTTATTCTACCTCTCTGGGTTTCCAAAAGAGATATAGTTTACCACTGAGGATCTTTCTTTTCAGAGCCTTAAATTGTTCATATATGAGACAAATGAATCCCTCCAGATCCTACAAGATTCCAGGTAACTCTTTGGTCTTGAAGCCTTTACACAACTGCACAAAGAAGGAAGCTGAGGAAATACCTGTAAACAAAATAAACATGGCCTGTCCCATATGTCCAACCACAAAGACAATATGACCCCCAAAATCAGAGATCGGAGACTACAAAACAAACTACTCCCATCTTAGCTATCAATGTCCCAACAACCCTCCAGCAGTTTTGAGGATTTAGCTGAGAGTCCAAGATGCTTTCCTCATTTCCAAGTGCTGAAATGATCAACAACCGTCCTTCCTTTCAGAAATTGTCTGACCCCATTCCACTCAATAAGGCAGACCATCACCTGAGGCAAATGGATATTAGAAATTACCAACACTGGTTACTCAACTCAATTTACCTTCTTTCACCCTCCACCACACTCCTTCCCCATCCCTCTTCAGGAACCCTGCTTATGAGTATCTACTATGACAAGAAATAAAACACCTCCTGCACTTGGGTACTATAGAACCAGTACCAAAACAACATGGGGAAAGAACTTTTACTCCCCCTATTTCTTAACGCAGAATGGGGATGGAGACCCATTCTCAGCCTAGGAAAACTCAACAAGTTTGTGAAAGTTCAATGGTTCAGGATTATCACTTTAGCAATGATAATCCTAGCATAGGAACAGGAGCACTGGTTCATGGTTCCCAATGCTCTAGCCTGGTGGTCTCAACCACACAATGCATGTGCTGGAGTTCACTTCATAAAACTGCGTGTGACAATGATACTTACGTTGGATGCATCTCTGTTAGGTTGAGGAGCACATTCACACAACCACACAATCCAGAGCAGGTGGTCCCCATAAAGTCAACATTAGACACCAACTTACTGGACCTACAAGCAGTCAACAACATATGCTCACACTTTTTACCTCTCATCAAGAAAAAGACCATAAAAAGTACTGATGGACAACTTCACTTGCGTATTTCATATAAACTATCAAGGGGGAACAAGGTCACACTCCCTTTGCACTGAAGCAATAAGATTATGAAATTGGTTCATACAGCACAACATCAGCATATCAGAATGGGTGGTGTGTGCATCCCCCCCCCACCCAAAGGGGCTAGTCTCCTGCCCCATCCCTTCTGCTTGGGGCCACCCCTCCCCACTCTTGCTGTGCCTGGAGCAGCCCTGAGCATCAGATAGCCAAAAGAGCTCTGAGCCATGTTGCAGCCTGGCCCCTAGCCACCATTACCCACTGCCCATGAGGGACAAGAAGAGATGGGGCCACCATAGCCCGGGCGTCTGGTAGTTGGTTGGTGACAGTTGCACCAGGGAAGGCTAAACCCAGACTACTATACTCACCGCCCATGTGTATCAACTGTTTATCTACCAGGATATCAGAACGCCACAGCAGTTGCACTAAAAAGAAAATTCTTTCAGGACTATGAGTGCGAAATAAACACAACAGTCCTACAAAATATATTCAGATGCTGGGGTTTCTCCACTATAGACCTTTTTGCAATAGCCCAGAATTCCAAGTGTCCATAATTTTTCTCAAGAGCAAGACTGGGGCCACACTTCATGGGTGATACTTTCCACATCAAGGAGGTGAGCCTTTACTGTATGTGTTTTCCCTCTACATTCACCACTCCCTGCACTGTCCAGGTTGATAAACAAGATAAAGGCCAATCAATTCAGTGTCATGTTGATAGCTCCCACGTAGCCCAGACAAACTTAGTTTCCTTACCAGTTAAAAATAGCAGTATGCCCACCACTCACTCTTCCTCCTCTTCTACATCTCCTGTCGCAAGACGCAGGTCAGGTTCACCGCCCAAATTTGGAGGTTCTTCACTGAAAAGCCTGGCTCCTCCATGGTCCCAGGATGATGATGACAGCCTGGTCAGAAGATGTAAGGGACATGCTGTTAACCAGGAAAAGGTTAACCACATGTTATATTTACCTGCACAAATGGAAGAGATTCCACATATATGCTAAAATAGGCAAGCCATGGTTATCATCTCCCTCTTACCATAGGTCATAGATTACAAACTGGAGTTAAAGAAACTAGATCTACTTTGAACTCATGCAGCCATCACAGCTTCCCATCACAAAGTTGATGGTGTCTCAGTCTTCACCCATACTATTACTAAACTATTCCTCAAGGGCATTTGGAATCTCTATCCAGAAATACAAGCTCCCACTGTGGGACCTTAACTTTGTACTACATGTCTTAGAGGTCCCCCTGCTTCACTCCTTGGTAATTCGGTCACTTGTTCCACCTAGCAATGTTGGTGACCTTTCTCATGCCCATAATATCCACACAAAGAGTAGGAGAACTAAGGTGCTCATTGGCATACTGCTTCCATATACAATCTTCTTCAAAGATAAACTTACTTTAATACCACATCCAAAATGTCTATGTAAAATATGTTCCTTATTCCACTTGAAACAACCCATCTATGTTCCATCGTTCTTTCCTAAACCTCATGAGAATGAACTAGAGGCAATGGTCCACACCACTGTTCCCTCTAAGCTGTGCGCATGTGCGCGCACACATAGGTCATGAAACCTGCACACACAAAAAATAAAGTGCGCACAAAAAAATTCAATAATACTAATATTGGTGCTCACAAAGAAATGTTTTTGCACACACAAAGAAATTGTTTGCGCACACAGTCTACGAGTAATTAGAGGGAAAATTGGTCCACACTCTAGAATCTGTTAGAAGGGTATTAGCATTCTATCTTGAAAGGATTGAACCCTTCAGAAAATCACTAAAGCTATTCCTTTCTGTATGGAAAGATTTAAAGGATCTGCCATATCCAAGCAGGGACTCTTAAAATGGATTTCTGAGTGTGTTCATCTTTTTTTTTACCATCGACATGATCTGCAATGCCCACTGGGGACTCAAACACACTCCAGCAGATTGCTCCTCACTTCAATAGCCTTCCTAAACAATGTATCCATCACTGACAGCTGTAAAGCAGGCACTTAGGAATCAGCCTACACCTTCATGGAGCACTATGCAAATGATCAAGAGTCTACCTCAGATACTATGGAAGGACTCACTGTCTTATCATCACTTGCAGATCCAACTGTGAAGTTCTTCCTTCCAGTGAGGACCACAGCTCTACAGTCACCTAAAATAGAGCACCCACAGGGACCCTCCTTGAAGAGGAGAGGAAAATTACTTACCTTAAGCAGTAACTGAGGTTCTTTGAGAGGGCATCCCTGAGGGTGCTGTGCTGTCTGCCCCTCCTCCCCTCTACTTTAGGGCTCAGACATGCACTCTGTGGTGGTGAAGGAACTGAGGGTAGTTTGGTTGCACAGTACTATGTATCCACGAGGAGTAACAGGAGATGGGGAGAGTGCATGGGTAGCCCAAAAGAGCACAGCCACTGAAAGTCTCAAATCACAGGCACAGGGATGCAGTCTCACCTAAAATGGAGCACCAACAGAGACACCCATCTTGAAGACTCTCAGCTGCTACACAGGGGTGAGTAACCTTCTCTTATTTGCAAAACCATTTGTGTACTTATCGCTTAAAACAATGTTAACCTCTGGGTTTGTTTGTTTTTTTTAACTTCTGTTTTATTACTCATGCAAGGCCTGTCAGAGGCAGGAGATTAAATGGATGCACTAAACAGCTTTAGCAGGATGGCGTTGGCATACAAGGGTAGTAGCCTTTGCATTCCTAATGCAAATAATACCCTGGGGTTTAATTAGGTCTAGACCAGGCATGGCCACACTGCGGCTCAGGAGCCACTTGTGGCCCTTGAATGAAAAGGTGCAGCTCACAGAGAATATCAACAAATCAAATTCTTGAATTGATTTAAATTGATTTCCCAAATGCAAAAATCTGCCAGGCTTTGTTTTTGATTAATATTAAGATTGCCATATATACTCATGTGTAAGCCAAGTTTTTTGTGCCTGAAAATCACTAAAAGAGCACTGAGCATATACACGGATTAGAGACAGGAAAGCAACCCCAGCCTAGGCATTTTAAATCTCTCACCCTGAGCATGCTTGAGGGGGCAGCCCCAGCCTGTGCCTATCCACCAGAGCAACCATATTAGATGTTCAGCCCAGGCAGGGCTTAAAGCAAGGGGAGCGAGCTGAGCCTGTGCCTAGCTGCCGGAGTGGCCAGGTAAGGGTGCCCTTGGGGGGGGGGGGGGAGCTGGCAGGGAGAAGCATCGGCATGGTCAGGGACAGCGGGGAGAAGTGGCAGCATGCTTACTGCCCAGATTTTAAAATACACGCCATTAGCCTGCAATATTCTGCATTGAGTGACAGCTAAGTTTTACTGTATAGGCCTAGTTTTCATGGTAACCTTAAGTAATTTTTAGAATCTGACATTAGTAGGTCAATATCTGCCCTCTTTTTACAATAATATTAGAGTTTTCAATGAATTTTAAACTTTGTAATTTTGGAGTAGGTAAAAGTATGAAGCTATATGCTTAAGTGCAGCTCTCGAAGGTTTAATAATCAACTTGTGTGGCTCTTGAGTTCCATAAATTTGGCCATCCCTGGTCTAGACATACACATACATCAGTAAGTATAGTCTAGATAACATCTTAGACTAGGAGGTTAATTAAAAAATACATGAAGGTAGAAAAGAGCCCTCATGTTTTAGAGTGTAAGCTAATCCATCGTGCGAGTTGTGAAGGCATTTTCTTTCCTCTGTAAAGTAGGCTTAGAAGCTGTACCTAACAGCTTCTGAGTGGGGGCATCTAATCTGCATGGGTCCTGTATTAGCATGAACACAAAGAGCACAATTAGGTATTAGCATACTGGATCCAGGGTATAGTGGGTAATGGTATTTGGGGTTAATCTGATCACAAATCTGTCAATATCTGTAATTCTACTGAGGGGAAATATAAAATACTGTCTTTTTGTGAATTGCTACTCTCTGTATCAAATCTGTCTGGGTTAGTTAAAAGGTAAAACTTACTCTTAGTTAAAAAAAGATTTGTAGGAAAGGTGACTGCATGTTTCAGCCTGAAAGAAGTGGAAGACAGGGGTGGGGTTTGAGGCTATTTCTGCCTCTCCTCCTATTGCTTCCCCTGTCTAATGATAGCTATGGCTAGGCTTGTTCATGGTCATTGTCATTTAGACAGAGAGAGCTGTTTGCAGCTACTTAAAGTTAAGAGCTGGAATCACTAGGGAGAGAAGCAAACTCTCTCTGAGCTAAAATCACTAGAGAGAAAATCCTGTCTCTGAGCTGAGATCACTGAAGGGGAGCCAGCGGATGGTGAGAGCAGTGAACTGGGCAGTGTGAGTGACTGGTGGGTGGACCTGGCAGAGAGCAGGTGAAGCCAGAGGACAGTGAGAGCAGCCGGTGGTGAGCCGGGTGGTGTGAGTGACTGGTGGGCAGAGCCAACGGATAGTGGGTGGAGCCAGTGGATGGTGAGAGCAGCCAGCGGCGAGCTGGGTGGTGTGAGTGACCAGTGGGTGGAGCTGGCAGACAGCGGGCAGAGCCAAGGGACAGTGCTAGTGGATGGAGTGAGTGGCCAGTAGATGGTGCCGGCGGACAGCTGGCATGGAAGACACTCCCTACTTACCATAAGGTTGGTTGGGAGCCTAATAGCACTGAATCTCCAGATCAGTGCTGGTTTTGCCGTTAAGTCTTGTATGTTCTGTTATGCAGTCTGGGTTGTTGGGAACTTTGCTCTGTACTGATTTGCTAGATCGGCACTGATTTCTGTTATTTGGTCTTTTACACTCTGCTTCACCACTATTAAAAGTTCTGTTTACTAGACTCAGACTCGTGCGTGTGAGTGGGGAAGCCTTACCCCTTTGGGGTGCCCAGGGAACAGTGCAGGATTTCCCAGAAATCTGGGTGGGAGTTTGAGCCAGTTGGTGTTGCTACATTACTGGGAACCCCCTAGGTACAGAACCCAGCTCTTGTTCTACCAGCCTGCCCTGGCAGAAGGATTACACCTCTAAAATAAGGCCTTGTCTACCCTAGAAAGTTTTGTCAACAAAAGGTTACTTTTGCTGACAAAACAATCCCTGTGTACACACTGGAATGCCTATTTTATTGGCAAAACTGCCCTGTTTTGTTGATAAAATAGTGCCACCTGTGCGAGACGTGTAGCCTCTTTTTCTCAACTGTTGTCACAAAAGAATCAATGTGGACAAGGATGCATTTTTCTGTCACATTAAACAGCTTAAAGAAATGTCCCACAATGTGAATCCTGACCACTCTGGTCTTCCACTGACACTCTACTGCTCTGCAGTAACCAGCATCTCCTCCCTCTTTTAAGTTGAGGGAATTTTTGAAATTTCTGGGTTCCTTCCACTTCCTCTTTGGTTGTCATGCAGAGCTCACATTTTGTGCTCCTAGGCAGGGGTGCCGCTACACATAAAGATTAGGTAGGGCCCATGCCTACACTTGCTGTCTGGGCCCCAATCCATTCTCTACCCCCTGCTAGTTCCCTGAGCCCTTTCCAGACCCCCTCCATGACCCCCCAAGCCCTTCCCTGACCCCCCAGTCCTGCCGCTGACCCCTGCCACTCCAGGCCAACCCTCTCCCCCACACCCTTTCCCCATAGGGCTGGTATGCCTGTCCCCAAAATACCCCCCCCCCGGCTCCCTCACCTGGTTGCTGGAGGACAGCGCGGCCGTGGCAGATGCTGAGGCTCCCAGGCTGACCTTGCTCTGAGCATGGGGCAGTTCTCTACCGGCCAGAAGACTCTGTCTTCCAGCTGGGTAGAGGCTGCAGCTGCCAGCTGTGCACAGCCAGCAGCATTTCCTGGGCGAGGGAGCGACGGTGCACTCCTATGCAGTTTGGAGGTGTGCTGCTCAGGTGCTGGCCCTGAGTTTCAGGGGGGGGCTGGTGCCCCCAGTGCCCCATGCTATCAATGCCTCTGCTCCTAGATGACAATGGCAGTTCAACACAGCAAATGCTCTCCCTCCTAGAGCACAGCAGAGCTCTTGGAGCTGATCAGCATTTGCAGTGAGACGCAGCTCTGCTGTAGCTGAAAGAATTTTTTTGTGCCATGGTGAAGAAAGGTTGTGAGAGGGACACATCGCAGTGCAGAGGCAGGGGGAGGGAACTGTTCCAGAACTACCGCAAAGCCAGGGAGGCAAACCATCATTCTGGTTCAGCATCAACCACCTGCTGATTTTACAAGGAGCTGGAAGCAGTCTTCAGCAGGGACCCCACTTCCATCCTCAAGGTTCCCATAGACAATTTTGGAGCCCCCCAGGACCACTGATACTAGAGTAAACCTTTATGGGGAGGTGGTTGACTTGGACATTGAGCTGGAGGATGATCCAGAGCCAGGAAACAGTGTAGCGGAGTTTGGGAATCAGGAGCTGATGGCCATGATCCTGAAAACATGCAGCCAGCCCCAGCCCTTCAGCTGTGGTGCTCAGGACACAGCAGTGGAGAACTCTGGTAAGTGTTTGATAAGTTGATGCTTCTTCTGTACAGGACCCATAAGGTGCCTCTGCTTGTTAAAAACACAGTGGTAGGAGTAGATGGAAATGTGCTGGAATAGCTATGTTTTTTGCAAGTGCCTCCCCATTTCCTATCACATAGCACTGCTGAACAGCACAAATTCACAGGCATCCTCTACTGAGAATTTGAGGAAACTTTTCCAAATGTACTCCCCAATTCTCTGCTTCCTTGGCAGAGCAGCTGTGTTTCTTCCACTCCAGAAGGACTGTCTCCCTTGCCTATTTGAAATCACAGGACCGGGGACCAAAGCAGCACACAGCCCTGCAGCACAGGAAGCTGGTTTTGCTCTGCTGTCATGGAGGAGCTGAAATCTAGCCTCCCTGCAGACTCTAAGGGGAGAGATATCAGCTTCTATGGCCACTTCCTGTGGAGAATGGAGGCACAAAATTTAGATTTCTTTTCCCATTGCACATTGGTTGCTTCCCCCACTTGAGTTATCTTGGCTCCCCTCCCAGAACTCTTCATTTACAGTCTGATCAGGAAGCAGCACTCTGGTCAGGGGATGGTGAAAGTAAGGTGTTTTTCCCAGTGTTACATATATACTTTAAGGATATTAACAGTAATTCCTCTTTTTCATTATTTCGTCTTTCATAGAAATGCCAATCGCAGGCAGAGGCCCCACACCTGAAAACTGCCTTCAGCAGATAAGGAAGTGATCTTGCAGAAGCAAGGAGGACATTTTCCAGGAGGTCCTTCAGTCCACAGAAGTGTGCAGAAGAGAAAAAAGGGCTTGGAGAGAATCCATGGTGGAGAAACAAGAGAGTATACAAACAGTAGTGCCAGGAGCATTATCAGAGGAATCAAGAACATAAAGATAGACTCTTTCATGTCATGAAGGAACACATGGAAGTCACAAAGACAACAGTAGCAGTCCCGCTACAGAGTAGGCTCGCCCCACCCCGCCTTCCAACCCTACTGAAGCCACAACAGCATTTTTTCCCCTGCTCTCCAGACACTCCCACAAAGTATTCCTATGAAGGTCACAGACCAGCCCACTACAGTGTTACATCCATCCCTTCACACAGCTACAGGAATGACAGCTGAACATACGTGCACCTCTAATAGCTGCCAATGCCCTACCCCCCTCTCCCCGCTCCGTGCTTAGCTGTCATTGAGCAGTCAGGGGTTAAAGTAAGCTGGAATGCATGGGAACACCATTCCAGAACCCACCATTTTTAGGGGGACAGCATTCGGGGGCCCCTACAAATAGAGCAGCCAGAACACAGCGTTCCAGTGTATTCTGGCTTACTACCCCTGTGAAGTTTTAAAAGCTCCGAGCCTGTGTTTTCTGGCAGGCAGGGAGCTTCCCACAGGCTGGGTGCTTTTAAAACTCCCACCCTGAACATGCTCAGTCAAAGCATTCTCAGGGTGGGAGGAGTAGCCCGTGGGGTAGCCATGCCACTCTGGCAGGCAGGTAAGGGGCCCTGGGGCTGGGGCTGGGCCTGGGCTGAAGGAGGCACAGGAGACAGGAGCACAGGCCCTAGGGTGGCAAGGTGGGCCAGGGCTGGGGCTGGGGCTGGGGGGGTTGGTGCAGGGTGCGGCGAGGCAGACTGTCTCCCACTGGGCTGGCCCTGATCAGGGTCCACCAGCTCCCCACAGCTGCAGATAGGCACTTGCTGGGTGAGTGGTCCAGTGTCCCCTTCACCTATAGCCCCAGCCCCCTCAACTCCTCTGTTCCAGCCTTTCTCTGCCTCACCTCCTGCCCTTGCCCCTGCCCCAGTCCCCCCACCTTCTGCTGCCATCCACCCCTTCTCTCCCCCATCACATGGCCCTGCCCCCCCCCCAGCACCTCCACCTCCTGCCACTACCCACCCCTTCTCCTGCCACCCATTGCACCCCCTAATAGCCATAGCATCTGTTGCTCATACACACATAGAACAGGCAGGGACCGCATGAGGTCATCTGGTCCAACCCCTTGCTAAAAGCAGGACTCCTCCCACTACATCATCCCAGCCAGGGTTTTGTCAAATCAGGCCTTAACTGTTTCCAAAGATGGAGCTTCCACCATCTTCCTAGGTAACCCATTCCAGTGCTTCACCACCCTTCTAATGAGAAAGTTTTTCCTAATATCCAACATCAGCTACCCCAGCTTGAGCTTGAAACCATTGCTCCTTTTTCTGCCCTCTGTTACTACTGAGAACAGCCTAGCTCCCTCCTCTTTGGCTCACCCCTTCAAATAGTTGATGATTGCTATTAAATTTTCCCCTCAATCCTCTCGTCTGCAGACTAAACAAGCCTAGTTTCGTCAGTCTCTTCTTGTAAGTCATGTGCCCCAACCCCTGAATAATTTTTCAACATCCTGTCTATAGTGTGGAGCCCAAAACTGGACACAGTATTCCAGATATGGCCTCACCAGTGCCGAATAGAGGGGACTAATCACATCCCTCAGTCTGCTGGTAACACTCCTACCGATGCAGCTCAGTATGCCTTTGGCCTCTTTGGCAATATGAGCACATTGTTGACTCATATCCAGCTTGCCATCCACCATAATCCCCAGGTCCTTTTCTACAGTGCTGCTTCTCAGCCAAGCAGTCCCTAGCCTGTAGCAGTACATGGGCTTTTTCCTTCCCAAGTGCAGGACTTTGCACTTGTCCTTGTTGAACTTCATGAGCTTTCATTTGGCCCCATGCACCAATTTGTCTAGGTCTCCCTGAGTCCTATCCCTGCCCTCCAGCATATTTACCATTCCCCGCCAGCTTGGTCTCATCCACAGATTTACTGAGTGTGCAATCTATCCCATCATCCAGGTCATTAATGAAGATGTTGAACAGACCCAGCCCCAGGACCTGGGGCACTCCACTAGTTACTGGTTGCCAACTAGACATTAAACCATTGATCCCTAGTTGCTGAGCCCAATGATCTAGCCAACTTTCTATCCACCTTACGGTCCATTCATCCACATTATACTTTCTTAGCTTGGTGACAAGAATGCGGTGGGAAACCATATCAAAAGCTTTGTTAAAGTCAAGGTATAATCACACTGATGGCTAGTCCCGTATCCACATATCCCATCATCTCATCATAGAAGGCTGTCAGGTTGGTCAAGCACGATTTGCCCTTGGTGAATCCATGCTGACTGTTCCTGAGCACTCTTTTTCCCTCCAAGTGTTTCAGAATGGATTCTTTGTGGACCTGCTCTATGATTTTTCCAGGGATTGAGCTGAGGGTGCTTGGTCTGTAGTTCCGCAGATCTTCCTTTTTCCCTTTCTTGAAAATAAGCACTATATTTGCCTTTTCCCAATCATATGGGACCTCTGCCATTTGCCACGAGTTTTCAAGGATAATGGCTAGTGGCTCTGCAATGACATTAGCCAATCCCCAATCACATCAGCAATCCACCTCAGTGATCAACTTGGCATTAATTCTTACCCTTAGCTTCACAGTGATTATGGAGAACACAGTAGGTGACTGTAATTGCAGAAATATTGTCCTCATTTAAGTCCAGCCTTTCATAAAAGCACTTCCAGTCCCTCTTAAGTCTACCAAAGGCACAGTCAACAGTCATTCTGCACTTACAGACTCTTACTGAACTGCATTTTGCTGGTATCCACGTTGCCTGTGTAAGGCTTCATGAACCATGGCATCAGTGGGTGGGCTGGGTCACCCAGGATCACTATAGGCATCTCAACAGCCCCTATTTTAATTTTTTTGGGGGAAAAAGGTCCCTGCTTATAACTTCCAGTACAGCCCTCTTTCTGAAGCTATGTGCATCATGCAGTTTTCCCGCCCAACCAACATTGATAACAATGAAACAACCACAGCTGTCCATGAGTGCCTATAGTATCATAGAGAAGTACCCCTTTTTATTTGTGTACTCTGTTGTGAGATGCTCGAGAGCCAGAATTGGGATGTGTCCCCTCTATTGCCCTGCCACAGTTAAGGAATCCCATTGCTGCAAATCCATCCACTATCTCACACACATTGACCAGAGTCACAGTCCTTCACAGCAGAATGCGATTAATGGTCCTGCACGCAACCCCAAGAGTGGACCTGCTGACTCAGAAGTGATTATTGACCAACCAGTAGTAGTCTGGAGTTACCAGCTTACACACAGTGATCACAATGCACTTCTCCAGAGGGCAGCTCTCATTTGGCTGTCCTTGTGCCTCAGGGCAGGGGCCAGGTCCACACACAGTTTCATGAAGGTGGTGTTGCACATTTAATAGTTCTGTAGCCACTGCTTGTCAACCCAGATCTCTATAATGATGTGGTCCCACCATCTGGTGCTTGTTTCTCATACCCAGATGCTCCAAGTTCCAAAGATGTAGCCATGTTTGTTTTGCTGAACTAGACTAACAATGAGTCTCTGTGGTACTTAAAGACTAAGAAATTTATTTCACACACAAGCTTTCATGGGAGAAAATTCCACTTTGTTAGATGCTTTGAAATGGGGGAACTTACAGAATGGGAGGAAATAAATGCAGGGAAGTGTATGTCGTGGGATCAGGTCATACTGTAACAGCAAATCAAAGCAGTTGTTAAGATTCAAACACTGGGGAACAGCATATAGAGGAAGATGAGGTCAAATCTTCTGTCATGAGAAAAAAAATCCAAATTCTTTATTTAGCCCTATAGTGAAAAACCTACTGATTGGTATAGTTACCTACGTCCCTCGAGCTTTCATCCAAAACACACTACAATATCCATAGTCTACAGTCAAGCCTTAAGGTGTAATAGCATTTGCTTCAGTCCTTCACACAGAGACAGCTACCTTCAGGAGCTCTATGAAGCATTCTTAAAACTACATTACCAACCTGTGGAAATGAAGAAACAGATTGTCAGAGCCAGGCAGGTACCCTGAAGTCAACTACTACAAGAGAAGCCCAAGAAAGAAAACAGAACACCACTAGTCATCATCTATAACCCCCAAGTCAGACCTCTACAGCACACCCAAGGGCATTGCTACACATAAATATGGGGGGGGGACCCGGCCCCCACCAGGGCCCTGATCAGTTCCCTTCCCCTCCGCTGGTTCCATGGTCCGTTCTCAACCCCCTCTGGTGGCCTCCCCAAGCCCATCCCTAACCTTCCAGTCCCACTGCTGGTCCCTGCTTCCCTGGGCCGACTCCCTCCCTCATGCCCTTTCCCCGCAGGGCCAGTGTGCCTGCCCTGGATTTCCCACCTCCACCCCCAGCTCCCTTTCCTGGCAGCTGGAGGGCGAGCAGGGCTGCAGCACAGCCCAAGGCTCCTGGCATGACCTTGCTCTGAGCATGCTCAGAGCAGGGTCAGCCAAGGCAGGAGTTTTGAAAACCTCCCAGGCCCAGCCTGGGGCAGCTCCTTCCTGGCCAGAAGACTCTGTCTTCGGCTGAGTGGAGGCCGTGGCTGCTGGCTGTGCTCAGTGTTCCCTGTGTAGGGGTGTGACAGTGCATTCCCTCACAGTTTAGAGCCATGCTACTCAGGGGATGGCCCTGAGTTTCAGGGGTCTCAGGCTCCCGGAGCCCTCCTCCTCCAGCGACGCCACAGAGCACATCATTAAGGATCTACAGCTTATTCTACAAGATGACCTCTCGCTCTCTCATGCCTCAAGAGACAGACCTCTCCTCACTTACAGACAGTGCCCAACCTTAAGCAGCTACTCACCAGCAACTACAGACCTAAAAACAGAACCATTAAAGCAGGCATATATCCCTGCAATAAACCACGCTGCCAACTTTGTCCACATATCTGCACAAAAGACACTATTACAGGACCTAATAAAACCGGCTATTCCATCAAAGGCACCTCCACCAATGTGATTTTATCCCATCATGTGCCAGAAAGGCCCCTCTGCCTTATATAGTGGACAAACAAGACAGTCTCTGCACAAAAGAATAAATGGCCACAAATCTGACATCAGAGATCACAACATTCAAAAACCAGTAGGTGAGCACTTCAGTCTGCCAGATGACACCATTGATGACTTGCTGCTAGCTGTGCTCAGACAATTGAAAAACAGTGCAATGCTTCAAAGAGAAACTGCAGAATTGGAATTCATTTGCAAATTTGACCATTTCTTCAGGACTAAATAAGCACTCTCTCATTAGAACAGGTGATTTGTTCTCATCTTCTTCTATATGCTGTTCCCCAGCATTTGAATCTTAGAAACTGCTTTGATTTGCTGTTACAGTGTGACCTGACCCCATAACTTATATACCCTTGGATTTATTTTCCTCTTATTCTGTAAGCCCTCCCCCCCCTTCAAAGCATCCAACAAAATGGGATTTTTCTCTCACAAAAGCTCTTGTGATAAATAAATTTATTAGTCTTTAAGTGCCACAGAACTCCTTGTTTGTTTTCCACAGGCACTAGTTCACTGTATGCAGATGCTGCATGAATGAGAACAGCACTGGAGTGCTGTTTGTCTGTATGTCACTCAGCAGATCTGGCTCCTTGGAATCCTGTGCTGATTCAGAGCTCATGATATACTGTGTGACCAGCCGCAATGTGTTAGAATGCTGCAAGCGACACTGGAGAGTAAGATGAGATCCATTTTTGGGGAAATCTGACAGTGGACATGCAGAAAATTGAAGGGAACAGCTGAAAAAGGGCATGAGTTGCTAATGGCAAATCACTGACTGATGGCAAGGAAAGGTGCTGCCTGATGGGACGCTGAAACAGCACCCAACCTGCTCAGTGCTCCTCTTCTTTAACCCATAATTCCTAGCATTAGAAGCTGACAAGAGGCATGGTGAGATAGTTCTCCACAATGCACTGCTCTCACCGACAATAATACAAAGTACAGTGTAGAACAGGGATCGGGCAACCTTTACTGACCCCTGTGCCAGGCCTAATCACTGCACCCTCAGTGGGTGCTGGGGGCAGGGCCAAAATGGGGCAGGGCCAGGCCTCCAGTTTGGGGCCAGGGCCAGCTCCCGGCCTCACCAGTGGCTGGCCAGCAGGTCCCGGCCGGAGCCACTTCTGTCCCCTGCCAGCAGGTGGCCTCCAGGTCCTGGCCAGGGCCTCTTCTCTCCCCACGGCCGCTGGGTCCCGACTGGGGCCGCCTCTGTCCCCTGCCAGCGGGTGGCTCCCAGCTCCACGCTCAGAGGTGGAAGCAGGAGGGGGGGACCAACCTGCTCCGCTCCCCTCTACCCTGCCCAGCAGGGGGCTTGGAGCCGTGTGCCGTGGCTTCTGCTGGCCTGGAGTGGCTCATACCACCCAGCCTCACAGCACTGGGGGATCGGGGAAGCCTGAGCAACACCACGTCCTGCTGAGGCTTGGCCCCCCATGCCATTTTTGGCATGGGTGCCAGGGATTGCAGACCCCTGGTGTAGAAGCTCCTTTGCGATACAAGGCATGCTGTATGAATGCTTGCAAGTGCTGTACTTAGCACTTTTCTTTTATCACAGGTGCAAGTAATATCACAAAAACTCTCTAGTGTAGACATGGCCTAAGTTTAAATACAATAATAGAAGTTTTTGTACTGTCCACTTCTGCATCAGGTGTCACGCCACTGCTGGAGAAAGACCAGCATTAATATAGTCTAGCATCCTAGCTTAACGTGGCATTTCTGAGGCATACATGTAGCTGTATATGACAGTACTCTAATGTGGTATGGTTTTACAACTGTATATTTAAAAACACTTTAGATACAATAGCTGCAGTCTTGCAAAATACCTCCTCCCACCCCCTGTCCCCTATTGCCTCCAGTCTGTTGAGATGGGCTAGGCAGATTTGTAGAGTGATTACTGTTCAGTACCGTTCATTAGGTTAAGACTGTGGTTCTCAACAATTGTTTTGCA
Source organism: Podocnemis expansa (assembly GCA_007922195.1). Classification (NCBI taxonomy): domain Eukaryota; kingdom Metazoa; phylum Chordata; order Testudines; family Podocnemididae; genus Podocnemis; species Podocnemis expansa. Next base: position 17,823,606 of record ML681964.1, on the reverse strand, counting down.
ACAAAAAGTGTATCACAGCACAACGGTTAGTGTGTCATGGCTTGAGCCTGCCCCAGCTCCCCCTTGGTGAGCTGTGCCCCAAGCCAGAGCAGCACCAGCCCCAGCCCCAGCTCCGACCATGGCGAGGTTGGCTGGGGCAGCTTGGCCATGGCCACGGCCACAGAGGGGAGTAAGGGGGATGGCCTGGGGGTAGATGGGGTGTTTCTAGGGAAAAGGTGGGGGCTCAGATATGATGGAGGGGGCTGGTGTGTTGTGCACAAGTGGTAAGCCTCCCAGCTGTGTTGTCACCATGAAAAGACTGAGAACCCCCTGGGTCAAGGAATGAAACACTAAGTTTCCCCATCTTCAAAGCATCTGATGAAGGGGGATTTTCTCTTATGAAAGGTCATGCAATAAATAAATGTGTTAGTCTTTAAGTGCCACAGGACTCCTTGTTTGTTGTACTTCTATGACTAATGCACATAATGTGCCAGAGCAGCTAAATGAGACTTGAACACTCTTGACCTAAAAGGGTGAGCAGAGATTCTCAAAAAGCAAAAGGCTGCAATGAAAAGTAAAACCCTGAATACTAATGAATCTTTTTAATTAACAAGTCATGTCAATTTCTATCAAGTTAGTTGTCTTCCTTTTCCACCCTCACAGTAACACTTCACCAAGGTTTATAATCAGTGTTCCTTTAAAACCATCAGAGGGCAGGCTTGAACTGGAAGCTATTTTTATTACTGTCAATGAAAGTAACTTGAAATATCTGGCCAAGTTCCAAAGGGGCATCCACATTAGTCTAGTTCAGCAAAAGAAGCAAGGCATTCTGTGGCACGTAAAGACTAACAGGTTTATTTATCACATGAGCTTTTGTGGAACAAACTTACAGAATGGGATAAAAATAAATGCAGGGGAGTGTTAGACATGAGATCAGGTCATACTGTAACAGCAAATCACTATGACCTGATCCCACATATTACACTCACTTGCATTCATTTTCATCCCATTCTGTAAGTTCCTCCATCTTGAAATATCTGGTAGTCCTGGCCCTGGTGTTCTTAGCTGACGGTACCCTCCCCAGTTTTCCACTGCTCTCATTACTCTTCTTTTGCTTGATAAACACCACTTTATAACTGTTGCTTTGACAAAGCAAGAGCGCTTTGCTGTGTCAGAATCAGAACAGTGCTTTTAAAGAAAGATGTTAACACAGTAACAGGGTGACTCATTGTATTAGCGTCTGAACATTATTCACAAAAGCGAATGAATTATTTCTATCTCAAAGCATTTTACAAAGAAGGTTTATATAATTATCCCCATTTTACAGCTGAGGAAATGGGCAGAGGGAAGTGATGTGACTTGCCAGTCAGCCAGAATGCCACTGGGTGTACAACTGAGATCATCTAAGGCCTGTATGCTCTATCTGCTAAGATGCACTACCTCCTTCTCAGGAACTAAAAAAAATCCATGTAATGAACATGTCTTTAGGGGAAACCATGTTTATTGTCTCTATTTTATGCTCATATTACCCAACAGTAATTTGCCCAACATACATAGCCACATATTTAACCTTTGAAAACATCACTATTTTTAAAAAAAGAGAAACTGTGCATTCAAGAAAGCTTTACTGAATAAACATTTGTCCTTGCAGTCTCTAACTTGTTTTAACAGTTTGATACTGAGCAAGATTTTTTTTTGCATTAAAAAAATAAAATCAAAGTAGGAAAGAAAGGGGTGCCACAAAAACCTAAACTACCTAGTATATTAACATCAATTAATCTTTCAAATTAAAGGAAAATATTTATATCTAGTACAGAGGTCAGCATTTGGCCAGTCCGAAGTAAAAAATACAATATTTCTTAGAGAAAAGTTGAACACAAGTTGTGCTGGCTGTAAACAAGTTATTGGTTTTTACCAACTGTCTAGGAAGACACATTCCTATTTCTTCATCTTCTCTGATGGAAAAGATGGTTAAAAATAATTACGGTTTTGTTTCCTTAGGAAGGGCAGGTTATGATGTGCAAGTTATGAATTCTGTGTTAATGTTCTCTATCTATGGATAGCAAAGGAAAAAATAGTTGCCCTGGCATTTTCATCTGGAATCCTGAGAATAAACTTTGTGTGTCCTTGCTAAGAGCTAATTGGTATAAACTAAGCAGATACAGAGACAAGACTGTCTTTTAAAAATACAATCTTTAAGTATTTTAAGTACGTCTTCCACTTAGTATTTTGTTCTTTATTTCTCATGATGCACCAGTGTGTTTGGGATGTGTGTAGAAATGGAGGAACATTTTAGCTAGTGTGTTGAGTTCGTGAAAATTTTTATGCACACAACCTATACTCCATAAATGACAGGACAATTTTAAAATAAAGGATTATGAGAAATTAGACAGAGGCATTCTGTGCTTTCCTCTCCCAGTTTCTTTGTTTCCCTGTTTCTTTAATTTTATATTTTTTAGCATAAATAAAATACATGATATGCCCAGTTGTCACAAACAGTAAGGAAATTATCACTAGCAGCCCAAATTGTTGAGGTTGAGGAGCTAGAATAACCATAATGAAATGTAAAAGGTCCATCAAGTAGTTCATAGAACTCTGCACACCATTGACTATCCCACGCTCTGATTCCGGGATGTTCTCCTGAAGAAGCTGGGTCACAGTCAAGTCAAATGACCAAAGACCTGCAAGAGAGAAGTCTTTTATTATAAAAGTGAAGTGCTATAAACTGGGCATGTATTTCTCCTTCTTTAGCTTGTATAATATTCTCTTACGCCCATCTATGTAAAACATTTAAAACTACACGGAAAGCCCCATCCATGTAAACATTTAAAACTACATTGAATATTGGACTAGAAAATGGATTGTAAATACCTGTCCACTATTGGCAGGGAAAGAACCAAATAGCCTAGTAGGTTTCCACCCACATCTCTTAAGTTTAGTGATTTCAAATCAGGAAAGCTACATCAGGCTACCCACAGATGGAAGTCGATATGAGTCACAGTTCATATTGCGGATATGTCCGCTAGTGTTGAAATGATAAATCCATGACTCTTGTTAAATACCCCTAGTTTAATGATGGAAGAATTACGATAAAGGTGAGAGTATAATGACCTTAAAATAGTCATTGTAATATCACTGGAATAACTATATTGATCTATTTCTTTATATCCCATCTGAAGGGCTCACTCACTGAGGGTATGTCTACATTTAGAAGTTATTTCAAAACATGGAGGCTTATTTCGAAATAAAACTTTTTTCCTGTTTATGCATGCATTTTGTTATTTCAAATTAACTGTTTCTTTATTTTGAAATAAAGTGCTATTTCAAAATAATAAAACCTGCTTTTTTAGCTCTTAAATCAAACTTATTATTTCCAAATAAGCCATTCTAAGCCATGGAATAGGCTTTATTTCAAAATAATGGCCTATTCTTTTGCCTGCATTCCGCTATTTCAAATTAGAGAGTCTATTGAAGACTCTCTAGTTCAAAATAATAACTCCTACCTTATTCGAATTAGAGAGTCTTCCCTGGACTCCTAATTTGAAATAATAAATTTGAAATAGTGTTAATCTGAAATAATTATTTCAAATAGAAATAGAAATAGTTATTTTGAAATAACTATTTCAAATTAATTTTGCAAGTGTGGACATAGTGCCAGTGTAAGAGGACTTTTAAAAAAAAATTGTATAAAGAATTTCTTTAATATATACACCTTACAATGCACCTAAAAATAACTAGTATTTCCTCCCTTCTTTCAAAAGGATTAACAGTAGGGTGCTTTTACAAGATCACACATTAACAAGGTTTACAAAAAGGTGCCACAGAATATTTAATGGTAGATTATATAATATATTGATTTCAATATTCATAGTAAGAGAATGTGCATTTCACAATGCATTTTTTCCTCTTTTTTCTTTTTTTTTTTTTTTTAAAAGTGCCTCACTAAAAACTTTGCAATAGGATCTTAATTATTAGTGCAAATTAGCAGGGTTCTCCTATTGCAGTCTCTCTTTATAGTAGATATTTTGGGTGAGATAAAAAAAGAATTACATGGAGAAATCACAAGTTAAAATATGAAAGTAAAGTCTCAGCTCTGCCTTGATTTTTGTCAAACTCTTAGGATTCTTCATGTGACTTTTCAATTACTTTTGTATTTATATTTAGTATAACCCCCACACAAAAACTATGTTAAAATGGAATTAATATTCAGAAATCAATAATATAGGATAAACAAAATTAATGTTGAAAAATCAGTCATTTTGGATAAACTACATTATAGGGATATTGTAATGATCTCAGAGCCAAGAACTCTAAACTCAGAACACTGGCAGTTTAGTCTTAATTTAGAAAAAATCTAAACTTGATAGGAGTATGAAGATATACGATTAGGGCATCCAAAGTGACCTGACTCTGTCCTAGCAGAGTCTTCAAACTTTTCATAGACTTAAAATGCACTGATACCTTGTACAAGACTGCATTTGATTTTTTCTTTTGATTAATGATCATTTTTCATTGTAATTCATCATAACTGAAAGCGCAGTTTTCCTGAAGACTTGCCCTCGTTCAAGACGGCCACCTTCTTGTAAGGTTCTCAATGGAACTAAAGGTGCAGTGACTTATGTGGAAGATAATGGTTTCTTAGGGGGCTGGGAGACAGATGCATGAAATTCCATGCAGAATGAGAGAATTCTGCAAAATGGCCACCAACTGAGGGAAGCTGTGGCTTTGATAGAAGATCTCAGCCATTTTGAAAGAGGGTAGTTCTTCATGGAAGTCGCTAAGCTGAAGTGAACTATTATATCCCTCGGCTCCTCAGGAAGGAGAACCTTTCACTTACAAACAGCAACATGAAGAAAATGACCACTAATCATTTTCATTAACAAGAAGAGGCATTACATTGTATTTCTTCAAAGCCCCATTTTCAATTAATTTTAATTCCTAAACTATTTAACCAATTTATCTGGCACTTTGCAGAAAATGGTATACTCAAAAAGCACATGCTGTAATTTGGGGGAGGACATACATATTTACCATGCAGAGTTGGGTCCCTGCTTTATGTTCAAACCCCAACTCAACCTTAACTATGGTTATGTTACCTATTCCTCAATAATGTGCAAATACTTTTATAATATCAAAATACAGTAACAAATAAGATTCATTGCATGAAATTAGAATAATATATAAATGAGGTATCAAGTTTATATTAAGAAATGTGCTAAACTTTCAAGAAACTTGAATAGATTCACTTGATAATTGTATTGTACCAATTATACTTTGTTCAGGAATACGGGGTAGGCTTTTTTGTTTGTTTTTGTTTTTCTTCTCTCTCCTTTTGATTGTTGTGTGTAAAGTTAGTGCATCAGTTTTAATGAACACTAATATAATTGGTTAGAGGCAGGTACAGACTCAGAGCCTGCATAAAGGAGCCACAGTTCGTCATGATACAAGCTCCACAGGCTTTACTACACAGCTGTACCTCAGTGCTCACCTGCAGTCACCTTGCTATTCCATAGTGGGCTACTCTTGAGTAGGCTGCCAGTTTATACCAACTGTAGTTTTCTGGATGCAAATGAATATGGCACTAAGATGAGACTACCTTTCTTCATTTATGAATTAATCAAGATTTGGACCTAGACCTCCAATGGTGACTTGGCTCGTATGCTGAGCAGTGAGTCACCTACTCCTTTTTCCTTCTCTACCTGGTAATTTAGTTTACTAAAATAGGATTCATGGGAGAAGTATAGTCTTTGTGATGTTACTTCTCCCTCATCTTTTCTATCTCCACAGCATGTTAAGAGTTCCATGAAAATGTTAAATTTAAGTGGGCTAATCAGTACAAAATGTCACTGTCATGCAGATCAGTGTTGTTCCTCTGAGAAGGCCTACCAACAATTACAGGGGAAATCCTGGCAATGCAACATTACTGTCTTATTAAAACACAGACATGCTGTCAAACTGACTAGAAATCTTTTGTAGATTCTATAAATGACGACTCAAATGCATAAATAACAGGTACTATCTGCATAAAAAAAGCTAAGTATGCTGAATAGTCATGTACATGAGGTAGGAACTAAAACTACATTTTTAATTGACAAGCAATTCACTTAATCCCAGGTAACTGATAGCAAAGGCATATATAAAAGCATTTCAATACAAATGCAGCATGCATATACAGTATAGCTGTGACTGAATACACTTGTACCCTACACACCATTGTAATAATCTTTGCACAAAATACGCCTTATAAAATATAAAATATATAAAATATGCCATTTAAAGACTAATAACTCACCGGTCAATAATATGATGATGAAATGTGAGTTCTAACTTGTATATAAAGTAGTAAGCATAAGCTGAAATTAAGTTTGAAGTTTATATTCCAGACAAGTATGCATGAACCAGTTTCTCAAAGACACAGGACAAGATAATGCCTGTAGATACACGTCATCAAAGATGATAGGCAATCACCTGTTAACGGGCCATTCTTTGGCAGAAAAGGAGGGCAGATTGATCAACATTTTAGCAAACAATAGCTCAGAACCTCTTTCACCACGAGACTCCATCCTCAAAGCAGGAACGAATTTTAGCTAGTGGTAACCCCCAGGAAAATGCATTTTCAAAGGGGTACTGGACTACAAAACAAGGAGAAAAACCACCCCAAGGTAGCTCTGCATATTTTCCATCTCTCTCTCTTTTACTTAAGATGACGAAAGAAACAGGCTTGGGACTTTGGAAGTAGATTTTGGCCTGAGAATTTGGTCAGTGATGTTACTGGAAACGTGGTAAGGGTCTTCACCTTAAATCAAATCTGGGCTTTTTTTAGGTTTTAGTACATGTATGCACTTTATCTTTATTTCTTTTGTGACTATTTCTGACTTCCATGCCTTATAATTGTAGTCACTTTTAAAACCTATATCCTTGTAATTAAATACATTTGTTTTATTCTTTAATCAAAACTAATCCAGTGTCATGTTTAGCTGAATTGTTTGGGAATGCCACTTAAACTAACAAACTGTTGGATATCAATCCCCTTAGAGAGGCAATGGACCTAAAATATCTGAACTGTCAGGAAAGGGCTGGACAGTCCAGAACACACATTTGGGGGGGGAATATTCAGGACAGGGAGTGTCTTGGGGTTATCCTGCAACTTATAATTGAGGCTGGTAGAACCCAGACCATGACTGAGTGTGGCTGGCAGGATGCCATTACACACAGACACTCTGGGTATGTCCTGCATGCTATTTGGCTGTAGGTGAGAAGCCCAAGTTGTGAGCTATAGCAGCAGGAACGTCGCTGGCCCCGGCAAAGACCCGGGGCACTGGCCCAGGCCACGCCCCCTGTGCCCAGGCCACACCCCCTTTGGCCACGTTCCAGCGCCCAGGTGCGATAATTCCTTGGGCTACTGCCACCTCCAGCCTGGCCCCAGATCCCTGGCCAGTTTCGGGGCCAGGAGAGGCAGGTGCCGCTGCAGGCTTCTCAGCCTCAATGCCCAGCCAGGGCTGGGGCCAGGGTCAGGGCCAGGAGAGGCGGGCACTGTGGAGGCCACCCCAGCCAGGGTCCCTGGTCTGGGATGGGGTGGCCTGGACACTCGGGGCACCAGCGCCGAGACTTGGGGCACATGCCCCAGGTGCCAGCAATGCCCCTGTATAGCAGCAAAGCATTGTGAGGCACCCCAGGTGCCTCTTACTGGTCTGGGTTGCTCCCTGGAAAGTCACAGTAGTATAACCATGTTTATAAGGCAATTCCCTGTGAGGCTGCTAAATTTAACAAAAATCCCTGTGCCACTAAATTAGCTATTTTGCAGTCAGATTTAAAAATAAAGTTCTGAATGTTGGAGCAGAAATACAGTTTCAGGACTCTGAATATTAGTGCCTGCTTTGCCAAGTTGCTAAGCTTCCTTAATTAGGCCCTCTTCTACCAGCCCTAAAGTAACTTAAATGTGTTTATATCCATACAGTCATTAACCTGCAGAAAGGCAGGAAAACTCTTCTGAAACTATTGACAAGTAAGTGACTTCATTCCAAATGGCATCTTTTTAGAAGCTTCAACATTACCTCCACCCATGCAAACCTTCGTTTGTGGAATGGTGCTACTTGCAAGGCAATTCATATCAAATTATCTCAGTCCCCGTAAGTACTAAATCACTAATTCTGCTACTCATGTATTTAAGCATACAGCAGTCTGGCACGACTGCTGTTGTACTTTCTGTGCTTTCATGTACAGAGGTTGGGTTTTTTTGGACTGGCTCTAAGCCAGTAGCCCATCCATTTGCTCATGTGATTCTCTCTGTTCTGAAGATTACATTAGAGATTTTTTTTTCCTGGTTATTTCTGTTTCCAAGCCTGTTCTATACATACACGCTAATACTTATGAAGGTTGCTTTATAAGTAAATCAGTAGCAACAATATATTTTAAAAAACTAATATGTAAGAGGAAGGATTGGCCAGTGATTAGGGTGGGAGCCTGGCTTCTGGAAAGGATGGTTTGATTCCCTGGTGTGGCACAGACTTCCCGTGTGACTTTGGGCTGCCATCTGTGCTTGAGTTCCTCATCTGTGAAGATCAGCAGGAACTGATCCTGAGCCTTCAAGGCTCCCAGCTAGCCAACATCCCCCACCCTGCCACCTGGGAACAGCTATAAACTAGCTGCCCCTGTGATCACCAGGTTGCAGAAACTTCATGCCATGGGAAGTCCCACATCTAGTGATTTTCTTAGCAATCCCTGATGAATTTTGATATCACACATAAGCCTCTGGGGAGTACTAGGAATTGTTCATGCAACAATGGGGATCCCTAGCTAGCTGCCATGACTGCCATGCTTCTACACTCATGGTGTTGACTTTGGCTCTGATTCAGATTCTGACTTCCAATAAACTCCCTTCTACTGGAACCCTAACACTGACCTTGCTAGCAGGTATTGGCCCTCAGCCCAACTCCTGACTCTGATCTCTGGCTTCAAATTCTGCCTATGAAGCTCCTGCCACTTTTTCTATCTACCTTAGCTCAGAATCCCAATCCATCCATCGAATGAGGGTAGTAGAATTTCCCAATCTAAAAGTGAATTGTGAAGATAAATCTATTAGCTCAGGAGGCTTCAATACTATGATGATGCAAGGCCATATGTTAGAGAGATCATCACATCAGGTTTTGTCCATGTAATATTTTACTGAGTAAAGCCACTCAGCATTTGACAGTAAATTGTGAATATACTTACCAGCTCTGGCTAGTATCACTCCTGAGAACAACAGAATGATTGAAATATAGGATTCTGGATGATCGCCTCCTTGCATGCTGTCAAACAGCACTGTGTTGTTAGTCCAATGAATTGAAGAACGATCTGGCAGTATGGGTTGGTTGATGTTTCGTTCAACTGGGTAAATATGCAGCTGGTTCTTTTGCAGGGTCTCATGGTTTAAAGAAGAGTTCTTACGTGTGAGAAGAGAGAAAATACCCAAGTCAAAAGGACTGCCAGGGGCAAAGACTGAAAACACACACAGCATTAAACAGCTTATATGGAGAAAGCTGGACACGATTCCTGTGATGGCCAAGCCATAACGTTTCCTTAGCTTAGTAAACAAAATTGTGCCCATTAGTCCTGAGAAGGCAGAGAGAGCCATGAGTATGCTGAGAAGAGAGCCACTGATCCCCTGTGTGTAGGCATACCCTGTGGTGATACAGTCAAAACCAAGCACTGTGGTGTACAAGAAGGCTAAACCCAAGCCTGCTAAAAAGACAGACTGCCTGTAATATGCTTTCCAGCCATCTCTGCACGTACACAGCATCATGTGCAATTTTCTGAAGAAAAGAGGCAGTTTTGTGATCGACTTGCGTTGCATTTCAGGACCGGATTTCTGCTCTGTCGGTGATTCTGGAATCCCAGGGTGGTTGTTGAATTCACCAACAGCTGAGCAAATGGGAAGATCCCCTGTAAAATACCAGTCAGAAGGTTTTAATGGCTCTGGTAACAATTGCTCCACTGTGCAGCAAGCTGCATAAGAGTTCCCACTTTCTTGGAAAGAGAGGACCCCAACTGATCTGTTCAAAGCAGCTGCTAGGAGGTAAAGATTAAAGACATCTGAAAGCATCAAACAACAAAGGGAGTTGAAAGTGGGCCTGTTATTAACTGGCCCTTAATTGCTTCATTCGACCTTTTCTGGTGCAATGTATAGCTTTACATGCTGTCCAAAGAGTGACAGAATAAATTGAATCACAGGTCTCTGCAGCCTGGGTTATCTACATTATGAAAGGAAGCCATCAATACTGTCTATATACTAGTTAAGCCACAATATTGTAAAGAAGGACAAAACATCTCATACTAGTTTGGTTGTTGTGTTCATACACACATGCGCACACACAAGATAAAGTAAGTTAAGACAAATTAAGTTTTAATCAGAACTAATGAACTGAAAGGTGAACTTGTTTCTGGCTCTGATTCTAATGTTTTGGCTCAGACATTCAAAATAGCACAAGACCCAACAAGGGGTTTGTTGCATACAAAACTGTAGCATTGGTTGGTCATCCTTATCCCAGTTCACCCTTATCTCTTAGAAAAGAAAATTGGCATTTCAATGCAACTACAAAATAAAGATTTAAATATAAATTAGATAATCTCAGATGTATCATAGTTTTTAACATCATTTTGCATGTTTTTTAAAGATATTTAGAGGTTTAAAGTTCTTAAAAGTGGTTTTAAAGTTCTCTTATTGGAGATAAAAATGATGACTCTGTTATAACAAGCTGAGGAGAACAGTAAGATCCAGGAACTCTCAAGTTGTAATTTTGGTGCTAATACGGAGTACCTGGCAAAATTACTTACATCTCTATCTGAGTTTCTGTTTATAAAAATGGGATAATACTATTTTTCAAACTTTTGGGGCTATTGGAAGGGTTTGACATTTATTTCTTGCAAAGTACTTTGAAGTTGTAGAGGACTATAACTGCTTGTGTAATACACATGCAGCTTTACTTGCTCCACCAAAAGTATTTCATTTTTAAAAGGCACATGATACCCTTTCCTATAACCGAATGGCTGTTTTCAAAAAATGTAAATTATTCACATATTTATAGTCCATTTCAATCACCTCCAGTTAATTTAATTTAAATGTATTATCCATTAAAAGTAAGTACTTTGCAAATGTAAGTGCTATATTAATGCTAAGTGTTAATTACCCTGTTTACCTGAAAAATGATTGCAAAAATGTCATTCTGGGACTCATATGTCAGTGCATAAAATATATATCTTATGCCTACAACAATAACTGCATTAAAAAATATTAAGGATAGAAAATCAAACACTCAACAGCTAGGAAATGCCAGAATTAATGCTGTCCATGCAACCTTAATGCAGTCCCTGTGTGCATGTACATAACAACACAGTCCTTAATTATGTGCTCACAGACTATTTTTTTCCAAAGATCCAATGCCTTATTCAGTGAATGGGTCTTTATTGAATATTTCTTTTTATCCTCCTTATTCAGTGTGTGGGCCAAGAACTTATTTACCCCAGAACATCCAAATTCTGCACTGAAAATTAAATCATTTCCTCATGGATGTTTCTGCGTTTTCCCATCATACCATCCAAGTGTTCCACAAACATTAATTTAATCAATCTTCACAACAACCCTGTAAGATTAGGTGCTACTATTGTCCCTATTTACGGATGGAGAACTGAGGCACAATGTTGTCTAAAGTATCCATTAATTTGGGGTTTCCAATGGGAAACAGCTGAGTTGTGATGCTTCAGAATATTTAGTATCTTCTGCGATTTCAACACATTCAGAGTATAGACTCAACTGACTTAGGTTGTAGCTGTGAATACTCAGTGTTTCTGCAAACCTGGTCTCAGATGTCAAGCATCCAGAAAATTAAGAACATATAGTTAGTTGCCATCTTGAACAGTTTGACTTGTCCAGCATGCATAGGAACTCTGTGGCAGAAATCAAGGTACCATCCAGTTCACATTCTTCACAAGGGTGTGGAGGGCTGGGAAGGGAGCCTGTGTGATGGGGGTCGACAGAAGCAGAGGGGAAGATGAACAGATGTCAGAAGGATGGACAATCAGACAAGGAAAGCCGTGCTTTCTTCTCCTGCAAGCCCCTGCCTCATTCACTGCACACCTTCCAATTTCTTCAATAAATGAATCAGGGATCCTACAGACAACAGCCTCCTACAGCACACAGTCCTGAGCCTTCCCCAGAATACCATTTGTCCCATGCACTGAATGAGGCACGTATCCCTATGGGAAAAACTAGTTTGTGATCATGTCATTAAAGACTGTATTATAATGCATACACACAAATAACTTTTAAGTCTGGCTTCCCTAATGTGTGCTTAACTGTACAACCTTAACACATTGTTATACAGTTTCTTTAAATGTAAGTAACATCCTGAACTTAATTAAAAATGAAAACACTGACAATCTATCATGTGGAAACACAGGCCGCCTCCTAAGAGACATGCCTTTCCTCTGTCTAGCTCTCATATTCACCACTGTCATATAATTATTATATGTTTTGCACGAAGTATGGCTTATGAGGTATCATTTTATAAGTTTTGATCTGTTGAACATTAGTATTCTGTTGGATTATATGTGCTATCATTGTATGTGAAGTTATGAAGTTTTGCAGTGTGGGTATTATTGAAATACGTTATGAGGTTGGGATGATCCACAACCAGACTTTCAGGTACAACAGTGGAGCAGCCTGACAACAGTTAATGGCTCATCAACACCCATCAAGGAAAGACTCCATTATCTCAGGAACTGTATATGATGGAGACTTCACAGAGAGAACATGTAGACAATGAAGGCTGCTTGACTAATAGAGGCAGATCCCTACATCACAAGCATGGATCTTTCCAGCAAGCTGGAAGAAACTATAGATGAGGAGAAGTGACAGCCTCACTTGGCTGAAGACAAAAGACTTTGAACCGAGAAAGGTGGTTCTGTACTGGAAGGCTGTTCCAGCCTATATACTGAAGCTCTGCAACTCGTTTGTACTATCTGTCAGGGTGAGACGCTGCTTGATTCAAATCCTGTTCAGTTTCTAGAACTTAGACTGAAAAATTATTTTTATTTTTTAAGAAACCAACTTTGATCTGTATACTTGCTACTTAAAATCAATCTTTTTGTTGTTAAAAAATTTGTTCTATATTTTACCTAAAACTGTGTGTTTTGGCTGAAATGCTTTGGAAATCTCAGCTCATTTTACAAAACCTGGTGTGTATCCTCTCCACAGCAAGGGAGGGGCAAACTGGGTAATGAACTTACACTGACTGGCCAGGCTTCTGACCAATGTGAGACAGTACAGTTCTGGGGTGGAAGGCTGCAGAGCTTTGGGGAATTGGTTAGAACTTCCCTACTGACGATTCATGAATTGCTGGGAAATTCATTCATCTAACTCAGATGGGTGAGTTCCTGCCTGTGGATGTCTGGGTGAGTGCAATACCTCTCAGAGGTTTGTGGCTTGACACAGCATCATAGTATGAGAGAGATACTCCAGGTTGGTAGGACAGAGAAGTCAGTAGTCCCACAGTCCAGGTTGCATCCCAAGAGCAATGTCACACCCACAACTTGTATCATTGGTGTGACTTGGACCTATAGCGCTGCTGTATGGACCTCTAACTCTTGAACTAACAAAATAACTAGTAACAGGAGCAGTTATCCTCTAGGTGAAACAGACAGAAAGGGGAACGAAATGCTCTCTTTGCCTGTGAATTTTACAGCCAGTTGTTGGAAACAGAATACTATCGAAACTTAGGACTCCTGCATTCAGTTCCAGACTGTGTAAGGGAGTGTGGGCTAATGGTTAGACTGTTCTACCATCATGGTCCTAGCTGTGTCTGTGTCCAGCTCTCCTCCAACCCTCATCCCCACTGCAGCTTTCTTGTATACTCCCACTCTCTACTCCTGTCCAACTCCTTCACTCCTTCTCTGGCTTCTCCCACATCACACTCTGCTCCTATCTAACTGCATATCTCTCTGACTCCTATACACCTCCTCTTCTGTTCTTATTCAAACCCTACCTCTTAATTCTGGTTGCCTCCCCCTCTGCTATTCTTGCTATCCACCTCCAAATAGAGATGTCTGTTGTCCTTACAGAAAAATACTTGTGGGTGGCAAGTACATGCTCATTAGTAAAGTCAACAGAGAGTATGTCTACACTACAGTCACTACAGCAGCACACCTATGGCACTCCAGCTGTGCCACTATAGTGTGGACACTTCAAACACTGCCAAAAAAACAGTTTTTTTGATAATGTAATTTAATCCATCATTCCAAGAGGAGATAGCTAGATCAATGGAAGAATTATTTCATCAACCTAGCCACATCTACTGGATCGATCTAACTGCCATGGTGGTCAGGGCACAAAATTTTTCACAGCCCTGAGCTATGTTGCTATCTTGATCTAAACCGGTCTTAGCAGGCACATTTATAGGCTGAATCTTGCAGAAGGTCTACCTGCAGATGCTTTGGTTGCTTTTTAAACAAAATATTCTTCAGCAATAATAGATAAAGAAATTGTAGTGGTGGGCAACTGCACAGGACACTCTTCCTCTGTGAGAACAGTGCACTAGCCTGAACATCACATACAAAAGGTTGGGGAGTGGAGCTTCCTATTTGACAGATTTCATCTGATCCTCACTGCACCAACTTAGTAACAATCCAGTCATGATTTTTTTGTGATTTTACTGTCCTTTTCCTTACAATGTCTAAAAGCATGAAAATGCATTATGTCCCACCACCGGCTGCTAGCACAGACTCACCACCATTGCCAGAGCACCTGATAAGAGGGAATAAAGTCAATGTCATAGGAATTGTCTTGTCATAGATGATCTAGTCTCCTGTTAGTACTGTTCTGAGAGGGATAAAGCCTTATTATGGGTTGGGTTAGAACCCCACTGAGAATGAAAGGTGTGAAGTCCCCCTTCAGTTAACATCACCATAAACATAAGCCCCATCAAAAACAAAAGAGGTGTGCAAACATTTTGAAGAGCTTTTGGGCTGAATATTCTTTTGGGTCTGTGTGTAAGATTGAAATGTGTGATATCACAGATAAGAACAGAGGGAGGCAGAGGAAGAAAGCCAAGCCAAGCCAAGCCAAGCAGGAGCCTTCATGCACAGAAGCTAGAGAAAGAGCTTTTGGATTGGCTGCTGACTAAAGATATTTGAGGACTGAGTTAAGAAACAGATCTTAGTTACTTGACTCCACTCATGTTCAGAGATGCAGGACTTTGCATATAAACAAAAACCCATCAAAGAAATGCCTGATTGTCACCAATTTCTCCTTCCAGTTAGAACATTCCCAGGGCCCCAAATGCTCAGGTCAAAAATGGGCAACAGTACTAATGCATCATTTCCATTGTCATTAGTAGGAGATGACCTTGTATGATGAGAAAAGAATTATCCTCATGGAGAATCAGTAAAACTGTATGGAGGTCACTGGAGATATAACACCCTTTTAAAGACGGTAGCAAAAAGTAAACAAAATGTTAGAGACTACATGCATTAAACCATTCTTCACTGACTTTTCTTTTAGCATCTTGAATTGCTATGACAACCATCATTGTGATGGAGTATCAGGTATAGTGCTTCAGTGATCTGTTGCAGGATAATGCTCAAGTCTATTCCAAGGAGCATTTAATGCGGAGATAGATGGATTCATTTATAGGATCATTAAAGCTGCATAGTTAGGCATTAAACAATGGAAGCTCTGCTATTCGCTGTGAGATATTTCTCCCTTAACAGCATTATGAATTGTGTTTGTAAATCTCCCTAGCATATGGAGTTGGACAATTGACCCCACCCCCTGTGTATTTATTGCTTGACTTTCTCTTTCCTTTTGATAGTAATTTTAGTATCTTCATACAGACCCTATGAACTGATTTACTGGTTACCCTCTGGTAGTTTAATTATGTGATATGTCATTCAACATTTTAGCTATAAGCCTGTATGTGAGTAAAAATAGCTTTTTAAAATGTTGGGGGGAGGGTGTTCCGCTATTAAACACTATTTACCTTGTATATTTGTAGGTTCCAGTTGTCTTTCTATAACATATTTTCCTGCATGCTGTTGAGGTTTCACAGCCAATGGAGGCACTAGCTGATACACCCTGGAGAGGAATATAAATTCTACCAGCAGAGAGATCAAGTTCCATCCAAGAATAAATCCACAGCCAATGACATTAGAGGCCCATGTCATAACCTGCCCCACAGACAGAGGAGCGAAGATATTTATGACTTGATCCATTCTTCTTAAAGTTGCATTCATTCCTAGACGTGGTGCAAAAACAAAATGCATTTCTCTCTACATATACATACACACTCATATGCACCAGTACTCAGACAATAATTCTTCAACCCTTTGTTTGCCTAATAACATGAAAATACTCTGATGACATAGGTTCCCTGTAACATTTCCTATGCCATCTTTCAGCCATTCTTGCTCCTTCTCATAAGATGTGGCAAACAGTGGCATCACTGGTGCTGGGCATAGTGGCCTCAAGCCCCGAGTCCCAGCGCCAGTTCCCTGGGTCTGCCTCCAAACTGCCTGTGGTGGCAGCTGTCTTCCCCGGCCCCATACCTGGCTGGAGGTCTGGGGCCAGGGTTCAGGCCACCTGCTGCAGGAGCCCAATCTAGGTGCTGCCCGGAGCTCTGGGCAGAATCGGGGCCAGGCCCCAAATCAAGATGGGGGGCGTCTTTTCCTGGGCCCACATCGCTGCTGGTGGCAAGCATAGTCTGGACTCAGGGAGGGACTGTCTCATATTATATGCTTATCTCATCCTATGGAGTCCAAATTTCAGTCGGGGCCTTTAAATGCTATTGTGAGACAACAAATAATATTGACTGCAAATTATCACTCAACATTATTTAAAATGAGCAGGATGTTTTGCAGAAGACCACATGAAAAATAAAGTTATTAGGCACTAGGGAGGACAGATAAAGGTGTGCTTATAGCAGCCTGGGACTAATAAAAGTGATTTGAGGCTGGGGGAGCATTAAAAAAAAAATTGTGCATGCTTCTTTGCTCAGCTTTGGCAATGCATTTTAATCTTGACTTACAACAATGCTTTTCTATCTAGACCTGTGGTGGTACCACAGAGAGACTTCTAAGACAGCTTAATTGTAGCATATGGTTGTGGTGATAAGAGGTGCACAGATAGAGACTTGGACATGTCCTTTCACTTTGATTTATGACAGGGTTTGAATCAGGTCTCTCATACCTGGTGTAGCCAACCTATTGTGCCTGTATAAAAAGACATTATCAAGTCTCAATAGCTACTTCACCTGAAATACATTGCCACTTTTACTTGGCATGTTTAGTGTTAAGAGAAGCTTGGTACTAATAAACACTGTTCTGTGTCTGATCGCACCAATGAGAAAATGATAAAAAGCTTACACTTTTTTGAACATTTCTAAGTTACAAATTTTTTCCAGGAGAGGCCTGAACATTAGATATTGCTTTGAACACAGCTATATTTAAATCATCTTAAACTCTGATTAAGGAACAAGATTGGGAATTTGTTTTCTAAAAAGCTGAATATTTATGTTTTCTCTGTTAACTGAAATACAGCTTTGATTCCTATGGAAAACAAACATAGATGGTAACTAGCTCACCAGCCAGTTGGCCTCTGTTATCACCAGTGATGACCACAATCCAGTCTTTCTGAATGGTTATTGTCAGCGCTGTGCTTCCAAGGTTTGCAAGATCAGCTAAGATGATTACCACTGCATAACAGATCACCTTGTTGGAAGTGAATAAAAACCGAGGTTGGAATCCAAGAATCAACATTATTCAGCTATTGCTGGCTGGTAATATTATCCAAAGTCTCAATAAAGAAGGAAGCTCTGAGAGACAGGTTGAGTTTGGAGTAAGTATATTTTTGTTAATTTGAGTGTTCAAGAGCTTCTTTTCCTTTAATGCTAAGAACCAGATTCAGTTCTCAGTTAAATCTCATGAAAGCCAAAGTGACCATTTCTTTCAGTGGAGTCACTCTAAATCTACAGAGGTATAAATGAAAGCAAAAGTAGTCCCTCTACCTGTTACTCAAAAACTGTGTTTAGAAGACCTGCCAATCTGTCCTGATATCTAAAGGCGACTTCATGGCTTTGTCTCAAATCAAAGGTGAACACTAGAGGGAAACATGTCAAAGAGGATCAACGTGTCAAGGCCCAGTTCCTCATCTGAAGCCAAGAAATGCAGATTGTTAGGGATGGGAGCAGATGCAAAGGCAGCTTTAAGACCCCCAGCTCCTGGGGCCAGCTGACGCCCCAAAGGTTGCATTAATCTGCCCTGACTGCCAACAGCTCCAAGAGACCAATACAACAGTATGGCATAACCAGGATACAAGGAAACACCAGATCCACCACTTATACTCACAGCCTGGAACACAGGAACAGGAGGGGCAGGTGTTTCATTGACTTGTTCCCATTACAGGAGCCACTTTGTGAGGATACCCTATAACTAACTATGCCAGCTTTCTGGCTGCTTTGTGCTAATTGTGGCATCCACAGCAGTTGCAGCACAGAGGAGATTCTGGCACACAAGCAATCTAAGATTAGAGTTAATACATTATATACATTCTTAATCTATTTAAAGAACCCACGACTGAAATATTCAAAGTATAATTTGTCTGCAAAAAGAACAAATTGATAGACACTTACGGTAAACCAGCCGTGCCACATTTGCTCAATCTCAGTTTTGTAAGAGAATACCAACATCAGTACAATGCAACAGGCAGTGACAGAGGAGTTCTGAATGAACAGCGATGCATGAGCAACTGCAAAATGAAACAGCTCTTGATCTGATATGTATCTCTCAACTTTAAAGGACTCTCACAAATCCTGTCACTCAATACAAGTACATTTGAAAAGACTTCTAATCGGAAATCTCTCAGCATTGTATGAAAGACGAAGACATCATGACACATCATCTTCACTGCTTGTGTTAAAATGAAAGAAAGACAAAACAAATAAACCCCAATATTCACCAGTAATTAAAGAAAAGAAGATGAGATGTGCAAAATCTTAAGGGATTTTGTGGAGGAAGGAACTATTTCAGCAATATGTCAAAATGAATTCTTAAACAAGTTTTACACTACTATTCATTCACCACAGTGTATTTTTATTTACTTTTTTTTTTATATCATCAACCTAGAGGCCTCATCCAAGACCAGGCCACCTTGTGCTAGACACCTGTACAGTCACAAAGTAAGAAAGAGTTCCTGCTCCAGACAAAAGTGCAACTTAAATAGACAAGACAAATGATCAGAGGGGAAACTGAGGGACAGAGCAGTGAAGTGTCTTGCCTGAGGTCTCACTACAGGTCAGTGGAAGAGCCACGAACAGAGCCCAATTTTCCAGAGCTTCAGTCCAGCACTTCATCCACTAACTCATGTTGCCTCTCTTACCTTGCTGAAGCTGTGGCAGTAGGTAAGATATGGAGACATGGTCTTCATTGTGGGAGCAAGTTATCCTGTGTGGTAGTTTATCCTCAGACAAAATGCCAGATTAAAAAAAAACTGTCCTCCTTTTTGCACCTGCAGCGACTTTATCCTTAGTAAATGTCATTTAGTTGGGAAGCTGATATGCAAATACAATCTGATAATTAGGCTTCTAAGGGATACTGGTTATATCCACAAATAACTGAGTGTAAATGGGTGATGCAAAAAGGGAGGCTTGATTAGTTGTCAGTTTGTGAATCAGACCCTAAGGGTTTGTCCACACTGACCTGTGGCTGGCCCATGCCAGCTGACTTTGGCTTGTGGGGATCAGGTTAAGAGGCTGTCTTATTAATGTGTAGCTGTTCAGGCTCAGATTGGAACCCAGGTTCCAGGGCCTTCCAAAGTGGATGCAGGCAGGGGCTAAAGTAAGCCAGAACACCCCAAAACACAGTTCTGGGGCCCACAAATTTAAGGGGCCAGCGTTCTGGGGCCCTGAAAAATAGAAAACTTGGGTGGAACACATGTTCTGTCCTGCCCTGGCCCAGGAGCTGCAGCTTGGCTGGGGGAGATTTCAAATCTGTCCTGAGCATGCTCAGATGCATGCTCAGGGTGGGAGTGGCCTGGCCAGGGAGCAGCTCCAGCTAGGTAAGGGGGGCAAAAGGAGGAATAGGGGAGTCAGCAGGTGGGTCAGGGACCTGGTGGGTGGGTGGGGAAGGGCTCCAGGGGATCAGGAAATGGGCAGGTAGGTCAGGGAAGGCACCTGGGGGGTCAGGGAGCCAGCCTGGGGTGTCAGGGAGCTGGCAGAACAGAGAACGGGCCAGGGTCAAGGAGTCAGCAGGTCAGGGAAGGGGGCCAGGTTTGGGTGCCAGTGGGTGGGCTGGGTCAGGGAAGGGACTGGAAAAGGGGGCCAGGGAGCTGGCAGGCGGGTGGGTCAGGTGTTGGGAAGGGTCCCAGGGGTCAGGGAGTCAGTGGGTCAGGGAAGGTGGCCAGGATCAGGAATGGGCAGGTGAGTGGGTGGGTCAGGCAGTCAGTGGGCAGACAGGTTGGTGAAGGGTCCCGGGGCTTGGGGAGTCATGGAATCTACATGGGTGATTATATATTTCAGAGGTCAAACGTAGCAAATTATTTTTTTGTCTGTGCTTGGGAGGTGAATGACTCATGAAATGACTATTTTTCTGGATTTCTCCCCCTCACATACACACTTTGTTCTTGTTTTGCTGATTCCATGCTAATAATGATAATACTGTCCTGGATGGAGACAGTGTCTCCTTTATTACAGATCCAAGGAGTTGTGCATGTTTCCCAGTCATTCTAGAGACTAAAATGTCAATTATTTAAAATGTGTCTTATTGCACAGTGCTTATTTGCCCTGTATGTACATTCCAGAGACTCACTCACTATTTATAGGAAGCTACTACCAATTTCTTCCTAAAATGCCTAATAAAGTGGATCTTTAAAACTGCTCCCACTTTGTGGATGACCAAGCACAACAGATATTTCTTTGTAGTTTAGATTTTGTCTTTTTATTGCCCTGATCTTTTTTTAAAATCTGGGTTTGATTTATTTAACCAAGCAAGGTGCACAGTGCCCCACTGAGAGCAACCTATATTTTTGGAGGCTAAGACAAGATGATCATAGAATCATAGAACTGGAGGGGACCATGAGAGGTCACTGAGTCCAGTTCTCTGCATTCATGCCAGGACCAAGTACCTTCTAGGCAGGCGTTAAAATAAGCCAGAACACCCCAGAATGGCATTCCAGAGCCCCCTATTTTTAGGAGGACAGCATTCCAGGGCCCCTAAAAATAGGGCAAGTGCACTGAAACACTGTACTCAGGCCCCCCCTAAAAATAGAGGAATGCAACAGAACACAGCGTTCTGGCGTGTTCCCCCAGGGCCACCCTCAAGGGGCTGAGGGCTGCAGCAAGCCTGGCAACCCTTCTCTCCCCCATTTCCTGGTGCCTACACCGGCACCACCCCTTTCTGCTGGGCCTAGGCAGTACATGCAACCTGGACCCAGTCTCAGGCCCGTGTCCCCTCTCACTGGCCGGCCGGTGCTGCAGTCTGTCTCCCCCCCAGCTCGGCTCCTTGGCCACATCAGTGACATAGGCAAAGGGGGCCGGGGGGTGTTGGGGCCAGGCAGGCAGCTGGTGGGGGAAGCATTGGGGGGTGGAAAGAAAGGGGTCGGGTTGCGGGCTGATGGGGGTGGAGTGGGGGAATGGGACAAGGTGATGGAGGGGTTGGGGGGCTGAATGCGGTGGAATGGTGAAGTGGGGGCAGGGAGCACATAGGGAAGGCAGAGAGAGGGGCAGGCATTTTGGGGGCAGTAGCTGGGGTGGAGGGTAGGTGTTTGGGGGACAGTAGCTGGGGTCCATGAAGGGGGCCCAGACCTGTGTGAAGGGGGCCTGGGTGTACGTGAAGGGAGCCCAGACCTGTGTGAAGGGGGCCTGGAAATTTGTTCTGGGGCCCACTAAATTATACTTTAAGCCCTGCTTCTAGCAGGGTGCAGGGGGCAGTGTGTGAGACTCAGATTGGAGGTAGGGGTACAGAAGGGGCAGCTTGTGAGGCCAGGATGAGGGTAGGGTTGCAGATGGGGCAGCGTGTGAGGCTGGGATAGGGTAGGGGGGTGGAGGGACCAGAGAATCTGAGGCTGGGATCATGGTCAGGGAGGTGCAGAGGGGGCAACGTGTAAGGCCAGGATCAGGGCCAGTATTTTTAGGGAGCAATAACTGATGGATACGGTACTGAGAAGTGGTTGCAAATGCCTACCTGGACTGGGGTCTGCACATGCATGAAGGGGGGCCAGACAATATGGGAAGGGGACCCAGAGATTAGGAGGGTTAAATCTGAAAAAATAAATCTGCCTTATACAAATACATTCTGAAGTTCATGCAAGGCAGTTGCATATATCCATTAAAGACTGATGCTTTCCTTGAACATAAGGGGCCAGATCTTAACTATCTCCAGGCTCTACTGGCCACCAATGTTCCCTCTAAGCTGCACGGCCGCCCGCCACAGCCCCCCCGCGCAGGGAAGGCTGCTGGCTGCGCACAGCCGGCAGCCAGAGTCCCTGCATAGAGCTCCTCTGCGTCTGGGAGTTTTGAAAACTCCCGCCCAGAGAAGCTCTAACGGAGCATGCCCAGAATATCTGAGCATGCTCCACTAGTGCTTCTCTGGCCCAGGAGCTGTGAGGGCCATGCAGGGTAAGCAGGGGGGCGGGCGGGGCATCAGGATCAGGCCTGCGCGGGGGGGGGGGCACGCAGCAAGCAACAAGAGTTGCTCAGCTGCCGGTGGCTGTTACAGGGAACATCATGTTAATAGATGGGGCAAGAGTGACTGAAAGATGACACAGGAAGTGTTTCAGGGAATCTATGTCACCAGAGCATTTCTCTATTCAGGAGGAATCCTCCACTGGCTGGACGTGTGTGTCATTGGGCCAGTAGCTTGGGCCATATTAAATAAATTTTAAAGATACAGAAGTTAATCTAAAAACATTAGACTGTATATGATAATTAGTGGATTTAGAACTACCTATACAATGTGCATGCATAGTCAGTGAACTAAGTCAAAGCCAATGCTAGAAACATAGCTGTTCACAACATTTTCAATAATACAATTTTCACAAGAAAATGCCCTTTTCTTAAAATTTAAATATTCCATGGGAATGTGTTGAGTTAGCTGAAATTTTCAAAAGGAGGAAATAAAAACAATATTTCTGATTTTGTTTCAATAATGACAAAATGTTTAGTCTCAGTAAGGTAAAAATTTAAACTATTTTAATTCATTTTGACTTGTATTATATTTATTTTATATTGTATTTAATATTTTTGCCTTCTATTTCCCAATATGATCTAAATTAAAGTATTTGATATTATCAAAATGGAAAGTTTTGATACCTCTAAAAAAACAGAACAAAACAATTTTTTTTTGGTGTTGAATTCCCATTTTAGAAAAGTTCCAGTTTGGAAAAGACAATGTTTGAACTGTCAGAATTTTCTACAGAACAGAAATTCTCTTTTATGACCAGAGCTAATTATAAGGGGCATTATTTAACATGATGTAAATTCTGACAGGTATCATCTGATGATGAACTTCTGCTCCCCTTTCTGACACTGACTTCTGTGGCCTTGGACAAGTCACATTGACTTTAAGATCCTGTACCATTTAGAGAGAGAAAGAGAATTTAAAAAAGCACCCGTCTCAGTTTCCTTGTTTTTTCAATTAGAATAATATAAAGTATCCCGCCTTCCTAGGAATGGTGCAAGAAATTAATAGTTTTAAAGCTCTCTGAACAAGATTAGTACTGTAAGCATTATTCAATCACGGGCACAATAATTATATTCAAAAGTCAGCATCCTTTGGTTTAGAATATTAAAATCAATACAGAGAATTACCTTTATTTCTTGGTTTTCTATCAATCCAATCTCCAATTAAGGCCCCAAACACTAGTACAGAGCCAGCCACTACTAACCCAAAAACAGCTGTTAGCAGAAGGTTATGTCCATATAGTTCTATCAGGAATACAGACATGGCAAAGTGCCACATTCGATCTCCCTAAAAGACAGAAGAGGCAAAACTGTATTTCCATGTTAGCCTCACAAAGGAGAGCAATACCATGAATTACATAAATGCAAGTATAGAAAATGGGGCAGTCTATACACTGAAGATTTAAAGGTGATCTGTTTCTAAATATCTGTTTCCAGATATACTTCAGTGCTTCCAGAAATGTGAATGCTTCTCAAGCCATGCTTCCCTTTATCATTTACAATAATTTTATCTGAGCTCATCTTACCCATAGAGAAAGTGCACAGCTTGCATAAACCAGAAATCTTGGACCCATGAGATAGCTCAGCACTGCACCTGAAACACACACGCAGAAACCAAATATACTAGAAAATACATTTTTGGGATACATGTTTACATGTGCATCAGAATGTGATGGATGTGGCTGAAAAACAATGCATCTCACCCAGAGGAAGATAGTCTCACTGTACACATTCACAGAGAAAAGGGATGAAATTCTGCCCCAAGGAAGTCAAAGGAAAGCTTTTACTGATTTCAGGGTGGCCAGGGTTTCATCCAAGATATCCCTTATGGAAACCAGAACACCACCTTTCATTTTTCCCCATGCAGGAACACAGTTGTACAAATGCCACATCAAAACCTTAAAAGGGACAAATGAAGATCTCGCTAGCGATGGAACAAAGCAGAGATATGAGTGAATGATGTCATATTGACACAAGTTAAACAAGTTAAAATGGAAAATGCTGTCCTTTAAATGTTAGGGTCTTTAGCACATAGTTTGAAATTTAGTTCATTGAGATTAACTGACTGTGTTGTCCTTTTGGAAAAGATGTTGTTGGCTGCAAGAGCCATGGGATTAACTGGCCATTTACACACTTTTAGTCTCAAAGGCTATGTCTACATCACAAAGCTTAGTTCAGACTTCCTTAGTCCGAACAAAGTGGTTCCTGGGTAGTTCGAACTAACCCCGGGTTAGTTTGAACTAACTGCAGCTTTTTTGTTCAAACCACGCTGACTAGTTCGAACGAAAAAGTTAGTTTGAACTAGTCAGTGTGGCCAGTTTGAACTAATGGCTAAATTCAAACTAAAAAAGTTTGAACTAAGCTATTAGACTGTGTCTAGATGATTCTAGTTCGAACTTAAAGTTCAAACTAAGGGCTTAGTCTGGACTAACCACTCAAACTTATTAGTTTGAACTAAGAAATTTCTCAGTTTGAACTAGGCAAAGCCTAGTGTGGACATGGACTAAATTAGTCCGGAATAAACTTGCTTAGTCTGAACTAACTGGCTAATGTAGACATAGCCAAGGGGTCTCATTGTAAAAGTGGGCTATACCAAGCCTCTAATTTTCAACTCACAATATGGTATTCTCAATTAATGTGGGAGCAAGTGCTGGCAATTAGACATCTTTTCTAGTTTGCTGATTTGCAAGGACAGATAGGAAGATGGTAGTCTAAATTCTCTATTTGTTCCCGCAGTTCATGGTATCTGGAATTTTGTACCCACAAATCAACTACTAACGGAACAAACTCAGAAGCCATTTTTAAAAAATGAAGTATTTTGTACTTATTTTCAAGGAAATATTAGGCATCATCATGAAGCTTTCTTTCTAATTGATTGGCATACAGAATTAAATACATAAACTAAAGGATGTATAATGTAAATAAAAATGAGTGTCCTGTAACACCTTATAGACCAGGGGTGGTCAAACTTATGGAACTCAAGAGCCACACAAGTTCATTAGTAAACCTTCAAGAGCCGTACTGAGGCATATAGTCATATACTTTTACCCACTAAACTGATTTGCTGATGTTGTTCCATAAGCCACGCTTTTTCATCCAAGAGCAACTTGTGGCTCCAGAGCCGCAGTTTGGCCACACCTGTTATAGACTAACAGTTTTCTCTGGGAATAAGCAGGGGTTAAAGTAGGCCAGAACAGCCTGGAATGCCATTTTGGGGCCCATTCTTTTTAAGGGGTCAGCATTGTGGGCCCTCTAAAAATAGAAAATGGTGCTGGAACGCTGAGTTCCAGGGCCCACCCCTTTAAAAATAGCGGACCCTGGAATGCAGCGTTCTGGCACCATCATCTATTTTTAGTGGCCCAAAAGCTGGCTCCTAAAAATAGCAGGCCCTGGCATGGTGTTCTGCCACTTTCCGACAAGCAGGGTAGGGAGGTGGGTTCCCCTGCACATGCGCAGGCTGCAACTGGAGGCAGAAGCCACTAAGCGCAGCTTGCAGGCTGCAGTTTCCTTGCCCAACGCACTGCCAGTGAGTCCCGAGGCAGCCCAGCTTGTGCTGAGGAGAGGGGTGCCTGAGCTGGGGATGGGTATTGGGGGTGGATTTTGGGGACCGGGGAATGGATATTGGGGGCAGTATAGCTGGGGTGCAGGAGAGGGACTTGGATGTGCAGGAGGGGTCCCAGATATGCGGGAGGGGAGCCCACCCATGCGGGAGGAGAGCCAACCATGTGGGAAGGGAGCCCATCCAATTAGGAAGGTTCCAGAGCCCACCAAATTATACATTTCACCCCGGGCATAAGCTTTCATGGGCTCCAGCCCACTTCATCAGATGCATGTTGCATCCCATAAAAGCTTATGCCCAAAGAAATCTGTTAGTCTATAAAGGCGCCCCAGGTGTCTTGTTGGTTTTGCTGTACACGGAGTAACACGGTTACCCCCCTGGACATGTGAATAAAATACATCATGAACCATCGTCCTGCCCCCTCCCAATCCTGGGTCACAGTTTTTTTGAGTAACATCCAATGCTGAATTTCCTAAAGTAAAACTGATCTATTCAAGGAATTGTAGTCCTTACATTTAGCCTGGCTGACAATTTCTGCCTGCTTCACGGTTATGTGGCATGTTGTGTAGTCATTGGTACTAGATAGGGTATAGTGTTATCTTTCTGATTTGGTAGTATTTTATACCCAGTTTCCACAAATGGAAAGGCCCACTCGAGGTGCAAGGCAATGCACTTAGCGATTCAGTCTAGTATATCTTCCCTATTGCCTGTTTATATGATTGAGTTATGTTTCTCATGCCTGGAACTCAGGGTTCATTTTCAAAATTAGTTGTCACAGCTATAGCCCCACATCATCCTTATGACTTGAAACTGCCTCGTGAGAGTCAGAATAATCATTTGTATAAAAACAGTAGAAGGGCACATTTGGAAGACAGATTCAGTTGCTAAGCAGCATCAAGTCAGACAGTCATTTTATATTACTGAATAAAGAACAAATATCTGAGAAAAGTATCTGTCATGCAATTCTGCAGTTTTCAGTGAAGAGACAAAATTACATAGATTGCTGATTAACTTAAAAGTGACAAATTTCCAGATATGCAGAGTGATTACTTCAATTTAGGAACAGGTCTAGTTAAAATCATGTCACAAACGGACAATGTTCAGTAAAATCACACCTGCCAATAGTCATTTTTCATCTCTTTGGGAGACATACCAATAAATCTATTCTCTCTTCTGATGGGCATTTCTGTCCATGTCATCTGCCTTCCAGAGTCTTTTATTTCTTCTGAATCTTCCACCATTCTTTCTTACTGCAAATGAAGGTTACACACATTGAAAATATATGCAAATTGCAACTATACTGGCATGAAGTGTGGATCACCAGGAGATCTAATTTCAATAGAAATCAGATCCTCCTACTGTGTGAATGAAGACTTTACATTATGCCTTTAAGCAAGTCATATTTAAAATGATATCTGTGAACTAGTACAACAGGTATATTGCTTTGAAATACAGCCAGATTATTAACAAATGGATATGTACTAATAAATTCCCAAAATACTCTCTAAGAGCAAATTATATAGGACTAAATAAATATCTCCACACTGTAATTAACTGTTCAAAGTTACCACCAAAAGGAGATACTCTATGTTTATACTAAATGAACTAGACTGCTTTTCAGCCCAGCTGTAGGTGACTGTTAAACATTTCTACATTAGCATGCATTTTTAAAAATCTTTTCATTCTCTCTAAGCATTAATTATAGTTTCCATAATTAATACAAATTAAATATGAAGGGGAAACTATCATTTCATTTATATAATGCATGAGCACTAAAAAAAAAAATTAGGTTTTTTTTTTTCCATTTCTGGCCACCAGCTAACACGCTGCAGAAATCAGTTGCAATTGACAATTCTCTTAGTCAATTGTACTTTTATTTTACTTACCATGCACGAACAGCAGGACCAAAATGTTCATGTGCTCTAGCTTTATTGTTTTTGATTCAGTCACTTGATCTACAACTCTGTGGAAAGATGAATTAAAATAAATGAAGAATTCAGTTTATGAAACTTGCATGTACACTTGCTAACATGTACAGCATTGTGTAAAAAATGCTGGAGGTGCAAATGTTTCATGTTTGTTGTCAAAAGAAAAGCCAGCAGTTTCTGTCACATGTGACAAGCTAATACAATGTGCTTTTCCAGGGGTCATTCAATGCTATGTAAATTAGTCCACTGGGAAAAGGCTAATCCTGGGAGTACCATGCAGAAAGGCAAAGCCCAGCTAATACAGATGCTGAGTGCTTTATTTGCTCTGTGTGTTTCATTTCGATTCACATGTCAGAACAGTACAGATATTAGGGGTATTGATTCCTGTGGAGCTATGATCATGTACACTAGTTGGAGATCCACCCATGTGTTGTATTCTTCAGTGAAGCCTTACTTTTAAAAAATTTTTTAAAAATTGCACTATTTGGCCATGGAGCACCTGAGAATACACACTTAAGCATTTTAATTGCAGTAATTATTCAGAATACAATGTCAGGTATTGAATTCAAAGTATCGTGTGACTTCCTTTTTATCTGGTCACAAAAGGAGAGAGATGTGATAGTTTCCTGCAGGCTTTTGCTTCACTTTCACTTGAATCTCTATGCTTAGACTTCCAGGTATCAGCCCTCATGGGGTACACTTTTGCAAAATATTCATAAAAAACCTGAGCAAATATTAGATGACTTTAAAAGCATTCTGAGAATTCCTGAAGGGTGGTCCAACTGCACTGTCATTTTGTGAGATGTTTGTGGAATTACCTTAGCAATTAGTTGTAAAAGATTTTCATAACTGTCCACTCATTTTTGTGTGTCCAACCTGAGAAAGTCTGAGCCTGATTTGCAGTGGTGGGGGGTGCCTGCAGCTCCCAATGCCATCAGTTGGAGCCGTGGTGTTTGACATCTCTGGTGATTAGATTCATGTACCTCAGTTTGGGCACCCAAAAGCTGAAGCAAGCAAAATGAAAATGAAAGTGAGATGCATTGATACTATTTGGAAGTGTAATGGCTAGAAGGCTCAAATGGTGGTCCCATAAGTCTAGATAAGACCAAGTTCAAGCCCCAAGGGGAAACAGGCTCCCTTTATTGATGCTATAACCTTGCCAGGCCTTGAAGAAACCTGCTGGTCAGTACATTAGGAAAAACAGAAGTTTTCCACATGAGGGCGGACGCTGCCAAGTGAACCTTGATAGAAGAAATTGTTAAGGCTTGCTGTTTCAGTTGAGTACATGAGGGATGGACAAATACATTGACAACACTACAATTTGACAAGGTCAGATAGAGAGCCACATCCATTTTGACAGGTAGGCCCTGATGGAGGGCATTCTGCCACTTGGGAAGGCCTAGCAAAACTTGCTTCAAGCATAACTGTTCTCTGGGATTTAGCCATGGAGCTTACAGATCATTAAATAAAGGGATTGCAAGTTCAGATCTTGGGAGATCGACCTTTGTGCAACAGTAGTGAGATCGGAAATGACACTGGTGTCCAGTAGAATGAAGAACCAGCGTCAGTGAAGCCACCTTGAGGCTATTAATATAACTCATGCATGATCCCACTAGATCTCTAGTAGCATTTTGTGTAGAAGTGGAATTGGTAGAAAAGCACAGTAAAAGCTTTTCAGCCCAGGGAGGCAGGAATTGGATTGAGTCTGGACTGTGGCCTGCCAGGGAGCAGAACTGGTGACATTTTCACTTGGACTTGTTTGTAAATAGCAAATAGCAAACAGCAAAAAGCAGAGTCCCCCACTTCTGGAAAACATATCTGACTGCATCTAGATGAAGACTCCACTCATACTGACTCACAAGTGACCTGCTCCTGCAGTTTGCTAGTTTGTTCTGCATCCCTGGAAAGTCAGAGACCTCGAGATTGATCAAATAGTATGTACAAAATTCCCACCAGAGAACTACTTCCTGACAAAGGAGGGGTGAGTGAGCTCCTGCCTGCCTCTTCAGATAAAACATAACTATCATGTTTTCTGTAAGAACAAACAGGTTCTGCCCTCTGATGTGAGGTAGGAGACTAAGTTGGCTAAGAAACTAAGTTGAGTGAGGTAATTATTTTACTGGACCAACTTCTGCTGGTCTCTCTCACCAACAGAATTTTCTACCATAAAATATATTACCTCACCCACTTTGTCTATCTAACATTCTGGGACTGACATGGCTATAACTACATTGCATACCACAACAGAAAAACCTGACAGGCAAGATGAAATGCCCTGGGTTCCCTGATATTAATATGCAGAGACAGGTCTCTGAAGGACCAAAGGTTCCAAGTTCAGAGGGGGAACCAGCTCAGCTCCCCAGTCTGGAGCCTACATGTCTGCGACTAGAATCATTGAAGGCTGAGGGTGGAGGAAGGGAACACCTGTACAAATTTTGAGAAGACTGAAACACCAATTTAGCAAAATTAGAATTTATGGTGGCATCGTGAGTATAGTGTCCAGATGAAGATGGCTTGGTGAATACACAGAGGCCAGCCATGTGTTGAGGGGCCGAAGGTGCAGCCTTATATATTGTATTATTACACACGTGCATGAGCCCTAGGAGTTGCAGACATTTTCAGGTTGTTGTGATTGGATGAAACTTAAGGTTGGTCACTTGAGATTGAACAGATTATAATCTTGATTTGGGGAAGAAGGCTGTGAGCTGGGGAGGGTTCACCTCCATGACTACAAACTAGCCTCTATTGAGCAAAGGATAGACTTGTCTGCATTTATCAATAGGTCAAGCACCTTGAATGTTGACTGAATGGGTCAAAACACTGGATATAACCTTAGCTCTGGACGGGGCCTAGACCAGTCAGTCATTCAGGGAAGGGAAAATCTGTACTCCTATCTTCTCAGGAATGTTGATATCATTGTTATACATTTTGTGAATGCCCAAGAAGCTGCAGACAGGCCAAAGAAATGCACTATGAACTAATTATGAGAATGTTTCAGTCTGAGAAAGTTTCTGTGCCCTTGGAATATTGACACATGAAGTTAGGCATTTCAAAGATGGTACACCAGCTTCCAAGATACAGAGACTAATGGGTGCCCAGATTACCATGCAAAACTTTATCTTTTTTAGATAGTTGTTGAGCTGATACAGGTCTAGGATAGGTGCTTTTATGGAATAATAAGTAACAAGAGTAGAAACCCTTCCCTCTTAAATCTTGAGAGCCACCAGGAAGAGAGCTTGCACCTCCTGAACCAGAAGTTCTTTGTGATAGATGCTCCAGAAGAGGAAAAGGGAGTGAGCATGAAAGAGGGTTAGAAACAAACTGGAAAGTGTAATTGACCTCCACAGTTATCAATTGATGATGATACAAAACCAAGCACTGAGGAAACGAGAAAGACGGTTTGCAAGCAAAAATGAGCCAAGTATCCTGGGAACTAATATTGCATTTTCAAGTGTCCCATCAAAATGCCTGCGTAGACCCCCCCAGATGTCTTTTTGGGGCAAATATTGATAGGTAGGCAATAAGTGGAGGTGATCAGTGCCTCTCACCTTTATTTTTTTGTTTTTGTTTTTCTTTCCCTGCAGGTCCTATCAGACAGCCGGAGCAGAATTCTGGAGGGTTGCTGAAGCCTGAAGTTCTTCCTGGAAAAGGCTTGAGTGTACAATCCAAGGGACTTCAGGGTTGCCGTCAAGTCCATTAACCCATGGAACTTAGTATCAGTCTGTTCCAAAAAGATTGAGAATCCCTCAAAGAGCAGGTCCTATGCAGTCTGTTGGACTGCTTGCAGGTCCCCAGAGGACCACAGCAAGCAGCCATTACACATAGCCACCATCAAAGCCATGGACCTGGCAGGCAAATAAGGCCCATCTAGAGCAGCTTGCAATCAGGCCCATACCACCAATTTGCCTGCATCCACTAGCAAGGAGAACTTCTGCCTAGCATTTTCTGGCATCATTGTCTTTAAATTTTTGAATGGATTTGCAATACACTAAAATCATACCTGTCCCAAAATGCATGCTGGTTTACAATCCTGAGTTGGAATCCCCCCAGAAGACTAAACTTTCCTGACAGATAAGTTTTTTTTTTAAACCTTTTGGTTTTCAAGTTTGTTCCCTGACACCCCTGCCTTTCCTTCTCATTGGTCATAGATACTACCAACAGCCCAGTGAGCATAGAGGATGGGATGGGATGAGAGCAAAAGAACTCA
Source organism: Podocnemis expansa (assembly GCA_007922195.1). Taxonomy (NCBI): domain Eukaryota; kingdom Metazoa; phylum Chordata; order Testudines; family Podocnemididae; genus Podocnemis; species Podocnemis expansa. Next base: position 17,791,230 of record ML681964.1, on the reverse strand, counting down.
TAAGTGGGGTGGGTACCTAATACTTGCACTTAACCCTTTCTGCAGTGGGAAGGGGATAGAGGGGTCTACTACAGTCCCCTGAAAAGGTACATAAAGGCCGCACTGAGAATCAGGAACATTGTGGAAGGCCCTGTAAAAGCTACATATCGACCAGGCCATGAGAGGTGGTTTGTTGTTTTTTTTTTTTTTTTTTTTTTTTTTACTTCCACCCCTGATATGCACATTACCTTAAAGTCATCTGAGGGAAGCAACATGCCTTTTCCTGAGACTGTCTCATCAAGAGAGGAGGCCAGCACTAGCTGAGGATGCTCTTCCTCCATGTCTTGATCCACAGGGTCCTGTTGAGCTGACTCTTAATGTCCAGCGCTGAAGTCAGGAATGGATGCTGCCTGGTTGGTTGGAGCCACATGAGTTTCCAAGGCCACCAAACAAGAGTGCCTTGAATACAATCTGGAAATGGAGGAAAACCCCACAGATTCCAAAAAGGCCACTGAACAGGTATAGGCCCCCAGTGAACTCCTGACAAACAGCTTAAGGGTACTCCTGTGACAAGATCTATGGAAAGATGCAAGGCCCGCTCAAGGTCCTGTGGCTCCCCGAGCTGGCTTTTGGTTTTGTGCCCCCTCCCACAAGTGGGGAGGGCAGAACCCAGGGGTGGAGCAGGCTAGCTCAGAGGCAGGTCTCCCCTCTCCTGCCCCTCCCCTGGACTGGCTGTTCCTCCCTAGGGGCAGGGAGGGCCAGCCCAGAGGTAGGGTGAGAAAGCAGAGCTTGCCCTATGGGTGGCCTCCTCTGCCCCCAAGGGCAGAGTGGCCAGCTCGAGGAGGGGCGAGAGCGTGGGTCTGGCTTCTGAGATGGCCTGCCCTGCCCCCCACGTGGCTCCGCTGCCACCCCAAGTCACTGCCTTATTTGCTTATGGGTCAAGCCAGCCCTGGAAGGGTGGAAATATCTAGAGGAGGGGGTAGTGAAAGCTGATGAAAAATACTAGACCAAACTTCTGATTTGGAAAAAGCAGATTTTCCTTGGGCTGACCTTGAAGGCACAATTCTAGATGGTGCTGGAGTGGGGAGGCCTGCAGAGAAGTCTGCATTGCAGGCTTTTCCCTTTTATAGTACTGAGGGACATGGGGTTTAAATAAGCCAGAAAAAGTAGTTCCTCGCCTGTAGTAACTCCGCTCTTCGAGATGTGTGTCCTGTGGCTGTTCCACCTTAGGTGTCAGCGTCCCTGTGCTGCTGCACTGTGATTTCTTAGCAGTTAAGCTCCTAGGCTGTACAAGCACAGAAGGTCTCTCGTGTGGGCCTCAACAAGTCTTCAGCTCACGTGGCTATCTCCCCTCAGTTCCTTTTTTGACCCTCTAGGCATCTGCAATAGATTGTGAATAGGAAAGAGGGGAGGTAGGGAGGGTGGTGAAGCAGCCACAGGACACACATCTCAAGGAACAGTTACTACAGGTAAACAACTGTTCTTTCTTCTTCGAGTGATGTCCTGTGGGTGCTCCACCTTAGGTGACTGTCTGGCAGTTTCTCAGTGTCAGAGGAGGGTTTCCGTATATAGTCGAGAGTACTGCCCTGTCCACCTGAGCATCATTGACTGAGTCCAAATCTAGGGCGCAATGTGATATGAATGTATGCAGCGTAGACCAAGTAGCTGCCCTGCAGATGTCTGTTATTGGAATATTATTCAAGAATGCCATGACAGAGGCCGTGGCTCTGGTGGAGTGTGAGTGCACATCAGAGGGTACTGAGTGGTTGGATAAATCATAGCACACATGGGTGCAGTCTTTTATCCATTTTGATAACCTTTGATTAGAGATAGCTTTGCCTTTTGAATGTTCTGCCAAGGAGATAAATAGGCTTTTTGACTGTCTGAACTGTTTAGAAAGTAGTGTATGGCAGGTCCGCTCTAAGCTGAGGGGGCAAAGTCAGGGGCTCCAGGACTCCAGCCGGTGCTGCTGCAGGGGGCCCTCAGACCACTGGTGCTGCAAGGCTGCAGGCGGACAGTGGCAGAGGCTGCAGTCTGTGGCACTCTGGGGGCCCCCACTGGACACAGGCCCATAGGCCCATGCAGTAATCTACCTGTGCTCTCAGGCACAGCAGGAGGCACACTCCTTACTGATGTTAAGGTACGGAGCTCCAAGCCTGATTGGCCTGTGTCAGATGGAGGACTCCAGGACACTTCCATGAGTAGAAACTTCAGTCTCGCTTCACAGTCTTTCTTCAGTTGAAGCTTGAAGTCCCTGGAAATTTGGCAGCGCTTCCCAGGATGAACTTCTCCAAGGAATTTCAAGCAACTCGAGTATGAGCTACTCATGGGTATAGCCTTAGTGCAGAAGACACAGGGCTTGAAGCCTGGTGACTGAATCATCCTCCCACACCTGGGATAGGCCAAACCCCTAACATAAGGTAAAATCTTAACTAAACAAACCATAAACGAGCTACAATAAACTACATGCAAACACAGCTCTCTGACAGCGCTTCTGACAATAAGAAGAGAAGCTCCAGCAACATTCACTGACAGGAAAAAGGCCCTGAGGGGGCTCAGGGCCAGAGGGGTCCTTATACTGATGCCAGTGGAGCGCCCTCTGCTCCTGCAAGCAAGATGCCTGGACTGAGGGGAAACTTTCCAGTGACTGTATGCAGGGTGCTTGCACACCCAGAGTGGACTGCACATGTGCAATCAAAGAGGAAACCAGTGTAACACATATGTTACACAAATCACACTGAATTGCTACTTTGCTCCTAGGCTTTAGCTGCCTGCAACATGAGAAAGAGCTGAAAGCAGTGCAGTGAGCTTCTGATGTAGTGAAGAAACTTTGAACAAACTGCTGCTAGCTGGAAAACTTAAGTAAAGTGGTTCCAGATTGTGAAAACTCTGGGGAGCTCTTTAATCCAACATAGATTCCTAGAGTTGATTATGAAAAGGAGAGATTTCTGCCATGTGTATATACATGAGTATCAGATTGTAATGTAAAAGTATGAATCCTGCTGGGCTTGAGGAAAGAGGAGCTTGTCTGAATCAATTAATTACATCATAGTGAAGGTAACAAAATATTACATGGAATTATCTGTGCTGCAGGATCACTGAAAGATCCCCCTCAGGATTAGGGTTTCATTGAGATAGGTACAGCCAATATACACACAAGCCAGTGACAGACTAAGATTGGAAAAAAAGATAAGAGTGTACAAGCAAAGTGATTGGAATCAGGGGGAGGGGAATGAAAGGCATGACCTCTGGGGTGTTTTTTTTTTTCTAATTATTATTAAAAGCCAGCAGTTAGTAGCCCTCAGGGAGGCCAACTGCAGCTGGTGTTTGAACAACACCATCTTCTAATTCTCCTCAGGGCAGAGTTTACCACCAAAACAGTTAATGAAAAACATTTAAGAAATAAAAAAGACGATCAAGTTAAGTTCATCCTGTGACATGTGATGGTTTCACAAAGTGAGAGAAACTCCCATCCTCTTCCTTCCCATTGTACATCTCTTTCACGCTGACTGACATTTTCAGATTAATTTGAGGGAGCAGCCTTCCCCTCACACCCACTGAGCCCTACCAGCCCCTCCCCAAGGTTGCCTTGCCTCCCTCTTTCAGGCCCCATTAAGTCTCCATCTCCACACCTAGCCAGTGTTGTACACAGTTTGACATGCTCTCCCACATCCCCTGCATGACAGAGCCCCAGTGCAGCAGGGCTTTGCTGGAGGCAGCGTTTGGGGAGCAGGAGGCAGGCAGGGCTGCAGTTACACCTATGGAAGCAGAGAGGGTGGAGCAGAACAGAACCAACCTTACCCCCCTCCAAGCTGCACAGACTCCCAGGAGAGATTCATTACTCCCTCTCCAAACCCTCCCATTGAACCCAAAGACTTGGGAGAAAGAGCATGAACCATTAGTCTGACCCCCTTGCTACACTGAGTTCTGGGGTGAGTGGGACTGTCATACCCCCACCCTTCTCCAACCCCAACATACATCCTTCCTTGTAGCACCCAACACCTGGGTAAGAATGGAGCATGAGCTACTCACCAGCTTCTTCCCCTCATCCCCCAGTTCCTGCCTTCATCTTGTGCTGCCCAGGCTCTGTACCACCACTGCAGCACCGAATGTCAAATCTATCCTCTCCCTGCCTGCCAGTGACTTCTATGCCCAGCCACCTTTTGGCCTTCTGTACCGGAACGGGAATCAGAAACAGAGCAGAGATCAGCAACATTACCCAAAATTTCATGCCACAGCAACACAAGCAGTCAGTCTCTTCCATTGATTGGGGGGGGGGGGGAGGGTGCTGATGCACTTGTGAGCCTGCTGTACAATTCTGGGTTAGAGTTTTCATGCAGGATACAACATTATTAAATGAGGAGTTGAGAGGTTTTTGGCTGCAAAAGGTTGTCTCCCAGCCACAAACAGGAGCCTTCGTCAGTCTGATCTCCTTTCTCCTGGTCAAGTACGAGGAAGGATGCTGACCCAAGAACTTCTGGGCATGGGCCCACATTTCCAGTCAGCCCTCTCACCACAGCACTTCCTCTTCCCTGGGTCCAGTGGCAGGGGGGGAAGGACCCTGGTCAGCAAGTGGCTGAACACTTTAGGGAGCAGCAGCTGTATGGCTGGGCAGAAAAGCTGAATACAGATGGAAAATCCCCAGGAAACATATGCAAAGCTGTCTGTGGAAGAGGCTGCAGCAGCAGCTAGACATTACAGCTAAATACAGGTTGCTGCAGGATTTACAGGGGAACAGCAGCCTGCCTATGCAGAGGTGCCTTCATGAGAGAGGCAACCCTGAAGCCTAGTCTACACTAGAAAATTAGGTCCAAATAATGTCATTCACAGCTGTGTACAGTCCACTGGCTGCTGTCATATGACCAACAACTGCTAGTAGGTTCTGGCCAATGTCTGAGCTGGTTTGCATCATGATCAATTTATCAGGGTGACAAATCTGTGTAGTAGTAATTAGGCTTTGATAGTGGGCCCTGATTAATTCTAGGTTTTTTTTTTTTTAATGGGTGTCAACATTGATTTTTGCATGTTTATTTGAGGTCCTGCTTGCAAGAAGAGAACCATCATCTTTTAAGTAGCTTTCATGGCCTCTTCCTGACAAGCAGCTCTGAGTAGACAACCATTGAGACAGGAGAATATCATGACCCTGTGTTTTCAGAGTTAGTCAATCACCACATGAGAACCTTGGAGAACTCCTGCAGTGCTTTAGATAGGTCAAAAGCTGTACTTTGATCCTATCCCAGAACAAACGTGAGGAATCTCATATATGATGGATGTATGGAGATGTGAAAGTGTATCCTCTCAAGGTCAAGGCCCAAGAATCAGTGCCACTGCTTCAACATTGGTATTCTGTCTTTTAGGCCTCTGTCTTCATTTTTGTGAGGACATACCTTTTGTCTGCTCTTTCACAAGTTTATTGTCTCTGTGGCTGAACATGTGGGGCAGGTCTGTTTGTTGTACTGACTGATTATTCCAACTTCTTGTGTTTTCCTAGACAACTAAATGATAAACATTTTAATCAGCACCATTTACAGAATCAAAATTTTAAGTTTGTACATTTGAGTAGTCTTACTGGACATGACATGATTAATGTTTTGAGACTCTGCTCATTCTTGCCTTATTCCAGTGAAGCTGAAAATAACAGGGAGTACCAAATCTGACTTCCACAATTAAGAAAGCAAGCCGAGAAAGGAGCAAATTTGTGACATTCCCAAAATTTGTTTGGAAACCTTCAGAAAACACTGCTCCTCTTAAACGGCTTTGGATGCAAATAACTGGCTTCACTCTGAAGTAACTGCAATGGATTTTAAGCAGTAGGCTACAACTTCTTTAAAAAAACTTGACACAAGGGACATTACCCTTCCTATCACCCTTACCAAGTATTTTAAGTGGTTGCAGTCTAGGGACTACAGAAGTCCCAGAGAAATCTCAAGTCAGAGTAAACTCTCCTCAGTCTAACCCTAGTATTTATCATGTTCTGACTCCTTTCACTACTGCCTACCCTGCTTGTGAGAGAGAGAGAGAGAGAGAGAGAGAGGTTACAGAAAAGGCAAAAGCAGCTAATAAATCTGTCAGTCTTCAAGTGCCACAGGGCTCCTTGCTTCTTTTGCTGAACCAGACTAACACGGCAGCTGCCCCTTTGGAACTTGAAAAGGCAAGGACTCCCATATCCCAGGGATACAATATCCACTAGTAAAATGTAGCTCTTACTCCCAAGAGTGGCCCTTTTAGTTTTTTAACCACCTTGAAAATTCAATGCAAATTGTGACAAAACTAACATCCTAATCCTGTATTACCACTAAATTATTAAATCCTCTTCCGTTTAATATTTGTGTCTCCAGAATGCTATGTAGAAGGTGAAAAACCTCATCAAGCCTTTGCAAATCTGGCCCTAGGAGGAAATAAAATTCCTTTCCTGACCCCAGAACAGATGATCACTCAGATCAACAGCATCTGTAAAACCAGAGTTTTAAAACTAGTTGCAAGGAGGGGGGCTGCTGAAACAGAGGCACCCGAGGAAGGAAGAATCTCCGAGGGATGGGAGGTAAGGTTTAAATTAACAAAAAGGGAATGTGAGAGGGACTAATCAGGTCTCCTCTTCCTCCTCCAGCTGAATAGAGCCTACAGAGGAGAGCCAACCCTGCATTCCCCCATCATGGGCTTCCACCTTCACCTCAGTTCTTTCTGAGGCTGTCCTAAGCACTGTCAGTCCCATCCACTGAGCTAAGTACAGTGGGTGGCATAAGCATTTGAAGGAGATTAGTTTTATAGGAAGTTTATAGCTGAAAAGAGTTTGCCTTCCATTGATTGATTCTCAAATATGAAGCTCAATAGGAACATACAATAATTTAAGCAGTTAGGGTAATACACATGAATGTAATGCTAGAGATACAAGGCTGTAACAACTGTATTTCAGAAAATAAAATACTAAGTTAAGGCAGCTATTAGGTATGACCACTATTCGGTACATGACAACCAATAAATGTTAACATTTACACTAACTCACCTGAGCACAAAGTTATTTTCTTCCTAAAGATGTTTTTCACATCTTGCTTCCTATTCCCAGAAGGAAGGAAAGAGGAGTATGGGTAGTTTTAAAGAAGGTTAAATAATGGACATCATTCATTGGATATTAACTCACTGATCCCTTAAGATCCTACTGTACACTTTCCTTTCCATGCAGCATTACCAGCTGCTGGCAAAGAACAACATGATTACCTGTCTATTCATGCTACCAACTCAACTCCTCCAGCTTCACCAGAAAGAAGTGGGTGAGGAAAATACACCCAGTTCTAAGTCCTGTTTGCCTGCTTGTTCTTGTTTGCTACTTTACTGCAGCAGTATGAACACTATTGGACTGTTAGGTGAAAGGCACACTGGATATTACAGCTGTCTGCACTGGAAAGGTATGGACCTGAAATTCTGCACAGATGCTGTTCTATCAGTTGTGACTGTACTGTAGACAAGACTGATATTTTTGGTGATGCCACCAATGGAGCTGCATTGCTTGTGAAAATAAAATCTAGTTTTTCTAGGCTAGGCTTACAAATCTTTGTCACTGCTGACATGCTTAAGGAAACTGGCTGTCTAGCAAATGTTTATTTGCAAGGTAGACAGGATAGCATGGTCACAGTAAGCAAGCACCATATTAGAGCCGAGCCTCGAACACGTGTGTGCATACCACAAGCTACTTCATTGTAATAATGTGATCAGTCTATTGCAATTTTAGATTTTTTTGTATGTATAAAAATATGAGCAAGTGTTTGGAGATGTATATTCTCATCACTTAAAATTTATTTCAACGAAACCCATCACTAAAGCAAAACTCTGCTATGCAAAGTGCTGAATACTAAAGTATTTATAAATGTATACAACTTGAAAAACAGAACTCCAGTTTGTTTATTCCAATGGCCAAAAATATTAGACACAAAACAATGCAAATTCATGGTTTATAGTTCAGGAATATAAACTAGTGCACAATGAAAAATGCATTTTACTATATAAAAAGTGAAACACTGCATTGTCAAATAGCAAACAGAAAAAAAATCATACAAATTATGCAAAACATGAAAAATGTGAGAAAGTGTGGCACCTTCATTTAAACTTTCAAGTTAACACTGATAACACCTTGAACTGATGCAGGCAGTCATTCCATAGACTTGTGTTACTAAAAATATACATCCAGTCCACTGTTGCAGTCTTTTAGAAATGGAGTTACCCTGATACACATCTATGTACAGCATTTTAAACCTCAAAAATTAAACTCTGACAAAAGAAATAAGAGTTACTAAACTATAAACTTGTAAAATGTTTACTGTAATCAAAGGAGCCTGGTAAACTCTAGTATGTTATTTTTTGCAGAAGAATGACCTCCAATAACCTTTCATGAATGTCAATTTCTCAAAAGAAAACAAAAACAAAAAACAACAACAACAACAACAAAAACTACAGAACCTGTCTACAGAAAGTGGTTAGAACTTATACAACTTTTTCACAAAAAAGTTTTTTATTCTAGACAACAGGGAATAGTTTGTTCACCATTAATATTTAGATACTCAAATATTATTAGATTATTATGTTAATGAAGCACTGGAAACATTTTCCTTTGGTATAATAAAATGGCGTTGAAACCTAAGTATCTGCATTAGCCACTTTTCTCTTTAGTACCACTTATTTGGGTTTGGTGTTTTTAAATAATCTCTCTCTACTTTCTTCTGCCAAATATTATGATAAATGATGGCAATATCTGAAATTTATTCAGTCAAAATTAAGTTATATTGTATAATGTAAGGTGTAATTTCTTAAGAACACAATAATGCTTACTTTAAAAAAATGAAAAAGCTTTTATGTGCTCAATGCAAACTTGGTTAGGATAAAATTTAAAAGTTTAAAAATTCTCAAAACTCACTAAGCTATGCTGTCTCCCAATATCAACCAAGATTTCCCCTGTACAAGTTGGAGACATGAAGTTAAACACTGCATATTCCTAAAACTTTTCTGGAATTGTTTAACTAATACAGTTATACATTTAAATACTTATGGTTATAAAAAGGTTGTCAGGGTCATATTTCAGTATTGCCAGGACCTAGGTTGTGGCAGTTACACAAAATGTGCTTAACCATACAGACAGGCTTATAAAGAGTTATGTACATAAAGCTGCATGTGTAAGTATATGCAGTAGCCCTTTAGCATTAAGAAATCTTCCCTGTAATCACTTATGCTTTTCAAGCAAATAACCTCATATAAATTCTATTGTACAAGAGGAATGTGGATTTCATCATTTTGTTTTACCTTTAAAACCAAGGAAGGAAAAAAAGCCAAATTTAGAATACTTAGATGTGCAAGATAAAATAAAACCAATTTACCCTGTTAACAAGATACCATCTGATCTGTAGTTTGGAGAACAGTCAAGTGACAGCTTTGTAAACACTGAAGTTACTCATTTGTATCCATGGTATTTTAATCATACTTCTAAAAGAGAGTTAATTTTGTTAATCTGTAGTTTCAAACTTAAATGGCTGTATCTTGCAGTACAGTACAATCCTTTCTACCAATACTGAATCAAAAAAGTTGGGTTTTTTTTTTTTTTGTTTTTTTTTAAGTACTACAGATACCATTAAAAAAAATCAAAAATTTCTCTAGAAAAGTTAAACTACTTAAAAATACTAAATTTGTTCTTAAAGCTAATCCATAGTTTTAATACTGTCATGATAAAAAAGTTGACTGGAATTATTTCTCTAAAATTATTTGAAATGCAAGTTATAAATCAACTCAAAGGTATAGTACAAGTAAAAGACTTAAAATCTTATTACTTTAAAGATAGGCAATCAGAGGAAGGCTGAATGTTCTGCTTAGGAAGAGCCAGGAAAGGGTCTTGTGTAACATTCTAGTGGAAGCTCTTCTTGACCTCCCAGGACAAATTTCAAGTTATGTCAAATGCAGTAGGTCTATTATGTAGACATTAACCCAGTAATATCTTTTACCAGGTCCCCTATACTCCTCCACTGCTTGTGGTTCAGATGCCATGAACATGCAACAGCTGAAAATTAGCAAAATTTAACACAGTACAGTTACCCACTAAGTCTGCAGACTGAGTACAGTGACAGCTTGTTTAAATTTATTTGTGCTTTGGTCTTCCGTCAAATCAAGAGCAGCGCTCAGGGCCAAACAACTACAAAAAATGTCTAAAAAAAGCTTTAGCCCTGCTCTGTGTTACGATGCCCTTCAGCATTCTTGGCCTACAAAGGAACCTGAGCACAGAGATCTGAATACCCATTGATAGATTTGTATTAACCTCCATTTTACTTTCTCCTCCTCCATTGAGAAAATACTAGTTATTTTATGTAATACATTCCCTCACTTTTCAGGACGTGATTATTGTCAGCTTCTTTTCTCTCATTATGGGTAGTCTGCAGTCAGTAAGCATTGTTAAAGCTATAATCTCAATTAATAAGATTTTTTTTGAACAGTACTAAAATATCCTTAAAGCCTATCAATATTTTGTAGCTTCAAACTAGCAAAATAATGGTGACAAGACTTACATGTTACAACATAAAGAAAAGTTACACTAAGTTATAACAAATGAAATTAGTTATAAATCAATACAGTAAAGTTCCCCTTTGTGCTTGCAAGATTCTTCAATCTAAATGTCCGTTTGTTATATTCTCCTAGTCTCATTCAGGAACAAGCCTCATCTTTAAACTCAATTCCATTGCAACAGAAGTCAAAAATAAATACTGCTATTGAAATTAAAAACATTTTCCCCAGAGTGATGAAAAATCCTGATAACTTTCCAACAAGTAGTTTTGTGCTCACTCCTGATGACTTCGATAAGAAACCAAAAGTCATTGTATGGAGTGGGCAGGAGAGCAGTTTGGCTGTGACTAAAAAGACCTGCACTGCAGTCAATGCAGCAAGGGGAAACAGCTAGAATCTCCTCTAGCTCACTCATCAGAATTGATCACACTGTTTCAATTGAAGAATATTCGTTATTAGTGAAAGTGTGAGCCAGAAAGAATTTTAAAATATATAAATCTTAACTTCTAGACTCCACTTGGGACTGATGGATTTTTTTTGTTTTTGCTTTTGAACTCAGCTCATTTAATAATAAAGTCACACATGGCACACAACCACTGCCATTTTTAGGGTCACTTTTCTCACTACTGTAACACTTTTATAACAGGAAATGCCTGTCCTGAGCAGAAGTTTGCACTGCCACCATACAACAGTTGGAGTGAACTTCTCAAACAAATGTTTACCGAGACATCAGACACAAAATTCAATTTCCATATGCCTATATATTTACAGCCATTAGCAACTCAAACAGTGTGCAAACATAAAGTTTGTGCATTAAGTCAGGCACATGCAAAGATCTGGCCCACAGTTAGGAAAGTTTCCATTTAACAAGGAATGATGAACTGGTGATTCTAGCTGTAGCCCTATAGCAAAGTACATCTCTTATGTTAACACATTTTCTCTGGCTAGTCTGTGATGATGTGGTTTTATTATATGAACCTACTGCAATGTCATTCAGAATTTCATTCCTAAGTCACAAACCCCCTGCTAACAGTAAACTCCAGCCACTGATCCAAAGTAGTTGCTGAACACCTACAACCTGAGACAGAGGATCCTTTTGCTCTGAAGTCTGTATTTTACAACAGATGGAAACAGTGTCAGCATGGCTAAACAGAGCCTGCCAATGCTGGTTAACGACCATGTTCATATGGGATGCAAGCAATAGGAAGTGTAAGTGTAAAATCAAACTATCAAAGGAAAAAAACCCTCTAGAATATTAATAACAGTTTAAAGTAATTGCAAAATAGTTAACAATTGTAGTCTAGACAAACTGTCCAAAGGAAGTCAAGCTCCAATGATATCAAGAATTTGGAGAGGAGGTGGTTAGATTTTAAAAGGGGAAGATAGGGAGCACAATGCTGAAAACTAATATCAACAGAATCTTCAGATTCTTTTTCAGGCTGGACTATTTGTCAGACATTAGTCTGTTGACAGCGTGATGCTGATGCTAGGAGGTCGCTGCTGATTTGATTGTTTGTTTGAAATGGGAAGATCGATTCTTTCTGCTCCATATATCAATTTTTCCTCCTGAAGACTACACGCTGAGAATCTGTTTGCTTCAGTACCATTTCCACCACTACCACTGCGGTTATTTGGAACTGTGATACCACTGACCTGCTCAAAGGATTTACTAAAAACAGTAGTGGTAGTTCGAGCCAAACTATGACTGCCAGGCTTAGGCAGGGATTGGCTAGTAGTTAAAGTAAGTCTCTTTAAAGCCAGAAGATCTAAGTTTTCACTTGTAGCTCTCTGTGTTTGTTTTCGAGAGAAGTCTTCTCTCCAGGATTCCCCAGGAGCTTCTTTTTCTTTCCCCCCAGCTTTGCTTCCTCCAGACCTTCGCTGGCTCTTCCCTGAAAGCATCTTGCTGCTGGTATTGTTGCTGTTTGATAAGGCAGACTGGCTTGTGCTTGAAGTAGCTCTAGAGTAAAACCCTTCATCAACCTCAGATACTTCTATCAGTTCTTCTGGAATTGCTACATCAGAATTATCTGCGTAAAGGAACAAGGAAAAAAGTTGATTAAAAAGGTGTTATTCATATTGTGATTAATTCAGAAACAAAGTTAGATTGACATTTTCAAGCATGAAGCTGTAAAGCAACAGAATATGGAGCACAATAGAAAAATTTAGAAGACTTACCGATTACGTTAAATTGTAGAAAATGATTCATTATGATTTAAACTGCATGAAGTAAAGTTGCATTTACTAAACCAAGACACATGCCATATAATCTCATTTTGTAGTGATTTTTGAAGAAAAAAGTACTGTTATTCATGCAGAAGATTAGGAACAGATCAGAAAGGTATCACATAGAAAACTAAAAAGGTATAGATACTATTATGTGCAAGTGCTTCTACATACTATTTGCAAAGCACATTAATCAAGAAGGTAGATTATCAATGCCCCAAAATACCCACTATGACTCCTACAAATTTAGAAAAGTCAACATTGATTCAGTTTTCTGACTGAAAGGTCACCTTCTGCATTATCTCTGATTGCAGGTATAATTAGGTTGGAAATTTAAACCTGGATTATGAAAGTCCCAGGATCATGAAGGTATTTTGAATGGTATATTGGGGAAAAAAACTGAAATGTACTGAAGTGCTTTGCTTCATAAATTTGAAATAGTCTGCTTTGTTTCCTTGATAATTGAATTTGTAAATCCAATAAATATGCAAAATAAAATCAAAGTCAAAGAATAGGGAATTATTTTTTGGCAGTACTGAGTCTTACAGTGTAGTTTCCCCAAGCTGTATCACCATTGCATGTGGCACAGACTCAATAAAGAATTGTGTGTGCAGTGCATGCATTTGTTTTTATTAAATGACAACATGCAAACAGAGTAACTGAATACTGCAACTCTCCAAACATGCAGCCATGAGCCTTTCAATCAATGGTACCTTAGAGTGCAGCTACAAAGTGCTCTGCTAAAACTGCACTCTGCCAGAAGAGTTTATTCCATCCTCCATCATTTTTCTTAGAGATTTTTGCCTCCTGATTTCTGGAAGGCCTTTGCTGTCAGTTCTAGGATCTGTAGCTGTTTCCTGCACACCCTGTACATGCTGAGAATCATTCTCTGCTAGTACTCTGCTTTTTTCCCCATTCCCGGTTCTCTCTCCAATCACATTTGTGACACTAATTTCAGGTATGACAAAGTTTCCCAACTCTGAAGCGTCATTACCATTCTCTGGTTGTTCTAGAATTCGACATGGATAAGGGGGAGGAAAAAAAAAAAAAAGAAAAAGGTCTGAAACAAAAACATGAGATGAACAACAAGAAAAAATACAGAACTGGATGGCTAAAGTGTTATGAACCAAATCTGCTGTATGCCTATTGACTTTTTATTAATTAGTAGTATTAGTGAGGATGGAGTAGAATTACTTGATTTCTTTTTTAAATGAACCTTCTCCCATATTCTGTGCCACACCCTTCTCGATCTCCTTTGTCCTTCAGTATTAAAACCCTGAAAGATGCTCATAAAACATGTTTTTGAAAATTCAAAAGTTGCATGTTATTTTAGACAAAACTGAGTTCAGCTACTTTCTCCCATCGGTTCACCTTTGTGGACAGGTTTACACTACAGTTCTATATCAGTAATGATGACATCTTTCAGGGTTGTGAAAAATCCAAAAAACTATAGTGCTCAAGTCTCCTTGTACATAGCACTATGTCAATGGGAGCTCTCCAGCTGACACAGCTAGTGCCTCTTGGGGAGACAGATAAACTATACCAAAAGGGAGATACTCTCCCATCAACATATATCAAACATAGTAGTGGTTTCATGGAAGTCTATACTGTGAAGAAAAGCCCTCTGACAATACTTTATCAAGTGTACTAAGATATAAACAAAACCTTTATTTTTAGAGTTACCTTTATGTTAACTTGAAACACTATCACATAGGAGCAGAGACTGTGCTTTCAGTATTCACTATATAACAAGACAACTTGAATGTGGCTGAACTGAAATGCCTAGAATGTTGAAAGCCAGATCAACTTAGCTTCATTGCCTCTTTATCTCTGCATTCTTTTAAAATGCATTTTCAACTTGAACAAACTGCATACTTGTGAAAACTTTAAAGCACATCAACTTAAAAATTACTTAGCTTTTACATAAAATCTGCAGAAAATAATACCCACCAAAAAACTACGTAGATGTAACATGGAATGCTTATTCTATAGATAGAAGTTCTCATATCACATCCATCACCACAGCAGAAACAAGAGTCCTGTGCCACCTTATAGACTAACAGATTTCCACATGTAAACATACTAAACGTGACATTTAAATACACTTTTCTGTTAAACCTACAGGCATTGCTCTAGGATGCCTCACTTGCTCTCCTCCTCCCATACTCCTGCTTTATAATCTTCCATGTTGGCATATATGATGAAGAGGAATTGACATTGGGGCAGGGAGCACAGTCATAATATTAGGAAATAAGCTTAATATCAATACTCAGGTTAGTGGCCCATAAAATGTAACCATTCCCTGTATGAGATCGGTACTTCCACCCAATAAAAAGCAGTAGCTACCTGTGGTCAAAATTAAGCAAAGTACTTTTCTGTCCTTTCCTTCTGTGAAATCAGAATTTACACAGCAGTATCACATGCCCCTTATGGATCTGATCTACTCTGAACCAGTTCATAGACTTTTACTGAACAGGCTTTGGGCTGTCAACAGTCTATTCAACTGCAAATGCTTTCTTAAAATTATGCAAGATCTTTTTTGAAATTTCATCTTGAGCCAGCTGAGTAATGTAGCATATTTTGAACTGTGCAGTTTTTCAGATGTCCTTGTGTAGCTCCATATGGATTTATCTGTTTTGGGTATTAAATGGTTTAACACTTTTTTTCCCCCCAAACTACTTGTCTTTAGCCTTAGCTTTGCAGTTGAGTCTAATTCCAAAAAGTCTTTACACAGAAAAAAATTAACTTTTTACACAGAAAAACTATTCTCCTCTCTCTCTCTCTTTTTAAGTTCACAATTATCCAACTAAACTATGGTGTACCTGGATGCTCAAAAGTTTGAAAACTATACTATGGAATACAGCACAATATTGTACTTCTTTTCTAAGAGCTCAAATTATTTCAAAATGTCCCCAGAGAACAGATCTTCCAGACTATAGCTATGTTTTAATTTCAGCTTGTATGTTGGCAAGTTTTCCATATAATTATTCCAATTATTTTTTAAATAAAAGGGCCTCCTATCACCACCAGTTAAAAGCTTGAGATGTCAGAAGTCAGCAAACTTCAACCCATTTTCACAGAATCAGTGTTTGTGCTTTTCAGTGTAAAGTGTTCATTGTGTACTGCAATGACATCAGCAGGTAATAGCTCTAAATCTCAGTAAATCACAGCCCTCCTGGATTTCTGCGCAGAGAAAATTTTGCTGGTTAGTCAAAGACATTTTCCTCACATTCTAAGAGCGGTTCACTGGTACATATATGATGCAGCCACCAACAAGAACAAGATTTGGGGTTAAAAAAGGCACATTTTGATTAACTTATTTCTGTCCCTTACTCCCATACATCAACAGCAACAAGCCCATAAACTCATCTAATGACCTATAACAAAGCAATTTTCTTGAGATAGCCACTTGTTGGAGCATGTTATTTGCATTCCAAATACTTTTATATTGTGGGGTGCACTGAAATCTCTATCTTCTGCACCAGTACACTTGTCAGTGTGTCTACTAAACAATAAACTAGACTCAAAACTCCTTTCATTTTTTAAAAAAACTGATATAAAGTTTCAGCTGAGACTAACTTTGCATTTATATCATGAGCATGGATTCTCTGGCATTCTAGTAAGAACTCTCAGACTAACATGAACAAGACAATAGATGATGAATTTTAAAACTGTAGTCTGATCAGTAGCCTTCATTGCAAGCCTTCCCCATTCTTGCCATCAACTCCGATGTCCACCCTAGTTCAGACCATCCTCTCTCCACAATACACGTCCCTAAAGGCCATTTCCATTTTCTCTCCATCTCCAGCATCTGACCCTCTTGTCATTCCCACCTTCAGGATCCTTGCTGCCTCCTCACATGTTGCTTTAATGGATGATTATCATTGGTAGACATATGGATATAGATGGGTCCAAAGCAGTTGCTTGTCATCCTCCACTCCCCCCATCCTCTCTAGAATACACACTTCATGATAGTAAAGGGCACATCCTGTAGCAAAAGTACATCTGGCACATCTAACCCCTGCTGATATTCTTGTTTTTAATCTTCTACCACGGGCAAGGAAAAAAATGAGGTGACCCTTAGAGCCCAACTATCCCAACTGTGATAGCAGTACCTTTTTCAGGATTCTCTGGACTATGAGTTGCAGGAGCTGTTGGCTCAAGACTTATGTCCAACCCCAAACCTTATCTAGCTCATCAGAAGGAATTTCACCGGAGTTAAAAAGCCGGTTCCCAGCTGAACATTAGAGTTCCTTCACAGTATTTTGTTCTATATAATGAGTTTGTCTATGTCGAATTTGGAGCAAGTCTTCTCCTGTACCCACTTCAAAAAAAATATTCCCTAACCCCTCAAAACAAGAAGCAGTTGTAACCTTAAGCATATTTTTCACTCTGTGTATTACATTAAATGGCCCGTTAAACTCTATCTAGTCTGGATTTATGATTCACGAAGAAACTGCTACTGTCCAGTAGTTTCTGCTAGAATTCTTATAAATAAAATTTTGGACAACATGCTGACTGAAAATGGTATAATGCACAGAACATTTTCCATTAATAAACCTCCGAAAGCCTTGTCTGTTACTAAGTAAACACTGCAGATACACTTGTGGCATACTGGAACAAGAGATGTCTCTAGTGACAGGGTATTAAAGACACCCAATCATTTCTGTCTGAAAGAAGTTTTGGCTACGCATTTTTTCCAGGAGTGCAGTTTCTCCCATTAAACCATTTGGTACCATCACCCAAAGTCTTAGATTGTAATTTCTTTTCTGAATCAAATGGACTCTTGACAAGAATTTATTTTTGTAAAAAAGCCCTTTTTTTCCTGGAAGATTACCCATCATTCCTTGCTTGGGTCACACTAGTTGCTTAGAATGAAATTATTACTACCCTTCTTCTGTCTTAACTGTTAAACCATCTCTCTTCAAACATGAATAGGTTTTCTGATGTTTTACTGGAGTCTGTTTCTCTACTAACACTAACAAACCTCTTGCCTTACTGTCATCTGCTGCAGCAAACACTTGTACCACCCAGTGTCTCCTGAACTTCTCCATCTGCATCAAGTATGATCCCTGCAAGAAGGCAATACCAAAGCACGATTTTTGTAAAGACTGTAAGACTTTGTATTGTTGCTTCAAAGTCAGTATCTTTAAAAAAAAATGCAAAAAATAAGACTTGTTATAATTGGTTCCGTTATAATTCATGTTTTTGGCAAGTGTGATAAAACAGAAGACAATACGAGAGAATTAAATTTGCCTTCAATTTCTCTCAGAAAGAAGCAACAACAGATCCACCATCTTTGTTCTGTGCTTCCCTGCATCAGTGAGAGAGTTTGAATTACCACCACCAAAGCCATGCAAAGGAGAAATATTAAAGACAGAGTGACAAATGGTGTAATTGTGTTCAGAGATCGTTTCTTGATTAAAAAGCTGAGCCATCATTTGCTTAATGGTTGCTGGCCCCTTACTAATTTCAAAGAGATTATGACTAGTCTTGACCAGCAATAGATCTTGCCTTATTTAATACCAATAATTAGGAGGCCAAGTATCCATTTCATACAGTGTATGCTGAAATGCTCCCTTACACTCACTAATAGGTTCAGTTAGAAATACTACTGGAACTTATGCAGACTCTTGTTCCCTCCAGCACTGGTTCTGACCCATTTACAGCCATCACTTAGGACCACTATACTCAACCAGTTTTCATTGATACTTTTATCCTTGTCATAAAGAGCTTGATGTAAATATTACACAGTGCACATTACTGTATGGCAAGACAAATAACCAAGGGTTTTTTTTACTAGGCGAATGGTGAAGCATTGGAATGAGCTGCCTAGGGAGGTGGTGAAATCTCCATCTTTGGAGGTGTTTAAGGCCCAGCTGGACAAAACCATGACTGGGACAGTTTAGTGGGAGTGGTCCTGCCTCTGGCAGGGGGTTGGACTAGATGACCTCATGAGGTCCCTTCCAACCCTATGATTCTGTGTACACTGATATATTTTATCTTGCTTTAAAAGATAAAAATATCAGCACACGTCCAAGTTTTATTATAATTTTGTTGCTAATCATACTGTCCATATAGTAATGATGCCCCTCATATTAATATCCACGCTGAGTCCACCCCAAAACAGTCAAAATACCAATTAAAGATAAAGAGTGACCACATTATAGAACAGCCTATATTAATGATCTTCACCGCTCTCAATCCAAGGTGGCAGTTACCATGCCTTAGGCATAGGGAGTGGTCAAGAGCCCTGATCTGTGCTCAATTTTCTTACTTTTCGGGCTGGAGCAGATAATTGACTGATGCAAAAACAGAAACCTTAATATGCCTTTTTTCTGGCAGCCCAGCTGGGGTCTGATTAAAGACTTTGGATGAAGTTTTTTAGTCTCTACTGTTTCATAATAAAGTTTATTAATAATTTGTACAACTGTATATGGCAGTCTTCTCCCACTCCACACTGCCCACCTAGTCTTCTTTGAACATTCTGTGTAAGATTCCTTGAGGAAAACATTACCTACCTTAAATTGCTTTGGTTATTGCAATTAGTAATTATTTCAGTTTGGACACGAATCTGGTGCATAACAGATATTTGATATATTAATGATTCCTGCTAACATAAAAGGTTTATCTTTCAAGAATTTTGTACAATTCTACATTTTAAAACAAAAACCAAAAATTTTAAAGAACTGAACAGGTGAGAAGAGAAACAAAATGTTCACTCAGGGCTGTGACAAGAAGATCTTCACTCCCAGTTAGGGTGGAAAAATTAATAACAGAATCTGTTTAATGGAAGTTATGTCTCAGTACACAATAGCTAGAAATAAATGAACTCAAAAGGACAATGGCTCAAAAACATCAAGTTGTGTAATACTCAATACCTAGTCAAATTCACAGTACAGCCCAAAGTGAGCTTCTAAGACTGCTCTGGCCATTCTCTTCAGAGAAAGATTAACATCCACGATCTTGAATTTGTTTTGTTCTAAATATATTAGGTGTAGTAGTTTTCACTCACTAATCAGACACATTCTGGTCAACAATAAAATTAAATGGAAGATGTGTGGTGGCTAAATCCCCCAGATTGCTCTAAAACATCAACCTTTAAAAAAAAAAAATAGAGCATAGTTGTAACAAAAAAAAAACAAAAAAAACCCATAAAACTGAAAATGTACAGTTTCTTTCTTACCATGTCTCTTCCATCTATGCCCTCGGATAGACATGCTAGTCACAGCATTTCTTGATATTCTAGATGAAGTAGGTGTAATTTCAACCTGAATGCATCTTGTACCTTCCTTACTAGATTTCATGGCACCTTGAGGCAGTGAGGCCTTTATTGCATTAGCAACCTAGAGCAGAAAAATGCAGGTGAAGTTCTTATAAAAATTTGAATTCCAACACAAGTATTGTTTACAATAATATAATTTTTAATTTTTTTTACAATAATTAGAATTTTTTTAGTACTTCAGGTAAAATATAATACTTCATGCAATTTAAGATCACATATAATCATATGGTTCATTGTAAGTATCAAAGATTAGACTAAAATTTGTCAGCAATTATGTCTATTTCTTGAAGTCTAACTGAAGTCAACCAACCAGTTAAGTGCTTTGAACAGTTGCTTTGATTGTAGTTCCCATTTCAAGTCACAGCTACCTACCACTTCCTTCATGGAGCTTTTGTGCTTTCCTCAAGGCTTTAAATTCTATTCTTCCATTATTTGAGTGCACAAAAAGCCAAAGCCAAAACCAAAACCAAAACAGAGAAAAAAACCTACTGTGGAAGGTACAGGGAGAATAGGAGAGTGGAGAGGGAATGTTAAAAAAAAAAAAAGTATGCTTCCAAGCATCTTTAGCATAAGTAGGAGACACAGATGACTTCTTGTAAGGCTATGTTTCTTCAAAAAGCTGCATCACCACCATGATTTACAGTTTAATAATGGTGTATTTAGATTTTTATAAAAAATCCCAGACATGACACTTACCAGTAGTGGTTCTGGATACAACTCTAGCTGTGCTCTATATAAAATGTCATCCATTGCTTTACGAGCTAGATCCCATTCTCCATTGTAACTACAAAAATTATAATTAAAGAAGTATGATTAACAAGTTTTAGAAATGGAACCCTCACTTATCTTGAGTAATATATTAGTGTCTCTCCTTGGTCTCATTATCTTCGAGCATTAGCAATAACCTTATTCAGAAATCAATTCAGCTGAGTCAATAAACTTGCTGTTAATAAGAACAAAAAAGTAGAGAGAATTTTTAATGAAAGAAAAAATGCAAGTTTTGAAAGCAGCTTGCTTATAATCAGTAAATTACACATTCCTGGGTGGTTTAATTTTAGGTATACATTCAATCAATCAGTTGTTGCATTTTAGTGATGGAATTGCAATAAAAGTTGCACAAGCAGTGTGCTGTTCCACTTTTTAATTACTTATGTTGTGAAGAAGACTACAGGAGCAGTTATTTCAGTTAATAAATAATATCTAAATTCAGTTAGTTTATCTTTGACCAGTGAATGATAACAGCATTGAAGACAAAAGAAGCAATAATGTGGATACAGCAAAAAAAAAAAAAAAAAAAAAAAAAAAAGATTGAAACAGGTTTTCCAAAACTGGATCCACATTTTCCACTTCTAAGTACAAACAAGTATGTGAGTAAGAATGGATGTAGGAGAAGTAGATACACTAGTTGCAAATAGTTATTCTAAAACATTCTAATATTGGTTAAATCTGTCAAGTGACATTTTTCCCCCTTCAAGCTGCACATTCCATTGGAGCTAATGAGATACAGAATTATCCACACGCATCAAGAGACTATACTCCTAAATTATGACAGGCAGAATTATGTTTTAACAGGTGTGAAAGACATATGTGCTAGAAAGAATATACAAATTGATCAGTCATATGTATATAGTAAACTTACAAGGCATAATAAATCCCAGTTAGCATTTGCACCATGAATTCAGAAGAAACTGGAATCCTGCTATTTACTCCTTTGTATTTTCTTACTTGTTGTCGAGGATATCCACAGACACAGATTCTAGAGAAACCATGCATTTGGCATTAGTACAACTAGTAATTCAGGTTAAATCCTTAACTAAAAACATTACAAAACTACAGTGGTTAAAGCGTAATTTGACTGGTCCCAGAACCCTCCTAATCTCCGGGCCCCCTTCCCATATTGTCCGGGTCCCCTTCATGCATATGCAGCCTCCAGTTATGAGTGCAAAACAGATTGCTTGAGCCACACCAGCTCTTCCCTCACAAATAAAGCACAGCCTAGAATCCACATCACCCCAACCTTGTCCACTAGCGCCCACATCAGACTTCATTTTCCCCATGTCCTCCTCAGCTCCTATCCCCATTCCCCAAGCTCCCTTCCCCCAGGTCCCCATTCCAGCCTTCCTAACCCCCCCAGTCTTCACTCTACCCTTTTCAGTCATCCAACCTCCTCCACACCTCCGCAGCCCCCCAACCTGACCCCTTGCCCCAGCAACTCGTGCTGCTCTGGACCCCTCCATTCCCACCTGGGCAGGGCGGAAGGGAAGTGCAGGCTGTAATTGCACCAGCTCAATGGTCACGCTGCACCCCCTTCCCCGGGGCAGAATTAGGAAGGGAGGGAGAAAGGATGACTAGCAGGTCCTGGAATGGATGGGTAGGGTAGGCCCATTACGGTGCCTCAAGAGCTCGGCCTCCAACCCAGGCTGAAGGCAGTGACCCATTTGTTCCTCACCTCACCTCTACCCAGCAGCCATATTACAAGGTTCACCATCTCCTGCAATCCCCAAAACAGGCCCTCCCAGAGCCAGGACACCTCTAAGGCTGTCGCAAACAGACCTCCCAGGCACAGGCCACCAACAAGGGGGGGACAGTCTTCTATAGCAAGGCACCAGCCATACAGGTAGAGGCAGGGAAGGGTCGGCTATTCCCCGCCCTGGGGGATGGGGCAAGCCAGCCCAGAGCCGAGACTGGGTTCCGCACTCCATCCCCCGTGGGGGGAGGGAGGCGGAAAATCAAAAGCCAGCTTGAAGTGCCACAGTCCCTTGAGTTGGCCCTGGGGGGAACGCTGCATTCCACCCTCTTATTCTATTTTTTAGGGGTCCCAGAATGGCATTCCAGTGTGCTTCCCCTTACTTTAACCCTGAAAAGCTAAAAGATTTCTATATGTTGCAACCGGAAGTAACAATGACAAAGTAAATCCATGCATCCAGACACTTTCTGAACCAGATCACTCTTATTAAATTACCTTTGCCAATGTTAATGTATATTATCTGCACGTGCTCTGAATTCAAAGAGTTAGTCTAAGAATGGTATAAAAAAAAAAAAAAAAAGAGAAAAAAAATATTTTCTGCTTTGGTGCTTGCTTCCAATGACATTACATCAGGGACTGTAATTTGTGTGCCTTTTGTAGATAATAAACGGCAAAAACTTCACATGCATAATAAATACTGAATGTACATTAATAGACTTTTCAAAAGGCAGTCTTTTTTCAAAGGCAAAAGGAATATAATATTTAATTACAATATTTTAATCAAGGTTTCTTATGTCGTCTTCAAGGAGACTGGATGACCTGAAGAATCAGAAACTAATTCTGAACTGTCGTAATGAAATACCCTATTGACAGATATTTTAACCTCATAATACTTCCTATGTTTCTGTTTGCAGTTTACAGTAACTTGTAAATGCATCTGGCTTTTTCTACCATAAACATTAGAAGTGAATTTGAGACTAAGTTCCATGGTCTTTTATTGAAGAATGTCTTCAGGTGCCAATAGGTCTCTATGGTTAAGAGCTCTTATAATTTAATTCTGACTCTGCCATTGATTTGCTATGCATTCTTGGATACTGTCACTTCATCTCTTTGTGCCTCATCCTGCCACTCAGCCTTTGTCATGCCTATTTGATACTGTAAATTCTTTGGATGAAAGATTTCTCCTTCTGTATGTGATTATGTTTTTAGGCAGTACTATCATACAACTATGTACTGACTGTTTCCTCTCAATCCTTGGAATCTTTTTGCTATCTTTGTCTTGCAATGCCACACCATGTTTACAAATCCCCATTCCTCAGACATCCTCTTATGTTATTTTTTCCATGTTTACATAAAAATAAATCTGATATCTGGCTCCCAAACCTCTTCAAAGAAAAATAGTTTAACCATTTTATAATAAAATATGTTTTCCCTCAGGAGACTAAGGGAATATCTCCCCCCCAACCCCCTGAAAACCAGGCATATCTATAGCATGCAAGCTCTTGTACTACAAAGATTAAATTCATTAACTTCATTCCCAATACCTGCACAGAGAGCCAGAAAGCAATTCTATGCACTTTCAATATTCTCTCCCATGCCTAAAAATAAAAAAATTATAATCTTTGCAACCCCAACAGTCAGCATTGTGTATCTGGGAAGTGTGAAACTGATTAATAATGGAAATTTCAAAAGGGATAGCCGTGTTAGTCTAGCCCAGTAAAAAAACAACAAGGAGTTGTGTGGCACTTAAATCTGTTAGTCTTAAAGTGCCACACAACTCCTTGTTGTTTTTTTTAATAATGGAAAGCTTACCAAAGGTCTGGAAGCAAGATTTCAGAGCACTGTGAAAGTATTCGGTGTTTCTGATTAAGTCACACTTAACAGTAAGTGACTCCTTTCACTCTCTTTGCCTTATGGATAGTGGACAGCTATACTGTCTACTTTTACACATAAGGTACAAATGGAAGACAGCTCACGGTTTGTTCCAGCCTCACTGTTTAACTTGTCCTCCAGTTGGAAATTCAGATCTATAAAGTTATATTGGATCTAAAAATCAAGTTGCTACAGGACTACCAAAGAAGAAGAAAAGAAAAAGAGGGAGGCATGACCAATTAGTCAAATGTCTTCATTTACATAAGAAGATTTTTCTCATCATCTTATGTAGGTGAGAGGCAGTGGATGGACTGATGGAAAAAAAAAACTCTGCCAACAGCCTAGCACTGTCTACACTCGGGATTAAGTCACCAGAGCTACACCTCTTAGTGATACGGACTTTTCACACTCTGAAGAGAAGTGGCTATGTCAATGTAAGTTTTCAATGCATGCAAGCCAAGTTAATTTACCAACCAATAAAAAAAGCAGCAAAATATAGCCCATTGAAACCTACTCACAAGCCTACAACTTTAGTCCTCCCCTTAAGCTTTAAACAAATACATTTAGCAGCATTTCCTGAATGGAAGTCAACAGATCTGGGCTACCACATTGAAGAGTAAGTTTGTAGAACCTAGGAGTCCTCAAACCAGATGCTCTACCAGAAGCATCTTCTACAACACAACTCCAGCTTGAGCATCTGTTCAACATTTTCATTAATGATCTGGATGATGGGATAGATTGCACACTCAGTACATATGCAGATGACACCAAGCTGGGGGGAACAGTAGACATGCTGGGGTGCAGTGACAGGATTCAGGGAGACCTTGACAAATTGGAAGAGTGGGCCAACAGAAATCTCATGAGGTTCAACAAGGACAAGTGCAAAGTCCTGCACTTGGGACAGAAAAATCCCATGTACTGCTACAGGCTGAGGAGCAATCAGCTAAGTAGCAGCACTGTCGAAAAGGACCTCAGGGTCATGGTGAAGAAGAAGCTGAGTATGAGTCAGCAGTGTGCTCTTGCTGCCAAAAAGGTCAACCGCATACTGGGCTGCATCAGAAGAAGTGCTGCCAGAAGACTGAGGGATGTGATCGTTCCCCTCTATTTGGCAATGGTGAGGCCACATCTGGAATACTGTGTCCAGTTTTGGGCTCCCCACTGCAAAAAGGACATGGACAAATTAGAAAAAGAGTCCAGTGGAGGGCAACAAAAATGATCAAGGGGCTGGAGCACAAGACCTATGAAGAAAGACTGAAGGAACTAGGCTTATTTAGCCTGCAGAAAAGAAGACTGAGGGAGGATTTGATAGCAACCTTCAGCTACCTGAAGGGATGCTCCAAGGAGGATGGAGCTCAGCTGTTCTCAGTAGTAACAGAGGATAGAACAAGGAGCAATGGTTTCAAGTTGCAGCTGGGGAGGTCAAGGCTGGATATTAGGAAAAACTAAAAGTGGTAAAGCATTGGAATGGGCTACCTAGGGAGGTGGTGGAATCTCTGTCTTTGGAGATGTTTAAGGCCTGCCTAGACAAAACTCTGGCTGGGATAAATTTAGTGGGAGTGGTCCTGCTTTTTTTTGGCAGGGGGTTGGACTAGATGACCTCATGAGGTCCCTTCCAACCCTATGATTCTATCTTTGCTGACTCCATATGTGGCCATATGGACAGGGAGAGAGGATACCTTAAGTCACCATCTAAAGGTTAAAACGAACACAAAATCTACTTGGAGACCAGACAGCAAATACAGAATCTCAGATCTGTTATGTGCTCGAACACCCACTTAAAAAGCAGGCTGCCAAATTCTGTGCCATCTTCAGACTCTGAATGGATTTAGCACAGAAACAGAACAGAGCATGTTCCAATAGTCTAACTGGGACAACAAAGCCATGAATGGAAGGATCAAGGTTTGCATTTGAAAGTAAGGTTGAAACCTTACAAAGATGTTCAGAAGCATCCTTCATCACCACTGAAGTCAATGTATTTGTTTACACAATTGGGGTCTAAGATGCGAACTTGAATAATCAATGACAGAGAAACCCCCACCCTCTCTGAGGTACAGACATTAGGGATCTGCAGGAAAACAGAATGGTTTGGTTAGGTATTATATTTACTGCCACTTGACTGTATAGACCACCAATCTCATTTTTGATCCTTTACCCCCATGTTTATACTCTATCTTGGCTCTTTGTGAATTATTCTAATAATCTGGATTCCAGTAATACAGCTTCTAGTCTGGCTGTTTCCAACATTTTTACATTTTCTGGAGATTGGGGTCCTAAGTATTGTACTCCAATTCTAGTAAATCAGTTTGATTCAGATATCAAAGATAAAGGGTAGCTCTACTCTGTAAGAGATGTGGGTTTTAACCCAGGTTAACTTCAGGTAACTCAGGTTAAAATAGCAGTGAAGACATGGCAACTCTGCTTTTAACCTGGCTTAGCAACTCAAATTCAACCACAGATTCCTTACGCTTGAGCTGCTGAACAGAACTGTTGCATCTTCACTGCTATTTTAAACCAATTTAGCTAACATAAGTGAGCTAACCTGAGTTAAAAAAAAATACTTCTTTACAATGTAGCCAACAGCCAAAGTTTCTTTGATTATGTGGTAGGAATGATAGCATGCTACATGAATTCTTATAAGCCTTATACATGATGTTTAAATAGGTTTTCTGGGTTATTTTGTTGAAAACATGATTTAGTTGGGGAATGAAGTTACTTTTCCATTTAGCTACCCTTAAGCATATGGTCTTATTCCCCAAGTCTGCCTTGAGAGTGGTGACTATGAACATTTGTTTGATCTGAAAGTGATCTGAGCAGCCTCTGTATCCACAGAGTTTATGCTTGGATTTTATGAGGTTTAAACACCTAGTGAATGAAGGGAAATGTTCAATGTGAACCCATAAGTTAGTTCAGCAGATGTCTCTGAGGTTTATTTCCTGCTTCACAAAATAAGACGGAGTCTTCTCATTTGAGAGGTATTTTAGAGAACATTAGATCCAACAGATTTATGTTTTCCTGCATGTCTTCATCACTAATGAACTTGGCCCAACCAAAGTTTATAATGCAACTGAAATTAAACTAGTATATTGTAATACACATACAGTGAGTCAACATTGTTGTAACAATGCTTAAGTAGTAAAGCACACAACTTAGCCTTCAGATCCCAATTCAGGAAGCAAATAGAAAACAAATCAAACATTTAAGGAAAAAAATGCTCAGCCATAGTAAAAAGAGAACAGTGCCAGGTTTTGCTGCACCATTTACTCCTAGACATTCTACTTTTGGACAACTGCTGATTAGAACAATTCCAGAGGCAGTAAGACAAGTGTTGTTAAAAAGTGTTAATAGATCCTGGAAAAAAAAATTAAATCTTTACAGTCTATTTCCATCTTGGCAGGGCATAACCTACAGTGTTTTTCAATAAACCTAAAAGTTTTCTTAACCCAGAAATTCCTGCCTCTGATGCTGAACATCTAGACAGATAACAATCATGATAAAAGATCTAAAATAAGGAAAACTGAATTTTTTATTGTATGTTTACAGATGTTTTCCTGGTTTTTATAGTTTATGAAATAGAAGATGTGGAAAGCTATAAGATAACCAGGGACTGGAGAAAAGGATCATGAAGTTGTTTTGTGGACACAGCTATAGGAGCATGCTAGCCAGATTTTAAAATCAGTGCTTTTGGTCACTATAGCAGACAGTTTTGTTATTTCTTCTGGATCCATTTTCCACATTTTTTTCCCCCAGAAAGCGAGTTTCCTTGGTAACTATGCCTCTATTCTGTATCTGCCAAGCACTTCTCCACTTAACTCACTCTAACTTCTCACATTCTTTTAAGGTTGTAAAAATCAAGCACTCAGGTTAGGAAATTACAGAAGTTTGTCCTGAAACTTAAATTTGACCTCTTTGTGTATATACATCCAAAACAGTCTAATTACATAACCCTGCTTAATTCAGCGCACAGGGTGTGAAGCAACTGCTCAGCATGCTTCTCCTCATTATTTACTCAATGGCTCCTCTCCTTACTGCATACAACCCAAAGCCTGCAAAGAACTGTGAATGCTCAAAGAAAAAAAAATAGCAGTACTGTAAAAACTCTCCCCTCACCAAGCATCACTAGGATTTTAACTCAATCTTCTGTATAGCCCGAGCTACAGGACTAACTACCTAAAGTAACTATAAACAGAATAAAGCTGTTATCTCAGGAAAGATGGGAATGTACCACTGAGATCAGGTGCTCTCTCCAAGGGCAGTCTGGGGAAGCCTTTCCTAGCTTGGCACTTTCTCCCCATCTGTGCCTCAGAGGGTGAGGAAGATGGGCTACTGAAATTAAATACTGGGAAGGGGGTTTGTCAGGAGAACCTGGTCCAGTTTCTTTCCCAGCTGCTGCTGGAGTTCCACAAGCAGTGTGTTTTGCAGCTTCCCAGGAGACAGTTCAGCCTAACCTTAGATGAGAACATGTTCAGTTATTTTGGCATGGCACCAAAATTTTGTAACCAACAAACTGTGACAGAAGGGGGAAATGATTTTCAAAAAAAGTTAGTCTCAACTAAATCTGAAAGGAATTAAATACAACAAAGCAGCAGAATTTCTCTGGTGTTAATTTATCCCCACCAAATTTCTAAGCCTTGCTGCAAATAATGGAATTCAAGTTTCTCAAAAACAAACAAACAAAAAAAGTTGCAATAATTTATTAGAGTATGCTAAACACTACCAGGGGAGGCACTACCAACTCCCCCTATAATTAAAAGTGTGATTAAAGCAGCCTTGAGCCAATACTTGTTTGTTAAACCTCATATAAAGTTTAGTTTCCAAAGAACTACACCCTGGTGATAAGTTAAAAAATAACTGCACCAGAGCACTGAAATAGCTGTGAAATGTGCTTTAATTAAACTTGCAGTCAAACTCAAAGCCAGAAATTCTAGAATGTTTGGACCTCTAGACTGAAAGGGGTCTATTTTCAGTCTCCTGCATAAGGGTGAGTAAGATCTCAACATCCTTGTGTGGGTTAGAGAGGTGCAGCAAGCTGTTTTCAGTAGAATATCCACAACCTACCTAACAGCTTCCTCTTTCTTAAGAAGAAAACAAGGAGTCCTGTGGCACTTTTAAAGATTAACAAATCTATTTAGTCAGTCAGGCAGTCTTTAAAAGTCCATAGGACTCCTTGTTTCTTTTGCTGAACTAGACTAACACAGCTACACCACTGGCACTCTTTTTTAAAGTTTGATTGCCTTTTGCCCAGAGAAAAACTTGAAGCAAGACAGGCTCAATCTGAGAACAAATGTGAAGTCCATGACGTACTGTAGGTTCAATCTATGGTCTAATCATGGATAGATTAGATATGGGCACAATAGCCTTAAATCAGTCTGTAACTCAAGGATTTCTTTCCATGAAAATATGGGAATGTCCTGTCAGACTGCCCAAAAAAAACCCATAGTACTGATAGAATAGCTGTTGGCCTCAGATTTAACAAGCCTTCCTGAATTACTGCCTTGCTTTGCATTCATCTTGGAGGTCAGTACACAGTCTTAAAGTTACATGCGCAACAACTTAAACTGCTTATTGACCAGGACAATTTCACATTATTCAAGGCTCACCAGCAGCCTACTTTAAACAAATCACTGGACTTTTGTTGCTTCTACCTCTCCAATCTTTGAGTAAATGACTTAAGTTGTTTATTGCTGCCCTCTTTGTCACAGGCTCTCACTCTTGAGTGGATTTGAAAAAAGCAACAGGTAAAGTTAAGTAAAAATTAATTCCTCCATCAGGTATTTGACTATCACTGCATACAATCCCCAGTGGATTCCTGTTGAAGCTCAAACACAGAATAGGTTTTAAATGTTCTACTTCTGACTGCATTCTGTGACTGGTCTGTATCTTCATATCAACCTTACTCTGAACAAAAAAAGTGTTATTCCAGTCAACTTTGCTTCTCTAGCTCCAGTTTTGATACTGCTGCCCTGTAAATGAACTCTAGTATTTTTGGATGTTCCTATGTACTGAATTTAAGACACACTGAATGCTTCACCCACAAGAAAGATCTTTTTAATCAGTGACTGAAACTTTTAAAATTTCTCATCAAACAGTTTTTCTTGAAATAAGAACCTACAGCCTGATTTTGAAAAAGAGTTTGTGGAATTTTGATTAAGCTCATAGGCAAACACTGAACACACCTACCTTCTCTGTCCCCTCTACTGGTACTATGCTCATCATTATAATATCTCCAGGCTTAACTCACACCCTCTCCTTATAGCAAAGGCTTATGAAGTTATCCAGCATTAAGAAAAGGCAAGTGAACTAAGATTTGAGTAAGATCGTACTCTAACTGCTTGTTTCTGTTGCTGCAGAAACCAAACTAACTTCTGGCTGCCAAATGAAGCCTACAGAGAAAGCCACCCAAAAAGCCAACATTAATTTCAGAGAGAAGTCTCAATTTTTCTGTGGTAGAAGACATTCAAAGTTGCCAAAATTCTTGGATATGATAGCTTCATTTTGTTGTGATCATCCCATAACTCTGTATAACTCTTACACTGACAAGTGCTATTTTCCTCCATGACATACTATCTGCTCAACTCCCTAGAGGCCCTCCCACACACAATGTCTCTTTTCCACCAAGATATGTTGGAGTCTGCTCCTCTTTTATAGTTCAGGTAGGAAGAACCTTTAATATCTGGCTGCATGAAATCCTGGTTGCATGGGGCAAATACTGACCTAGAGCTCTTCTGGTACCACCCATGGGATATGCCTGCAGAGGCTGGACAACTACACATGAAACCATGAATCCATGAGCTAAAACTTCTCCTCCAAAGCCAATTTTCTCTTCGCTCAGGCCCCTCTCTGCCATCAAGTGTAGTGATATTCCACTTAAAGAAATTGAGTTGAGACCCAGCAAGTCCTTGGTATAGAAAAATGAGGTCAGAAAAAACTTACACTTTATCTGATTGGGGAACGTAATGCTTGTTTACTTTCCATCAGTGCTCTTCCAAAATCAAGACCTAGGGATTTACGACATACTTAAAAGCAGTTAAGTAAAGACCATATGCTGCAATAAATGGTTTTGGAGCTTATGTGAACAGGGCTGAGGCTCTGAAATTAGATCAAACTCTTTAGGACAGGAATTACATCAAATTTTATTTGTACACCAGAGAAAATGAGGTCATGACCCCATGGGGCCACTAAGCACCACAATGGCTTCTGTTTGCACTATGTAGCACACTCATAACTAATTCTGAATACACAGATGGTGACAAAAATCACAGACAAGACTGACATCCAAAGAGAACAAAATGGAAACAATCTCCCATTTGAAAACATGATCATAGGATTTTGATATATTAGTAGGTTACTGGAGGAAGGAAGTCTGAATTGTCATCATTCATCTTTCTCATTTTTCCTGATCTAGAAAGATCTATTTTGAGATGAATAGAAACAATGTATGATAACTACAATGGTTATCATTTGCACTCTGCCAGAACCTTTATACAGTATGTTCATTTAGCAAGAAACACCAAACAGATTTTAAATTTTGGACCACCAGAGAAAAATACAAAAGAATTGTAATAAGGCTCTTGTACTCCTACTATCACCAGAATCCGAGATGGGGAATAGAGATCATGAAATAAGCTTCAGAGAACAATATGCTTATTTACCACTGAATAGCAGATAGGTGCTTGGTAAACCTAGAGTAGCAGTTGGAGTCTAAGTAGGTACAAAGCTAATCGACTGTGCTTAAAAGCAAGGGTATTTTGCTATAATGACTGTGATATCTAGCTTTATTGCATCACTAACTACCCCTATTTAAAACGGGGCTTAGACTCCTTACTAAGCAAACACACTTATTTTACAGAAGAGTTACTGGTACTACATGAGTAAGTATAATGACATTATTATGCTGGAAAAACAGAATTTTGCTCCGTTTTTCAGCAGCACTTTTTTTTTTTTTTTAAAGTGTAATAGACTGAAAATAGAAATCTGTGATGCATCATAACAGCTAAAATCATGAAAGGCTTCCTGATGTAGCCACTCATCTGACACCAGTCACTCAGAATTCTAAACAAGTATACTAGCCCAAGTTATTTTCGACAGAAAATAATCAAAAAGAGAAAGAGGAGTGACTTTCTTCTGCTAGTGCGGCAAAACAGAATAGAAATGAAAAACAGAGGCTTTCATTTCTCCTGCCACTATTACTAAAGTGGAATTAAACAAGGAGTCTGGTGACACTTTTAAAGACTAACAAATTTATTTGTCAATGGGGACCCCATCTTCAAGCATCTGATGAAGTGGGATTTTCTCCCATGAAAGTTCATGGGATAAACAAATTTGTTTGTCTTTAAAAGTGCCACCAGACTCTTTGTTTGCTTGCTGAACTAGACTAACATGGCTACCCTTTGGAACTTAAGGTGGAATTATCATCTAAACAGCGATTTTTGTACTTATATAAAATTAATTACAGATTAGATAAATTCACATAATTGATGTGTTGCCAACATTCTCTCTAATCTCAAGTTTGACCTTTGTAAACTGCTATTGTTAAAGGTACGTCATGATGAATAGCATAGTGTTATTTTTTCAAAGTTCTGTTTCATAAAAATAATTAACCATTCAAGAAAGGCTGATTAGTGTAACTCAGACTTTTACCTATACATGGGCAGATCCTTCATCTGAACCACAGGAAACTAGGAACACCTAAAATATCCTATTCATTTACTTAAAATGACAGGAGAGCACAAATTCTTCAGGGGGAATCCCATAACCTATTCCAAAGATTCTCCTCAGGCCTAGCCCACCACCGGATCCCCATCCACCATCTCAAACACAGAGATGCACCCTAGTTCTCTTGTGCATACTTTTTCCATTCCTCTAGGTATCTAAATTGTTTCAGTCAGGAGATCTTTGGAAAGACTTATGGATTTGGGTAGTAGAATATGAGAGAAGCAAAGGGAGTTAAGTCCTGTTATTACACAGTTCACATTTATAGTTGTATAAAAATCAAAATGGACCGTTATTCAGTACCCATACTCATAGGTTTCATTTAGAAATGAACTTCTTTGCACTTTGCACCTTCAGCCACTCTTATTTGGTTACCTCAAGAGAGCTATCAGAACTTAATGAAGCAGAATAATCAATGGCTCACTTCCTATGAAACACTTAACTGCTACACATTTTCGTGAACTCCTCAGGTCTCCAAGATACTCCTCAGGTCTCCAAGATACCACTACTACTTAGCAAGATGTCAGGTACACGTCTCCCATTATAAAAGGATTCTTCCTAGTGCCTATAAAAAAATTTCTCACTAATCTTATTCCCTTAGAGTCAAAACAAAACACACAAACTCAAACCTGACAGCAATAGCTACCCTTCTGAAGTTTGTGTGATACAGCCTGGGATCTCTGAGTTACTGGAGTAGTGAAAAACTGCTATTGTTATTGTTAATGGAATTTCAAGGTTGTGTTTTTTTGTTTTCATCTCCACAAAAAAGTTACTCCATCCGTAAATCACTTCTGACAATTTTTACCCAATGTGTCAACACAAAGTTACTGTAAGATTAGAAAAAAAAAATCTAGTGTTTCCCCATTGATGAATTTTATACGGTCAGAAGGGAAAGAAAAGCCATTTTAAAGTATAGACAATGTGACTGTAAACCAGAACAATTTACAGGATGTTTTGGGAAAAACAGGCGTACTATATAACTAATATTTTCAGGTGTATCACATGACTTTTAACTCCTCATTTAAAACAGTCCAGGCTTCACATTACCCCGATCCCTTTAAGTACATTCAGCCTAAAGGACAGATACCTTGAGCAAATTTGACACAATGACTGAAGAGAAACTGCAGGCATGTAGCTTAAGGCAGCATTATAACACAACAGCAGGAATGTTAGGACTTCAAACCTAAAGAAGAAAACAAAAATCAAAATTATCAAAAGTGTAAGCATTTAGAGCATTAAAAAAAAACCCACCAAACTAGTACTTTTCTCTTTTTAAAACTGAAAGCAGAGAATAAGTTCACAAAATATGCCATGTACAGAAACCATTCAAGAGACTAAGTAACACAAGTTTACAGCACTGTAAAAATCACAGGAATGTAGGACTGGAGGAGACCTCAAGAAGTCATTTAGTCCAGCCTCTTGTGCTGAGGCTAAATAAAGGAAACCTAGACCAACTCTCGCAAGCAGTTGTCCAACCTGTTCTTAAAAACCCTTCAATGATGGGGATTCCACAACTTCCTTGGTATCCTGTTCCAGATCTTCACTGTCTAGGTATTAAGAAAGCTTTCAAACTATATAATCTAAATCTTCTTTGCTGCAGATTAATCCCACTACTACTTGGTTTATCTTCAGGGGATATAGACTCACAGCCTCTAAGTTAGGAAGGGACCAGTATGATCATCTAGTCTGACCTCTTGAACAAACAAAGGCCTCAAAATCTCACCCACCCCCACCAGCAATAAGCCTCTAACCTATGAATGAGTTATTTACATCCTCAAATCATGATTTGAGGACTTTAAGATACAAAAAATTCAGAAGGTATGAGAGCCATGCTCCATGCTACAGAGGAAGGCAAAAAAGGAGGACGACAACTGATTGCTCCCCTGTTAATAACAGCCCAAAATATATTTGAAGTCTTATCAAGTTCCCTCTTTAGTCTTCCATTCTGAAGGGTAAACATGAAAAGTGGTTTTGGGGTTTTTTTGGTTTTTTAAATCTTTTCTCTTAGATCAAGTTTTTTTTAAAAAAGCTTTTATCATTTTTCCCCCCTTTCCTCTGGGGTCTCTTCAGTTTGTCCACATCTTTCCTAAAGTGTGGCACCAGAACTTGACACTATATTTCAGCTGGACCCTGACCAGTACCAAAACAGAGGGGACAATTACCACCAGTTTCTCACATACAACACTCCTGTTCATACACCCCAGAACAGTAGCCTTTTTCACAACTACCATAATGTTGACTCATGAAACTTGGGATCTGTTATAACCCCTAAATCCTTTTCAGAGGTACTATCAGTTAGCCAGTAACTTCCCACTTCTAAATGTGCCTTTGATTTTTCTTTCAGAGAAGTACTTTGCATTTAATTTCATCTTCATATTAGTTGAATTCAGATTTACAGTATTTTCCTGTTTGTCAAAGCCGTTTACAAATCTAATTTCCTGTTCCAAGGTGCTTGCAACTCCTGCCCCTACCACCTCCCCAGCTTGGTGTCATCTACAAATTTAGACGCCTACTCATCCCTCCATTATCCCAGTCATTAACAAAAATATTGACCAGCATCAGACGCAGGACTGACCCCTGAAGGCACTACTAAATACATCCCCCATTTGACAGAGAACCATTGATAACTACTCAGATTACAGTCCTTCAAACAGCTATACACATACCTGTTGACTTTTAATTTAGGCCACATTGCCCTCATTTACTTAGGCGAATAATGTGGGACTGTGACAAAAGCCTTTCTAAAAAATCAAGATTTAAACACACTTTCTACTTCCTCACATCCACTAGGCCAGAGATATTATCAAAGAATGAAATTAGGTTGGTTCAGCATGACTTGTTCATGACGAATCCATGCTGATACCTTCTAACCCTATTATTCTTCTATGTGGTTGCTAACTGACTTCTTCATCATTTGTTCTAGCATCTTTCCAGGTAACAAAGTCAGATAACTGGTCTATAATTCCGCAGGTCCTTTTTGCTCTCTTTTAAAGGAAGATACTAAGTTTGCCCTTCTCCATTCATTGGGGACTTCAACTGTCTGTAATGAGTCTTCAAGGTAACTGTTAACAGTTTCAAGATTGCTTCAAACACTTCCACCTTAGGACGAATTTCATTCAGCCCCACCTACTTGAATACTTTTAAACTGTCTATGCATTCTTGCACTATTTTTTTTTTTTGCATTCCTATCTCCTTGTTAATATTAACTACGTTGACTATCTGGTCACCATTAATCTTTTTTTAAGAAGGCTAAAGCAAAATAAATACTTCAGCCTTCTTGATTTCCTTAGTTATTAGCTCTCCTTCTCTACCAAGTGAAGGAGCTAAACTTTACTTCATCCTTCTTGGGCTCTTAATGTATTTAAAGAACCTCTTATTGCCTTTTTATGCCCATTACTAGGTATAAATCATTTTGTGCCTTATGCTTTCTGATACTGTCACATAGTGACTTGGTATCATATAATTAAAGCTGCAGACAGAAGCAGTGCAATGGTTTAAATCTGCATGTCAACATTCTCTTTATGCAGTGAAATGTAATACAAGTAGTTACATGCCAATATATATTAAGATGAAATTTTAAACATATGCCTCATGTAAGTATTTTTAACCATGCCTAGCAACTAATTTCTAAGATTCTAATTTACCAAGATACCTACCTGAAACTGCAGAGTTAGAAAACATTTGATGAAAATTATGGTAGATAACACAAAGCCAAAAATAATGAAGCTACTTTAACCATATTTATGGATTTTTATTAGATCTTACTTCAAGTTTTACCTGTTTTGTGCTGTTAACATCTCTCTTTGAGGATGAGGTCCACTGTACACAACCCTGGACAACCCATGCTGGGACAGAGCTCCCTCTGTAAGAGCCATGGAACCAATACTGGAAGGCTAAAATAAACAGCTATTTGAATAAAACATTCAAAACAGCTGATCTCTTGAAACCTCATGACAAAGTAATAAAAAAATAGGTAAAGGTACATAAAATGCATTTGTGCATATATTTTGAATCCATGTACAAACATCTGGTTGCTTCTTTTGCTATGTACTAAAGCACCTGCATTGAAATTAGCAAAAAACCAGGGGGGGGGAGGGGGGGAGAACGGGACGACACCTAGGAAATCCTTGACTTTAAAAAACAAAAATTCTTTTCAAAACATGTCAAGCTTAACTGGCCTCATCAAAAGACAATAGCAATGAAATATATTGTTTGAAAAGTCAAGTTTATGATTCATCATCATGCATAACAAACTTTTCACATTATGTTTTTTAATTGGTCTCATCATAAAGGGAAGCTGTGGAGTCCATGTGGTAACCAATGTACATCAAAGCAATATCACTCACTTCATGATACACTGAAGGTTTGGACAAGGATGGAATTGTGAAACTCAGCACTTTACTATGTCCCTGTTTGTCAACTATTTCCTGTAAAACACAAAAACACATCAAGGGTTACATTATTTAATTACTTACTATGAAAACAAGAGAGCTTACTAATAACATGAAAGTAATTTTATATTTTAGGGGGAACTCTGTATTAGTTCATTATCCTTATCTGCCTTAGAATGTAAAATATTCAGCTAGAAGCTTAATATACCCTTGATACTTTCCCCTATTTATGAATGTTCATTTAAAATAAACATATTTGGTATATACCAGGGTGGCCAAACTTACGGAACTCAAGAGCCATACAAGTTGATTATTAAACCTTCGGGAGCCACACTGAGGCATATAGCCATATTTCACTTACTCCAAAATTACTGTTTAAAATCCATTGCATACTTTAATTTTATCATATAAAGAGAGCAAATATTGATCCTACTGTCAGATTCTAATAATTACTTAAGATTACCACGAAAACTAGGCCTATCTGTACAATAAAAACTTAGCTTCTCCCTGCTGTCCTGACCATGCCACACTGCTCCCCACCCTCTCCGACCATGCCGCATTTCTCTGTGCCATCCCAGAGGCCCCAACCATGCCGCTGCTTCCCCACTGTCCCGGACCATGCCACGTTTTTCCACACTGTCCCAAGTCCCCAACCATGCCGCGCTTCCTCACCGTCTCTGACCATGCCATGCTTCTCCCTGACGTGCTCTTCTGCAAGCTGCACTTTTTCATTAAAGAGTTGATGTGGCTTGCGAGCTGCAGTTTGGCCACACCTGACATATACTAATAATTTTAATGGCATACAGAAGAAATATTTCTACAGAAGCTGTTGCAAAATACTTGCGTCTTGAAATAAATATGTAATCTCTTGATTTAAACAGTATTACCAATTATTCTGAAAACCAATATTGTGCCTATTCTTTACTACTATTGAATGAGTAAAGGCTGAAGGTGGATAAACCAAGTAGGAAGGCTATTATACTATGGAGGTGTTAAACAGATATTTAAAACAAAACTTTTACTTCAGTTTTAAATACGACTCCAGTCTATATTATCTAACTATCTCAGAACATCTGCACAAAAAATCCAAAGTTTAAGAGTATACAGTAAGTCAGCAGGACCAGATGACGTTCATCCAAGAGTTCTGAGGAACTCAAATGCAAAATGGTAGAACTGTGATAGATCAGTAGCACTTATTTAAGTAAGCTTCTGTACCAGATGTCTGGAAGATAGGTAATGTGACTAATTTTTTAAAAAGGCTCTAGAGGCATCCCTGGCAATTTCAGGCCATCAAGCCTAGCTTCAGTACCAAACAACTGTTTAAAACTCTAGTAAAGAACAGAATTATCAGACACAAAGGAGAACACAATTTCTTGGGAAAGAGTCAAAGGATTTTGTAAAGAGAAATCACCCAATACTCTACTAGACTCCTTTGAGCAGGTCAACAAGGGTGATTCAGTGGAGCTAGTGTACTTAGATTTTTCAGAAAGCCTTTCACAACATTCTTCACTAAAGGCTCTTAAGTAAGCAGTCACAAGAACGAAGGTCCTCTCCTAGATCAGTAACTGATTAGACACGTAACAAAGGGTAGGAATATAGGCTCAGTTTTCAGAATGGAGAGGTAAATAGAATTTTCCTCCAGGGACACCAGTACTGGTCACATATTGATCATTTACTGAAAAAGTGAGGTGGCAAAATTAGCAGATGATAAACTACTCAAGACAGCTAAATCCAAAGCAGACTCTGAACATTAACAACAGGATCTTACAAAGCTAGGCAACAAAAT
Source organism: Podocnemis expansa (assembly GCA_007922195.1). Lineage (NCBI taxonomy): Eukaryota > Metazoa > Chordata > Testudines > Podocnemididae > Podocnemis > Podocnemis expansa. Next base: position 17,751,985 of record ML681964.1, on the reverse strand, counting down.
GGCAGATGAAACTCAATACTGATAAATGCAAGGTAATGCACATTGGAAAACAATCCCAATTATACATATGAAATGATGAGGTCTAAATTACTTGTTAGCACTCACAAAATATCATGAAGTCATTGTGGATAACTCTCTGAAAACATCCACTCAATGAGCAGCAGCAGTCAACAACGCTAACAGAATGCTAGGAATCGTTAAGAAAGGGATAAATAAGACAAACATTATCATACTCACTTTTTATAAACCCACAGTATGCCCACAACTTGAATGCTGTGTGCAGATCTGGCTGCCCCATCTCAAAAAAATTCTATTAGCATTGGAAAAGGCACAGAAAAGGGTAACAAAATTGATTAGGGGTATGGGAAAGCTTCCATATGAGGAGAGATTAATAGACTGACTTTTCAGCTACGAAAACAGATGGATAAGGGGATATACAATAAAGGTGTATTAAATCATGACTGGTGTAAAGAAAGTAAATAAGGTTCACCAAATGAAATTAACATGCAGGAGCTTTAAAACAAAAGGAAATACATCTTCACACAATACAGAGTCAACATATGGAATTCCAGCCAGAGGATGATGTGAAGGCTATAAAAGGGGTACAAAAAAGAACTAGATAAGATCATGGAAGATAGATACATCAACAGCTAGTAGCCAGATTGGCAGGGACTGCTGTTTGACAGAAGCTGGGAATGTGTGGCAGGATGGTTTGTTTGATGATCACCTCTTCTGTTCAGTTCCAAAAGGGCAATTGTGTTAGTCTAGCTCAAAAAAAACCAAACAAACAAAAGGAGTCTTGTAGCACTTAAAAGACTATCAACTTTTTTTATTGCATTAGCTTTCGTGGGAGAAAAATCCCACTGCATCAGAAGCTTTGAAGATGGGGGAACTTACAGAATGGGAGAAATATATGCAGGGAAGTGTAAGCTTTGGAACAGGTCACAATGTAACAGCAAATCAAAACAACATTCTAAAACCAGTGGGTAAGCATTTCAATGTGCCTGACCACTCCATCAACAGTTTGCTAACTGTGGAGCTCAGACAGATGAATACCAGATCAAGGCTTCAAAGAGAAACTGCTGAGATCAAATTTATTTGCAAATTCAATTGCAATGCTTCAGGACTTAATAGGGAAATTTGATTTTTCTCTCATAACAGGTGATTTGACCTCATCTTCCTCTGTATGCTGTTCCCCAGCACTTGAATCTTTACAACTGCTTTGATTTGCTGTTACAGTGTGACCTGCTCCCATGCCTTATACTTCTCTGCATTTATTTCCTCCCATTCTGCAAGTTCCCCCATCTTCAAACAATCTGACAAAGTGGGATTTTTCTCTCACAAAAGCTCATGCAATAAATAAATCTGTTAGTCTTTACATGCCACAGGACTCCTTGTTTGTTTTACTTTTCTGTTCATTCTCTCCGAAGCACCTGGCATTGGCCGCTGTCAGATGACAAGATGCTAGGCTAGATGGACCATTGATTTAACCCTGCATGGTCATTCCTATGTTCTTATATTTACACATACAGCAAGAGGGAAGGACTCTAGAAACTACATTCACAGAGGCAAGGGCTCAGAGAAAAAGGATTACTTTCCTGCAAGATAAGGCTTTCAGAATATCAAAATTATACATATTTCATCACTGAATTTTAGTGCAAGATTAGCAAAATGCGGTGAGGGAGGAGATGTACAAAGGATGCCACAGAAGAGCACTGTAGCATTTCAAAGCAAGGCTTCATAAATGGGAAACACTGAATCAGAGCTGATTGGAAGAGTGGGGACAGAATCAAGAAATGATGGGTACCTACAGGAAAGAGGAAGCAGCAAAGAACGTAGCACAGTCACTGCAAGGAGTTCCGTTAGCTGCTATGGCCATGAAGTATCTGGGACATTCAGAAGACACCATGTATGCTTAACAAGCAGTCACTGGACAGCTAGTGAGAGGCAGGCATGGTTTACATCTGCCCCCAACACCACTGTCCTTGAGTGTCAAAACACATTTAGGAGCTATGTCAGGGGTCTGCAACCTGCAACTCTTTGACTGCCTCCTTGTGGCTCCAGGCTCCCTTCCTACCACTAGGGAACCCTGCAGGTGGCCCACACTGGGCTCTGGGCTCCCCCTATCACCAGGGGACCCTGTGGGGGGACTTGCTCTTGGTTCCAGGCTCCCCCACCCCCACCCTGAGGCTTTCACCCTGAGTCAAGTTCCAGCCCCCTCCATCCGGAGGCTACACCCATTGTAGCTCTCAAAACAGTTATTGAAGGATTTTTTAAAAATGGCTCTTCTTATCTTCTGGGTTGCCAACCCCTGAGCTAGGGTATTTCAGTCAGTTTTATGATGATGCTAACTGAGAAGTTAAAATTCTACAATGGTATGCTGAGAAGAAATGTTTTCCGTTATGAAAAATTTACCCATTTTTGAGCTTTATATCTACAGATCCAGCTAACAATATGTAATTCAGGACAATTTTTAGATCTAAAGTATGAAACATTTTCTAGATAACTGAGCCCCTCAACACCAGAACGTACATCTCCAAAGGTAAGATCAGAGGACAGTTTAAACAGAATTTCAAAGGAACCCAGTGACAATGAGATTACTGTATTAGAAAGCTAATCCCATGCTAGTAATTATGGCACAGATATTAATGCAGAGTGAAGGAGTGGCAAAGCAGGATGGATGGTTACATTTGAGCAGATGAAATCTCACAGGCACACAGTTCTTTGACCAGAATATAGCTACCTGCACCACCATTCTTCATGGATCTGCTAACTATTCACATTCCCTCCCTCCCTCCCTAGCCGGGAGGCAAGAGTGGTAAGGGACTAGGAGTGTGGTCTTCACAGGATCCTAAATGACCCATAATTACCCCCAGAGGGGTAGATAATTGCTGCTCCCGTTGTCAATCTGGTTGAAAGAAGGGGAGCAGAGCAGCCAGTCCCTGTGGCCAGAATAAGTAAAAACATCCCTTGCTCAAAAAGTGTCACTAGAATTATCACCTCCAATTCCCCTACTGGGGAAAGAGTTAAGAGAACAAACAAGAGAAGAACCAGACTGTTTGAGAGGTCAGGGGAATGCCTAGTACTTTGCTGTGTTCTCTCTTGCCTGTTGAGCATTACAACACCAAGGAGTTTCTGCTAGAATACCACCACCAAATGTGGTGCAATGCCTGGCTACAATGCGCGGCAGCCTTTGGGTACCAAAGCTTTTCTAGTGATACATTTCCATGAATGCTAGTGGGTTTGGTTATCCAACTGTCCATTTTTAGACTAACCTTTTCTATCTGAGAAAAAATTACCAAAACCACTGAGATACTCCACTGAAGCATTTCCCTCTTTGTTGCCCCAGAGATTTAAAAAAGACAGATGAATCAAGGAGTAACTGTTAATAGCTACAGTCTGACTATGGGACCCTCAAAGGATTCTTATGCGTCTTCTACCCTACCAGTTAATCAGTTTTATAATCCAGAGTACCTTTCCTCTACTCAATTCTAAACGTAGTTCTTCTCAAATGAGACATGCTACTTGCTTATTTCTCAGGTAAAGTACATTTAAAGATTATATTTCAGGATACCAGGCACCGTACTAATGACAACCTGGTAACAGAACAATTTCCCTCTCTGAATCTGGCCCATTCACACCAGGAAAAGGCCTAGAAGCACAGCAGAAAAATGGAACAATCAGCTGAAATTCTGATCCACACACTTCCCAACAAAAAGGAGAGAAGTGTATTCCTATACTAACAGTCACTAGCGCCTCTATGAAAAATTACTTTCCCACAACTTCTAAGGCATGCAATCTGTTGGTCAGTACTTAATCATTGCTCAGTGCAACAGATGATTCACTTGCCTCTACACAAACAAAACTCATCTGTAGCACTCTCATAGGGAATCACAGGGATCCATCATTTCCGCACATCACCTTCAGTCTACATGGAACCTTGAGAAGAGATTGTGAAACAGTTTGTTTTAAAGTGTCTGCAAAATGCAGCTCTTACTCACTTCTAATTCAGAAGCCAACAGTGCCATTCTCCAGCTATCAAAAGGCTTGGCTGAGATCAACACCTGAATGAGGAGCTGATGGATTAAAGCTAGTCCTGAGGAGACTGAGGTGATTCAGAATACGGAAGGGGAAACATTTTGAAGAACTTGTCTTCGACTGAGGGTTATATGTGCAAGGTGACATCTGCCCTCGAAGTGTTAAAACAGCACTATTCCATATAAGGAAAGGTGTGCATGGATTTCTCTCTCCTCTATACCACTGGTTATACCTTCATGTCTTCACTCTAAATTAAAATAAACAGTCCCAGTCTCTTCTACTCTGACCACATGGAAGTCTTTTCATAACTTTCATTTTTGTCACTCATCTGTAGACCTTCTTCCCCCTGCTTAATTTGAAATAGGTCAACGTGACCACTATATTCAGGTAAGGGTATAAAAAAGGGACGACAGTTTCAATATTTTCTATCCTAACATTTGTACACAGAAAAAAAATTTTTTTTGACTACTTCTATATGCATGAGTGGATGTTTCACTCAGCTATCCAGACACATATCCACATCTCATTCTTGATTAGTTACAGCTAGTTTAGAAAAGGTCTGAGAGAAATTCAAATAATTCCTTCCCACATGCATTACCTTTCATTTGTCAATGCTGCTTTCATCCAACATTCTGCCACCCACTCCCGTAGGGGGAGTGGGGAGTAGGTATGTGTATGTGTGTGGTGTGTGTTTTGGTTCTGGTGGTGAATTGGTCTAGTCATATGAATTGTAATGAAAATCATTCCCCTTACTACAGGTAATTCTGTGAATTAAATATAAAACTAAGAAGGAGACTGATAAGAACTGATCATCTGAAGGAACTAACATCACTACTCCTTCAGTAAGGAAATTTTCAAGTGTTTTTCAAGATGTTCTCTCCTCCTACCCTAAGAGAGCATTTAGTGCATAGGGATCACCATAGTCTGCATTAACCGATATTTCTTCTCTGAGGACATTTTGTGAGAGCCTGAAAGAACTAGCTGAAAGGACAAAACAAGTGTCTAAAAGCTCATTTCAATTATTCTTGCATCATAAAATGCAGAGAAATACTGTTTGTTTTTGAAACATTACACGGTACTTGTGGCTTCATGAGTAATAACGGTGAGGGGGAAGGAGGACTCAGAGTCAGCCTAAGTCTGATGATGATGTGGAAAAAAATTTAGGCAGAGGCTTCCTTCTGGAGACTGATCTTCACAGAAGCCTACCTTAATAAAATCCTTATTGCACCCAACAGCTGGGGATAGGTGGAAACAGCAGATAAGATTACATTAATAGTTGAGAAACCTTTCTTAACTGACTCTTCTAAAGACCAAGATTATGGATACAGCTTCAGGCAATTATTTCTGAAATGCAACTGAGTGATTTTATCCTAGCAGAACACAAAGGGTTATCCAGCTTTACTCTGACCACCATGGAGACCTATGTTATCAGGTAATGCTAGTTCAGAAAGATTCTAGGTATAAAGCCAGTGCAAGAGCCAAGAGGTTCTGTCTGTGCAGGAGACTGTCAAAGAATGCTCCCCTCTTTTCAACTGCAGTAGTTAAGTTTGTGGAAAAGCATGTAGGCATGCTTGGAGGCATGTATTTAGCCTATCCACAAGACAGTTGCACAAAACTGTTCAGAATTTTGTATGGAAAAAACCATAACTCTTAGACTGAACTTGAATTTGAAATAAGCTCTTTTCCAAAAAGCTGTCCTCTCCCTCAATTCCCTTGGTATATCTCCTTGAAAGTACAAGGAATTAGATCAGAGAAAATCCTGGACTACACACACAGTGCAAAACAGAGCAAGCCTGGAAATGCCAACAGAATGAAAAAGCAACCAATGATTGTGCTCAAAGATTTGGGTATGACAGAAGCTCACACCTGCACACAATCTACATAGACAACAATCTGATGACAAATGCTTAGTCTTATTTTCAAGAGCAACTGCACATCTGCCCAAAGTAGTCAGACCATCTTTAAAACCAAAACTAACTCACATGGAGTATCTCTAAAATGCTGCCTGCTAAAAAGATCTAGCTAAACATGTTCTTTATTTGAACATGAGGAATTGGTTATGAAGAGGAGGTTGCTGGCAATGCCAGTGACTAAAGACAGAGAGGGAGAGAATGGTGTAATGACAAAAGCAAAGATGATACTGTGCAAATTAAAGAAAGCATCTTTTAGACTGGATTTCAGGCTGGCAACATTTGTTCTTTGATGATAAGTGAAGAAGATAAGCTTATATAATTATAGGACTGGACTTACAAATAAAAAATAAAGTAATATAAAATAAAATAAAATATAAAATATAAGCAATATAAATAGTGTTCCTAGAACAGAGATACACAAGGTCTTCATTTTTGTCTTGAAGAAAACCTTAGTCTGTTAAATTCTCTTATTGGAATGGGGAGTAATCTGTTTTCAGAAAAGCCAACTAATATTTTAGCTATTGGAGTCATTAGATGCATATACAAACCAAGTTGTAAACTCCTAGGAGAAGAGCCTCTATGCAGCCACTGCTCTGCAGATCTCTGCTGGCTGAGACTGCAAGGTAACACCACATCAATTCTGGCAGAAACTGCAGGGTGAATCGCAGCAGTCGTTCCTCTCCACTACGATAGAACTCAAAAAGCTGGTGACAAACTGGCTCTAGAAGCTAGAAAAATATAAAATGTGACTGTCAGTGGAATAAAACCTGATCACAAGATATTGAGTAGTAGGCAACAATAAATATGGAAACAAAACCATTAATTTTCAAAGCAAAAGTAACTAAACTTGTAACAAATTATATATTCATTTTATTTGTTGTGAAGTGACTAACAGCAGCTCCCAAAACTACTTCTGTACCTTTACCTACTTTCAGCCTCCACCATTGTCCAGTGGATAGGACAGAAGATTACAATTTTACCTGCTGGAAGAATTCCAATGGCTCCTTTCCTTTTTCCACCTCGAACTCCATAAAGATGTTGAATGAAGGAGGATCCCAGTGATTATTTCCTGTTCATGACTGGGCAGTAGGAGTAGTAGTACAACTCATAAAAGTGTTTTAAACACTAGAAATCTAAGTTCAAGTACAGTACAGTATTCTCACAGAACCAACAATACAGATTTACTGAACAATCTAAGGGCAAGACTAAAAAGAATTGCAAAGCTTTTCGTCCTTAACCTCCAAAATTAATTAAATTTAGCACCGTAGGAAACAGGCAGGGACTCAGCTTTAAAGAGGGCTAAATCCTACTCATAAAAAGATCTAGAATCTCTTATCTACAAGCAGTGAGAGAGGAGAGGAGAGGCTCTTGTCCTCACTATAAAATAAGGATGTGTGTCCATCCTAAGGAAACTGATTATTTAAAAACATTCTTATTGCACTAAAATTAACAAGCTTTGCACAAACTGAAGCTTTCCGTGCAATTTAACTCTTTTTACCAATTCCAGCTCATACAAACAATAACTAAACCATGACAATTGCCATGATCACATTTTTAGCAAGTTACACATTCCTTAACTCATGTAAGATAGGATATACTGAGGAAATACTGCTCAGAGGACGGAGCACTGAATACCCTCATATTCAGAGAATTAATGTTTTCCCTGCCTCATAGAACCTTGCTTGGTGTCCCCTCACTGCAATGAATGCACAACAGTAAATCAATATTGTATATAAACTAATCTACACATGTGCAACCCAATCATGGGCCATAGGATAGTCATGAGCATTAGGGAAGAGTGGAGTTCAAGTTGTAACACATTCTAGTCCTGCTTGCTCAGTGGTGTAAATTCTGTAAGTTACTTGCAAACTTTTTACTGAATACAATATCATCCCACTTTCTATCTTCTGGTTTCATGTGGAAACAAGTAGTTCTAATGCTGATAGAAGCCAGGTAACTAGGCTCCATAATATTCTGAAATGACTACCAATATATTGGACATATGCTCGCAAGAAAATGTTGAAGATGGAGACTGTGAGACTGGTAGATCAGGTGACAGCTCTTCCCAAGGCAGCAGGCACAAGCTGAGCTCTGAAAACCAGACTGGCTCATCTTGTGTGTTAAAACTGTTCAAGGTAGGTGTTATAACTAGCTAAAATAAACTTAATATTTAGACATTATGAAATGCTTGCAAGATTAATGCATACAGCAACTGTATCCTCTGCTTTAAAGTAATGTGTTAACTTTTGCTGAATAATAATAAAAAATGCCTGCTCTGAACTTGTAAAGCCAGGCAGGAGGAATTTTCCCCCATCCATGAGGAAGAGGTATTGAAACTAAGTGGGCCACTTTGAAGCATCACAATACAAAAACTGGATTAATAACTCCCTTACACTCACAAAGATAGTATGTGCAAGGAAGCTCATCCCATCTGCCTGAGTTCTAGAAGGACAAAGATAGTCGATGTGAAAAGTATTAATCTCTGTGCTCTTTGGACTCTCAGAAGGCTGGAACTAGGGAAGAAAAGCATCCCCAAAGTCAACCTGAGTTAGCCCTAAAAATACATTCAGTTCTCTGATTACCACATCTCTGTCACCATTTGGAACCATAGACTGCAACTCAGTGTATTTATGGTGCCTACTTTAACCTATAAAGTAACTCTCATTTCTTCTTACTAATTAATAAATCCTTCATTTTCAACAGTATTCCTGTAGCCAATAGTCTTTGGTGTGCAATTCAAGATACTAATTGAATGGTCTCTTGGAGCAGGAAGCAATCTGAGTATTTTTGGAGTAAAGCAATCATCACAGTCTCCACCTTACCTGGGAGGCAATATAGACTGGACTGACTGTGACTCTATGGTAAGACTGTCAGAATGCTTCAGGAGTTCATATTCATTACTGAGTTAGTGAAATCTAATTATAGAATGCATCGCCAGTTTGGAATGTCTGTCCTGCTTTCTGACAGTCTGCCCTGAGGTTGGCACTCAAAACTATGAGCCACTCCAGACTTCATGACAGAGACCGTCTATTAATAATGTTGCACACAAACTTAAAATGCTCATCTGACTGACTCATGAAAAGAGAGACTCCAAGTCATTTAGGTTCTGATTCTCTTCCAGATTTGGCCACTTCTGCAGCTTTGATGGAATTCATTCACACACAATATCCAAAAGTTCTAACCCTAGAAAGTGATGGGACCAACAGAATGCTGGGTATGGGAGACGGTGGTATTAAATTTCTACAGGAAAAGCAAATTCAGCAATAAAGTCATTACCACATTACACACGAGACAAATCTTGTTAATTCAGGCACGTGACACATGCTGAGACAAACTATTACTGAACAGATTTTAACTCCCTGGAGCACTGTGATAGAGATTCAGAGATACTGCAACTGTAATGCTGATGGGTAAAATGTATACATTACACTGAAAATTATTTCTAACTGTATCACTTAATTTCCATGTAATCTTCCTAATTTGTAACCTCAGTTATAGGGCGGTGTGCTTTTAGAATAGACTATTGAAGAACCAGACAATAGTTCTCCCTCATTTCTATAACTAAGGAAGGAGATGATACAACTGGGCAAACAATGTTTTTACTTGAAACATCTAGACTTTTCTCCTGAAAACCCAAGTACGCTGGTAATAACTGAACACTTATTTCTTTACTGAGATTTAAGATAGTTAAAAGAAATATCATTGAGAGAAAATCTGATCCATTCTAAAAAAAAGAATAAAGTAGTATTTTTATGTTTCAGACACTGATCACCTCTGGTACAGAAAATCTGTCAGAATCTAGAGTTGAATGAGTGCCATCAGATACCAGGTGAACAGGCCTAACTTCAAAGTGTCTGATAAAGTTGGATTTTCTCCCACGAAAGCTCATGTGATAAATAAATTTGTTAGTTTTTAAGTGCCACAGGACTCCTTGCTTGTTTTGCTTAAGTAGACTAATGTGGCCACCCCTTTGGAACCAGGCCTAACTTCCAATCAATTTGGAAGCTTTAAACTGATCTGAAGCTCCTGGGAAACGCATCTTTCTCTTGAGCACTTTAGTGCTTGTTAAACCCCATTGTGTTCAGTGAATAATGGAGAGGACAAGACTTCACCTTATAGTAACTATGGTCTGAGATGTTCTGCAACACATGGACCCCATTCCAGGCATATGCACTCCATGCACACAAGATAGGAGTTTATTCCACCAGCAGTATCTGTTGGGGCTCATACAACCTCTCTGGGTGACCTCATGCTATCCCTCCCTAGAGCATAAATGGCAGCGTATTCAACTGCAACTCAATCCCTTTGCTACCCTGAATTCCAATAAGACTGAAGTGCTGCAGGAAAAGAGTGGGTATGGCAGCCACATATACAAAACACAGAAGAATCACAGTTACTGCATGGTAAGTAACAGTTCTCTGAGTATCTTCTACACGTGGAACCTGTTTGGTGATTATCTAGCAATTGACTCCTCCAGGAGGTGGAAGCTAGGAGCTTGTATAAACAATGACCAGAGTACTGCTTAACCAAGCTGAGCAACAGACCTGGTGCCTGACCCAAGGAACAGTGGTTAGTGAATGTCTGAATAGCCTTCCTGTAACTGTCTGAATCTGCTTAACCTCTAGTAGAAAGGCACTTAATGAGATGGAGTCATTTTGTTGATATCATAAGATGTTAATGCAACCTAAGGTCCACTATAAAATACCTTTGCGTGATCCTTAAATCTATTTCCAAAGACCAGAATGTCCTAGCAATTCCATAAATCCCTCTGTTCTATGGGAGGTGATAGGACAACACTCTTTTCAGACAGAGTGTGGAATTCTCTCCAAGAAACAAATGAAGTGTGGGGGAAAACTAGTCAGGACATACACTAACTAAGCTAAAAGCCTAAGGAAACTTTAGATATATACTTTGGGTTAGGTCTCATGGTTCGGTGGTATCCACAGCAACTCAGCTGAAAAGCCCTCTGCCACAATTAGGGCCCTTAAATGGGATCTGATGGAGTAGGATGAGCCTGGCTCTCCCCCCTTCTCCTACCAACCCCACACCTGAGGTGGCAACCTTGCCATTTGTAGCCAAATGGCCCACGTTTGCTAACTCTGGCCTGCCTCCTAAAATGCCATCTCACTCTGCACTACCTGAAGACCAGAACCTATGGAAATGTTATTTGCTCTGTCCTATCTCAAGAGTGTGAGCACACTGACTGCTTATGTCCTCTGGCCTGACTGAAGTCCCAAGTTACTCGCACCTGATTTGCTAATTCCTCTGATATTAGGCCATGATCCCAGTGACGTAGCGTGATGGTGTTGCCTCCCCCTGACCCACAGGGCAATGGATGAGCACCTATTCACTACATGCTCCAATATTCAATTGGCCTGGAGTCATACTGTCAGAATCTCAGAGGTTACACAATACTTGCCAATTTACTTCTTAATTCTATGCCTGAGTCCTGAAGCCCAGGAATGTGAACTATAGCACAATATATGGTTTCTAAGTAAGGAGACTTGACAAATTAATTGCATGGTGCTATAGCACTACCAAAGAATGGATCAGACCTTAACATTTCATTAGCAGAGAAGAGTCCTATTCAGAGTCTAATCCTTACTATTTGTATCATAAACGAACAGTGTTTGAACTACAGATGGATGTCTTTTTTGTTCTCCCATGCATTCTTGGGCAGCTTCAGTACTAAATTAAAAATCTTAGAGATACATGCACCCACCTCACTTTGTGGCTCCCGGATAACTTTGTATAAAGATGAAACCAGAGAACTCTTGTCTTTCAAATTTGTAGCATAGCTAGATACAGATGCTTCTGGAAGGGTCTGAAAAAAAAAATTTTTTTTCCTTTGATGTTGTTACTGCTATAATGTATTTCCTGTATATTGAAATAAGACCACTGTATTGTGTCAGGTGGCTTTTTGTTTTTATAACATCCTTTCAACTGTAACAGTTATCTATTTACTAGTGTTTACTCTAGGAGAGACTATGTTCCATGTAAAGAACATCTCTATATAATCTTCAGTTTAATAAACCCTAACATTTCTAAGAGAGGCAAACTACTGGAAGACAAGTTATTTAAAAAAATACCTTACATTTTACCATTCCACAGATAGTTTTGTACAGAATTTAATTAAATTTAGTGGATACAGCTAAAGGTCAAAAATTCCACTGCACATTCACCCATCCTGAACAATGTATATGTATTTTTTAAAAAATCATATGTTTAAAAGGCCAACAGGAACCACAACTTCAAGATTAGGATAAGCAGAGTATGTATGCATTCATGAACTTAACACAAGGCTGGGGGGGGGGGGGTGTTAATTTGTCTGGAAGCAACTAAGGGCCCTCTGTTCCTGAAAATCTAAACATCTGCAGCCAAATCTGAAACACAGCTGCTACATTCCTCATAAAAACAACCAGCACCATTCTGGGTTAGTTGATCATGCATTTCATCTTTTTTCCAGCACCAACCAGAGTTCTGATTAGTGATGCTTAGAAAAGTAACTGTAATGTTTCCAATAGTTTACAAGTCTTTTCAGAAAAATCTGTTACACTTAAACTCATCATTCCTAGTTCTTATATAGTGTTTTTCATCCACAGAGTTCAAAGTGCTTCACAGAAGAAACAATTATAGCCTCATTTTACAGGGTGGACTGGGGATGGGACTGAGGAACAGTAATTATGCAATGTACTGAAGGCTACCCAGCAGGTCAATGGAAGAACCAGGAGCAGAACCCAAATCTACGGACTCCTAGTCTCTTCCCCTGTCCACTAGGACATTCTGTCCCGCCATACTCCAAAATAAGGAGTGTTGGAGGAAAATGGACATTACAAATGAGACCCAAACTACTAATCTCTACATCTGAAACCAAAATACAGAAAAAGAATAAGATTTTCAAAAATAAGAATCCAGAGCTACTCTCATAAAAGCAATATTTAGGCACCTAAATAAATGGTCTGATCTACCAAAAGCAATGCACATCCAAGCACCTTACATTTTGATACTCAGTATTTTCAGTAATAAATACATAAATAAATAGATGCCTAAATTAGGTTCTTAGGAGCCTAGCTTTCAACTCTAAGTTTTGAAAAATCTTGTAATTGGACTACTACAAATTATATGACAAATAGATTGAGAGGATTCAACCAAGATATTTCATTTACGTACAGAATTCTCCAGAAGTGTGTATCCAGATCAAGTGACTGCATCACCCATAACATAAATCTGAAAATGTGGGTTTTGCCCCCTCCCCCCTCTTTTCAACAGAAAATTTCAATCATCATCTTGGTTTGAAGTATTTTTCTGGGAAGACATCCAAAAGTAACAATCAAGGATGATGTTTATTTACTGCCTTGGATTTGTTGGATACAAAATCTCAGAAAATGAGACCTGCATATAAGGCTACCAGATACCAAAGATTGAAAAGGAGGACAGGGAAGTACGAAAAGGACGACATTGGAGGACATATGGAAAAAATGTAGTATTAATTTAACATTCTTCTGTTTTTAGGGGGGCCTGATGCTTTCCTCTAAAAATAAGATATTCCAGGGCATTCCAGCATACTTTAACCCTTATAAGTAAAGAGCCAGACAAAATCATGTATTTTAAAATGTCTGCCAGACGGAGGACATGAAGGTAAAAAGGAGGTCATGTCCTCCTTTTGCCTGACATTTGGTAACCCTACCTGCATAGCAATATAGGTTGCTTCACAGTTGAGTAAAACACTGAACAGTTCACACAGGGTGTAAATTACCACCAGTAATATGCATACATTCAGGACAACTGAGGAACCTTGTCTTCCCCCATGATACCTAACATATATGTAGTCTTGTGGCAGATGGTGGGAATACCTGTGAACTTTCTAAACTGCATCTGGAAGAGTCTCCCAGCCATGACTTGACCTAGGCTGAAAAATTTGGTCTAGTCGGAAGATATAGGTAATTGCCAACTGTACATTTTGATTCCCCCTTCTTTGGGCTTTCCATGAGGCTACAGTCCTGAAAGCAACACTCAGTATATCTTAGTAAGGTGGTGCCATTCGGTTCTCCCAATGAAGCTGGAGCTTCTGTGGTAATCACAGATTTGGTCCTGAGTCATGTTGCATCACCTCCTCAGAACAATTGTACCCACTTACTACTTTCAGTTTATCACAGTGGTTCCCAACATATTCTCTGCCGTGGCACACCTTGCTAGCTTTAATTAATTTGAGGCACACCACCATATAGTTTCCAAATGAACTCATGAATATTCTTGAGCCAGCAAGCCAATCCAGTGCTCTTTGATTTTTTTAAAAAAAAAAAAAAAAAAAAAAAAAAAAAAAAAAATGTGTGGCACACTTGCTCAGACCTGACAGCACACCTGTGTGCCGTGGCATACTGGTCAGGATACGCTGGTTTATCATGTATGCACTGTGTTTATACTGTCTGAAATTAAACAACTACAATTTACAGCTTCCTAGCATTCTATGGAGGGTGTGTCCTGGAATTCTGACTACCGGAATTCTGCTGGCTTCCCAGATACGCACACACAGATTACCATTTGATGAAGTACCACTGAATAATGATCTGAATGGGGTGCTCTCATATGGAAGTGGTAAAATGGAGCTCTTTGGTTAGCCATTGAAGATGCTTTTGCAATGGCTGGAGGCAAAGCTAATGAGGAAACAGGTGGCATTAAGGGAATCCCAAGGCTGCTATGCTCCCCTCAGATATAGCAGTGGGTCTGACACAAGACACTCAATGTACCAACAGATAGAGCAAGAAACAGCAAAGGAAACGAGAGAAGTTGGCAGCTGCCTCTCCAAGTCAATGATTTGAACAAAAAAATCCCCACACCTGAAGGTCACCCCAAAACAGGGGACCTCAGATACAGCTAGATATCACTCATTCAGTAAGTAAGATAATACTGTTAGCACACCATATTAATAGCTAAAGCTAAAACTTAAAAAAACAAAAACAAAACAAAACAAAAACTTAAAAAAAAAAAACAAAAAACAAACAAACAAAAAAAAACCTCACACCTCAATCCTGGAGAGAGTTACTTTATATTCCAAACAGTAAGTGTTATTGGTACAGTCAAGAAGAAAAATTAATGAAAATAAAATGATGCCAGGTATAGTAAGAACTTGATAAAAAAAAATACTATTCCCAATGTAGCATGAAAGCCTAGAGCTTTCCAGCTAAGAGTATTTAATTCTTAGTATACAAATCTTCAAATGATTTGTTTGTAAATCAGATTTTGTCTATTTTAGTTTTATCTCAGTGCATTGGAAGTTAATTCTTTTCCTCAAGCATGATGTTCATTGGGTTGCTGTGCGCCCAACACATCATAAAGCCCTGAATACAGAAAGAAAACAAATTCAAGTACTTACCTGACAGTATATTTCATCTTTTCATCTCAAAATAAATAAATAAATACATTAAAAAATCAATCATCCCACATTTATGCTGGGGTTTTCTACAGCAACTATCTCACCAGGAAGTAAGAGCTCATCAAGTACTACCACCAAACAATATGCTTAAAAACTATGTTTATTTCTAAAGATAACACAGTATATTACCTTGAACTCTGACAACCACTCCTCCACAAGTACTGTGTCCACAGCCAACATCTTCCCACATCTGTTCTGAAAATGTCAGCCTTAAACCTGAAGTGCAGACAAGCTGTAAAAATAACAGAATTCATGTGTAGCGCATATATATATCACATATCACTATGGAGTTACTGCATTATAAATATCATAATCATAAAAAATGTTAAGTTATATAATCTGTTGCCCAGCTTGTTGAGCTCAGTAACCTATTATATCAGCTTTGGCTCCAAAATGCTTACTTTGCCTCACACATGCCAGCTGCTAGAAACATAAAAATGGGAATAATCACCAGCAGAAGTTTAGTAAATTTAGTTTAATAATACAATGAAAGTCATTTAAAATTTGGATTTCTGATTTAATTCAGAATCTCTTTGTATAACACAGGCCATAAAAACTTCTCTCAATTTCTAGAGCGTATTTTAACCAGCATCAGTTATCTGTTATCACTGCCTAAATGTGAGAAAACTTTACTAGGCATCCTCCAAAATAGATCACTGAACTGGGTGGAGATGACAATAAGATAATGGTTTGCAGCTCTCTAGCATTAGGTAAAACCCTTTCGGTTGGAGGTTGGGCAGCCACAGATGAGGAAGGCACAACAGGATGCTGGCCTATGTTTTCTGTCATCTGTGAGCCTTGTAGGGAGCTCAGGTGACGAAGATTTTTGGTAGGGGCTTCAGTTCATAAGGATATTTATGATACACCCAGACTGATGATAAAAGTACAAAAGCCCTGAGGAGAGAGAGTTGTTGTGCAGAGTCTTTCAACTAGTGCAAAGTCTCATGTGCCGTCTAGTTAAAAAGATTAGTCTTATTGAAGAATAAGTTCTCAGTGTTTTGAGCCCTGCTGGAAACCCCAAAGAACATAGATTGGACATTGGATCTTGATGCCGTATCAGTCGCATTAACTAGAGCTTGTAAGAAGGTTCTGACCAATAGTTCACCTTGCTAAAAGGTCTTGAAACTGAGCCCTTTTCTCCTGAGGTAACTCATCCCTAAAAATCCCGTAACCTTGACTAGTTCAAGAAATCATATTTGATGAGAAAAAGCTTAGTGTGGACATACACAACTGACTTAATTACTGCAGTGGCTGTAAGGCAATGTAACTTTGTACTGTAAATATGCTATGACACTTCATTTTTTCTCAAGTTCTGGCAGAGCACCAGAGGGTCAATAAGACAAAAGCTTGAATACCACTTCAGTATGTCAAGTACATTTTGGCTGTCCATCACTGTACAATTCCCCAAATATCTTTTTTTCTTTTAAAGAAAAAGTCTTAGCATTCTTTGGATATGCTTTCCATATTTTTCTAAAAGGAAAAAAACCAGCATAAATCATCAAATACCGCAACATTACAGAAAAGCTTCAGAAGAGTTTGCAAATGCAGTACTCCTGGCACTGGAATTAAGACAAACCATAACATTTATTCCTTAGTTTTATCTGGAAAATCATGTGAATGAAGATTTCAATAAACAAACAAACAAAAGGACTGGTGACTGAACTTGTCTTGCTTTCATGTTGTCCAGCCAAAACAAGTGCAAATTAATATCCTCTGAAAGGGATAGTTTAATGCTAACTTTGCACGCCAAGAAGTTACAACTAATTAAACCCCCTGTAAAATTATATTCTCAGTGTATATCCTACCTAATTAGTCTATATCCTATCTAATTACATTTAATAGTTGTGATTTTAGTTTTAATAAACTGGAAGATATTAAAATATCATGACTAGCATACTAATTTAGCTAATACACTCTAAAAATGTTTTGGAATAGCATTGTGGCAACTCTACTCCCTCCGAACAGATCTGTCTTATAGTGGTGAGACCCAGTGCTTCAAGTTATTGACAAGCTGGCTACTATGCTTGAACTGTAGAACATATACCTTCCCAAAGCTAAGTGAACTCCTAGTACACCGGACCCAAAGGGGCAGCCATGTCAGTCTAGTTCAGTAAAACAAATAAGGAGTCCTATGGCACTTAAAGACTACCAAATTTATTTATTGCATCAGCTTTCATGGGAGAAAATCCCACTTTATCAGATGATTTTTCTCCCATGAAAGCTCATGCAATAAATATAGTTGTTAGTCTTTATGTGCCACAGAACTCCTTGTTTGTTTTACTAGTACACAGAAACTGCAGCTTGATTCAGAAACCTGCTCAGTGTTTTCTAAGGCTCTTTAACTTCTCTTCAAATAGACCACAGTAATATCACTCTGTCAATTACCTGCTTCAATCTTAGTATCTGCTCTTTTAATTCTCTCTCATCTTGGAAAACAGTTTAACCTACATTCTCCACCCCTTGTAGTGGGTAGCATTTACTGTTCTAGACAGTTCTTAGGACTGAAACCTCCTCATTTCACCACAATGGATGTAGCAAAAGCTTTCCCTTCCTCATATATTTTGAGACTAAACTCCCTCTGCTGTGCCACTGAAGCACATCATAACCCTATGAGATTGCTTCCAGTACAGAGAACTAAAAGAAACTCATTTGTTTCACTTTCTTCGTATTCCTAGTTGCTCTTTAAACTGTGTTGACAGAACTTACCACCAGCTTCTCAAAGAGAAGAGGGAGAGGAGGAGATGAACATTACCAGCCTGCCTTCCGATAGATTTTTAAAAAACCCACCACTACTCTCAAAAAGGTGACTAAACAACCCCCTTATTATTGCCTTCATGGAGTCGAACTAACAGCTTCTTCAGAAGTTTAGAAGACCAAGATTTACTCACATAATGGAGTTCTCACCAATACAAAAAATCACTGCCAAACATGAACAGTCATCTCTATTGATGAGTTTTCAAACGTGTGGGTAAGTCTTGCTTTCTCTTCCTTCTCACAAAATACAGCTATTTTTAAAGAGACTGCACAGAAAGATCATTTACAGCTTGTTAACATCTGCCCTTCAAACTTTAACTACAGAATCTATACAACTAGGGACAGGACATGCGATATAGCATGAAGTAATCTATTCTGGAAACCATCAAGAATAGCTCGGACAAAGTCTTAAACAAGAAAATTGCAATCCCACATTCCTCGCTATCTACTTTACACTAATTTCAATCATGCTCACAACATCAACTCTTGACAACTGGAAACAAAGACGCTGGACAGCAATTTACAACTTTTTTGTGGCTATCTGAACAACCAAAATTTAAAGCTGAATTTAACATTTATGTATTTCACAAAAAAGTTCTTGGGGGTATAATAGGAAACCCTACTCTACTAACCAGTACATAGCTCTCTCTTAAGACAGTATAGAAACACATACTAACAACTTGAAGTAGCATTAATTATCACTCCTTCCTCAAGAGCTCATCTTTTTAATTTGGACAAGACAAGACAATACACTTTGACTGAGGAGGATGCAAAGAGTTGTTATTTGGGAGGTCTGTATTTCACCAACCAAAAAGTTGGTGACACTTTAGTGAATTTACCAGGAATAGTCCCATAATAAAATTATGCTCTGATAAAATTTGCTAGAACTGGGTGCCTCCTTAAGATTCAAAGCCATGTGTAAGTTACTCATATTCCATTTTCTATCTTGTCTTGTCTGTCCTTAGCTGTACAGGTTCTCAACATTTCCTTCCCCTCCACACTACACACTTAGTATAAGCATGTGATTCTTGATTCTCTGTATGTCAGACAATGAAAACTATGTTCCAAAATGTCTTACCAAGATAATTAGTTAATTGTTGTTGCAATGGCATTTCTTTGTTATGAAGCCCACTGAGAGTACATTTGGAAAATAAATTCTCTTTCCAATTTATACAGTATGTAAGTTATGTACAACGTTGGAGGAGCACCCTCTTGCAACGCTTACAGTGTGCTGCTTCCCCTGCCATGGCGATAATTACTACACGGGGAAAAGGGCTTTGCCGCAGGCATCAATTTAAAAGGTGCCGCCGGGAAGCCATTGCCCTTGCCGCCTCTGGCTGCAGCAGGGGGACGCGATTGCCCCTGCTGATTCTGGCCACAGCAGAGGGAAGCAATTCCCCACCATGGCCGGAGCGGGCAGGGGGGATGACTCCCCTGCTACAGCCAGAGCCAGCAGCAGGGGAGGGGAATCCCTTCGTCCCATCGCAGGAGCATAGGGACCCCCACTGCCAGCTCTGGCTGAGGCAGAGAAGTCATCCCCCCTACTGGCTCCAGCCATGGTGGGGAATTGCTTCCCTCTGCCGTGGCGAGAACCAGCAGGGGCAATAGCATCCCCCCACGGCAGCCAGAGCCAGCAAGGTGGATCGCTTCACTGCCGCAACCAGAAGCGGCAGGGGCAATGGCTTTCCTGTGTGGCTGGAAGGAGCCAGGGGGATGGGCGGACCAGTGGTGCTGCACCAGGCAGCCCTTTTGGCTGCTCGCCCAGTCCTGTCATGAGGCAGCGGGAAGCAGTGCCAATGCGCGGGGGCCGGCTTAGAGGGTGGCAGTGATGCACTGCTGCCAGCCCACCTTGCCCCCCCCCACCATGTGTGCTGCTCTGGGCTCCCTGCTGGAGCAGCAGAGAGGGGGCAGGAGGCAGCACAGCCGAGGTGGGGGGATAGTAGTACCGGCTCAGCGCTGCCTCCCGCCCCCTCCCCATGGCTCAGGTAGGGAATGCAGAGCAGTGGGCATGGTAGGGTGGAGGGGCAGACCAGCAGCACTGCACCAGGCTGCCCTTTTGGCCACTCACCCGGTCCCTGACATGGAGGGGAAGCACAAGGGTTTGCCCATCCCCTGGGCTGGTCAGCCCTGCCTGCCAATGCAGGGGGGGGGGCTAGCAATTTGCAGGGGGCACCAGAAACCCTAGCACCAGCCTTGTCAACGCTTGCGGGGCCACTCAGCATACATAGAATTGGGACTACTCCAGCACTAGGAACCAGGAGGCAGCCTCCATCTGCAGAGCCGGCAGGCAGAAGCGTTCCCCTGATGAGTGGACTGCATGAAGTTCTTGAGGCTGGCTGGGCAGTGTAGTTGTTCTATTTTGTTATACTTTATTGTTAAAAATTACACATTTTTGTGGCTGTGACTATACCATGATTGTATTTGTTTTTACTATGACTGTACAGTGATTTTTGCTTTCACTATGAGTTTGTCTGAACCCTTGCCTTCTGAGATTCACTGACGTTTGAAAACATCTGTGGTTCTTCAATAATTCAGACCCCTGTTCCTCTCCACCTGTGTAGAGTAGATTATCTTCATATTAAAGTAGAACTGAAATCTGAAATGCTCAATGTTCATTTCCTTTATACAGGAAGTCTTACAGAACCATGTTCTCTTACATCAATTTAAAACTAAAAATTGAAATTGACTTTTGAAGTTTTTAATGCTAAATAGTAAATCCACCAGTTCTTATGAAATTGTGAAAAACAGTCAAAATGATGAACAAAGTGAGTTTTGCATTACTCTGACATATGAAAAAACAAAAGTTCTTTGGAACCTTGAAGACTAACAAATATGCCATATGAGTTAGAGTATCATTTAATATTCAACTGTGTTTGTTACTCCAAATGGTTTTAAATTGAGTAGTATAAACATTTTAAAATAAAATTAAATTACAGAATACTTGATAGACTCAAGGAATTTTATACCATTTCTCTAAGTGAAATTCTTTAGTAGGAAGATAATAGCTTCTACTTTGTATACTTTGAAATAAAAGAGGAGTAATTAAGTGGTTTAGTGCTAAAATGAGATGTAGTAAAACACCTTAGAGGCTTCCTGTTTTGTGCAATAACTCTAAGTGTCACTATTAATTTTTTACAAGATGAAGTTTTTGTTGTTTTGTTTTGTTTTTTTTAAACACAATCCTCAAGCTGAAGTTTATGCTTCAACAAGATGTTAACATTTATCCAGAACAAACAGCTGGAAGCCATAAGAGACAGCATGGTTTTAGCACTGAAGTGACTTAATTAGAATTGTTCCTCTGCTTCAAACCACACTGTGCTGTTTTAATTAAAAGGTTAACTTCTAGATTTAAAGAAAAAAAATGCACCTCGCCTCTTATATAGAATGAATGTAAGGCACAAAAACAAAAAAACCCAGAAGCTAGTAAGAATATACAAAAATGCCTTCACTAGTGTAGCTGTTTAGCCAATGCTATTTGTAATTGCTCTGTTATGCATCCAACACTGCACTTTTCAAGGGTTAGAGGAGGAGGAAAAAGGTCTTCTTGAGAGAGAGAGAGAGAGAGAGAGAGAGAACCAACCTTTAATCTTCTTCTCTCTAGACCCTCTCCTTCGTAATAGCGGTCATTTAGTTTTCTCTTTATAATTAATGCAGTGGTTTTCAAACCTTTTTTCTCAGGGCCCAGTGGGGAAAAAAAATCATTTATGCCCATAGCCCAACAATTACATTTTTTAGCAATGTATTCCAGCCTTGCAGTGGCAGCAGAAGGGATGCTGCGATACAGTACCTGAGAGTCTGCAACCCAGTGCTGGGTCCCAACCCAGTTTGAAAAACACTGCATTAAGGCTTTCATTCACATTGCTATCCCTTTGGAGCTTCACTCATCATGGTATTCACCATACACATGATGACACAGTCTTAAGAGATAGTCTACCTTCCACCTGCTATCTTGGGGGCTGGCTCCCCCTTTGACAGACTGTTAATATGAGTAAATTTGTGCTTCAACTTACTTGACTAACAACCCTATCCTACACCCAGTAATTTGACTTATAGTCACATAACCCATACAGAAAGTCACTGAAACAGAACCCATTGTTAGGCAAAGTGAAATACATATACCAGAATCCACTTATTCCTTGCTGCTACTAAGATGACTACAATGAACTGTGTCCCAGATGTTAAAACTTGCTTCCTTGTAATATTCATTTGTAGTCCAAGATGCACTCTTTTTGGTTACTCTATCCCATTGTAATGCCTCAGGCAATCAACTGCACATTAGTTAACGTGGTGATGAATGCTATAAAAGACAAACTAAACACATCAACTTTACCAGACTTTAAGGATGCCTACTATTTTTAGGCTTTTGCTTCTGACTACAGTTTCAATTAGGGCAGAGACTGCACAGCAGATCTGCAGAAAATACAGTTCCACTGGAGCAGTGTCCAGGACATTAATAGGATATGAAATGAAAGTTTACTGTAATTGATAGCACACACCCAGAAGATTTCATTCATTTTTAATAGTGTCCCAGTAGATGCTTACATTTTGTTGGGTTTTTGTATCAATCACACACAACCAGCCTAATTATGCATGAGACAATTCTCCAAAGAAGTCCATGTCTTTGTAGTTTAATACAGCTATCCTTCAAGCAACACTTTATATATTACATCATTTGAAAGTTTATTTAATGTACATTTCAGTCAAGTCTATTATGGAGCTGTCAAGTGGTGATATAAGCCTGTAGGTAAGATGAAACAATTGTACCCAAAATGAGACCATCCTTTTTGCACAGTTCGAGAAACACTGCAACATGGCTAGGACTAGTTTTTAACCATTAAGCTAATTTCAAATCCTTAATGCCATGTTGATCAGTCAAAGCTACCAAAAGGGCAATATGTTAAATGATATTTTATTGTTTCTGCATGTGCAAGCATTGTTTTCCAGAAGTGAATCTTTGCCATTTTTGCCACATACTAAACATCAACATTCTGCAATACAACTAACAAAGTGTTTTCACGTCACATATCCTTGATTATCCAAGTAGCTCACAAGAAGCAATACTAATTTTCTATTATTTTCAGTTGAAATTCGTTGACCATGCTGAAGGTTGTGCAACAGCAGTAGTAGAATATATGCATATAGTTTGTACCATAAAATGGGCAGATACAAATGTATGAAGTCTGAAAATAACATTCTTCCATTTATATGCTGTCACACACACAAATTGAACATTTAGTCTGGAAGGTAGAACATTTTCATTTGCGTTTCCATTCATACAGTACTAATCTTTGAAATATTCTAAGCCTAGGTTTTTAATTCAGTGACTCTTGTGCACAGTTTATCTGACACTAAAACTGACAATACACCAGGCCTTGACAAATGTATATTTCTGGTCACCAAGGCGACCAGTTTTAGTAGCCTGTCACCTAGCTCCACCACAGAAATGTAATGGAGGAGCACCCTCTGGCAACCAAAAGTAAAATTGTTGGTGCCTAGCTGTGAGCCAGTTTTGTCCACAATACACAGCTTCATTTTATGAATACTCAAGATTTATGAGAGAAAGAAATGTGCCAATAAAAATTTGTAGTGCGTCTTCACTAAAAGTCTCTGCCTCTGCACTGAAGAGAAGTGTATGTTACCGCTTTTATCAACTATGTCAGCCATATGACAAACTCATCTCACCCCAAATAGCATCCAGACATTATTATTAACATATTTACTAGACTGCATATAACATCACATGCACAAGGGTCTCAAATGAAAAACAGCAGATATTAGTGAAGGAAAAATGGAGAACACTGGGAGCTGCATACTTGATTCTATAGGACACACAATTTCTTCAGTTGTCAACAAATCTGGCATCAAAACATCTGCCATCACAGAAGCGATCAGTCCAAAAATCATTTCTCCAGAGCCCTGTCCTTAAGATGCATGAAAAAATTCAGTGGCAACTGCTTTTACTCATTCAACAGGACCTGTGTCCATGTCCCTCTTCCATGCCAGTAGATCAATGACAAAAATAGACAAGGCTAACTAGGGCATAACCTGAAAGCTCGAGATGAAGGAATATATGAGCTAACAACATGTGATGAAGAAATCACACTGTACATAAAAGATGCCCTGCCTAGGATGCAAATGGTGACTGGAGATAAAACCCTCCCGTTTGATGAGTTGGCTGCTGAATACTTGAGACGAGTCCAAAAAGGATTTGACAAAGCTAATTCTGTAATCAAAGTCTTTGACAGGTATGACAAACAGTAACTGTGAAAACTGCAGAATGACAAAACCAGACAGCCATAAGGATGACTAAGTACACCAGATGACTGGTGAACATCAATGCCTGTGTCTATGAAAAAAGTTGCTAGATGCGACAACCAACAAGCAGTCATTCATTTTTATTCATTTAAAAAAAAAAAAAAAAAAGTCTGAACATGTGGTGCAAAAAGCATCAATTGTAGGAGCACACTCAACATACACAGTCCTCCTTGCCAGAGGCTTTTCCAGTAGTGAAGCAGCAAATCCATGACCAGTAGATGTGCTGAAGAAGCCAGAGATTTGTACAGTACTCTAGAGCAGTGGTTCCCAACCTCTTCTCTGCCACAGTGCATGTTGATACTTTTCATTATTTTGAGGCACACCACCACAGAGTCACTAAATGATCTCATGAATATTCAGGAGCTAATCCAGAACTCCGAGAAGTTTTTCCAAAAATTCCATGGCACATGTGCTCAGGCCTGACGACTCACCTGTGTGCCATGGCACACTCGTTGGGAAACACTGCTCTAGAGGAAGCAGACACAAATACGCTTCTGCACATTATCTGTGCCAGCATGGCTTTTGGGTCTCTCCATGTTTAAGGAACAGTGGTTGTTAGGGCATCACAGATGTTTTGTCCTTGCTATTCATTATTTTCCAAAAATTCAACACACAGACATGCGGATTGAAACAGGCACCATTACCAGCACAACAGATAAGTGTCACTTCATACATGCAACGCGACTTCTACAATGTATTTGCAGCTGTACGTGCATTAACAGAATCCCTATTTTTTGGAAAATTAATGTTTAAAATTGTCAAGACAAAGGGAACTTACAACTCAGACCTTGTCAACTTGGTAGAGAAAGAGGGAGAAGTTGCAGTTTCTAAAGCAAGGAAGCTGGTTCCAATACTTGACCAGAGCAATAAAGAAAAGGAGATGCAGAGATCGGAGTTGCTCTCACCTCAATCTAGCCATCAAAGATGGCCAAGTCACTGGCCAAACTTCCACCTCACGAGAATAGTTCTGAAGAGCATGTCCAAAGAGCATCTTGGCAGACAAAGACTGGGATGTCTTCACACACAGGTAAACCAGCTACTGGATTACCATTACACCACCAACAGAAAAACATGGACAATGAACTACGTCCTGTATTCAAAGGTCCTACAGCATCTGAGTTTCCATAAAGCTTTATCTGTGTATGAACCAGCAAGGATGGCTGTACAATTGCATCATTAAATAGAACAATCTTCCCTGCACAGAACTGGGTATATGCCAATAGAGAGAATATAGTGATAATCCACACTCTCTCAAAGGAGATCAGTTTTGTTCATCAGTATAACAATGATATTGACAACAAACGTCACCAGCAAAATTACATTTCAATACCTGTACAAAAGTATTATAGATTATTTTTGCATTGCTTTCAGATCAAAAAAATCTGATTTCATGTCTTGAGATAATACATAGTTTAATGACTAACAGTAACTAGTGCAAATATTTCAAAGTAGTCATTTTACTATGTTGGTGGTATTGCTGTTTATCCGTTTCTAAAGTAACAGCACCTACTTGCCAGTTCCAGATCAGACCTGATGCTAAAGCAGACTTTAGTTTTCATATGATATATGTTTATGCATGTGTAATAAAAAGGATATATTTATCAGCTTGATGGTGTGAGTGTATAAAAAGGTTACATTAAAAACCACCAAACTAAATGGTGTCTGCTACTCGCCTAAATGCAAGAAGTCAGCCTGGGGCAGTGTTCTTATCAAAATTCATTAGATAAGCAAGGTTAGACTTAGACAGCATTTAGGTGAAGAGTTGCACAAAAAATTCCAGATGCTGCAGGAAATGCTGTTGCTGAAGTTATAGGTAAGTTTTCTTTACAAGTGAGGACAAACAAGACCCCAGCATGGTAACAAAAGGTTACACTGACTGAAATAGAGTCAGATGAAATGTAACACTGACACTGACCACTTCCAACTATGTATCCAAATGGAACCTTTTACAAGAATAAGGGTGTGACATATGGCAGCACACTAGGAAACCCCACTTCAGAAAACTGCAGCACAAGTATGCTTGGTTTAGTTTCCCCCTTTCTATAGTTCATGCAAAGAAATACTCTATCAGGCACAGGATGAGAGACTAAACCCATCTCTGTGCTTCATTTATTTACATGTATCATTACAGTACTTTCCCAAAAACCTTTTAGCAAAGCCATTTTCAAACAACCCCCCTCTAAACAAATATACAGTAGGATTTCCCATTTCTCTCTCCAGGGTCACCAGCAGCAAGCCACCCACTGAAAGATCAGCTGCAGCACTTTCTCAATTCCTTTAGCCCTTGCTTCAGAGGACTATTCTCCAGGCCTCACTGTCTAAGAGCAACCAGACTTCCCAGAGTCCTTCACTCAGTTCTTAGCCCCAGCAGCCACCTCTCTTGCAGATTTCACTTCCTCAAGGCCTGTTTGCCTGGGAGTCCTATCCCTACTCAGGGGACCCTCCCTTATACAATAAACTTCTTCATTCTGGGCTTGGCTTCTTCAATCCAAAATGGATCTTCCCCTTTTTCTTTGGGGCCCCTGCCAAAGCCTTCTGCTAATCAAGCATCCACAACATTGATCAACAAGTTTGTTCCATTTCTCTTTATGGTGTCTGCTGAAGTTCTCTTCCAAGGAACATCTCCCAGCTCCCCCTCGATGTTTCCTGTCTGAGTCTTAAGCAACTCTCACCTGCAACACTTGCTCCTGACTCCTCTAATTTTCCAGGTCTCAAATAGTTCTCGCCTGCTAACATCCCCTCTCTAAGGCCCAAGTACCTTTTTGAAGTAGGGATAGTCTGAGCAGTCACAGGCCTCTTCTCTCTTAAAGAGCTAGTCTCACCCTGTGACAAGGTGTCAGCCAACAGCTAGTTCTAGCTTGCTACAAGTGAAACTCCATTAGATGGGGGCAGAGACTCAGCTGGTGTTAGCTGTCATAGCTCTAGTGGCATCAATGGAGCTATGACACTTGATACTAACTGAAGATTTGCGCTTACATGTTTACATTCTGCTATTTTTAACCATACCTTGGCACATCAACAAAGACTTCAAAGCAAACAATGTAAGAGATAACCATAAAATTGCTTAGAATAGCTTTACAGGTCACTATACAATGAAGACTTGCCTCTACAAATTAGTCTTTTCATTTTACGGATGCTATAAAATTACCTCAGATACTATTCCCACAAAAAAAAACCTAGACAAAAATTAAAGTTGAGAGAACATAATACTTTAAACATTAAAGTCAAATGCATTACAGGGGTAATGCAATTATCCCAAAATCAAACATCATAAAACCCAGGAAATTCAGCACTGAATTCAAAAGTATTACAAACATGTTAAAGTATGCATAAGTAGCACATTATAGCAGCTTTAACTGTGTCCTATAATGACAATGTGCAATATCCATACGGTTATTACAGCATTTTAGTGCTTGTGACCCCAGATTAGATCAAACTGATTTTTAAGGACAGCTTTGGACTCCCCACACCAACTGCATCACTTCAAGGCAGAGAACCCTAAAAGGAAGGCTTCATATTTGTTCCCTTCTGCTGCAACTGAGGCAGCCTGCCCAGTTCAAACTGATCCTAATTAATAAAGTCACCATCAAATGGGAAGAAATTGACCTTATGCCCTCTTTCTTGTTCACTATGCCTAAAGAAAATCTAAAATGTTGGGTGAGGTGTCTTTCACTTGCTTTTTTTAAATTAGAAATTTAAATCTTGTTCACATTGGAAGGTTATGGTCACCTAGGGCATTAGTCAGATAATGACATCAGAACAAATTTAGTATATGAGAAATAATGCATTTTTAATTAGATAGTTCAAAAATGTTACTTGGGAATAGTTTGTCAATGTCTGTTTAGTTGCTATAGCTAATACTTGTAGGGGGGTGGGGTGGGGAAGTGTGTTTGTTTTGTATTTTTTGTTTTTAAAACACTCAGCATTCTACTACTTCAGTTCAGGTGAGTATTCACAATAAACCACCTTAAGAGTCTTTTGCACAGGGGCCCTCACACCAGCAAAAGAAACAGGAAAGGCCAGTGATGACATCTGTAATGTTTCTGAAATAAGATTTAATCTACACACAAAGTTTTGCCAGTTTAATTAAGAAACATCCTTTGCATCTCACGAAGTACAAGACAGACTCCAACCACCTATTCAACAGCGCTTTATGAGCACACACATTATACAAAAATGAAGTTGGTTACAAAGAAAATTCCATACCACGATCTAGGAAGAAAAAACAGACAAAATACAGAGATTATAGTTTGATGACAATAAAATTCAGACCAAGCCATTATATTGTTAAATTTATTTCGTTACAAAAATACCAGTGCATACTTGTTACCCTTTACTGAAGTTTTAAAAATGGTTTTACATGTTCTTTATCCCCTTGTGAATGGTGGGACGGGGTAGAATACAAAAATCTTTAAAGAGAATCTTTCTGATATTAGATCAATTAAGGCAGAAACAGTGTATCATGAGTTTAAAAACAAAAAACCCCAAAAACCACAGATCCCTATCCAATCACAGTCATTCTACAATGCTGGTCTGGAGACACCTCATATATCTTGCCCTTATTTTAGTGGTGCCTGCCTAAAACAGCTTATAGTCTTTTACATATGTTTATACAGTACATCACTAAGCACAAGGGAACCGTGATTTTAAATAGGTGTCTGAATAACCCCAGAATGTAATATAGTAGTACTAGTAATAAGTCAGTGCAATGGCATTAACAAGTCAAATACCACAACCTAACTAAGCAGTTAGAGATGAAACAAACAAGGAGTATGGTGGCACTTTCAAATACTAAAATATTTATTAATCATATGAGCTTTCATGGGCAAAACTCCCATTTTGTTAGATGCTTGAAGATAGGGAACTTACAAAATGGGAGCAAAACAAATGTAGAGGAGTGTAAGTTACAGGATCAGTTCAAACTGTTACAGCAAATCAAAGAAGTTGTTTGGATTCAAACAGAGGAGTATGGCAATTAGCAGGGACATAGGGAAGGGGAAGGAAAGCAAAACTACCTTTTGCAATGGGAAAAAAATTAGATATTGTATCAGTTCACAATATGCTAAGAAACAATTTTCCAATACCCAGCATGAAGATCAATTCAAATTTGTTTTTCAATCACGTCCTCATGATATACTGGAAATTGTGTTTTACATAATGTCACTTAAACCACTGTAAATTACTTTGCTTCAACAAGTGAGTATAGGTTCCCAAAATTAAGGTACAAAACCAGAAGAAATAATGTGAACCATGCCTTCTAGATTCCAATAAAATGTTAAGCATGCACAGAATGGAGACTTATTATGGTATTAACAATTCATATTGATACAATTAATAATCTCCAATGTACACAAATCACTTCTGGAAGACTGAATATGTGACAACCAACACTAGTCTTTGAATTATATGCCCAGTGATTCACACTTTATGTGCTATGTGAGTTTATGCAGATGAACATATCTTTGGGCCTCATCTGGTAGTCCTGAGACTGGCAAAATTCCACAGCGACTCCCAAGGATGGTTAGCCTGTAGAAGGGCTTTGGAATTGTTCCATTAGCGATGGTCAGCTAATCAGTTAATTTAAATCATAAACCGTTCAGGGCAGGAGCTGTCTCTTCATGTTTTTGAAGAGCATCTAGGTCAATCCTGATAGCTGACTGAGTTTTAGCGTAGTTTTATATACACAGCAACTTTAAGTGTCAACTAAAAATTTTAGATTTAATTTCATTTTAAAAGCTCAAGTATCAAGTGTGCTCCAAAGCTTTACTTTAAAAATTATTGTTCTTCCTGTTATAATTCATGCAAATTCCTCAAAACTCTGCACCTGCTATAACGTCAGACATAATTAGAAAATACAGTACATTTAGGCCTCATTTGAACAATGAAAAAGTGCATTTTTACAATGAGTTAACTAACACGTCTACAGTACAGCAGCTACAGCTATGCAGCCACAGTACTGTAAGGTAGATGCTTTGTACAATCAATGGAATGACCTCATCTAGTTGCTGTAGGTAATCCACCTCTCTGTGAGGCATTAGCTAGGTTGATGGAAGAATTCATCTAAGTTTTGGGTACAGATTAGGCCTAGTATAAAATGAAATCATAGTCTGAACAATTCTGTTCTATCCATGTCAGTTCCAGGATATTATAGAGACAATGAGAGTGGTGTAACATCTTTTATCAGGCCAACTTCTGGTGGTGAGAGATTAATGGATTCCAACTAAATCCAAGAAGGGACCATCATAATTATCTAGTATGACTTCCTGCACATTGCCAGCCACAGAACATCACCCACCCAATCCAGCAAGACACCCGTAAACTTCTGGCTAAGTTTCTGAAGTCCTCAAATAAAATTAAGTCTTCAAGTCACAGATAATCCACCATTTACATTAGTTTAACTTGCAAATGACCTGTGACCCAAGCTGCAGAGAAAGGTGAACCCCACATCCCCCTCCCCCAGTGTATCTGCCAATCTGACTCCAGAAGTTCCTTCCCCAAAATATTGTAACAGATGGAGCCCAACTATGGCTATCTATTAGACCCTGAGTACATGAGCAAAACCCAGCTGCCAGACACATGGAGAAGGATTCTCTGTCATAACTTAGATCTCTCCACACCTAGTGTTCCATTATCAGCCATCAGAGATATTTACTACTAGCAGCTACAGGTTGGCTACATGCCATTGTAGGCAACCTCATCATACCATCCCCTCCATAAACTAATCAAGCTCAGTTTTTGGAGCCAGTTTGGTTTTTTTAGCCCTCACCTTGGCTTTCTAGTAGCATGGACAACACAACTGAAATTTTATCATGTGCTAGCAAGCCAAATACTAAGTTTCCTCCTAACCCATTAGCCAATGTTGTAAAGATAGGGTTCTTTTCTTAGTGTAGCCACTTCTATAGTGTTCAGACCACTGCTCTTGGCAAGCCACTACATTAAAAATGTGATTTTTAGTAGACAATTCTGATGCTTCCTGGGGGTCCCCAAGATTCTGAAGCACCTCATTTCTGCATGCTCTTAATGTGAGAAAACTTTGAGCCTTCAGTGGATCAGCTCTCCAATGGCAGCAGGCAAAACAAGTACCCCTCCCCAGGTCTCATCAGCCCCAGTTACTCTACAACTTAGCAATAGAAATACTCCAATTTGCTGGGAGATGCTCAGAATCCAGCCCTGGTTCCAGTGGATGGACACTCAAAGTATTCACCAATTTGCTGCTTCTAAAGAAACAACATATCATGGTTTACCAGTTCCATCTCAGGCTCTCCCTCCACTTAACATAGCACTTGAGATATATTTACAGTGAAACAAAGTATACCAGTAAGTTTATTTAAGGAAAGCATAGAGGCTCAAGAAATAGCAAGAAGTGGTATTGAAAACAAATGGTTACATATAAAACTAAATTCTAATGTAACATTCTAGAGTCTAGACTTAATTAACTAGATATTCTTATGTCTTGTATGTAAAGTAATGCTCACCTCAAAGGTCTTGCAGCATTTTACAGACAGGCTAGGTTGTGATCCTCCTTATGAGAGACAGGCAGGCTGTCAACTTATTTCCCAGTAGATGCAAATCCCATCTTCTGACTTCATTCATAAATAGGCTACTCCTACCTCCTGCTGTTTTAATTCTCCCTTTAAATCTTCTTCCTTGTAAATTTTGCAATTGTTCAACTAGCACCTGATTCAGCATCCAAATAGTGCCTCCCCCCTTGTGAGGCAGACAACGTACAAGATACAAATGACCAGACAGACCCAAGTATCAGTTACCTCCTTCCTGAAAGGAATAGGTCTGAAGCACATGCATCACAAAATACTAACCAATGTAGCACTCAAAGAAGAAAACAGTTCTACTGTTAATAATTCATATTGCAGGAATAATGAGGAGCCCCCAGTCATCAGTCCTGGACAGAACCATTGGGCCAAGCACAGTATAAACAAGAAGTTGCTGATCCTTACAGTATGCTTAACTTTACACAGTATGAATAAAGTTAAGCATGTGTTTAAAAGTCTTTGCAAGATCAGGGCCTAAGAGAGTGAGTATACAGGTGCTCCTGCTTATTTGTCTGTCTTTCTACTGCACATGCTCTTAGGAGAAAAAGAAAGCTTTATAGAACATGAAATTTAAAGGGTGTGGGGGTGGGAACCAATAGGCAGACTAGAAATATGCCAAGGACAGTGAAAGCCTATCACAGAATAAGAAATATATATTTCTTTAACAGTTCATCTATTCAAATGCACCAAAATATTGAAATAAAAATCTACTACACTTAGAAATACATCCAACAAAACATTATACTCCACAACTCCCATTTGCTCTGTTAAAAATGTGTTGCCTTGTGACTTGTATTTTTTGGTACCACACACCAAGTAAGAATTAGATGAAGATTACATTTTAAAAGAAGCATTTATGCTTTGCTTTCCTACACTGAAAGAAAGTATGCCAAAGACAAAAATTCCGTGCCACTCAAAATTGTATTTTACTGCTAATGTAATTTCATTTTAGGAATTTGTTAGAACAGCCTAAAAATTAAACCAAGTTTTATTGTGGTATTTCCCCACCCTCATAGCAACAACATTCAAAAAAGGAGATTTCATCTTGAAAAAATGAGAGACTTAAAACATGATATGTTAGAGAAGAGAGATTCTATGAAGAGTGAATGAAAGCATAATCTAAATAATTCATTAAAATCAGCTTGTATCCCCAAAATGGGACAGTTTCTAATTTTCTAATGGAGTTCTCAGACCTCACTAAAATAACCAACAACATTACAACAGTCTGCTTTGCAAACAACATTTCCTATACCATGTGTGTACCTATACTGAAGTCAATGTTCAGCTACCAAGACTGTCCAACAATAGCCATTCAATGTGCACCTGCATCTTTTATTCACCCCTTTCTTTCTTCTCAAAGGACAAACTCCCAAAACATTGATTTCACTATGAACGATCTAAACTGTGAATGTTAGTACCAAATCTGAGAAGCAACACTAACACTCCAAATATGCGAGAACACAGAAGCCATCTAATGTTTCTGAATGGAAAATCCTCCCAAAGGCTTTTCAAGGAAGAGATAAAATTAGATTATAAGAAGAGTAAGTGCCATGGTTTTCAGGATTAGAGACTAAAAAAAAGTCTACAGACATTGACTTCTGCCTTTTAAAAAAATCAAGTACACTGCACAAAATCTAAATTACTTGAATTTAACGTGCAAGCACCTGAAGGGAAATCTGAAAGCAGACCCCCCCCCCAGACTATGCACTTACTACCCGTCAAATCCTTCCACTAAATACCCAACAACTAGAGATTTTTCTGCTCCCTTCATCACATACCTGCCTGAGCGGATTGAATTCAGTGCAGAAGAGGAAATCTGCTGGGGAGATTAGTGAAGGTTAATCTGCTTCCACCACTTTAACCAGCACAGCACCACACTGCCTTTCCAATCTTCCCATAAAAAGTTAAAATGACAGATGCTTAAACAGAAAACGCGAACCCGAAGTGACAGAGGAAGTAGAAGCTAACTGAGTAGAAGCAGCATAAACTCTGCAAGCCACCAGTGACGCTTGAAACTCATCCGAGTGAAACAGGAGGATAAACAGCAGCAGCAGCAGCTCCTTTGTCTGGCCGGGAACAGATTGCAAGCACTTCAAGGCACAAGCTGTCTCTCCGGCGCCTGTTGGTGAAGCAGCACAGATAGGTACAGCCAGTTCCCTCTAAGCCCCCTCTGCCCGACCACCCCCTTGGTTTTCCGGCTCCTCCCCAGCCGGGTGTGCGGGGCGATGGAGGGGCCCGGGGACCTTCAACCTGCCCAGACGCCAAGAGGAGACGAAGGAGTCACCGCCGATAACCAACGTGCCACGGGGACGGACACGCCCGCGCGCCCGCTCTCCTGAAGTGAAGCGCGCGCAGGCCGCCGTGCCGGGCTCCCTGCCCCGTCCCGTCCCGCTCGCGCCTTCCAGCTGCCAGGCGGGGCTCCGCCGCTGCCGGCCGGCCGGGCACCTCGCGGGGCAGCGCTGCCAGCCCTGGAGCCGGAGACCCCTCGCTGCAGGGGCGCCGGACACACCCGGCCCGGGGGGGGGGGTGCTGGGGACCGCTCCCCCGCCGGAACCGGGAGCCCGACCCCCCCCCGCAGCGACCGTTACCCGGCGGTTCCAACAGCCCAAGTCGCCCATCCCCGCCAGGAAAAGTTCCCGCCACCCGAAGGGCCGCTAGTCGCACTCACCCCTCCCGCCCCGCCGGAGTCGCCGTCAACTCCCCGCGCGCCGCCGCCGCCGCTCCCTGACTTACTAGCCTTGGGCACGGCAGGCTGCGGGGCGGCGCAACGGGGAATCTGAGAGGCCGACCCCGCCCAGGCTGTCTACGGCGTCAGCCAATGGTGACACGAGGAGCTGTCACGCTAGCCTATGGGATGGGGCAGGAGGCGGGCTCTAGAACGGGCTCCGCCCTTCTTGAGTCCAGCGGTTGGGGCTGTCCCACGGGGGGGGAGTAGGGGGCAGAGGAAAGAGGCGGGGCGTGTGGGCGGGGATAAGGAGGTGGGCGTGGTTTCCAGACCCCTCACTGCATCTGACTGACAGCCAAATGATGGCCTAGTCAGCTCCTAGTTTTATGGAGGCAGGGGGTGAGTGAGAGCCTCATTCCCCTCCAGGCACAGGGGGCTAGTGCTGTGAGAGTGACACGGACGGGAGCCCAATGCTGTGAGAGGCTGACCTTGCCTGGGTGGCTAGTGCGGGAGCCATCCGCAGAGGGTGCTCAGCATCTTGCAGCAGTGGTTCAGCACTTCACCTGATAGAGGCCAGAAACAGTATTGGTCATTGGTCTTAAAGCCTGTCAGAGGAACTAATAAAGAAAATCCATTATTTTAGCCTCACTTTGAATCTGAGATAGATCTGAACCACAAGATGGGATCCGAATCCCTCTGACAATCCTGCTCCGTACAATACCCGAGTGCCCCCTTCAATAACTCTTCTTAAAGTCAGCTAGCCTATGTGGTATAGAACTGTAATGGCCACACACCAGCCCCTGCGAGTTCGATTTTGTCTAGTTCTGTTGCTTTGACTGTGTCTTTAAACCAGGGCAAAAAGTACTAACTACCAAATAGCATGAACCATGTACACTTAAACTGTAATAAATGATTAATGATAACCATTTAGCTCAACACTCTCTACTTCTATTCACCACAGGTTCAGGAAACATTTCATACTCAGGTAAAAAAAAAGTTACAAAATTTCAGGAAGAAATTAATACACTGGAAGAGTTTAATCCACTTGATGCTTTATTTTAGGATAAAACTTGGCAAAAAACAAAATCTTAACTTAAAAGTTTTTAAAAAATTGTCTCAGCTTTGGAAAGCAAAACTGAATGGAAAATTTCCATGAATTAAAATACCCCACTAACTGCCAGTCGCCCAGAAATGTGTTCATTTAAACTTCAGGTCAATGTTCAGGCACATTAGCTGGGCAGCATGAATATCTACATATGTTTTACTGCTTTCTTTAAAAAAAAACAACAACAAAAAAAACAGTCAATTTTGGTAATTGTTCAGAAGTAAAAATGAGGATGATAATATAGGCAAATTATTACCTAAAGTGATCTGAAATATGAGTTGTACAGTACTGACAAATGCATACTTATAATGGAAGTGGTGCATTCAGAAGCCTTAAAGAGATCACCTGACCTTTAATCTCTTCCATTTATAAAGAATAAATGTTTTATATTGATCAATTTGTCAGCTTATTTATGTACATAACTAGTGTCTTCTTATCAACCCCCTGGAAATGAAACAACTGTGAAGGATTATTTTAATTTTGCATCAAACATAAATAAGGCTTTCTTCTATCACAGAAATTCTGTAATTCTTGAACCTATATTGCTAAAAAAGATAATTAACTTTTTGTTTTCTTTAAAAGAAAGAAAAAGTGATATGGTCAATTTGTGCTGTTACAGTAAGGAGGAACAAGACAAAGTTGATTTTTTTGCACTTTTTTTTTTTTTTTTTTTTTTTACACCGAGCAACCATTTGGAGTCTCATGAAGAATTAATTTAAAACAACAGTGAAAGCACTTTAATTATAATTTTGTACAAGTGCTAAAAGGATTAAGTATTAATCCTGAAAATACATCTACATGGTAATTTTGACAATTAATAAGCATTAAATGAGTCACATTAGTGCAATTTTACACACAGTGAAACTAAGACAGAGGATTCAACCTGGCACAAATTAAATGATAAGCAAAGTCAGAGGCAGTGCTAGAACTCAAGACTGGGCCCTTTAACACTTACTCCATAATGCTGTTTTCTCAAACAATTATTCATTTAAAACCATGCCATTATATATCATATCTACAATATTAACTGGTAGTGCAGTGGCTAGCACCTCTGCTTAACATACAGAAGGTCCTGGGTTCAATTCCCAGGGGGTTGGACTCAATGATCTCACAAGGTCCCTTCCAGCCCTATGACTTGATTTGATTTGAAGTACACCAGATGGTCCTCTTAGTACAAGTGGATACCTATAGGCATACAAAGCACTATTGATTTCAAAATGTGTCTGTGATGTGTGATCTTATTGCATCATTGGGGCCTTAGTCAAGTGCAATATTTATCAATGTATTTACCTATTTATGTTTAACTTGCCGAACTGAATATATTTTGTGGTGTCTTAACACAGATATTTATATAAACAAACAGTTCAATGTGTATATCAGATTATTTGTTTCCAGTAAAATCTATGATTACTTCTAAAGACCTGTCTTTTTATTACCTATACCTCCTTTGCTCATTCATTCATCTCTATCACACAACTAGAGTTACCATTGAAAGTCTGAATTCAACGGGATGGCAATTTCTGTGACATGGATAAAAATGCAAAGCAGTTTTGCATACTCAGGCTGGCAGCTTGAAGAGGTGGGTTCTATCAACCCAAACACTCCATGGTAAGAGGAATGGAAGCTGTTACAAAGAATAATTTTAGGAATAACCAAGTTGTGGTTTATGCTTATTTAAACTAAAAATAAAAGCAAAGGAAAAGGAAGAAGCTAAATGCAGAGGATAAAGAGGGATAAAAAAAGAGGCAAAGGAAGAGGATACATTTGGACTACTCTCACAGGGCTAACTTACCCCTCTGATAATGGTTACTTCTTTCTGATTTAGATCTACTGCATGTAAATGAGAGGAAATTCACCTAGTCCACATTTGCAGCAGGTCTGGGCAGCAGTCGTCAGGAGATACGCAAGCTACATATAGTAACTTGTATATCTCCCATCAACCTCCTAACGCCTATTTACTTCGGCAACCCCCCTGCACTGCATCAACGGGAAATCCCTTCCAGTTCACGTAGCACCATGCTATTTGCTGGGGTAATCTTAATAAATGGACCTCCAGCTACTTCCGGGTTCAACTGGGCATGTCTTACCAACACTCATTCACACTCATAAAATCGATCCTACATTATTGATGCTGCCACCAGCGGTGTAGACATGGCCTCAGTGTTCACACTCAGCTAGTAGCAGGGTGTGCACTTCATGTGTATACAATGACGTAAAGGAGAAAGTTTTGATTTATTTTTAATTCTATATCTTGAAAGTGACTTAGAAGTAGCAACCCTCCTGACTGCACCTATTAACTGCAAAAGCAATGTAGTGTGATCATAATCCTAGCTGTTGCTAACGAATTAGTTTTATAATTACTGAAGAGTTATGATTGAAACAGTTAGTACAAATAATAGTGTTATGAATCTTGTACAAATTATAAGGGGAATACTTCATATGCAGTACAACACATACACTGACAAAACTCAGATTTTATGTCACATCACCAAAATAAAATAATTTGCCTTCTATTATCTTAGCAATTTTTAACACTTTAAACTATTTTGGTTCTTCAAGCATTTTCTAGCTATAATGGCTGTGTCATTTAATTAATTGTTCATAGACCTTTACCATGAGTGTGAGGGTTCTTATTTCAGTAATCATATTTTTATTGCTGTGCGCAGATATGAACCAAATTTATTACCTTCTTTTATTTACCACGGCTCTCTTGTCCCTGAGAACAATCCATTTCAAATTACCCAGCAAGAGCTCCCTTCAGGCTGATGAGGACTAAAAAGGATAAGAAATTCAGTTAACTTCCCCAACAATTGGTCATGCACAGTGTTGTCTTAAAAATTATTGTTCCAGAAAGTTGTTTCATTGTAGGCTTCAGAAAATATTTTGTTCTCCAGGAAAATTATTTATAACCCTCAACACTCACTTGTTTTGTTAGTAGTTCATTGTGCACTTCTGATTGCAAACTACTGTGCATTTGTAAGCATCTTTAAAAAGCAGAAATCCTTGGCAACTGAATACTTAACTGTTATCTGGGGTCATATGACTTGTACCCAGAGCTTAATTCAACTACCAGCATATTGTTAAAACAACAAATCTAAGCCTTTGCTGTGGAAAATCTGAAGTTATTACAGGTTACATTTTCTTTTATCAAATCTATAGCATAAGACATAATAGAAGACATTATACAGAGAGGGTGACTGCAATTAGAACACTCAGACTTCTTGTTTCTGGGTCACCATTTAAATCTAGGTCAGGTCAGCAATGTTCCCTCTAAGGCCCAAAGGCAGCTGAGCAACATGTGTTGCTCGCTGCACACCCCTCCATAGGCCAAATCCTACCCCCCCGGCCGGCCGATCTTCCCCTCCCGCACTTCCTGTCACCCTCTTGTCGGCCCGACCCCCAAAAACCCCCAGGCAGCATGACCCCATCTCTCCAACCCTCTGCCCCCTTTGGCTGCCCCTGCCCGGTCCCCAATCGCACCCCCCACCCATCCCCTTACCTGGCCGCTGGAGCAGCGCGGCCTGGTCTCCAGCCGCTCCTCCAGCCGGAGGAGCTCTCATGAGCATGTGCAGAGACTCTGTGCATGCTCAGTGGGGGCTTACTCTGAGTGGGAGTTTTAAACACTCCCAGCTCAGAGGAGCTCTCAATCAGCCAGAAGACAAAGTCTTCTGGCCGGGCAGGGACGCATGGCCGGCAGTATTCCCTGCACCAGGCAGCAGTGGGGGCTGTGGAACATTGCAGGTCATTTCCAGCTCGAAGTCACTGCTATTCAATGGCCATAGGTGGCCTGTGTGAATTGAGTAGTCATTCTTCAATCCCCAGCAGAAATGTATTCGCATCTCAGAACCACAAACAAGACTGACACCCAACCTTGGTCAGCAATACAGAGAGACTAAGGATTTAGATCCCAATCATGGAGACACTTAAACCTGTAAATAGTAATGGAACTATTCACATGTGAAGTTACCTCCTTGCTAAGCAACTGACTGAAAGACTTCTGACTTTCATTGAATTCAATGAGCTTTGGATTGAAACCCTAAAAGTCTGCAGTGTTAAAACATGAATGAACTACACTCTGAGCCTCAGAACAGTTTTTCTAGGATGGGATAAAGCCATGCTTGTGACAGATGATGTGAACTTTGCAATTGCTCCACACATATTGTATGCCTTTGTGGCTATATAGAAAACTTCAGTCTTCAGTGCTTTCAGTTTGCCATCTTTCACAAGGAATCAATTCAATATCAAAAAATGAGACCTTGTCAGAAAAAAAAAAAAAAAAAAAATCACCAGAAAGTAGAGCTGATAGGGAAACAGGATTTCTATTTCACAGAAAATTCTGACGTTTCAAAATTTCCTTTCGGCCTGAACTGTAATGAGAAGTCAAAATTCCCTGCAAAATGAATATTTCAAAGGAACACTGAAAACAAATTATCAAAACAAAATATTTCAATAAAATGGAAGTATTTTGCTTGAGACTTAAAATTTTGAATGTTAATATAATTAACTGACAAAATTTTCAACTACAAATTAAACATTTTGATAATTTCCCATTGAAAAATTGATAAAATCAGCATGTTCCCACAAAACATTTCAATTTTTTTCCAACACCATTTTCTGACAGAAAGCTATTCTGGAAAATTTCTTGCTGGCTTTGCAAGAAAGAAAGGTAGAGACAATATCTTTATAGCAGTTGCTTAGCCATCAAACTAAAAGATCAAAGCTCATAGGGCTGTAGTGTTTTTTTTTTTTTCAGTGTCATAAAACATTTTAAATTGCAAAAGCAGAACAATGAAAACAGTTACAAACATTTTATGGAGCATGCGATTTTGAGTATGGCCCTCTTAAAGGAACATTGCCAGGTTTAAAATCATATTGGCATAGTAATTTTTAAAACAATTTCCTTAATTCTTTAACAAATAACTTGTTATATTATCCAATCTGAAAGAATTTTTCAAACAATATAATTTTAATTTTTAGCACATTTCTTGTCTACTTTTCCAGTTCACTTGACTCAGACAATGGAAATATATAAATCTATTTTGCATTTGTCTATACTCAATTTTTCTTTCTACACCTGAGGTACTCTACTTTGAGTATGCTGCAATATCAGAATGGCAAATGGTGTACAGGAATATATACTTATTTAAAAACAATCCAAAGCAATTCAAAATAAAATAACACAAGCATTTCTACTGGTTTTAGGTTTTATAAATGTTAATTTTCACAGAACTAAGATTTAGGGTCAAATTTAAAACTGAGATTGTATCTTTAAATGTCAACTGTCTAAGCAAGATGCTCATTGTCAGCATCTCAAATAAATATGATTAAATAAATAATGTTCAAAACCTTGGAGAATAGGAAGTAATAACTCTGATTTTGATCGTATACTGAACGGAAGCAACTGTAAGTATCTGATGAGAGCAAAAGCTATTAATTCCAATGCCTCAGAAGTTACTATTATATCACATGGCAACATTAAACAAAATCCAGCAACCAAATCATAACAGATACAAATGAAGAATAGTATGTTCTTACCTTAAAAGGGTTAGAAAGTCCTTTGCTGTCTCTCCAATTTTTTTAGAGAGAATATTGGGTTGTGGTTGGGATGAACAATAGAGCTGGAGTGAGATTAAAAAGGAACCAAGTTCCAAAGGGGCAGCTGTTTTAGTCTAGTTCAGCAAAACAAGCAAGTAGTCCTGTGACACTTAAAGACTAACAAATTAATTTACTGCATGAGCTCTTGTGGGAGAAAATCCCACTTTGTCAGACACTTTGAAGATGGAGGAACATTCCCCCATCTTCAAAGCATCTGACAATGTGGGATTTTCTCCCATGAAAGCACATGCAATAAGTTAACAAGGAATTCTTACTTCTGCAGAGATAATTCTACAAAGTAAACTGTGAGTATTATGTGTCATGCATCTCAATGTACATGGACCTGAATCTTGTCCTGTGATGAACAGATATACTGATGGAAGTGGTGGGCAAGTTTGCCTGCAGATATCTCTTCCAATTTAGTGTGTACACAGCAATGGGACAGAACACATAGCACTTAAGAGCCACTAAAGCATAAGGCTGCATTAAGACAATTTTAGGCCCTAGGTACACGGACCTTTGTGATTTCCATCCCTGCACTGTGGCTCTGCCCACCATTTGGAACACCAAGAGCAGGGCTATCAAACACCACACATGGTGCAACACTCCTGCCTTTGTCAGCCCTGGCATGGCTGCCCTCTTCTGTTGAAATATCATACATCCAGCTAAGCTACAGGCAAGGACTGCTATTATTCCTGATGGATTCGATACACAGTTACCAAGTGGAAACAGCAGAACAGCAAGTAGGTTGAGGTGAGGTCTGGATGGAGAGCAGAGAAGGCATGAGTGAAGAACAGAAAAAGCTGTTTTGGGGAAAGGAAAAATTGCAAAAGTTATGCCAGGTCCCAAACTCCAAAGGGTCCTTGAGCTCCCATATCTTTACAGACCTCAGGGTTCTCACTACTTTCTGATTCCTACGGTAGGGAGTTTTCCAACCT
The DNA here is from genome assembly GCA_007922195.1 of Podocnemis expansa. Taxonomy (NCBI): domain Eukaryota; kingdom Metazoa; phylum Chordata; order Testudines; family Podocnemididae; genus Podocnemis; species Podocnemis expansa. The sequence continues at coordinate 17,709,679 of ML681964.1, read as the reverse complement.
GAGGTATGGATGAAGCATGCTGGCAGGACACTGTGTGGCGCTCATGAAGCCTGTCCTGTTGCTGACCTGTAGAAAAAACAGAAGACTTAATTTCCAAGAGATGTCAAACAGGTTAACAACTTCACGAATCCTTCACAGATCCCACACATTTTTTAAGGTGAAGTTTATGGTTATGTACCCATTCATTTCAAGTATACTAATTAGCTCAATAAATGTTACCCAGGCAGCTACATAAAACTTGCCAGTTATGTAGGAGTATACTGGCATCTCAGGAGAATGGGGGCTGTACATGGGGCCCCTTTTCCTCAACCCTAGGCACTCAGGGGTGGCTCTGCTGTACTTGCACTAGCATCTGGGATGTATATGATTGGATGGGTGGATCAGTTCTCCAGCACCCTTCTCCTTTAATGGAGTTTAGGCCTCTCAAAGAAATTGTTTCAGCTCTGTGCCAACTCCTACAGACCTCTTTGCATTTGTTATGTCTGAGTCACATTTTCAAGCTTTTATTTACAATCACCATCAACATACTCTTCTGTATTTAAAAGCTTTTATTGTAGTGACATGACTCCAAGAGCCAGGACACTAGACACAGACCTCTAATGTCTATCCTTTAATCTGGCCACAGCAGGACGAGGTCCCAGCTAGTGCACTTAGGAGTGCAACATGGCTCTAAATGCGCATACCTAGGTGACTAGCATAAATGCTGCAGTTGGCTCCACATTCTAATCAGAATGGAAGCTGTTTCAAAAAGGAGTAACAGAGATGCCTTTCCACCTGCCTTGAGCCATTTCAATCTCACTAATAGCACTGACGCTATCCAGGGGCCAGTATTGATCCACAGCCTCTACCTTTCATGCTTCTCCCATCAGTAAGGGCAAGGACTCACTCATATTGTTAACAAAGGTTATATCACTAGTGAGTGACAGTGGTTAATATTTCTGGACAGTGATTGGCCATATTTGTTCTCGTCATAAAACAAATGATGATCTTTTCTCACAATACGTATAAGGTGATAAAGCTTGAATATTTTAAGAATAAGTGAAACCAAACGTAACAAATCACTATGTCATGAAATACTTTTTGGATAAGTACAGGAACAATGACTTATGAGAGAAGATTGAAAGACCTGGGTTTGGTTAGCCTGGAAAAAAGGAGACCAAGAGGGGACACAATAACATGATTTTTCAAGTACCTAAAAGGTTGTCATGAGGAGGAGGGAAAAAAATTGTTCTCCTTATCTGCCAATGATAGGACAAAATGCAATGGTCTTAAATCACAGCAAGGGAAGATTAGGTTGGACATTATGAAAAAATTCCTAACCATCAGGGTGATTAAATACTGGAATAAGCTGCCTACGCAGGTGTGGAATCTCCATCACCGGAGGTTTTTAAGAGCAGGTTAGACGAGCACTTGTCAGGGATGGTTTAAGAGGCTACATGGTCCTGCCATGAGTTCAGGGGACTGGAATCGATGACCTTGCATGGCTTCTTCTGGTTTCTGTGGTTCTATGATTCTATGAATGTGAATGGGTTTTATAAGTATGCTGAAATAGGATTCCTGATTTCTTAGAGGAAAACAGACACACAAAATTTAAAGATACATGCTTGAAACAAAAAGCAAAATTGACACTTGAAACAGTTAACTGAGGTAGTCAGGTAATAATCTCATAGATTAGTACTAAATTTATGTCACTTTTCTTTATGACATTTGCACTGACAGTGTGCCTTTAAAGGCAAGTTCTCTAAGAACGCTCAGTGTCAGAAAAACACACAATATGTTCTTCCAGCTCTTACAATATGTTACTAATGGTAATATGTATCACATTATGTCTTATTTTCCTGACATTACTAACTGTGGTAATCCATTATAAAAGTCCCTGGATACCAAAGCACTTTTTATTGTTATATAGACCTTGGATACTTTTAGAGAGTTCAACTGAATAACAAATGACTTCTCTTCCACCCACCCCAATTCATCTCTCTATTTAATTAAATAGATACTTATGTGGATATAGTAGAAGAATAAGCTCATCCAGCTCTCAGATCGATTAACTGATCCAGAGCACTCTGATAGTCAGCCAGGTGTCTGTTCCTCTATCAGGAGCCTGACTGCTTTGTTTTGATTAAATACCCATATTCATTCTAGTGGAAGCTCTTTTCCATTTGGTCAAGGACAAAACCTGCACCACTGGTTTTTTAATTGTTTATACTTGATAAAAGACTTGCCTTTAAGGCCTTCCTCTTGGTGAGGAAGGCCACAGAGCTGATACAATCACTTGGCCATCTTCCACACGGTTTATCTTTTTGAGAACAGGGACTGGCTTCAGCCTTCAACACCATGCGGAGGAGAAGCAGACTCTTAAGTTAATCAGGCCAGCTGCCTTCTCTGCTTTCGCTTCCCCCAAAGCCTGACATTTTAAAGAAGAGATTTATTATTCACAGGGCTGTAATCTACAAAATAGAAGACATTCAAATTATGGATTTATTGTTTGATAATGGACATCCTGCTGATTTTACAAAAAGCCACTTAAGTGTAGCTCTGGCTTTTTCGAGTTACTCTAAGACTAAAATGACATAAGACAACAGTTCAGGTGACCAGGGGTTAAAGTATAATTTGGTGGGCCCCAGAATGCTCCTGCACCTCCAGTGCTGGTGGGCCCCCCCTCCTCTGCTGGGGGGAGCCCAGACCCCAGCTCCTGTCCCCCCATGCTCGCACCCCACCCCCTGCCCCCAACATTCCCAGCATGAGCCAGGCTGCCCCCGCGCTCACCAGCAGCGCCACGGCTAAGGGGGCTGTAGGCCCTGGGTCTGGGCAGCAGTGTGGCTGGGCCAGAGGCAGCAGGCCCCAGATTGGGGTGGGACATAGAAGGGGAGGGGTTTAGGGTGGGGCCTGAGCCCCCCAGCAATGCCCCTGCCCCTGGCCCTTCCCCTGCCTGTTGGAATGCTTCGGAACACCACTCTGGGGCCTGCTATTTTTAGGGGCCCAGCATTCAGGCCCCTAAAAATAGAACAAGGAACTGGGACGGTGTGTTCCAGGCCTGCTATTTTTCAATGGTAGGCCCCAGAATGCAGCGTTCCAACTCCACATTCTATTTCTAGGGGACCCAGAACACTGAGCCCCTAAAAATAGCAGGCCCGATTCCAGCTGACTTTAACCCCTGCAGGTGACGGAGGGTACAAAAAGGTTGTTTATGTAAAAGAGATCAGAAGATTTCCTGAAATCAGTTTTAAAGATGAATTTGAAGGGAGAGACAAAAAGCAGGTTATTGTTTCAAACAAAGTATAGGAGGCCACATGAAAAAAGGTGAACAACTGCGAAGGCAAGAAGATCACAAAGGAAATATACACATGCATGTAGAAGCACACACATACCTATATAAAAATGAATATTAGACATATTCATATAGATGTACATACAAACACCAAAAAAAGCCCATAGTCAGTATCCACTTATATGTACATTGAGGGAGATTAACTAATTAAGGTGAATATTGAGAAGGCTAACATATTTGAAGTGCTGTAAAAATGGAAAGCACTATAGAAATGCTAAGCATTGTGATAGCTACTTTATTTAAATAAAAGCAATGCATATTGTAAGAAAGAACATTCTTTTTTGTTTGCATATTTTCGGAATATTTAGCCTGTTACATTTTCCATTGTTGCAATGACATCTACTGGTGGAGACAGGTTTAAACACCTGGAAAATTCTTTGTCCACACAGTAACGCATTTAAAATTTTCATCAGTATGTCTGTTGCAGCCTTGTTTAATAACAGTCTTACTACAGGATGAGAAAATTTATAGTAAGCAAGAGAATATAATTGTTCAAAGATATTGCATAAGCTATACAATACAGTAAATCCTTTGAAAGCTACTTGATAAGGAGTGGAAAAATTTATCTATATTCCAGGTATCAAATCAAAACACCGAACACCCCGTAAGGCCTCTTGAAATTACCACCTGATAAATGAATAAATTTCCACTATTTTTAAATGTTAAAAAGAAGAAAAAACTGACCTTAAAAATAATAGTCTATTATTGTAGCACTGTAAAGTTGTGTGGATCCAAAACTGTGGTTTTGTCAAAATAAATGAGATTTTAGGAATTTGTTATACAAAGCCTTTTATGAAGATACACATATGGAGACTTTGTCAGTTATTTGTATTTGTTTCACTTCTCAATGAGAACAGTTTCCTGTCATTCACAATGAAAATATTTTACATTTGTATGAGGCAAAGTTGCACATATAAAAAAAATACATGAACTTTTGGCAGGCAAAGGCAAATGAATCCTTGTGTTAGTTCTTAGTAGGAGCTTAGAATGTGTTTGTCTGCTCAGGTATTTACTCAGGATCTTACTGGTTTTTTGAGTTGAGAGATTAGTGCCTGAAGTTTGTTCTGAATGAAAAACAGGATATCTAACCATACATCTGTCTATTCTGAGAATAACTGGAAAGTGTTTACTTACCAGTTCTTTGGAAAGAAAGTTTCAAAGTGAAGGACTGTTCAGGTTTTTAATATATTTTCCATTTAACTCTTTTGCCATTGCAGAATCATAGCTATATCCTGGCAACAGAGAGAGTTCCCAGAACTCAGCACCAGAGTCCAGATCAGGTGCTGCCTGATGGGGCAGCAGTGCCTTCTCTCAGAGCCCACCAAATAGTAGCCCCTCAAATAGGGCCCCGGGATTGGGAGAAATCTCCACAGGTTCCAAAAAGGCCACTGAATCTGAAAAGGCCACTGAATTGCCATAAGGTCCCCAGTAACCATTAGGCCAAGAACTCGATGGCACTCCTGTGCCTGGACCCATGGCATGATAGGGAGGAGCAGCAGGGCTAACTCTTCCAATGAGAGTACCGCCACTCAACCTCTGCCTCTGAAGATGAGAAATCATTGTCTGGCAACCATGAAAGAAGTTCCAAGCAGTGCTGGAGACCAAAGCTGAGACAGGGGAGCCTGCGTCAGGATGAGCACAACTAGCTTCCCCTTAGATGGCACCTCAGGGCCCAGTACCAAAGCTAATTGATATTCACATGCTCTCTCCTGCCTACCAACTCCAATACCAATATCAATGACCTCTCTTCTGTCAGTGACACTGCTTCTGACAACCAGTGCAGGCCCCTGGCAGCAGCAAATGCCTCCAGCATGGACAGCATCACAATATCACTGCATAGCACTGTCCCTCAATTGCTGCTGATCCATCAGGTACCAGACTCAAGGGTGACTGTCTACGAAATAGAGTCAATGGTACTGACTGCTGCTTTGCCACAGCAGAGAAGAAGCCTGGCTTAGGTCACACTCACCTCTGCTGCAGGCATCTGGCCTTCCTAAATGAGGTGATCATCCCCTTTTGGCCAGCTGCTTCTTGCATCTCTTCCTTCGTACAGAGATGGTGAATAGTGCTGGGACTCCCACGCACCAGGAGGACCACTTTTCACCCATCCCTAATCCAACCAGCAGGGATGGAACATCGCAACATCTGAGCTTGAATTGAGCAGAGCTTTCTCAAATTTATTTTCAAGGCCAAACCGAAAGCCTGGTACACATTTTCAGTAATTAGACTTATTAGTTTCCTGAAGAGTATTCTGACACCCCAAGAAGTTCCAGAAATATTTTAAAGTAAGCTTATCCTGCCTGTACACTTATCTCTAATATTTTCTATATCATTCTTTAAAGTGAGCTTGCTATCAAACATCACACCTAAACTTCTGAAACTTCTAACTAGCCACTGAACTTTAACTGCTGTTGAGCTTAAAAGCTGGTCTGCTGAGTCCTCCAACCACTCACACAGCATAGATAAATCAGGCAACCTACGACAGCATAGCTGTGCTCATTATGTTGCTTCCAGACTGGCTTTGCTACAGGTCCTGCTTCTAGACATATTCTACACTCTATTATCCAAATCATTAATGAAAAGACTGAATAACACCAGACCCAGTAGGATCTTACTAGACATGTCCCCCCAATTTGACAGTGAACCATTGACAACCAGTCTTTGCCCTAGTCTATACTCGCTGCCCTTTTCAGTGGCAGTCGAAGGGAGATATGCGAGGTATGTAAAATACCTTGCATATCTCCTGTCTCCTTACTAACTACTGCTTATCTCACTGTGCATGCTGCACTAAGGTGACTGGAAATGCCATCCGGATGACTTCAACCTACTCCAGGTATGGAGTTATAGCATTACGCTGGAGATCAATTGAGCATGTCTTGACAGACCACTCAATCAAATCCGGAAGAGCACACTGATGGCAGTGAATCTGCTGCCACCAGCATAGACATACCCTTTGACTATAGTCTTTCAAACAGTCATACACCCACCTATTGTAGTTTAATTTAGTCCACATTTCCCTGGTTTATTTATGAGAACATCACGTGAGATTGTGGCAAAAGCCTGATTAAAATCAAGCTATATCAAACCTACAGATCTCCCCCAATCTTCTAGACCTGTGGCTCTCAACCTTTCCTGCAACCCTGCAGGACACACCAGCCAACCCATCCCAGGCCGAATCCAGCCATCTCCCCAACTCACTGGGACAAATGTACTGCTGTGTGGTGATGCAGTAATGTGTCCTGACACACAGGTTGAGAACCACTGCTTTAGACCAGTACTCTGTCAAAGAAGGAAATGAGGTTGGTCTAGACAAATCTAGGTTACCAGTTTTATTTATTATACTATCAATGCTCACAAATTACCCTCTAGCTGCTAACAATTTGATTGCTTACAGATCTGTTCCAGTACCTTTCCAAGTATCAAAGCTAGACATACTGGATTGTAATTCTCTGGGTAATCATTTTTCCCCTTTCTAAAGACTGGTATTATGTTTGCCCTTCTCTAGTCCTCTAAGACCTCACACCTATCCTCCATGAATTCTCAGAAATAATCGCTATTGGTTCTCAAATTGTTTTGGGTTGTTCCATAAGTATCCTAGGATGAATTTCACAGGCCCTTCCAATTTGAATACATTTATTCTCTCTAAATAGCCTTTAACCTGTTCTTTCCCTGTTTTGGTTTCCATTCTTTCCTGCTTGTTGCTAATATTGTTGTTTGAAGTGTTGCTGGATCCAGGATATGAGAGAGACAAGGTAGATTACTGAACCAACTTCTGTTGATGAGAGAAACAAGCTTTCGAGCTCTACAGAGCTCTGTGATAGGAACAAAAGAGAACTGTATAAGATAGCAGTTCCTAACCTTTTCCTTTATGCAGACCATTATCAAAAGCTTTTGTAGGCCACAGTGTAAGCAAACTGTTTTAAACATCAAATATGATACATAAGAGGCACATGGGATTATATTATTATTACATTTATCTTTTTTCCCCACCATGAACCACCTGCAGAACCCTCACAGACTACCAGTGATCTATGAACCACAGGTTGGGAACCATTGGCATAAGACAACATGCTAAACAAACTGAGACTTGGGAACAACCTCAGTTCTGAGCAGCTGCTGAGAAAATAATGACCAATTGGTGAAAAGACTAGGGTTTGGTGGGGTTTTGTTTTTTTTTTGGTGGTCATTTTCACCATATGGGTATCAAAATGACTCCTCTGCATAATACAGTCTTCTCACTTAGCTAGCATACAGGTGCACCCCAATGAGATATTCTACAGCCATGTATTAACTTAGTACCAAACAGAGCCATTTATAGACAGATATATGTACACTGCCTCCCACATTGCCAGCACGGGTTATGAGCATCTGTGCGCTAGCAGAATTTTCCCCCCAGTCCCCTTTAATATAGAAGCTGGCAACGTATTTCTACGAGATACGTCTTAAAGTTTGATAGTATTATATACTTCAATTGTAAGCCCTTTCATGCTGCATTTGTACAACACCTATCACAATGGGATTCTGATCTATGACCAAGGCTCCTATGGGTTATGATAAACTAATTAATAATATAGCTACTTACAAGTAATTCAAAGAATAAAAATGGTACTATGAAAATTGCTCATTGTGAACTGTGATGAGTGAAACTCCATTATAGTTTTAATACACTACTACATAGTGCTAACTGCAATTCCAGTCAAAGTAAACCTTCACTTATTATAAAGCTTTCACTGAATGAATTAATTCAGTCTAAGATGATTCTTTGTGTGTGTAGTGTTATGGTTTTGTTCTGACAGCTAGAGTCTTTCACTTAGTGCTAGATGTGTTAGAACATCACAGACTATATCCACATCACTTACAGAATGCCTTTGCAAAGGAAAGCCAAAAAGGTTTTCCAATTAAATTGCCAGTATTGAAATGAAGCAAGAAGATACATTTCTTCTGTGCAGAAGTTGAAAGTCCCATATTGTCAGCTGAAATTATGCAAAATTTATTCTAAGACTTTTTTCCAGCTACAAACATTAGGCCAAAATTGATCTTAGAAAAGTGGATAATGGGTGATCTTGTAAAACAGTAGGAAGCACACAGACATTTTTATTTGGCCAAAATTTACCCTGCACACCTTAGTGCTGCCGATCTCCAGTTCTACTGCTCTATTGTGTTTATACATCAAGATGAAATTTACCAAGCGCATAGGACTTATACAAGATCCTATGCACAGGGTGTTTAAGCCATGAAATGCATTGTGTCCTCAGGTAGCTCTGTATTTACATGGGTCTATTGTCCCTCCAGTGGGGATGCAGCAGGCAGCAGCTGCTATTCCAGCTGTTCTGCTGACATAGTAGCAATATAAATACAGAATAAGCCTGCCCTTATCCTCTCCACCCGTCAGTGTGTTGGCACGTTTATTCTGTCTAGTACTGGGAGAAGTGAATTTCATTCTCATAGCACAAGAAAAGGGCATAGTTAGAAATAATGGAGCATTAGCAGATAAACTCTGAAATTTTACAAACCTAACTACTCAAGAATACACTGAATTCTCCATGCACTTCAAGTACCCAAACTAGAATTAACCCAGAGAACAAATATTAAATCATTACATACTGAACAAGAAACAAAAGTTATATTGAATATGACAGGTCACAAGTCAATGTGTAATGCTTCACTAGTTTTCTAAAGAGTGTATATGTGTGATAACTAATCTTTCAAACTGATTTTTGATCTTAAAATCAGAACTACAGAATTATCTCACTTTCCACATCAAAAACACAACAGTAATTCTCACTGTAGTAAGAACATATTTAGTTCTATTCTATGGACAACTAGATATGTAACATAACACTATGAACAGTACTGGTAAACAGCTCAATATTTTATTTGGCTATACAGGGAGGAGCCTCAGCTGAATGTTTCATGAAGATGCCTCATGCACCCTTTCCTTGAAAGCAACCTTTATAGAACACATTTAGAATTGTAAACAAGTTTTACTTTAAACATTTACAGAAATATCATTAGGCTCAAGGGTGTATTCATGAGGAAATAGTGCTCCTGATTTCCTTTAAATTATACTGGTGGTCCAGGACATATGAAGTTTGTTCTTCTTCTAGCATCTTCTGGCATTGTGTTACTGTTTTAAAAAATTGTGTCCAAATCCTTTTATGATGTATGATGCCTTGCAAATGCAGCTAAATCATAATGACTACAATGGTAATTAAGAACAGCTTTGTCTTAAAATTCTAGAGCCAGATTGTTGTTATTCCTCTCCATCCTCCACAGATTGCCATATGGAAGGTATTTTATGTGCACAGATCTCTCTGTTCCTGTACAAAAGTAGGGGGTCAGTCCTCCATGATACACACCCTTAATCCCACAGAAGATCTCCGCAGAGTTCAGAAGGCAGAGAGGCAACAGAAGATGTACTTTATCTCTGCACCAACCTCCTTTAGAATGCAGACAAAAATTAACAGTTATAAGCTGCAGCAGGTTTAGGAAATCAAAGTAGTCTACATAGGGTATTCAGATAACTAGCCCACCTTACTTAAACTGATAAAACATCATAAAAAAAGGATTTGGACACAATTTTTTTTTTTAAAACCAGCAGCACACTGCTAGAAAATACTATAAAAAGGACAAACTTCATACATCCTGGAACACTAACATAATTCTTTGAGAAGTTAATGAAATCAATTTTTCACCTGGGAATTCCCTTTTCATGTTTTAAAAAGGAGAAGCAACTGATAGACCGGATCAGATGGGACAGAAAAGAGATCAAGGATATATTGTTTTATCTGAGGAGGACAATATAAAGTTGTGAGAGCAGAGTTGAAACTGTTTGTACAAACATTTTTTATGTTGAAATCCAACATTTGAAGGAGCCAATTCATATAGCAGAATGGGGTAAACAACATATAACTACTGGCCCACCCTCCTCTCCTACACCTCAGTGTAACTCTTTTCTGAAATACAGGCAAGTTCAGTTCCAAGGGGGCAGCCATGTTAGTCCAGTAAAGCAAAAAAAAAAAGCAAGGAGTCTTGAGGCACTTAAAGACTAACTGATTTATTTATTGCACAAGCTTTCGTGAGAAAATATCTCACTTCGTAAGTTCAGTTTTTGCAGAATTTTTGTGTTTTAGGAAAGCAACTCGTGGAGTTCAACAAATTCTTTCAAATAAATAGTTTATTCCATGAAAAATACAGTTTCAGTCAGCCTGAAATTATTTATGAATTTGACAAGAAATTGCTCAATAACTTTGGCTAAAAAACCCCAAAACCCTAAATTGACAAGGAGACTGTAGATGCTATTCACAAATTGGACAGCAAAAGAACAAGATGTCCCTCAGACAGCCTACAGGCCAATAACCAGCGTAGCCATCTGGAAGAGAGAAAAATCAGCTTCAAATCTCTGTGCTGGTTTGGAATAGAGATTTGAATCCAGGTCTCCCCTATGTCCCAGGCTGGTGTCCTAAGTAACAGGCTATAGGCTATTCTGAAGTGGGGCTCTCTCATTTTCAAGTTATTCCAGTTTATATAAATTACCTGAATAGTCATTGGAACTGGGTATTGACCATGGGGTTCCCATCACCTAGGTGTGTCCCCAACCACTAGGTTTCAGGTATCCTGTACTGGGACTCTCTCAATCTGTTCTGTTAGAGCTCTTCAACTTCATACAAAATACTTGAACAGTCTCTGAGCCAGAAAAAGAAAAAATGGTTTTATATCCTTAGTTTCCCATAGTTACATTTTGGTACATTAATAGTCATCTCCTACTATTGCTCAGAAACAATACAAGGAGATACCCCCAGATGGCACCTAACTAGGTACAGTTAAGTCCCTTAAAAGAATGGTAAATCAGTCCTATACAGGAGATAGAGAGCAGTATGAGTGTTTGTGTGCTACAAGTCAGGGCAGGGAGTACTGATGAAATGCAAGAGTTACCCACTTTGATTTGTATTTTGTAGCTTTGAGTTTAAAACAGGGGTTAAAGTATAATTTGGCAAACTCCCGTTGTACCAATGCAGGCCCTTCCCCACACCCCAGCGACTGCCCCCTGCCCCAACTACTGCTCCCTGCACATCCACTCGCCACCCCAGCTACTGCCCCCCAGACACCTACCTCCCACCCCAGCTACTACCCCTGGTCCCCATCTTGCTGCTGATCCCCCCAAACCCTTCCCCAACCCCCCGCTGTGCCACGCAGCCTTCCCCCACTGCCCTAGGCCGACCCCTTCCCCTGTGCCCTTCCCTGCCAAGCAGGCTTGCCTGTCCCCAAACCAGGGATTTCCCTAACACCCCCATGCACCCCTTGAACTTCCCAACACCAACCCCAGTTGTCAGCTAGTAACAGTGTTATACCAAATTGGTGAGCAACCCCTATACCCCTCCCCCATTTCAAGTCCTAGAGAGAATACTGCCCCAATCCCTGCCCCAGGGCCCTCTTACCAGGCCACCATGTCACTGGAGTAGTCCTGACCCTGAGCTGAAGCTCTGGCCTGAACCTGCTCTCACTGAGCATGCTCAGAGGTTCTGAGCATGCTCAGTGAGAGAAGACACCGGCCAGAGCTTCAGCCTAGCCAGGGCAGCTCCCCTGCTTCCCAGAACACCATGGAACACCGTTCTGGGGCCTATTTTTAGGGCCTCAGCGTTGGGGCCCCTGAAAAATAGAAAGCGGAGCCAGAACACTGCTTTCCAGGGCCTGCTATTTTTAAATGGTGGGCCCTGGAATGCAGCGTTCTCGCTCCATTTTCTGTTTTTAGGGGCCCTGGAATGCTGAGACCTAAAAAATAGGGGGCCCTGAAATGGCATTTCAGGACATTCTGCCTTACTTTAGCCCTGGTTTAAAAACAAGTAGAAGAATGGAAGTGGAAGCTGTTGTCAAATTGATGTCCATTCTTGCAATGAAACAAACTAAAAAGAATGATTGTCACTCTCACTGAAGCTTCCAGTGGATTTTTCTCTCGTCACCTCACTGGCTGACCATGCTACCAGCCCTTATAGCACCCAGAAGACTGGCCCAACTTGCCTCCACCCACCAAATACTTGGTCTTATTGTGTCTGGAACCACTGTAGTACCTCTACATCTTTCTGGCCCTGAAAGTGAGGACCTGACCTTGGACCTCTGTTAGCCTTCCAAATGACAGCATTTTGTGTTACTAATATGCTGCCAAGCCATTTAGAGATGTTCAGTTGGTCTTGCTATGCCTAATTATAACATAACACCTTCCTAGAAATAACTGCTCTAGTGTTTGAAGTCATTAACACTAACATTAACAAGCAATTCGGAACAGTCTTAATAATAAGTTGTGTAAGCAGGAGTATGCCAATTATTGTTGTTATAGGCGTGGATATAGGAAAGTTAACTAGCTTAGCAGCATGGTAGACGACTGTGATATTTATCCTTCCTAAGAGAGCGAACAAGCTAACTTCAAGAAAAGGTCTTGAGCTAGCTAATACCAGGGATGTCACTGGCACACCTGAGTCTCAGCGCCAGTATCCCGAGTGCCCAGGGCCTGCCTCTCCTGGCCAGGGATTGAGGGCAGCCTGCCCGTGGCAGCCCCTGCCTCTCCAGGCCCCATCCCCGGCCAAGGATCCGGGGCCAGGCTGGCAGTGGCAGGAGCCCAATCATGGCCAGGGAGCAAGGCACAGGCAGCGGGTGCCCCGGGTCTTTCCGTGGGGCAGCAACGTTCCTGGCTGACACACTACTACAAGCAAACACAACTGCTCATGCAATAAATAAATCTGTTAGTCTTTAAGTGCCACAGGACTCCTTGCTTTTGTTGCTGAACTAGACTTAACATGGCTGCCCCTTTGGAACTTGGCAAAACTGTTTAGAAGCCCCGAAGGGGTAGCTGTGTAGTCTAGTTCAACAAAAAAAAGTCCTGTGGCACTTTTCTAAACTAACAAATTTGTCCTACAGGTGTCCTTTTTTGTTTTGTTTAAAAGTCAAATACTCATGATCACAGAGCATAATGTTGCACAATAAGTATTATTACAGCAAGAACTTACCCCACCCATCAGCTGCATGACGAACAGGTCAGCCAAGCAGGATTCAAGATTTTCCTCCCTTTGTTTAGTTTGTTTTATCTGTTTCCCATAAGATTATTATTTTCACAATATTTATATGTATTTGTCACATTGTCTCCTTAAGATGGTCCTGAGAAAACATTATTACGCAACATGCTATAATAGTAATGTATTAGCTAGAAGAAGGGCACTGTTTGACTAAATGTACACTGAACTGAGCTGTCAGAGGAAAGCAGATATTAATCATTATCAGTCACTGGAACTTTAACAAGAGTGCTTCTTCTGATTACTCACCAAGTTCTTGATTTAAATTAGGACTAAAAATCAAATGTATCACATAGCCTGACTAGTATATATGGTACCTCATTCACAAACTCCCTAGTTCTCCAGTTAACTATGGAGTCTTCTAGGAAAAACAAAGAGACAAACCTGAATACCTAGTGTAAAAATCAAAAAGAAAAAAAATATTTTTTTCCAGATATTCTTCTCATATCATGAAGAAGTGAGAGGGCACAAAGCCACTTTCTACCCCACTAAGGTAATTTATTTAAAATCTCTTATTTAAAAAAGCTGTCAAGGCACCTGAAATTTATAGTAGTAACTTCAGTTGCAAACCACAGAGAGCTGAAAGAACAGCAGTTCCCCTTTTTCTTTGGTCATATACTCATACGCCATAATTGTGTAGGAAGAAAATTAAGGAACTATTTCAGCAAGAAAAAGGAAATAGAAGTGTAGAACAAAGAGCTGCACAGCACTAAAAACAGGCAATAAGTCATTTATTCAAGGTAATAATGAAACACCCATTCAAGCCAAGCAATTAGGAACAGTTTTAATAATAAATTGTGCAAGCAGGAGCATGCCAATCCAAGCAAGGCACATCGTTCGAATATAATGCCCCTTAGATCTGAGCACAGCTCAGAAAGCATAAAGAGATGGGCAACGTCTTTTCATGGGAAGAGAAAATTGGCATCCACCCATATCTGTGCAATGTTTTACACTTTTAAATGTCACCATGCTTCAGGTCTTGTCTTGGCTATAGCTGGCTTATGTAACTCTGCTTCAGAGCTTCCCTCACAAGGGCTTTTTCTCTTTCTCAGGAATTCACAAGGCACAGCCTTCCAGCCAGGTGACCAACAGAGTTTTCCTTTCAGGGTAACAATATCCCCAACAAAAAAATAGTTCTTTCACCCTACTTCTGCTTATCAGCCTGCCTTCTGGCCAGCCTGCTGTGCAATAGAGCACTAACTCCTAGGCTGCTTCCCTGAATTCTCTCACACAATCTCAGCCTTTCCATCATCCTTGCTCAGGATGAGGTCCAGACTCCCAGGTTAGGTCACTGGAGTCTGCTGTTTCTTCCAGAAACTAAAACAGAACCTCAAGTAGCTTCCTCCCCCAAACAGAGCTCTCTGGGTATTCATCAGTCTCCCATCTTACCCTAATTCACCCTACACCCTTAGGCTGGGAAACCACTAATTATGGCACAGATAGACCTGGCCCCATTTCCACTTAAAAGGTACAGTCACCCTGTGACAGTACCAAGCTAAGATGCAGGTTTGACTGGGAATATTCCTGCAAGAGCTCCCTGATGCACTATCAGCAGTGCACACAGGCAACACAAAACATACTATCCTCGATACACTGACCCAGCTCCACAGTTTGCTGAAGTAGAGCTGCAGCTCCATGATCTTCCTTACCTCAAGAGAAATTTAGACCTCAGGATACATAGCAGTCCTCTTCTTTCCCTAAATGCAGAGCTGAAGTTGTCCCTTGCAAAGGGCTCACAAGATGGTGGTGTTTCTTTACTACCTTACTTCCTCCACCCCATGAAAGGCCAGAGACTCTAAAATCAGTGCTCATCAGGGTGAAATATTTTATAGGGAGCTATTACCAGTATCTAATGCTTGTCTATTTGGCCAGTTAAAATTTTTCTAAACATCTTGATTTTTAGACACACCAAAATAATTTTTTGAGCTTCCGATTCCTTATTACAAAATAAAGAATTGACCTTGCATACAGAGCTTCCATAATAAATACTGGATAGGGGCCTTAATCTTCTGCATGCCAAGTTCAGTTCACTATTGCTGGATCATCAGAAAGGCTGGTTTCTGCAACGTGGATTAGAGATTATTGGAGTAACTAAACAATGTATACTTACACATTTCAAGATACTCAGAACTAATACACATCTCTTCAGCAGCATTAGTTGAAAGCTCACAATATAATTATGACACACTTCTTGAGATCATTTTGAAAATGTTCCAGTCCAACTATTTTCCTACCCAATTCTGTGAATAAATACTTTTTTGGATGACAGGAATCCTTAAATTTCTCTTATAATCTCAGTTTGTGGATTGGATCACTTTTAATGTTTGTATTGTGCTTTGAAAGCATC
The DNA here is from genome assembly GCA_007922195.1 of Podocnemis expansa. Taxonomy (NCBI): domain Eukaryota; kingdom Metazoa; phylum Chordata; order Testudines; family Podocnemididae; genus Podocnemis; species Podocnemis expansa. The sequence continues at coordinate 17,693,937 of ML681964.1, read as the reverse complement.
ATGTGCCATACCAGTGCTAAACAGGATAATAAAATTGACATAATTTGCATAGTATGCCAGTTTACACTGCAAGTTCCTATTTCTCATTCAGTTAAATTACAAAAATAAGAAAGAAGCTTTTACTTCTTCCAACCACCACCACCACCACCACCACTATGCTTGTACGCTGAGGGTCTGTAGCAATAAATGCCCATGGCACACTTTTATTCCAGGCATCTGAAAGATCCACAGCATTATCACTTATCTTTTGCAGCCTGATTAACTTTAGAAGACTGAGTGGCTGCAGCCTGTCATGACTAGACAGCGCTCCTTCATGACCTCAAACATGGTTCAATTTGTGGGGCTTTATCTCCTATGGGAGCCATATAACCAAGAAGTGCCAACCAGTGGTGACCAATGATTTCAATCTTCTTTTTTTGAGGACAGTTCTCAATACTATAACCAAATTACTGATTAAAAGAAATAAAACTATCTTATGCCCTAGAGTTGTTGCTTCCAATTGCATATGAAATCCCTCCAGCCTCCTGATGTTTTCTTTATGAACTGTCTCTGTTTCAGATCTCTATAAAATGATTCTATGTACACAGGTACTCTTCCAATCCCCACCCCAAACTTCGGAATAAAAGACTTCCCATGTGTGCCTTGTGTTGTATTTGTTCCCACACTCCTCTTAAGGCTGGAAAGTCTGCCCACATCATGAAACCTAGAACCTTAGCGCACACATTTCTCCCTGAAATTTTTCCCCACATCTTTAAGTTTAACTTGTATATTAAAGAATGCTGCTGTCAGGCTATCATCAAAGGAGGAAGATAGAATTCGTGAAGAGCCATCTCTTCGTGATGCATCCCAGCTACTAACTTCTCTGTGTTCAGATCTAAATACATAACTCATCTCTGATTTATGGTAGGTTTTCTTCAGTAATATATACACACACAAAGCCAACTATGAACTAATACAGATATTTCTCCTGACAACTGGAAAGCAAGAGACAGAGATTTTTATTTTTATATATATTTTTTATGTATATATTCTGAGGAATGCTTGTCTTTTTTCACTACAGAAATTGGTCCAATAAAAGGTATTACCTCACCCATCTTGTTCCTGAGATTAGCTAACACACCTCACCTAACGTGCAGGATGTGACCCAGTGATGCTATATTAATAAAAGATTCTCAACTATGTGCTTATAATATTTAGAAGTGAGCAGAAACTGTACTGTCATATCCAGTTAGAATTCAGATTAGGGCTCAAAAACAAAGGTTGGAGTTCAATAGTACCCAATTCTTGTGAGCTGTTTCAGTAAGATTTCAGTTCAAAATGGAGAAAAGCCTATAAGTTTAGCTGATGTAGCAATCCATCCACCATGAATGGTCAATATAAAAAAGCTCAGGTACTCTTATCAGATTTCCACCTTTTAGGACCAAAATATTGAAAGAATAACTGTTTTTGTGTACCTCAACTAGAACAGGCCTCTTCCATTTTTGCTTTATTTCTGCTCTGAAACTAAAAGTCTGCACATAGGTTTGGATTTGTACACCACCCTAGAATTTGAAAAAGAGAGAAATTCAAGATTTCAATTTGGGTCCATCTGTAACACCATTACCAGTATAAGTCTGTGATGGCAGACTCACTGTCACAATACTATTATGTACACATTTCTCCTTTCTGTTTTTACAATGCATTAGATATAAAGAAAAGCCAGGTAATAACCTGGACCATCCTTTCCTAAGGAAACCCACTTGCTGATAAATGAAATTTAAAAAAAATCATAAATCTTATTTTTAAGTGGCACAACCCTCAAACTATTTTGTGTGTACTACAAAAAGATCACACCTAATTATTGATGAAGCAGAAGGCCAAGTGCATCACATATTTAAGGAGACTGATAGTCCCATACTGAAACTGAATGGGCCTTTTGACCGGCCACTCCAGCCTCAAAGCAGGACTCAGAAACAGACAACCCCAGGGCCAGTGGTCCGGGATAATCTGATTGGCTTGCTGGACAGGACAATGAGAGAGCCAGGAAAGTGCTTCCTTGTCCCTGAGCTGAAACTGCAGGCTGGACATATCTGAGCAAGCTAGAGTGTGTGTGGGGCCGAGCTAAGGAGGAAGCACTAAGCAGCCAGCAGCTGGGAGCCAGAGAACCCAGGCAAGGGAGCTGGACTGATGTGTGAAGAGCAGACCCACAGCAGCTGGACCAGCAAAGAGCCAAGCAGAGCTGGAGCTGGAGCTGGAGCTGGAGGCCAGAGAAGGAGCCAAGGAACTGAGCAGATCTGATCAGACACACAACAGCAGAACCAGAGGGGCCCAAGGAGCATCCTAGAGAGCCACACTAAAGCAAAGCAGGGCTGGAGCCACCTGTAGCTGGGTGTGGTGAGCAACTGGGGAACTGTGAAAGGGGCTCTAGAGCCTGGGGATGTGTGGCCACTGCCAGAGCCTGTCTCTCTGACTCCCCAGATCCAAGCAGTGCTGCCAGGCCTGGACAGAGGCCCTGCAACGTGTAAAACAGACTGAGAATGTCCTCCACACCCCAGAGAGGGTGCATGTGATGTCCCTGTGCCAGGGGACTTGTGGGGTGTTTTACCTTTAACCTTTCTCCTCTTTTATTTTGATTCTTGATTGCTGTTTGTTTAATAGATTGTGTGGGCCAGGGAAGCACCCAGTGCAGTCAGCGTCCTGGAGTGAGGACACCCTACACCCTGCCCTGAATGACTACAAGATTGGGGGTCAAGCCCCCAGGAACTCTGGGGCCAGTCTTGTTGGGGTTACTAGGACCCCACCACACAGAAGAGTGGGAAGGGAGTCTTTGAGGGCAGGCAGGTCCCTGGGTAAAGGAACTGGGAACAAGGACTCAGAACCTGTTGCAACCCACCTTCACCAGGGTGGTGCATAAACCAGAAAAGTTCCCCACAATGGCAGATACATCCCCCTGCTTACATATAGTAATTTTTGCACAGAATAAGGGATCTTAGGCATCAAATACTGTATGCCTCCTACACTCAAGGACAAAAGGTCATATATAAATCCCTTTCCTCTGCAAGTCACAGGGCTACTCAGTTATAAAACACTAGCAACAAGGAACTAAAAGTAGATCACTAGCCTATCTATGACAGGTGAACACCATACTCGGCTAGTTTTGATACCAACACACAAGTTTTCATTGACAGAGATAACAAGGTACTTCTGATGTATCGAAAACTCCAGACACCAATGCATCCTTGGAAAACAAACACGCATTTTGTATTGTTATTCTGGTGGATTATTCTGCATATTTAGATGCTAAACCTGGGGTGGGGGCAAATGCAGTTATGCAGCTACAAGTAGCCACATACAGCAGAATGCAAACACCAAATTAAAGTTCAAATAAAGGGGCTGTGCTAAACTCCAGATTATTTTGGTGCAACAGCCAAAAACCTGCAGAATCTGGAAGGATCCAGACATTAATGGTATTATAGTTCAGGAGCACATCAATGTACAGTTTTGGTTTTGGTTTTGTTTTCTTGGTGCAAACAAGAGCAGCAGTTACGCTTGCTATCAGTCTGTAGGATGAAGGCTGTGACCCCAAAGTGGCTGGTTTCCTGTTTTGCAGTGGTACTAGGATGCTCTGGGTTTGATAGGTGCCCAAGAAGATTACTACCATATATAGGGTTACCAGATACCAAAGCACGGAAGGACAGACAGGGAGGTACAAAAAGGATGACGTTGGAGGACCCACGGAGAAAATTATTAATGTAATATTTTTCTATTTTTAGGGGGCCCTAGAACACTTCCCCCTCAAAATAGGGTGTTCCAGGGCATTCCAGCATACTTTAACCCCTGTAAGTAAAAAGCCAGACAAAATCATGTATTTTTAAAAAGCCTGCGAGATGCACGATGTGAAGGTAAAAAGGAGGACATGTCCTTCTTCTGCCCAACACCTAGTAACCCTAACCATATAAGTCAGGGGTGGCCAAGGTTATGGAACTCAAGAGCCACACAAGTTGATTATTAAACCTTCAAGAGCAACACTGAGGCATACAGCCATATACTTTTACCTACTCCAAAGTTACTAAGTTTAAAATTCACTGCACACTTCAATTTTATCATCAATAGAGGACAAATATTGATCCTACTAATGTCAGCTTTTAATAATTACTTAAGATTACCATGAAAACTAGGCCTATGAAGTAAAAACTTAGCTGCTGCTCAGTGTAGAAGACTGCAGGCTACAGAAATTTTTCTAAAATCCCAACCATGCTGCACTTCTCCCACCATCCCAAGCCCTTTCTGAACCCCTAGACTGGGGCTCCCTTCCTAAATTGATTTGCTTCCATTCTGTAAGTTCACCCATCTTCAAAGCATCTGAGGAAGCAGGATTTTTCTCCCACACGAAAAATAAATTTGTTAGTCTTAAAGTGCCACACACCTACTTTTTTTTTTTTTTTTAATTCTTCTTCCAGGAGCCACCATTTTTCATTCAAGAGCCACACGTGTCTCCCAATGCACAGCCTGGCCACGCCTGATATAAGGCAAAGGGATTTAGGGACCTAGGGACAAAAACTGGCAAGCAGGGTCTGGCTTTTACCTTCTCTCTAAACACTGCCTCCGAGTCAGCCTCAGGCAACTAAAAGCGCGACGATGGGGGGCTCTGCACAGACAGCCCTGCAAACCACAGGCACACCCTCACCAGCCGCATAGCGGCCACGCCTCACACACCCTGCGCGCAACCACCGCCGCACGCGAACCCGCCCCGCCGGCTCGCTGTAAATAAACCAGTCACGTGACCGCGTCACGTCACCCTCCTTTGTCTCGCCCCGCCGAAGTTCGGGCACGTATGGAGATGGAACCCGCGCGGCTCTATGACGTCAGCGCGCGCCGGCACGCGCTTCTCCTGCCTCCTGGGAATTATGTAGGATCCTTTGCGGAAGCTCACGTTCTGTCGGCAGAACGTTGGCGATTGATGTGTCGCGCCGCGCGCCCCCAGCCCCGGAGTAGTGCGGCCGCGAGCTCCCGGCTGCCTTCCCAGGCGTCTGCATTAGGGGCGGGTCTGGCCTGCAGATTCCTCTGGGATCCGATAGGCCCTGCTCCTCCGGCCGCCGCGGCAGGTGATTGCCCAGCTGGCTCACCCTGCTGGCTGCCCGCTTAAAGCCACAGCAGGAGCAATTTCTGGTCTGGAGTGGGTGACTGCGCGCCGCCTTCTCGTCCGCTTGGGGTCTCGGTTAGGGTTCTTTGGTGTGTTATTATAATCGACTTCCCTTGGCTGCTGTGCATGGGCCTGCGTGGGTCCTGCAAGCCCTTGTTTTCCTGGTGGTGAGCGGAGAGGAGTATGGCAGCCTCTGGGTCGGAAAAAAGCAACAAGAAGAAAACAGAGAAGAAACTTGCAGCCCGAGAAGAAGCTAAACTGCTGGCGAGCTTTATGGGAGTCATGAATACCATGCGGAAACAGGTAGGGCAGGAGATACGCCTGACGGAGCATGTCCTGTGTTCTTTCACTCTTCATCATGAAATCTGCCCCAAAAGAGCGAACATCCAGTGTAGGTAGGCGTTCCGTCGCCATTCAGTCTTTTAAACTGATCTTAAGTTTTCCAGTAGTCCTAATTAAGAGTATATTATCATTCATTAGTCCTTTGGTTTAGATGCACATGTGAGTTTTCATTGACTTCACTGTTAGTTTTGAGTACCCACTGGATCCCAAACCAAGTAAGCCACTCAATACCTCTTTGAGGTGTGAATTATTCTTCCCATTTCAGAAGCATCAAGCGTTTAGGTAACTTTCCCAACGGCACACATCTAGCTGTGTTGAACCCAGAATTTTTGCTATCCCACTTGTATTCACTAGCAATCCATCAACTGTTTGATCAATAGATGACGTATCTCGTGTCTGTAGGGTGACTGCCCCAAAACAGCTTTCTTCAGAGCTCGCATAGCCCCTGAAAATCTTTTAGGGATGGACAAAACCCATTTCTCTTTAACTCTTACACATTTTGAACTTCAGGAGGAAGATGAAATACAAAGAATAAGTATCTTCAACACACAGCACGCTTTGAGCATTGTAAAAATAACAACTAGCAGCAGACATACTTATGTGCTGTGCCATAGTGAGCGTCCTTCTCTACTGAAACTTCACTTGTTATGCAATGCTTGTTGCTGATAACTGTGGTGGATCCATTCTGCTCTCTGAGGACTTCCCTGCGCTAAGCCCAAAAGTCAAGTTTGAGTTGAGTGCTGAGTTACTTTAGGTCAAAACCGCACTAACACACAACCTTCTTGCAGAGACCTTTGGAATTGAGGTGGACATGCATTCTCTAGTCTTTATGCTTGGTGGAACAGGTGTTTTTTTAACATGTATTCTCCCTAACGGGGAGAAGAAATATGACTCTTGCTGGCTAAATCGTTTGGCATGATTCTGCTAAAAGTTTGGCAGCCCTGCAACCAAATTCACCCAAATATTGTGTCTCATAGAAGCCATAGAGCATAAACCTGACTGCTTACCGTCAAAGCCTGTGCCCATGTTTATAGCCTGACGGTGGGCAATGTTGCTACCACTGTTCTTTTGGATTGCATGCTGGCGCTTTGTTTGTCATTGGCTTGATCAGCTCTTAAGTCAATAACCTGATGAGTATCCAGGCTGGCTACCAATTCCTGAACACAGATTCTCTGTCCAAAATCATGACTCTACAAGTGGCTTTCAGGCAAATTGTCATAATTCAAGAAGTGCCATTCACTACTGGAAAAAGATTAAATAGTTGCCAGAGCATCCAGAGTAACCAAATGTCTCCCTGATGCAGAGGAAGACCTATCTTATTTTTCTATGTGGAAGTGAATCATAGAAATGTAGGACTGGGCTGGATCTCCATAAGTCATCTAGTCTAGTTCGCTTCGCTGAGTACTAAATATTATCTTGACCAGTGGATCTTAGCCTTCGGGCCACTTGTGGCCCAATTAGCACATAGCTGCAGCTCATGTGACATGCTTAGAACTATAGAGGCAGCATCTCCCCCCCGACCCCCCACACACACACGCACAAGCACACATGGTGGGGATGCAGCCCACATAAGGGAACTGCATATGTGGCCCACAATGGGAAACATGTTGAGAACCACTGAACTAGCCCAGTGTTTGTTTTGATACTTGGGATTGGCTTCCTGTACTGTGTCAGGGAGATCTCAGGCTTCATACATTGTCAAGAGAGATCACAGACTGGTGCCAGTCCATGGACTGGTCATTGAAAAACAGTAATCTAGACCACTCCTGACACATTTGTCTAGGCTAGTCTTAAAAACCTATAGCGATGGAGATACCATCACCTTCCTAGATAATTTTGTTCCAATGCTTAATTATCCTGACAGTTAAATTTTTTCCTAACACCTAACCTCAATCTCCCTTACTGTGAATAATAATAATAATATTTCTTTGTGGAAACTCTGAGAACTGTTCCTTTAAAACCTTAACTTGGCTATATTTGAGTTGATGCTTGAGATTTGTATTTATCTTCTGTATAAGGTGCATAATTGTCTTGCTAGACAGGGAACCTACAGATATATAATTCTTTACTTTGATCTTCCAGCCTTGTTTGCCATATCTAAACTAATGGTTCTTGTATTTAAGAATAGGGTCTTTTGTATCTTTTGCTTTAGTATGATGTGATAAGCTTGCTAGCCTGAGAGCAGGGAAGTAAATGGATTTCTGAAAATCTTGGGTGTATTTCTCACAAAGTTGATCTTTACTTTTTCTTTTGATTAGAAAACTCTCTGTGATGTCATTCTCATGGTCCAGGAAAGAAAGATCCCAGCTCATCGTGTTGTGCTTGCATCAGCCAGTCACTTTTTTAACTTGATGTTTACTAGTAAGTCTTCTCAAAATTGGTTTATTTTAATCCTTAACATTTAAAATAAAAAGGTTAACAGCTTTTTGCCATGGGTCTCTGAAGAGGGGTAACAGAGACTGGCTCTTAAACAATTAGAAAGAAATTTCCTGTGCATTCCTCCCTCCCTGTTTTCTCTCCTTCCTTCATTTATTCAGCATGGCTTTTTACTCCTTTTATCTTTTCCTGTTAAAGTCAGTGGGGCTACTTGTATGATTGAGTATCTTCCTTAAACAGAGACAAGGCAGGTGAGATATCATCTTTTATTGGACCAACTTCTGTTGGTGAAAAATGCAGAAAAAGGCTCGGAGCTTCACAGAGCTCTTTTTTCAGATTTGGGCAGTTCCATTGTAGTTAGTTTTCTTTTCCTTGTTAGTCTCTTCAAAATGCAATTGGTTTAAAACCTGTCCCCTTCTTTCCATTTTCACCACCCTCTCAGCACTTCCTACCATGAGGTACTGGCTTACAAGTGAGCCCTTCTGGTCCATGCAGTACCTTTACTAGTTTAGCTGTGTAGTATTTATGTCAACGGGTGGGTAGAACTCACAAAAAAGAAGTTATCGGAATATTAGCAATAAACATTCATAGTATGGTAAAACATAAACTAATTTTGTTTCTATTTATGATGTTCCTGTGAATGAGTATTTAGGGTTTGGAAATGGTTTGATTTTATTTTTGTTTTAAGCTTGGCATACTTGCTTTATTGTAAATTTTTGTGACTGATGGAAAAATAACTGGTCCCAGTGATACACTGCTGTCATTCTTTTGTTACTTTTCATTCCAGCAAATATGCTTGAATCAAAGTCCTTCGAAGTAGAGCTAAAAGACGCAGAGCCTGATATTATTGAGCAGCTTGTGGAATTTGCTTACACTGCAAGGTAGCTTATTGTTTAGAAGTTTGTCATTTTTGCCAGGAAGCTAGCAGCTTTGTGTGCCATTTATAAATGATAAAATCTCAAAGAAAAATATACTTGTAGTTCAATGACTTCTTACAATTTACAGTTCCTAATTTCAGACTTCCTTAAAATCTCTTAATGCCTGTAAACTTTTTTCTCCAGACTGTTGTATATAATTCAACTCTAAAGGGTTTGTGGGATCAGGACAATAGTGGTGTAACTTTAAAAAAAAAAAAATTGTTTTTGAATTTGTAATTGATACTTATTTGCTTTTGAGTCTAAATATACATTCCCAAATGCATAAAAGTACTATATTTGCATTACTATGTGGTGTTTCAAAACATTGTCCTGCAAATAGTGTAGTGGCTAGCACCTCTGCTTAACATGCAGAAGGTCCTGGGTTCAATTCCCAGGGGGTTGGACTCGATGATCTCACGAGGTCCCTTCCAGCCCTATGATTTGATTGATTGATTGTGTTGACACCTGAAACTGATCTGTTCCAAAGGAGTAGCTGTGTTAGTTCAGCAAAACAAACAAAGGAGTCCTGTGGCATTTTTAAAGACTAACAAATTTATTTTTTGCCTGAGCTTCATGTGCAACATCCCACTTCATCAGAATGCCAGAGTGGGAGAAAAAACTCTCTCCATTCTGGCATCTGAAGAAGGGGACTTTGCCCGTGAAAGCTTATGCAAAAAATAAATTTGCTAGTCTTTAAAAGTGCCACAGGAGTCCCTGTTTCTTTTGCTAAAACTGATCAGTATTTGCAACTATAAAAGAGATACCAAAGACTCTCTGATCCTGCAAGTTTCTCTCTGTGGATGGGATCTGATGTGCCCCCATTAATATCAGTAGGGCTTTACACAGTTGCTAGTTACCTGAGTCTGCCTGTGCTAAATAGGCTGCAGGACTAGGGCGGATGTTTCTAGGCAGACTAGATGAGTAGTTCTCTGAAGTACCCATTACAAATATTTCTTTTCTCTTCTGCTTTTAAATAGTACTTCTGTCATCCGGAATGTCTATAGAGCTTGTTTGGCTAAAACAACTGAGGAGTGACACTTTAAAGGGCACTTTGCTGCTACCTGTGTAAGGACTAATAATTGTACAAATGAGGGTCACAAGATTAAGCCCATTCTAATGACAGATGTCTGGAGGTTAGGAGTCATGCTTTAGAATTAAACGCAGTGGTTCTAACTTGCCTTTCATTTGCTTATTATTATGTAAGTTACTATTGTATTTGGGGAGGGCACAAGAGGACCCAAAGAAAAAATACTTCTCACATCTTAAACGTAAGGCTGGGAAAGAGTGGGGAAATTATTTTACAGTTGTTTTCATGTTTTCAGCTTAGTAGTTTGGGATGCTCATTTTGTACTATCTGTGTCTTGCAGAATTTCCGTTAACAGCAATAACGTCCAGTCTTTGCTGGATGCAGCAAACCAATATCAAATTGAACCTGTGAAAAAAATGTGCGTGGATTTTTTGAAAGAGCAAGTTGATGCTTCAAACTGTCTTGGTAAGAGATCACTTTAACACAGAAGCATCATTTTTAAGGTGTTCTTTGAAAATACTGATGAATATTCAGGGATGGGTGGCTTTTTTCTTTTTAAAAGACCACAAAATTTATACAGATCAGGTATATTTCATTCAGTATGCCATAAACCTTTGTGATTTTACTGAGAAATTCATGAACTGATACTATTAGTAGAAACTTATCCCACCTCGATCAGCTTGTTAAAGTTTGAGTAGCTTCTACAAACAATCTTACTTCTAAGTTCAGTGGATTTAAGTATGGGATCCTGTTTAATGGGAAATAAAAATTATAGTGTCATGTTCTTGACACTTTTTCAGGAGCTGATATTGTTTTCATTATAAACAGGTTTCTATTCTACAATTTGCTCTGTCACTACAAAGACCAATTAACCTGATCTAATTATGGGCTTCTACAGTTTGGTAACCAAAAAGGAAACAGCATGACAGTAAATTAGCGGTATTTCTTTCTCTCCTTTCCACAGAGATAAATCCATAGGTTTGTGTTGTCTCCACTTTCTGAAGAAGAGAAGCATTTAGCTTCTTTAACTTGAGTTGCAGATGAGTTATGGATGCCATGGGTAAAACTATGCTATGCAAGTTAGAAGAAGACAATAGTTCAGAGAGAACTTATTCCATTGGTGTATATGTAAACTTCTTGTGCCGCAAATTTTGGGAAACCTCTAACGTATTCTGTCTGCCTGCATAGGTATAAGTGTACTAGCAGAATGCCTGGACTGTCCAGAACTGAAGGCTACAGCAGATGACTTTATCCATCAACACTTCACTGAAGTTTACAAGACAGATGAGTTTCTGCAGCTTGATGTTAAACGTGTGACACATCTCCTGAATCAGGACACATTGACTGTAAGGGCAGAAGATCAGGTGAGGCTCCAGTTTTTTTTAATCAAATGCATCTTCAGCCAGCAAAATACATCATTTGAAAGGTTTAAATACTGACTTACAATGTGTTACATTTACTATTTCCATAGTACTTTATACATCATGGAATAAGATATAAACCAAGCCAGAAATCTTTCAGTCTAATTCAGAAAATTAAAAATAACATGGAGAAGCATTTCAGATGTGGGAAGTTGCATAGTTATAAGGATGGCTTCAATGAAGTAAGGATAGACTTGAGGAAAGGGTTCTGTCTACCTAGATCCACATATGGCCTCTATTGCCATAGTACATGAGCTGAACTGGAGGAAGAGTCTATAACTCAGATGGATAGAATAGTCAAGAAACCTGGACATGGAGAAAGAGATGGGATTAGTTGCATAGAAGATAAAATATCATGTTTGCTGAAAGAAGCCAGAAGACCATTTGATAAAAGGAATTACAGCTATTGTTGATAGCCCTGAAAGGTGCCTTCACAGCAATCCCCTTTGGAATGTAGGACTCTACAGATGGTGCTTCTATATGTTGTTTTCTAGCCAGTCTTTGCAGCTACAGGAAAAAGAAAAAAATCAGGTTAAATGCAAAGCATAAGTAACCTCCTGTCACAGCAGCAAACAGAGAGCAGTGTGTATGCACTGAGGTAGAATTGGCATCTTGCTAACATGAAGGTATGGCTAGGTGTATGTACTTCCGCCACGGGACCCCCGCGCTTTAATCCAGTTGGTCCCCGTTTGGGTTTGGATTCACGGAGGGGGTGACCCGCCCAGCCCCAAGAAAGAAAACCAGGTTTAATGCAACTCAATTTTATTAGCACCACTTGGAGTCCTTTAGTCTTTTAAGGAGTCTCCAAATACAGATAAGCAAGCACACAAACAGTACATACAGCAATACTACAACAATAATTCCTACCCCAACTCCTGCTTTTACTCCTGCTGCAAACCCTTGGTCCCAGTCTTGAGTGAGTACAATTAGCCAAATATGTACAAATACATGATTAGCTCAGAGATGCTGTGCCTGAGGTCACTTCTTTGGTTTGGATTTTCTTCTCCCCTTTTTTTTTTTCTCTCTCTCTCTCTCTTTTGTGTCGCCTGTCTCTTTCTTCAGTTGCTCGGTGTGGCAGGGGAGTCCTTGGGGTGATCAGTCCCTCAGCCCAACAGATGCCATGCTGTCGACTCCAATCCGCTGTACCCCAGCCCGTAGCTTTTATTGGCCTTGTGGTTTTGCTGATGTGTTAGCTTATCAGTTCTTATCCCCCCCCCCCCCCCCTTTCCAGATCTTAACCACTTGGAGCAACCCAGGTATTGGCTGCCTGAAGGTCAAATCACAAGGGCCCTGCCTTTCTGTGCCCAATTAGAACATGATTTTTACCTTGTGCAGAACATGTTGGAGCCAGTCACTGGCCTTCCTTTGCCTCATGCCCAGTATGGTGCATTCCCAACTCAGCCTGGTGACTGAGGCTTTGACCTGTGTTAGCCCTGGGAGGCCTCAGCATTCCAACAATATACAGGCTCTAAAATTAGTGCATGTTACTTAATACAGTGGTTTTCAAACCACAGGTTGGGCCCCAGTACTCTTAGGCAGTAGGTCACGTCACTCCCTGCTGCCACCACCAAAAAACTGGAATGGATTGCTGAAAGATGTAATTGTTGGGTCATGGGGATAAAGGATTTTTTTTTCAACTGGATCCTGAGGAGAAAAGTTTGAAAACCATTGACTTAATAGATCTGCTGCAGTAAAACATTTATATAAAACTATGCAAATTTCCTTTGGCAAAGGCCAAACAACAAAGCTTCAGTTTGTATCAGTCTGTGTATGGACTTTTGTTTTTTAAATGCTGGTTGGTAAGAGCATGAGGATTGACCACTACAAATTGTGAAAAGGAGTGAGAGTTCTAGCCATGAGCAAGGAGATGTTGAGACCACAGAGTAACAACCAAGAAACTAGAAATGTAAGTTCCAAAAGTGTTTGAGTACTTTTTGGTTGGTTTGTTTGCAGACTTAGATAGCTAATAGTGTTGAGTTAAAGAATGGCTCTAAACTGAAAGGGTTAGCTCCAACTTAGCTGAGGTTGTAAAAGATTTTGTGCAGGAAGAACTTGGCCTGCATAAAAGGCCTCTAGGAAGGTGGGACCGTGGAGAGTTTAGTTGTATAAATTAATTTATTGTATTACCAGCCAAGCAGTCCTGATGAAATAGTGATCACTGAAGTGTCCATATGATCTTTGTGCACAGGGTAGCTTCTGTATAAGTCCAGAGTGATTTCCTTTTAGCTAAGGAAAGGTGGCATAGTTTATCCTTTCATATTTTTCCTATAATGTTTCTGAAAGTAAGCGTATATTATGTTTTCTGTTCCAGTTATACATCTGTTGGGTTTACTTAGCCTGTGGTGTTAGTAATAACTCTTTTTTTCATTAATTCTTACTTTCTGATGTATAATTCATAGGTTAAAAAGATTATAACTGAAATGTTTTAACCTGGTGAAGGTAACAGTGCTTTAATGTTAGTCATTCAGAATATGGAAAAGGGGGTTTGAACGCTAATCCAGACTGAACTCTAATTACTTACAATCAGTTTTTTAACTTAAATGAGTGGGTTATGGCAGCAGAATCTGCCATAAATCTTATTTACAGTAGCGACTGTACAGTGTAAACACACTGGGTACAGTAAGGAAACTTCATATGTCTATATGTAAATGTAGCAGCTGTGCATTCAAATATTTTACCATTAAACCCTGGACACTTGAAAGAAGTCTTCACCCAAAGAGACAACAGAAAAAATGCCCGTATGTTGCATATTGACATATGTGGATTCTTTGCCAAGCTAACCTATCACAATAGTAACTTTGCAGTAATCTGTTTTTAATAAACTTTTATTTAAAGTGACCCTCCTAACAAAGGTGCTGTACAGCAATATGAATAAAAATAATACAAATGTATTCTGTGATGTGAAATTCCACTGTAATTGAGATTTCCCTCACACTGGTGGCTAGAAACATTTAAAGAAACCCAAACAAAACAGGTATGTGATACGTAAAATAAGGGCAAGGTTAAAATCTCATGTTGTTACACATCAGCTTTTTGCTCTGGTACTGGTCCTGCAAATCCTTATACTCGTATGTAGCTTTGATATTAATGGAGCTATTCAGGTGAATAAGAATTCCAGGATTGGGTCTTTCATTTGAAAATAAAATTGGTCAGTACAGAACTCACAAAATATGAAGTTTTTGTAGCCTGTTTTTAATCCCAAAGTAATATGTTTGTTTTGCTTAGCATTAAAGTATGATGGATTTTTCACATTTTTGTGAAAGTCGCACATTCTGGATCATAAATTAAATGAACTTTCAACTAGACAAGAAAAATTGTTTTGCAGTGTTAGTGACATTGCTGTATGGTTTTGTGGGTGTGTGTGGTGGTGGTTTTGGTTTGTTTGGTTTTTTTTGTTTTGTTTTTTTTTAGGTTTATGATGCAGCAGTAAGGTGGCTGAAGTATGATGAGCCTAATCGCCAGCAATACATGGTCGACATCCTTGCTAAAGTCAGATTTCCTCTTATATCGAAGAACTTCTTAAGTAAAACAGTACAAGCTGAGCCACTTATTCAGGATAACCCTGAATGCCTTAAAATGGTGATCAGTAAGTTGCCTCTCAGTTGAAAATTTTAATATTCTTTCTATATGAGCAGTTTAGATACGTAACATGTTTTGCTCTATACCAGTTGCTTAGTCTAATATGAAAATATTTACACTGAACTGTAGTTTTAATTTAAGCATGGCAAGAACCATGTTGCTTCTAGGATTTTTCATTTAGCTGAACTTGATTAGCTGCTTGTCAAATAAATAGCACTTATTAGAATATAGTATATATAATGAGAAAAAAAAAATGAAAGTCAGCAGTAAATGATTCCAGCCTATCAATAAGTAAAGAAACGTTGCTTTCTTGTCAAGATTGTTAGGGATAATTGGGAAGGTTGGTGCACCTTAGAGACTAGTAATAACTTTACTATTTCTCACATTTAGATTAGAATTAATAAGAAATGTCAAAATGTCAGAGTCTATGAAGCTTCCCTAGGTGACTTAGGAAAATTAAACCTAGACTCTACTGTCTCTTGCACTAATGCAGACTGACAGTTGGGAGTAAAGATACAGCACTCGAAAGGTACTGAATAAAATATTTTTTTGACATAGTGTGTGTGTTTAAATAAATAAATTTTTTTTAAAAAGAGCAGAGGGGAACAAATTCTCCCACTTCCCTGACCTGAATATCCCCTGCCTAAAACTTCATCAAACACCAGAGATAAATCCAGGTGAACATTCAAGTTTTGGGAAAGAACATTCAAATTTAATTTAATCTTTTTCAGTTACTGCTGGAATAAACTATATCACATGGCTTTAAAAGCAACATAACCATTCTTTTCCCGCTAACCTATCTCTTACAAACTTAAGGCTTAATCCTCCTAAGAGCTGAGTGATCTTGACTCTCAATGAAGTCAAATGGCATTTAGAACTCTCCTTATGAAGTAGGAGCAGGGTTGAGGAGATGTTAGTAAAATTTTTGCACATGCTTTATTGTCTGTTTAGGAAATAATACGGCATGTGCTTGGGCTGTCTTTGAAAAGGTCTTTTAGATACTATGCTACAAATAAACTAGAGTTTTAGTTTGATTTTGTTGAGGGGACCGTAGACAGCTGTCTTTCCTGCATTTTGTTATTAACTGGACACTGAAAACAAGTCAGTCTTCCCAGTATAGTTGTGTCCTCTATGTCAATTTTGCTGATCAGGTTTCTCTTTTCTGGTATGTCTATTCTAAACTCCCCTCTTTTGCCTTTTCTATGCATGCTTCCTTCTGCCAATTTCCATATGATGACTTCTGTTTATGCTTTTAACTAAAATTTAGGATGTCAAAATCATTTGCTGTGGCTAGCTAGATTTGACTTAAATGTACTTCAAGTGGGTTGCACATACCATAGGTCGAAATAGCAGGTCACTCTTGCAGCATCGTGGATCGCTGTGTATGCAAGACTTTATTCCGCAATAACATGCTCGCTCACTCGTGCGCTCTCAGCAAAAGAGTGTGGTCTCATGGAACATGGTGTCACACTGCCCGTGCTCTGTGATGTCACGGGACCTGACGCTCTTGTGGCATGACAGAGTGCTGTGTACGTGAGACCACATTCTCTCTCAGGGAGAGTGAGTGTAGTCTTGCAGAGCACAGTCAAAGGGGCTGGATGGAAGAGGTTTGTGGACCACATATTTGACACCCCTGAACTAAATGCATACATTTTTAAACTGGAATGGACCATGTAGACAACTTTTTATCCTTGTTCTGTTTTGACATTGCTGGTAGACCTGTCTGCCATGCATCCTAAAATTGCATATCTGTCTTATGCCTATAGCCTACTATATAGTTTTTTTCCTAATGGGGGGGGCAGGGGGAGGAATATTGGATATTTTCATGAGTGAAAAGTAGGTTAAGAAAAATGCTGGCTATTTGGAAAATATAGCTTAATTTGTTTCTCTGCTAGTATCATGTACAGATCTAGCTTTCTCTGTACAAACCACATGGATTTCCTTGTAGGTGGAATGCGATACCATCTGCTGTCTCCAGAGGACAGAGAAGAGTTAGTGGAGGGCACGCGGCCACGAAGGAAAAAACATGATTACCGCATTGCCTTGTTTGGAGGATCACAGCCACAGTCTTGCAGATACTTTAATCCAAAGGTAAATCCATGCAACTTTGCTGTTGAAATTTTCAGTTGGTGTTTATGCCGATGGTGGTTAGTATTAACTGAGCACTGACGGCATACTACTGTACATTAGATACAGAGGATAGATTATTAGGATTAAATTAGTACTGTGCAGTAGATACAGAAGATGATGTGGTCATGGTCCTACAAACTTAATATATGAAGAGCAAAGTTAACTCTGATATTCTTAAAACTACTTATTTATATACAATACTTAATTTTTATTAGTGTTAAACTTATTTCTCCATTGTACTTGATATCAAACTGATTTAGTATAACTTTGGAATAAAGTTATATCTGTAATACAATCTCTGTTGGAAATACTAACATTAAGCAATGAAGTAGGAATGATCTGCATCAGAGACCATACAGAGATGTAATCAATTTTAGAAATTTCACTTTTCTGCTCTTTTTCAAAATTGACTACATTTCAGGTTAGTGTTTCTTAGCTAATTTTTTATGTCTTAATTGTACTTTGCTCAGTAAGTGTGACAGCCTATCAAATAAAAAATAAACAGAACTGTGGGCTCTTCAAGAGTCAGCGAGACCTACTTAGTGTAAATTAAGAGATTTGTATGTATGATAACACAACAGATTCCAGAATCTTGTGTCAGAATGCAAGGAGTCCTGTCTCCCTGTGTCGTCATGCCCCCCCCCCCCCCCCAAATCATCCAGCTATAGGATGCTTATGCTCTGCATAAAGATGACAGGTAATTACTACTGAGTCATAATGGTGGGTGCATCTTGTTAGTTTTAGTGAGGATCTAAGTGGAGTGGGAGCTTTTCTGAAGCAAAGGGAACTAACTGTTGAACAGAAAAGGCCTTTTAATTAAAATCTTAGAAACCAACCGACCTTGGAGATTCATAGATTACACCATTAGATCATCTAGTCTGATCTTCTGTATATTATAGGCACTTAAATTTCAACTGGATTGAGCCCAACAACTTGTGCTTGGCTAAAGCACATCTTACACAAAAGCAACCAGTCATGATTTGAAGATATAAACAGATGAGAGAAATCCCACCCCACCCCAGTAATTGGTTCTAATGGTTAATCACACTTACTGTTCAAAATATGTGCCTTATTTCAAATCTGAACGTCTCTGGCTTCAGTTTCTAGCCGCTGATTCTTGTTATTACCTTTAGTCTCTACATTAAAGAGTCCTTCAATACCCAGTATTTTCTTGTTGTCAAGATAATTATATCCTGTAATCAAAATACTACTCAGTCTTCTTTTCAATAAACTACACAGATTGAGGTCTTTAAGTGTCTCACTGTAAGATGTTTTCTCCGTTCCTTAAATAATAACTGTGGCCCTCTTTTTCATCCTTTTGAGTTTTTCCAATATCTTTTGTGGATAATATCTTTTGTGGATACCCCACAGTGTTAAAGTGTTGGTCTCACCAGTGCTCTACACAGAAATGAAATCGCCTTCCTATTCCCAACCTTGCACTCCAAGGGTTGCTTTAACCCTGCTTGCCATAACATGAGCTCCCAGCATAATGCTAAGTTGCTTGGCCAATTCAGACTCCCTGACTTTCAAAGTTACTATCCCTGATTCTGTAGCTATGGCCTGTCTTCCTTGTTCCTACATATAGCACTTTGTGTTAGTCTGTATTAAAATGTGTTTTGTTTAAACAGTCCCAGTCCCAAGAAATCCAGATTGGTCTGTATGACTGCCTTGTCCTCATCATTTACCATTCTACCAATCTTCAATCATTTGAAAATTTTATCGGCAGTGATTTTATATTTTCTTCCAGATCATTGATGAAAATGTTGACGTGTTAGGCCTAGTACAGATCCCCAAGAAATCCCATTAGAAATGTTCCAATTCAGAGATGATGATTCTTTTGTGTGTGTGTGTGTGTGCGTGCATGCATGTGTTCATGCACATACTATATTTTTATTTTAGTTACTAATAAAGCCAAACTACTGGAAGGAGTACTTTTGTATGGTATGCAGTATATGTATACTCTGATAACCTCAGCTTCTTATAGAAAGATTACCCTGTGCTCTCCACCATCACCTCCCCTCTCTTCCCCCTAAACAACATTGCTATTTATTTTAAGGATTAATGGGGGCGATATGATGTGGTTTTATAAAAATACCACATAGGATATACCATACCAGACTTGCTGTTATAAACTGGCATGTCCGATATGTGCCATTCCAAATGGCTTTATGCTGTATATGTGCTTTGGGTGGACTGTGAAGGGTGATTTGAAGCTGTAAAATCTATGATTCAGAGTGAAGGATTCCATGAGTGAAATCTTGGGCTCCTTTTGAAGTAGATGGCAAAATTCCCCTTGACCTCTCTAGGGAGTTAGGATTTCATTCCATCTCTCTTCCTTTTTGTGCACAGGTAGTTTCTCTTAAAATCCAGGAAAATGTAACCTGACTTGCCCTTTCTTAGGCCGCCTACAGTCACTTGACTCTAAGAGGGCACTTAAATTCTATGTCTCCAAATATGTAATTCTATTAGGAATTATGGATTCCTAAATGATTAAATTCCTAAATGATTAATTACCCCTTTTATCACTTAAATCACATAACAGATACATGAACACTGTCTCTGTAGGACATGGAGTACAGGTTTGTATACTAGGATATCATTTCCAGGATAAAGTGATGAATTCTTCATCCATGTGCAGTCCACATTTGAGAATGTGCCTATTTGCTTTGATCAGTCTGTTCATCATCTTCAAAACAGTTCCTTTTTTCTGACATTTTAACAAGGCTGTCTTGTATGCAGTGTGCTTTGACCTGTCTGTGTTAGATCAAAGTGTTTCCCTTAGTCTCATAACACAAAGTATGGAACTGTTTTCAGGCAGAATGGAAATGGTCTCTGAATACTATAGCTTCAGTCATTAATTGGTAGTTCTGTTATCTTGACTAAGAATATGTCCAGTCTCTTTGCCTACACAACTATTAAAAAGGCTAAATTCCATGATAAGTGCTTTCTGTTAATTGAGTAAAGTTTTATAGTGGCAGGCATGGGGAAACATGTTTCCATCATCAATATTTATATAAACTTGTACAAAATCCATAAGCCATCACTACATATCTTTATTTTATTTTAAAGACTTAATCTTGTAAAAGCCACTGGGCCATGTGTGTTGCAAGGCAATAACTTGTAACTGGAGAAAGGTTGTGTTTGCTGTCAGGTGATCTTCAACCAATGCCACAATGAGATATTGCAACTCAAATGGTTTGAGTCAGATTTCATGGAACCTTTTGAATTTCTCACCATTCTGCAACAATTACTCTGGCCCAGCACTAGGACAGAATTATTTGACATGGAATGGAGCTTTGTGCAGCCCTACTTGGTCAGAAGAACTCCTGCGAGCTATCTAATTTTGAAGGTGGAATATTAAAGAGGGACAAATGAGTAACTAGGAATAAAAGGATCAAAGACAGGGTAGAAGTGTTTTATAAACAGTGGTGCTAATAAACTTGATTATTAATGTGCCATATGTTAGCTGTTCCATTGAGTATATTGTTGAGTAGTTCTGTATTTACTCTAACACCAACAATACTTGTAAAGAGCTCTTAAGTGTCATGCAGTACTGTAATTTAACCTTTTATTAAATCAGTATCATGGTATCACCTAGAAGCTATCAAACTGATCAAGCCCCCAGGGTGCTTGTTGTGGTAGATGCACATGAATAGTGTTTGCAGTCTAAGACTCTGATTCCACAAAGATGAGCACACATGCTTAACTTTATGTATTGCAACTAATCTTACCAAACTTTGTAGGACTGCTCATAGTGCAAAAAATTAAGCACATATGTAAATCTTTACACCGCCTTTGTAAAGAAAAAGTTGCATGCTACCTACTGAGTGCAGATTTGATAAAGAGCCAGTCCTTCATGTTAGATATTTATTCTGAGAAGTTCCTATATTTCTCTTGAAGAAAGACTGCTAAGGGTCAACAAGTTCCAAGGGATAGCTGTATCAGTCTAGTTCAGCAAAACAAACTGCTAAAGGTTGTTTCCAGTCCAGTAATTTGGAAGGGGAAGTTATCCATAAGTGGCGGGAAGGAGCATTCCTTTCTAAAAGTGATTTAAGCATATTCCTTAACCTGTCATCAATATTTAAATAAAAAAAAAAATCTGTTGAGAGAATTTCAGATGACAAATCAAAAAGTTTCTATGTTGCAACCAGCACTGTTATTAATGCCCTCATTCAGCAAAGCAGGTTCTTAAGTACTTCACTGTACTGGGATTTTAGAGCACTTTCATAAAATAAACCTAAAAAGATCCCAGTCTGTGTCTTCTGCAGCAGTGGTTTTCAAACCATGGGTCAGGACCCAGTACTGGGTTGTAGAGTCTAAGATGCTGGGTTATGACACACCTTGCTGCTGCCACCAAAAGACTGGAATGTATTACTCAAAGATATAATTGTTGGGTCACAGGCATAAATTATTTTTTTTCAACTGGATACTGGGAAAGAAAGTTTGAAAACCACTATTCTACAGGTTATAGAAGGATCACTGAGTCCCATGTTAGTATCTTATTATTTTGGGATTTAACTGCTATTGATCTAGGGAAAGGCAGAACTTCCCAAAGGTGTTTCCCTTGCTGGGATTATATACGATACTTATCCAAACTAGACCGTTGAGTAGCCTCCTTGGAATAACATTAAGAAATGTTGTAGTACAGCAACATGGTAGCTGTGTGGGATCTGTCATTGGTGGGGAGAAAAAAAATAGATTTTAAATCCCACAAAAGTGATGAAACCTAGAATTAAAGGGATATAGTCAACTTGCAAAAATTGAACATTTCCTTGAAAATATTGTCTCTATTAGTATTACAAATAACAAAAATTGTAATGAGAGCAAAAGATTTCAGGTTTTTGGGGTTTTTTTGTTTTGTTTTGTTTTTTTTACACAAAGTGCTGTCAAGTGTTATTTCTCCTGTACAAACTGCTAATCAGTTTTCCTCCTTTGTCTTAAAACAGGAAAGAGGGAAACCACTTTAAAAATAGAAAATATGTTTATAAACATTGCCACAGAAATTAGCACGGCTGGAAGAGATGGTAGTTAGCTATTTCTGTTTTTTGTCAACTTGCTATCTAGTCAATCAACAGTGTCCTTTTAAAGTTAAATTCTGCTTTCCTAAATGCAGTACAGCCAAGGGCTCCTATGATGCATGCACTTCCCTTGCTAAGGAGGGAAAAGAAAAGACGAAAGATGTAGTTCAGCTCACAGAAGAGAATGAATGTCTAGAGCATCTGAACTACAGCTTCCAGGAGGAGGCATCCTGGCACCGTTTTAATAAAACATTTCAGTTTTCAGTAACTTCATTGAAAAAAATCTTAAGTCATCCACATTAGGTGTGGAATTTCCCAAACAGCTCTACTGGTAAGACAGACAGACAACAGCCTTGGCATAGCAAGCCATCAGTGCAGTTCTTTTACACACTACACTGCAGTCTGCTCTCCCCCTACCCTGCCCCCCAACAATCTGAACTATAAAGTTCAAACTTTCTAGCTTCCCTTTTGTACTCCACTTTATCCTCCAAAACCAACTATGCCTGATGCAGGCTACAAATGGGGAGCCATACCATATGTCCAGACAGGACCTTGCTTGCCTCTAAACAGAGGTAATCAGGCTGCTGAATAGATCAATCCAGGGAAATGGGATGAAAAGCCATAGACCTCCCTACAAGGTCTGAAACAGGATTCTGGAGGAAATAAAAGTTGCAGATTTAGACTGTTGAAGATGGTCAGACCCTCAAGATTCCCTCTGCAAAACTACTAGAAATCAGATAGAAATTGGATGATCTTACACAATACAAGAGAATCTGAGGCTTAACTCTTCATTATGGTCTTCTATTACCCCCTCAGGGCTTCTCCCTGAAATCTGTTCTGCTAGCCTAGATTCTAATTCCTAATCTCTCTCCTGCCTATCCACCTGGGATTTGGCCCTTTCCAGGTACTGCCAGAGGAGCCTCCTCTCCTGCCAGCTTCTCTCTTCCAGGGCCAGTCACAGGGGCTCTTCTCACCAGCTGAATGCTCCCACCCCTTCATGGGATTTGTTTGATTCCTTCCCAGATGTGTGTGTAATTGAGTTCCTTGCACACAGGCCTGAGAGATCAGTGCTAGTCCACTGCTTGTTATCCTCAAGGTCCTTGTGCCTCTCATCAACCCTATTTGATGCACGTGACATTTCACATGGATATTGGAAGATGTTCTGGGCTGCATACTGTCAGAATATTGATTATACTTAACTCTGTTTTATCTTTTCATTGCATCCAGATATTGGTAACATTCTTTGTCCCTGTCTGACCAGGGTATCATTCATGTTACCTCCATGTAATTCAGTTAAGGTTCTTGAAGACCACCCAGCAATGTCAGCTGATGTAGAACACAGCCACACCTCCGCCTGAGTAGGGTGACACACATGTAATTCCCTGTGCTCAGCTGTCTTCACTGGCTCCCTGTGTACCACTAGGTGCAGTTCAAGCTGTTGCTGGAAATCTTTTAAAGCTCTGAATAATCTCTGAGATGTAGCTTTTAAAAAGCTGCCTGTTGTGCTATAACAACATCACAATGAGTGGTCAGCTCCTTGACTGGGGGTATTTCTAGGACTTTGCCAGGAAAGGCACTTTACTCATCATAACCTGTGTTTGGCATTTGTTTCTTCTGGCAGTCCATGTGTGATCAGGTCTGACAATGTGGCTGCTGACATTTCTGTTAACGTTTTTATTAGTACTATGCACTGTGCAGAACCGGGTATAACTTGTGATAAATACTGTAAGTAAGCTCCCAGCTGTCAAAAAAGTTAGAGCTCTATGTGAGATAACAAATTTGTAATATTAAATTTTGTAACATTGGGCATATTTTTATTCGATAGTAATGTGTTCTTTTTCTGTATTGTATGTCTCTTCTTCCATTGTCAGAAAAGAAACAACTTTTAATCTGGTTTTGGAAAGCATATATAGTTTCTGACACAGTGGTAATAGCAAGTCAATTTTGTTTAAAAAAAAAAAAACTTCTTAGTTCTCAGGAAGCTGTTTGGGGGGCACAAAAGAAATGAGAAAACACAAATTGATACTGCCATGGTTCATAGCAGCCAAATGTATGTGCTTCTAAAAGAATTTTTCAAACTGTACATGTTGAGTGGTGGGGTTAAGTTGACAGTACTGGTGTTTTTGTTTTGAAAAAGAAATTTAAAACTGATCATGTCTAAATTTCTGAAAATCTTGCTCTGAAAATGCTCACTGTATGTAGACATTAGACATCTGTTCTTTATAATGCAGGATTACAGCTGGACAGACATCCGATGTCCCTTTGAAAAGCGCAGAGATGCAGCTTGTGTCTTCTGGGACAATGTAGTTTATATTTTAGGTGGTTCCCAGCTCTTTCCTATAAAGCGAATGGACTGCTACAATGTGGTGAAGGATAGCTGGTATTCCAAATTAGGACCTCCGGCACCTCGAGATAGTCTTGCAGCCTGTGCTGCGGAGGGCAAAATCTATACATCTGGTGGTTCAGAAGTGGGTAAGACACAACCTTTTAAAAAATAAAAACACTTTAAATGCAAAACTTCCTTGTTTGAATAGAATTTGTACATGTTGCTGAAATGCTAGACTATAAAGTTATTCTGTTCAGTAACAGCTCTCTTTTCCTGAATGCTGTTTTTATAAATATGCATTGCCTTTTTAGATGCCATTTTACTGTGTAAAAATGAACAGTATCTTTATTATCTTTGTTGTAAAGAAATTGATACAACTGTCTGGAGTAAATTAGCTGCAAGGAAAAATTTTGGGGGTGTCAGTTTGTTTACTGGTGTAATTCCTAGACATCTTCACTGACTGTTAAGTCAATAACAGCAGAACATAGCCTAAGATCCTTTTTTTTTCACATATGACATTCTTTGCTAATAGGGCACCGAAACATTTGTTTTGGTAGCTAGTGTGAATAGGCTTTACTGTAGTGGGCCTAACAAATGGGAAGCTGAAATATTGGCCATCTTAATAAAGCTATTTTAATGTAATTGTATAGTATTTTTCAGAGTTATCGATTTTTTTATTTGCAGGAAACCCCTACTTAATTGTTCACATAAATAAGGTTTTCCTATCCCCCAATTTTAGGGGACTATATGTTGAAAAAAATTTGCTTCTTGCTGGCTTGTTTTTTCTCTAATTTTCTATTAGCCTCTGCTTCACTAACTGAAGTTAACTTTTTACTTCAGAAACAGTAAACTGACTGTAGGGCTGAGTGAAAAGATCCTGTAAACCACTGAGGAAGATAAAACTATTACTAAAGACAAGTGTCCTGGTTCTGATTTCACACTTTAGTATTAATTTTTCAGTTGGTTTATGCCTACTTTACGCTAATGTAAGTAAAGTCTCCATCAGACCAATTGCTGCAATATAATGTATGTAAACCCACACTCAGTTTATTGCTGTACCAAAGCTAACAGCTCTGCAGTTTTCCAAAATATCTAATACTGTGACAGTACAAATCATAGTAGATCATATGAGTTCTGCCTTGCTGCAGAGTAAAGAAAGCAGAAGGTAAAAAAGGAACGTCGTTAGTGGTTAACACTGAAGTATTATTCCTTTGACAGGAAGTTGTGATATTTGGATAGCATTTGATTTTAAAATACTTATATTTGACTTTGCATTTAAGGTGAACAGCTCATAGCTGCCATCTAGTGTTGTACACGTGAAATAACTTTTCCATCTTTCAAAATTTTTTTCCCCATGATTTCTCAGCATCTCATACTATCATACTCAAACCCGAATGAGACTTTTGTCCTAAATGAAAGTCAATGTAGGTAGTATGATTGAAACTGACTACACAGCCATAGGATCCTTATCCCAAGTATATCATGTGAAGTTAATACACCTGTAATAGGACACTATTCTAGGATTTATGGTTTTTTGGTAAAGTAAAATGCATAATTCTCCTTCTCTAACTATAATTATTCAAAACAGAATAGTACGAGGAGAACTGAGATTATTATTAAAATTAATTTTGGCAGTGTTTTTTGAATCTTGGACAAACATTGGCCAGTTGTCCAAAAGAATATTTTTATTCAAACTTTTTGGCAAACTTTTACCATCATGTTTAGGATCCAAGTGAATAAGAAACATTTTAGCCTCACTTATGTCTATTCTAAAGTTATTTTTGCTAATCTTCCTATAATATTTAATTTTAATTTTCAGATTTTTCAGTCTACTCCATTACAAGTCAGTAAGTTACTGTGTGTTGCTGGATTTTCTATGATAAGAGTCTGGAAAATATGCTACCATTTAATTCAGGCTGATTTCTGTTTACTTACGTTGGCTAACATGCTCCCAGTGGGAGTGCATCTTATTTTTAACTTGTAAATCTTGTTAGCGATTGTAAGTGATGGAATTCTTTACTATATTTAGACAAAGAAAAATTTTATATTGTATTGACAGTGTGCTCAAAACTAATGTTATATTTCAGATTATTTTTAAAATAAAGTTCTAAGGCCATTCCTGTTAATGCTAACTTGCACCACGGCTGTTAGTTGGGGAGAGCACCCATGTTCCCTCTAAGCTGTCATAAAACCCACACACACAACGAAATAAAGTATGCATCAAAAAATTCAACAGTGCACTGGAGTGCACATGAATTTGGACACTGCTTCCATAAATTTGCACGCGCGCGCACACACACACTTTTATATAAAGGAAGACTATATCCCCCTCTGTGTGTACTTTAGCTTTGATTGTTTATCCCATGTTGCCCTGCTAAAGGAAAGTATGGTGCAAAGCTCCCTAAGTCACACTTAGTAAATATTTATCTTGTCTAGTCCTATAAAATATATATAGCATAGAAGCACAAATATCAAAACTTGTCTGAGGTTTAAGGCTGGTTAGTTTCTTGTGGTTTGGGGGTATCAGGCAGAATCTAAAGCAACTTTCCCTTTTAACTAATGATAGAAACAACTATTTTTTTCTTTTCAAATACAACTGCTAAAGTAAATTACTTTGTTTTCTTGAAGGCAATTCTGCCCTTTATTTGTTTGAATGCTACGATACAAGAACAGAAAGCTGGCACACAAAGCCGAGCATGCTGACTCAGCGTTGCAGTCATGGGATGGTGGAAGCAAATGGCCTGATTTATGTATGTGGAGGAAGCTTGGGAAACAATGTTTCTGGAAGGGTCCTGAATTCCTGTGAAGTTTATGATCCAGCAACAGAAACGTATGTACCAATTCTAATGTGCTTTTGTCACCTGTAGTTCTCATGGACTTGTCCACTTTTCAGATAACTGTATAGACAGGAAGAATAATGCAGTAACTGAGGAAGGAGCAGGAATAATGAATAGAAACCCAGGATATTTACGACTGAATGACTACAAACTGAAATCTGTGATTTAGGGAGATTTTCTCCTGCAGTCACAGAAGATGGGAAAGAAATGTAAATAAATGAACAAGCACTAGCTGTGACAATGGACTACAGACACTTGGTCTCTACAGAGTGGAGTTCAATGAGGACAAGTGCTGAGTCCTGCACTTGGGATAAAAGAATCCCACGCACAGCTACAGACTGGGGACCAACTGACTAGGCAGCAGTTCTGCAGAAAAGGAACTGGGAGTTACAGTAGACAAGAAGCTGGCTATGAATAAAAAGTGTGCCCTTATTGCCAAGAAGGCTAACAGTATATTGGGCTGCATTCATAAGAGCATTACCAGCAGATTCAAGGAAGTAATTATTCCCTTCAGTTTGGTACCGGTGAGGCGAACATTCAGAGTACTGCATCCAGTTCTGGGCCCCCCACTACAGGAAGGATTTGAACATATTGGGAAGAGTCCAGCAGAGGGCAACAAAGTACTTAAGGGGCTGAAGCACATGGTTCATTAGGAGAAATAAAGAGATTAAAGGGAACTCATCTTGTGCAGAAGAGAATATTGAGGGCTTGTCTTCACTAACAGTGGCATATTCATCATTGTCAGATTGACCTTCTCAGTTGACTGATCTGGTCTGTGAAGACCGGCTCAGTTGCTCAGGAAGTCGATCCCTGAAAACCACCCGAGCAGCTAGAGTGGCGTTGAGTCAAAAGGGGGGTGGGGGAGATGCCAGGTGTAGAGCAGTGTAGCACTGGCCTGAGAAGGGATTTGATAGCAGCCTTCAAGCACTGGAAGGGAGATGGCGGGAAGATGTTCTCGGTGGTGGTAGGTAACAGAACAAGGAGAATGGTCCCAAGTTACAGTGGGTAGGTCTAGGCTGTATACAAGGAAAATCTTTTTCATTAGGAGGGTTGTGAAGCACTGGAATGCGTTATGTAGGGATGTATTTCCATCCTTAGGGGTTTTTAAGACTTGGCTTGATAAAACCCTGAATGGGATGATTTAATTAGGGTTGGTCCTGCTTTGTGCAGAGAGTTGGACTAGATGACCTGAGGGTCCCATCCAACCCTAATATTCTATGATTCTTGGTAAGTAGCTCTAATTTTTTCTTTTTCAGGTGGACTGAGCTATGTCCAATGATAGAAGCCAGGAAGAATCATGGATTGGTGTTTGTAAAAGATAAAATATTTGCTGTGGGTGGACAAAATGGCTTAGGTATTCAATTTTATAATTCCTCAGTTTATCCACAAATTGTTTGACCATGTTCTTTCCACATACATGTTGCTGTTTAATCATTAATCTTTCATTAAATAGCACCTGTAAAACAATCAACCAATCTACTTGCCCATTGTGCTATAAACACTGGGCAAGCAGGCAGAGTAACAGATAGACCTAGCTTTGAAGATCATCTTATAAACTAAATAGACAAGAAAGAGAGAGGATGGGGGAAAAGATAAAACACACAAGCAGAATGATGGTAACAAACCCATGTATTATAATCACAGGTTTTGTGGAAAGTAGGGGTGGAGGGGATGCATTCACTTGAGAGGATTAGCTAAAGGAAAGAAGTAAGAGGGACAGAACAGGGAAGGAGAGGTGAAATGGGGCAGGTGTGAAGTGAAGCTAACATGAAGAAATGGGGGAGTAGGAGAGCTGAAGCAAACTCAGTACAAGGCAGGGAGAATCCACTGCGTTCATGTTCACACCATTGAACGGCTCTTCTGAGTAGCCGAGTAAAAGATGGGCATACGCTAGTCTTCCAACTAAATTAGTGGATAAATTATCTCAATAACATACTTTTTTTAAAAAAAATGGAATTATGCTTCTTTGTAACTTGGGAGCCCAATTGTGTTGGGTTTCTTTTTTTTAAATACATTAAATTACTACAATTATTGATAAAGTTACTGATACTCCAGTCATTCAAAATAAGAATAGATGCTTTATTATATATGCAGATAACCTGGTATTTGCTACTTTGCCCTATGTTTGAGAGAAACATGGTACAATGCAGTCTCAAAGGGTATGTTTTAAGTCAATTGGGGCCATTAAGTCAACTTAAATAAAGCCCTGTCTATATTTAGAAATCATTAAATCGATTTAAGTTAATCAATCAATCAATCAAATCATAGGGCTGGAAGGGACCTCGTGTGCTTAAGTCGACTTAATAACTCCTGCCCTTTAAATCGGCTTAAGCTTTTAAGCCGACTTTACAGGGCAAGCCCCTCCCCCTTCCCCACCCCTGGGCATGATGGGGCTGGGGCCTAATCTGGCTCCAGCCCTGCGGTGAGGAGCTGGGGCCAGATTGGCTGCCAGCCCCTCACTGCAAGCAGCCAGGGGCGTGGGATCCAACATGGCTCCTGGCTGCCTGTGAAATTGACCAGGCTGGGGAGCCTCCAGCCCTGATAAGTGGGGGGGAAGGCAGATTTGGCCCCCCATCACTTGTCAGGGCTGGCAGGAGCTGAAACCTCCCACTGCCAGTAAAGAGGAGGTAGGAGCTAGGTCAGGCTCCTAGCCCCTCTTTGCTGACCCCAGCAGAGAGGGGCTAGGAGCAGGACCCAGCTCCTAGCTCCTCCTTAGAGGGCAAGAGCCAGATCAGCCCCATCAGGATTGGGCCCTAGAGTCCATTGGGCTCAGGGTACCCAATCCAGACTAGGGGTGGAGTAGGAGGAGGGGCGCCCTGGGTATGTCTGTTCTCTGTCTACACAGACATACCCTGAAGTTGAATTAACAAGGTCGACTTAAAGTCGACCTTGTTAATTCAACTTCCTGGGCCCCCCTGCAGTGTAGACATAGCCAAAGATATTATTAAAGCACTACAAACCAGGAGTTTGGTAGCACTTTTAAAGACTAACAAATTTATTTATCGCATGAACTTTTGTGAGAGAAAATCCCACTTCATCAGACAGATAAATAAATAAATGTTAGTTTTTAAAAGTGCCACCAGACTCCTGGTTTGTTTTGATTAATGAAAACAACACAGTTATCCTTCTGGAACTTATTAAAGCACTGAAATTGGAATTTAGTCAGACACAAAGGTAAGCACACCTCACTTATGTGAAAAGAGCCCTGGAATCTGAACAACCTTAAGTTAAATGGCAGCTCCTTTGACAAACCCTTTTTCCTTATTTTTAGCACCCTTTCCTAGTGGTATGTTGGAATCACTGAGTCATTAAGAACAATGAACCTATGTACTTGTTTTGTTCTGCACTCTATTTTTTTACTCTCATCCCTCCAGCCCCATTTTAGAGTTGCGCCAAATGCAATATCTCTGGATATGCAAGACAGTCTTGCTAAGTGTAAGAAAGGTGATGGGATCACAGCCGGGGAGGTTCCTCTTGCAGCTACTTTGCAGGAATTGTTCAGCTCTCTAGTAACTAAGCTTTTTGAACACTACCAGTGTCAAACTGTTTCTTCATTACATAATTGAGAAATGGCAAAAGACTCTAAGAGAGAGGTACAGTCACTGTCCTGAGAAACAGTCTAAAAAATTATTACAAATCAATAATTTAAAAGGGTGTAACTACCTGTTTTGACTGTCCTAGGCATGTAACAGAGAATTTGCTGGGTGATCTTGGGCAAGTATCTTAACCTGTCTTCCCTCCTGCAAACCAGAAATAATATTTATCTACTTCACAGATGTTGAAGATGAAAACTACAAGTGCTAAGTTTATTTTTATTAATTCATTCTGACAAGTACAATATTTTATTTCAGATTAATTGCTAGTTAAATGACAAATTATAAAATCCCAAAATATTTGCTAATATCCAGTGCAAAGAGGTATATTTAAGTGCATCTTGCATGCCCACAGTTATGACAATCAGAGTTAGGAACTCCACTCTCAGGGTCTTCTAGCTGAACATCCTTTTTGAAAATGTACACCATGTACCCAATAAGTGAAAATACTTTTTGTTCAATGACAGTGGGCCCAATTGACTAAATTTTTCTTTTCAGTGCAGTCACTGTGGTATAACTTGTAAATAACAGTGCCATTGTCATGGATTCCATATCTTCAGGTTCTTAAAATCTCATATGTCAAAATGTTCTTAAAATCCTGTGTGTCAAAGCAGTTAGAAGTTGGAACTAGTAATCAAGACTTGTGGTTTTTTTGGTTTCCACATTGGTTAAATGTTGATAAAATGCTATGAGGTTTACAGACAGTAAAATGGTGGGGTTTTTTTGGTTTTGAACAATGTGCTTTTGATCCCAGCTATGCCCCAGGATAGCCCACCTGAAAATTCCAGAATAAGGGCGGGCTGCAAAAAGGAGAGCAGATTCTGCCAGAACTGGTGGGCAACACTGAAGTTAAGATTTCCCTGGTCACAAACAGTGCTCCTGACTTCCCCACACTGATTATCAGGAAACTAAAACGAAGTTATAGGGCCCATCTAATGCATTTCAGTCTCTGCCACCCAATTAGCAACTGGATCCAGTACAGAGAGATGTTAAACACTATTCCCTTTACCAAAATGTTCTCCTGATCTCAAAAGTGACATTGTGACAGATCAATATGTTTGGCTCTTAACCAAAATACCACCCTGTCAGTCAATCCTTCAGTAATTAAAACTAAAGGTTTATTATAAAAGGAAAGAA
Organism: Podocnemis expansa; assembly: GCA_007922195.1. Taxonomy (NCBI): domain Eukaryota; kingdom Metazoa; phylum Chordata; order Testudines; family Podocnemididae; genus Podocnemis; species Podocnemis expansa. The sequence continues at coordinate 17,662,112 of ML681964.1, read as the reverse complement.
ACAAAAACAAAAAAAAATTAAATAATCAAAGCAACCGGATGCATAAAAATGACTTTAAAGTCCATATATATCAGAATCTGAGAAGAATTATGGAGTTCACAGGCTTGTACAATTCCTCTGGTTCCATATATAATAATAGATTAAAGAGCCCTCTACTACTATCAATCAACAGCATTTTCATGTGATTTTTATGTAACCAATCACGGTGTTCATATTGCTCTGTTAATTACTACCTGTTTGATTTATGTCAAGGTGGCCTAGACAATGTGGAATACTATGATATCAAGATGAATGAATGGAAGATGGTATCACCAATGCCATGGAAGGGTGTGACAGTGAAGTGTGCTGCTGTGGGCTCTATAGTCTACGTCCTGGCTGGCTTTCAGGGTGTGGGTCGATTAGGGCACATCCTTGAATACAATACTGAAACAGACAAGTGGGTAGCCAACTCCAAAGTCCGCGCTTTCCCAGTGACAAGTTGTTTAATCTGTGTTGTTGATACTTGTGGAGCAAACGAAGAGACATTAGAGACGTGAAGGCCTCAGGATGTCAGGACATTCTTCAGAGACTGGGAAAAGATGGCCATCAGTGCTTTGCTTCTGCATTTTATTGATCCTTGTTAAACTGAATAATCTAAAAAAAAACTGAGATGCAGTCCTCACATTTGTATATGCAGTTTGTGCCAGTTTCATTTTTACAGTTTGTTTTAAAACATGGGATGTATTTCAGGAGTCCAGTAACCTAAAACATTTGACGAGTTCTCTTGAAAAGATTTTATTTGGCTTTCCTAAAAACATCCAACCTCCTCTCTGCACATGCACGACTCAACTCGATTACTTAGAAAATTTTTGTGCACTTGAAGCCGTTTAGCCTAAACCTCATATTTAGTTTCTACAGCTCAGATACAGATATTCTTCAGTTAGCAAAGGTGAAGCATGGTTCATAAGCAAAAAATGAATTTGCTCATACTGTTCCCTGTCTCATTTATGTACATTGCACAACCACCATACTACCTGTATTACTGTACCTTGCAACAGGAGGGATATTATAGATTAGGACTGATGCGCAGAACTGAGTTTTTACAACTCCTATCCATACTGGGACAGGTTTAGTCTAGTGCTGTTCAGCTCACTTTTATAACCATTTCAGCGTACACTGATTTTTAAAAATTCAACACACCATATGTACATGAGACACCGATTCCCAGATATTTGATTTGGCAATTTGGGGCCTTTATACAAAGAGGCCTCTAAATTATGACAAAACACAGAATCTTGAGGTTTCAATGTATATTTCATGCATCACAATACGGGTTCTCTGTACAATTAAGTGGGACATTTGGGATCAATTCACAATGTATTTTCCAATAGCAGATGTGCTATAAGCATGGTGGAGCCCAACCCATTTGTGGCAAAAAAAAAAAAAAACGGGGGGGGGGGGAGAAGAGGGGGAGATTCTTCCTATTGGAATTGACTGTACAAACATAAAATCCCTTGGAAAAAATATAAAGTTGGAATAGATTCTGAAAAAAATCTATGGACTATAAGCATACAGTACTGTAAATGTGTTCATCAAAACTTCACTAAAAACATGGCAACAATATAATCTTCAGTTCCTCCATGCTCCAGTTCACATGACAAATAACTCAAGCGTGTCCACTATCCTCTCTTGTACACTTTCCAAAGTCAGTACTGTATATAGTTTCCCACTTTGAAAGACCATACAGACTGGTATGCATAAGTTTGTACTGATGTGCACGTTAGTTCATTGAAGTTTTCACCCTAACTGTATCTGTTCTTTAACCTGCTATCTTTTAAGACCCATTTCTATTACACTATATAAAGAGCACTGATTTTAAAAATTACATGGGTCCATACTTTTTTGTGGATACCCTGCCTAAAGGAAAACAGGATGTCCAAAAGATGCTCTCTGATCCATGTTTTGTATAAGTTTGGTAAAACCTCAGCTTTCAGATCTCTTCACTTTTCTTGAATCTCTGTACTACAGTATCACACACACAGTCATAGGCTGGATTAAATTCTACACTTTCTGGTAGAAGAGGTTGATTTTTATAACAATGTGTTTTTTAAATTCTGAAACATTTCTATAATTTTATTTTTGATGGGTTAATATTTTTAAACTAACATTTATAAATATGAAGAATGAAAGGATTTGAGAAAATTTGTCTTAGTACAGTTAAAAAGCAGCTTCAGTTGACTTTTGTTGGAACTGCTATACAGTACTTCTGCTTTTAGCCATTTATCTTCTCTGAAGATTCAATCCACTCTTTATTAATCAGTCTATCTCAATACTTTCTATAATGTTCTGACTTAAACTAGTGCAAAGTAATGAAGATCTTGCTTCTGTACTTGTTAGAGCTTATTTGAGTTTTCTCAAGCTGTGTATTCTAGCTTGTAGTCTAGAGTGTGCTAAACCTAGTTCATTGTTTGAACAATTGGTATCAGTATTTGAACATTACTGCAGACAGAACTTTTCTTCTTAGGTAATTCTGTGTATCAAGCACTTGTACTGCTAAAGCGCTGGTTTCTTGGTTTCTGTATTCGGTATCAGAAGCACCCTTTGGAACTTCTGATGGAAGTGAAACAAATACCTCAGTGAAGCTTGTGGGTCAGTAAACTTTGTTCAGTAAATACGTTTTCTTCAATACTACTAGTAAAATGTTAATGCTTGTCTTGTCACAAAAACTTTAAAAAAAAATTCTTTATCACACTTTGTTAGAATTCCACATATAGAGCTCTGCAAATTTGCAGGTAGCTGAAGCCACAGATGTGGATGAGGATCCCTCTCAGATCATTTTTTTTGGTGCACGGTGGATCAGGTGTGGATTTCAAGGCAGGGAAGCATCCTCACTTTTGAGATCTGGTGGTGGGGGCTGACCACCAATCAGCTAGCTGTTCTATTAGGATCCCCTGCTGGCCAGATGGAAGCCAGCAGGGGATCCCCATGAAACAGCTGATCTGAGGCCAATAGGGGATCCTCATGAACAACTGATGGGCAGAGGAGTGCCAAGCCTCAGTCCAAGTGCTGCACTCTAGTGACCTGTTGGGGAGCTGCCTGGAGAAAGTTGGGGGCCCCAGAGCTGTGGATGGATGTGAGTGCAGATGACTACACTGCAGATGGTGGTTGGTGATGACTGGATTGGATGCAAATCTGGGTGGGGCTCTATTCATATACCCTACTTAGTGGTGCAGCTGTGAAGCAAGACTGGTTCTACAGCAAGGTAATTTTAGACAGTTTATCTTACCATTCAAAACATTCTTGCAACAATTTATGTAACCTAGAGGTAGGCACGTGTGCCAACAGTGACACCTGAGCCCATTGAGAGCGGCATGCAGCACCCTCCACAGTACCATTGAAATTGCCACTCCTGCCCCTGAAAGCCACTCTGGGTGGCTTCATTCAGGTGCAGCTAAGACACAGTGGGTCGCCCCATACCTAAGCCTTCATGTGACACAGAAAAAAGCTGCCCAGAGTTGCTCCTCTCTGTAGTGTGATGCTCCCCAAAAGAGCCACTGTGGGCGGTTTCTTTCTTCAGCATGCCTGGGAACCCCTTAAAGGAGCTGCTTCTTTTTGTGGCATGCCTGGGAACCCCTGGCCCTAGGCACACAGCCAAGATGAGCCACTGTGGGTGACTTCATTCCATAGCATACTTAGGAAGCGCTCCAGTGGTGACCATTGTTGAATTTGCAGATATCTGCCGTGTTTTTCTGCTGAGCAGGCCACTGGCACCACCTGAGGGCTGAGGAGGGAGGACCAGCATAGGGCTTGGTAAAGGTTGCCAACCCCTAAATTGTAACCCATAATAAGAACAGCATTTTTTTTTGGATAAGGATTTAAATGACTATTTTATAAATTAGAGTTCAGTGTAAAAGAGCTGAGACTGACTAGCATAAAGGAATTTTTAAAAGGGTGGTGTCTAACTCTTTGAAGGCCTCCATTATGTTGCTGAGGTGACTGGAAATTTCGTTAGGGTTTACACCTGAAAACATTTGAAGGAGAATGTAACAGTAGGAGTCTTTTTCCTCTCTGAGTGGGGCTCATTGTCCCTCAGGAGTGCTGCAATGGGGGCCCCCCTCCAGCGATTTCCCTAGCACCCCCTTGAATTTCCCAACACCCCCAGTTGTCAGCTAGCAACAGTGTTATATCAATTTAGTGAGCACCCCAACACCCCCCCATCTCTCCAATTTCAGGTCCTGAGGAGAATACTGCCTGTCTCGCTGCTGCTGGTATGGGGGGAGGAGAGCCAGACACCAAGATAGGAAGATCTTCCTCTTAAAGTTGCCTGTTCCTTACCTTGCCCTGTAAAAAGTCCCGGTTTTTCGCAGCCCCCTACCTGGGAAATGGAAAACAATCTGTTTCGGAGCAGTGCGGGGCAGGCCCCCCCGGGGAGGAGGCAGGCTGCTGGGGTCTCAGTAGGGGGCGGGCGGGCCGTACCGCAGCCAGGGGCCTAAGCAAGTGGCCACGCCCCCTTTTGGGAGCCCCGCGGAACGCGGGCGGGCTGCAAGCGGGTCACGTGACGGCGGCTCCGGAAGCTCGCGCGGCTTAGAACGTCGTGGCGCGGTGGCTGTGACGCAACAATCAGGGGCCGGCCGCAGCCATGACCATCTGCTCCTTCTTCCTGCAGGGCCGCTGCCGCTTCGGCGAGAGGTGCTGGAACGAGCATCCGCGCGGCGGGGGGCGGCCCGGCTCGGCAGCGCCCGCGCCCCAGGGTACCAGCCTTCTCCCCCGGGCGCGGGGGTGGGGGGCCGCTGCATCGGTGTGACGCTGGTACCGGCCGACAGCGGGGGCGGGATCGAGTCCCAGACCCCGAGCCTGGCCGGGCTGGTCTCTGCCCGCCGCCGCCGCCGCGAAAAAACACGTCGTTTGTATTGGCGTTGGAGTGTCTCGGCAAAGGCATGCAGCTCACCCTCGCCTGTCTCCTGGCTGGGGTGTTTGGTTTGTTTTCAGGGTTTCTGCCCCTGTTGCTCTGAGGAGTCTCACGAGCGAGGGTCTCCTTCCTCCAGGGTCACCCAGTGGGCTTGGTAGGCCCACGAAGGGACTGTGCAGAGCAGCTTCCCCCGGGCTTGAAATTAGGGGGGGTGTTGGAGTGCTCACTCATTTGGTATAAGGCAGCTGCGGGGTGTAGGAAATCCCTGACTGCAGCTCATCTTTGAGGATGGGGGTCTAAGTACTGAGTGTATAGGGGAAGCGATCACAAAGTGCTGGGCAAAGTGACTGAAAAAAGAATAGTGAAAACACTCTTCTGATCATCCAGATATAGTCATCCTATGTGTTACTTGCAATAACAATAGGTTATTCGGGGGGGCTCGATTAACCTTACGGTTTGTTTTACTTTGGTTCTGAAAGCTCTTAAGACATGAATGCGGGACCTTAAGGCTGCATGCCGCAGACGTGCTTAAATAGTCCGGTTGAGACTGATCCCATAAATACAGTAGCTTATGTATGTAGTTATATGCCTAGGCTCTTTGTTTGTCCACATATCTTGAAACAAAATAAACTCTGATCACATGAAGCTCTCCTAGAATGTTCATTATGTCTGAGTAAATGATTTTCTTCATGTTCTGTAGTACTTTTGAGCTTGGGTTACTTGATGCGTGGTAGTGAGGAAAATACGTCAAATGTTTTTTAAAATATTTAATCACTGTTTTCTCTTTTTTAATGGAAGGTACTGGCAGAGGAGGCTGGGGTGCCCATACCCAAAGATATACCAATGTCGTCCAACCATCCAGCTTCTCTAAGCCCTCTACCTGGAGTGGCAGCAGAGATAATGGAAAGGCATTTTTTGGGTCTTCTGTTGACTACGGAACACCAGGCAGCACCAGTAGAAGTTCAGGATTTTCTCAAAACAGATTTTCTGCATTAAGCTCTGACCAAAATATTGGCAGTGGCTACAGAGATGAAGAGGAGAAGCTTCTGTAAGTCCTTGTTCTGTCTTTGAGCATCTACAGACTATTTAGAAAATTAATTTTAAAAGTGTAGACTTGTATGGAGGCACTTGTGGAATGTATCATGTGACTGCCCCATAATGCCACTCTAAAATATGTTTTTAATGAATAAATATTTATTATATGTAATAGATCATTTGTAAATATGAATAGCTCCATGAGGGGGAGGACTAAAGAAGCGTGTTTGTAGTAAAATGAGTTCTAATGAGACTTGAGTAGAGCAAAAGTAAAGCCTCAGTGAGCCTTGGATTAAAGTGCACGCAGACAGCCCTTTAAATTACTTTGCTGTTTTAAAATATTTGCATTTCTCTTTAAGGGTGATTTGCAAAGGGAGAAAATTGGACTTGTACCTTTTTATTTTTCTCTCCCTCGTTTTGCTTTATTTCCATGCATGAAGGAAGCCTGGAAGGTTTTTGAATCTTTTATTTATTTTTTTTTTAAAAAAAGAGGTCTTGGCTTTGGGGTGACCAGAATACTGGGTGACTTTTTAATATCACAAGTAGCTCACAGGGAAGTTTTGCTAGAGATTTCTCTAGGTTAGGGGTCTCAAACTCAAATCAGCATGAGGGTCACGTGAAGACTAGTACAGGGACGCAGGAGGACTAGTACGTTAGCCTGAGGGCCACACCACTGAAACCTTTTCATACAGTAATAATGCAAATATCGGTAACACTATTGTCATTGCGGGCTGCAGGAAATAGCTTTAGGAACCACATGCGGTCCACGGGCTGTGTGTTAGAGACCCCTGCTCTAGGTGAAAGAGGAGGGACCACCTGCTCCTTGGGGTGAGTTTGTTGTTGGTAGCGTAGATGTTTATGGTGTGCTTGCTGCTTATAACTGAAGTATTATTGTGTGGTGTGTTTGGGGGATTGTGTTCTGATCTTAGCAGACTGCTATGTAAAGCCGAGAGCATCTTAACAAGGCTTTAATCCGCAACTGCTTTAGCACTCGTGAACCCTTAACTGGGGAGCAGGGCTACTTGGGTGGAACCAGAGTTTTAAAAGCTCACGCCTAAGCAACTAGAGGAGCTAGCAAATGGGAGTTTTGTGAGGGGTTTTAGAGAGAGAGTGGAGAGGTAGAGTATAGATAATTTCATTAATATTAGGTAAATTGAAGACAATAATCCCATTTCCTCCCCAATTCAAAAAAAAAAAAAGGATTAAAAATAACTGTAGGAATGAGCATAGAACACAGGCAGAAATCCAGAAACAGTGTGGGAGCTGTCCAGTTCAGTGCACTCAGTGCAACGTCTATGATTTACCTACACTTTGGGTGGGTGTAAGTGTGCATTCAGGACAAGGAGCTCCTGCATCTCAGAGATACATACAGGCTTTGAAGACTGGGTGGCTGAACTGGAACAGCTGAAGGAGTCAGAGGTATAAGATAAGAATAGGACTTTTATGTCTAAATGTTCTCTTCCATTTTGGTTTTTTTTAACAAATTGCTGTTTATCCCTATTGTTCCACTACTTCTGCAGTATATGGATTTTTCTGTATTCTCTAAAATTTACACAAGATAGCTATTTCCCTCTGGTTCAATTGCCCACTCGCACCCCACATTTTAGTTTTTACTGCTATACACATTAGCTTATTTTTGTACAATTCTATAATTTTCAAGGTTTTCCAAATAGTAATATTGAGGTAATAATCTGCAGCCCTCATGGGAATCGTGTAACAGCAGGTGTGCATTTCAGGCTCCCAGGTTTTTGTTTTTTTTTGTTTTTTTTTTTACAACTTTCTTCATTCATTATGCAATTACATAATTTAGCAAAGTGTTTAAGAAGTGGCCATTCTTACAGAACAATGGTTCTTAACCACTGTGTAGTATTAGGGCAGCTGAATGTGTCGCCTGGAGGCAACCTGCGGCTGAAAGGACACCCCACTGCCAAAGCAAACCTTCTAGCAGTTGGCGTTTTGTTCTGGCAGTGGCTCACCTCTGCTGGTGCTTTGTGCCTGAGCCATCCCATCACTGAATTCCTGTGCAGCGCCAAGACTGGGTGCTGCACACTGCTGCCAAATCCCTGTGTGCCGCTGGGAATCCTTGGCAGAGAGGAGCATCTGTCAGGGGCTTGATCTGCTGCTGCATCTTGTCAGATGTCCCCGGCCCCACCCCACCACAGGAGAGGGAAGTGTGTGATGCATGGCTGGGTAGGTTTCCAGCTGTTTCCCAACCTGCCAGGAGTTGAGAACTCCTGCTGTAGAATAAAGTTATAACAATTGTTCACTGAGGACCCAGCTCTTCCGTTGTTGATGGTGAGGAGTGACTTGGTTCAGCATGAGTACACCCATTAATTTCCACTGTTCAGCTTTACTACTAGGGTAAGGAAATGCTTACTCCATTAAAGTCAGGGTGACTGCTCATGGAGTATAGTCTGCTCAGGGTAAGGAACTGTATCGGAATCTGGCCCTGAATTACTTTGAAATGTTTTGTTCTTCTTTTTTTTTATCAAATAATTAGTTTGATTTATTCATTGTTCTGTTGTTTTGGTATAACTTTTCTAGTGAGGGCATAATAAAGGACATGGAAGCCTGGGAGTCTTCAGGACAATGGATGTTCTCCTGTTACTCACCTATGAAGGAAAAGCCTAATGTTTCAGGTAGTAACTTTCCTAGTGCACCATATGCTTATTATTACCAAGAATGTTTCTCCCTAGGTGTTTGCAGAAATGTATGGGGAAAAAAGAAGTTTTTCCCACTTAAAGAGTTAAAGCCTCAAACCTTCCCCTATTTCCATCCATGGGGATATTGAGGATCTATACTTGTGAGGTGACAGCAAGGAAATAAGGGGATATAGTGTACGTTTTTGACCTTGTGCAATCTTGCAGCTGTATTACAAGTGACATTTGCATTTAAAAAAAAAAATTTAACTGACTTTTTGTAGGCAATGCAGCAAGGCCTATCTGCTGTAGCTTTATAGGAGTGCTCTCAAACAATGTATCTTTCTCTGAGGATTTTGATTGTTCCTCTCCCTGCAGGTTTTCCAGACTTCTCACCAGAAGAACTGCATCTTGAATACTATAACTGCAGAGCAAACAATAATATTCAAAACTATGTAAGCTTTTTAAAAATATTGCAAACTTTTCGGATGTAAGTTACCGACTTCAGAGTAGGACTACTTTAATTGTTCAGTGGGGACTCATTTTGATTGCTGTAACAAATTCCAAGGAATTTTGAGAATGCCAAAATACACTCAGATAACAAATTGGCTGTTTTTAGTTTTCAGTCTACCTTGGATGCTTTCTGATTTTTATTTTCATTGAGAACATTGCATAAAATGGTCAGACCTGAGTGCCTAAAATTAAGCAACTAAAAAGTGATTTGATATCCTAAAAAACTAAGCACTTGCTGTGGGGATGCTGCTGCTCAGCGGGAGGCAGTGGGAGGGGAGCCACTGGCTAAATCCTACATAATTGAACATAGGGGCTGCTCTTAGCCTAGCATTTCCTCTGTTCTCATTTATCCTTACTCTCTAAACTTCTCCTCCACTGGCCCTTAGAATCTTCTCTGTCTGCAGCACTGTCTGGTTTTTTTGTCTGCTTGAATCGTGGCCTATTAGCTTGACACTGATGTGTCTGCTGCTGGGCAATTTGATATTGATGTGACAGAACATGGATTGGAATGAAGAAAAGCTCTCCATATGTTGTTCAAAGTGTATTCTTTAGAGCAAAGAACTTGTACTAGTACAGTTAAAAACCTATTCATTTTTATTTTATGTTCTTACTGCCACTAAATCAGGGGTGGGCAGTAACTTTCACATGTGGGCCGGGGGGTGACAGAGCTGGTTGTGCAAGGTGCAGCTGGTACAGCGGCGGCTGGGATTCTAGCCAGGAGTCATGGCAGGCCAGACAGGGATATCAGGTGAGCTGGCTTGGGCCTGCGGGCCATGATTTGCCAAACCCTGTGCTAAAGCTACATCAATGTCAAGGGAACTATTCTGACAATGGTAGGAATTGGGCTGTTTGGTAGAAGTTGGGCTGTTTGACAGATGCATTGTCCTCAATTCAGATCCCTTGGAGGGAAGACAGCTAGCTGGATCACTAATCCTTCAATTTAAAAAGAAAAAAAAAATCTTGTTTTATAAAGTGACCTATACTGTAGAGCGGTTGGTACAGTGGTGAAGAAGAGGACAAAGTCATGAAGTGTATGTATTTGAGCTAATTATATGGATTGTGTACCACCTCCACCAGTCAAACCAAAGTTGCATCCTTGTCTTTTCATAATACAAACTATCCTATTTACAAATATGTCTAAAAGATGCCACAGTCAAACTTTTGAGACGGACAGGCTAGTTTAATTGTTACAAACATATAGCACTGTGAAACTCTCTTCCTGTGAGCAGTGCTTCTCTTGTCTGCTGTTCAAAAAGGCCTCATCTACACTACTGGCAAAGGGTTTTTTTTGTTGTTGTTTTGTTTTTGTTTTTTCTTCATAGCTATATCAATAATGCCTCCTAATGTGGATAGTTTATATTGGCAAAAACAGTTATTGCTGATATAACTGCAGCTACAGTAGGGCTTTGGCTGGTATAGAAATGTTGCTTAAAAATAATTAAATCTGTGACTTCCATTACTATAGCAGCAAAAAGTTCACATTTAAACCTGACTTTAGTCTTTGTCTCCAGTCCAAAAAGTGTGTGTGTGTGTGTGTGTGTGTGATCTTTCCTTTCTGTCTGTCCTTTACCCCCCAGTCTTCATCTCTATACTCAGATCAGGTGAAGTAATATGCTTATAACTGTTTACAACACCCAGTAATCCCTTCTCATGTTTAAACTTGTTTTTCTCTGTTGTTTCTTATTCTCAGTTCACAGACAGCTAATTTACACTAGTACAAAAGATTCATTTTATGGCAGCCTAATGACATCAGAAATCAAGCTTCTTTTCTGAAAGTATTTGACTAAGAGCCCAGAGAAACATCTAATGTTAACTCTCAGAGATTACAGAAAAAAAATTTTTTTGAAAAGTATTGTTCAGTTAACTTTATGATAGCCAGTTGCAAGATTTCCCATTGTCTGGCTCTTTCGTGTGCTTTTCACATGCACTTATTTATTTATTTTAAATAAGAGAATGTCATTGTAAACCCCCAGAATCTTGACATTGAAACTCTCTGATGTTAAACCTTTTGTACCTGGCTAGACTTTACATTATTTATGTTCCTTTAAGTAGACTTTGGCTATTAGTGCAGTCCCAAATCTCTCATGCTGGGGTTATAAAAAGCAAACTCTGCTTTTTTCTGGAATGTCATGACCTGGATGCCCAATCCTATTCTGACTGACACTGCACAATTTTTCTTTCCCTTGGGGCTGCATTTCAGTGGGAATTGCTGGTCTTGTTAGACACAGAAAAGCACTACCAGCATTTAACATCTATCATTAGCACTTACTGGAAGTTGGGAGAAAATTTTGTCCCATCAGAAACATTGCTTAGTATTAGTCAAATAAACCACTGACGATCAGAAAGTAACAAGTGATTACAGAGGCCTGAATTGTATGTAAACGAAAAGCATGACCATTTAAAGATACTGACCCAGTATTTTCATGGTGGTGGGTAGTGTATTAACTGACTTAAGATTTGTGGGAGAGCATCACCGAATATTTGAATGCAAGTTCATGAAGTCTTCAATTTATAAATCCATTATTATGTACTTTATACTGTCTTTCCAAGAATACTCTTATCTAAACCATGCGTGTTTCATTCATAAACTGGATGGAAGTATAAACTATCAATTTCCCAGTCTGTGTTTTATACAAGTTGATACCTGATATGATCTTCCAGCATGTGACAGACATGAATAGAATTGCTGAAGTGTGTGTGATGTTTGTGATTATGAGACACTTGCATGTACAGAGTCAATTTACTAAAAGATTAAACATTCTACTCTCTCAGGCTGCTGGCACATCCAAAGGCTTTTCTTATTTTGACAGTGTTCTTTACAGAATGTTAAAGCATCGATACTTAAAATAAGGTATTTTCATATTTGCTATAAATGCACTAATGTGCAATGGAAGTACACATGGTAGTGTGATGTGATTAAAACATAATCATTGCTAAATACATTTTTCAGTAGTTAAAATTTGAATTTACTATATTTTCACTGCAGAATTCAGGGCAAATAATTCACTCCAGCATTTTGAGGGAACCGATTATTTTAGTGAATTTAAGTTCTTAATTTGTAAGTATTTATAGAGTAATAATGCTAAATTATTCTGAGGTGGTGGAGGGTGTTTTTGCTGGAAAGCACAAGGAGACTTAAGTGAATTCTTTGTCTTCATGATTAGCACGTACCATGTCAACTATAACTGAAATAAAACAAGGGTTTGAAGAGTTTATTCTTATAGAGCTGAAGTTTAGAATTCCTGTTAGTACTATTAATAGTGATACTGGTAAGAACTTACATTAAAGAGAGTATCATACAATTAATCATGTTTCATATGCATGCAAGAGAATATACTTGATCTGAGAGTGATTTGTAAAAGAAAAGTGAAAGCACCTTGAGTTATAGCCTAGAGGTATTGGGAAGGGATAGGTTTCTTACCTTTTTTGGGCTAACAATGTTACCCTTGCATAGTTTCAGAAATCTACGCCATTTTCAGTCGAATCATGAAATTACTCAGTATCATTGTATCACTGACAGATTTGAAATATCCTTTTGTCTCTCTCTGTTTGTCACCCCCTTTTAGATAAATTCAGTCCAACAATTAGTAAACCAGTGGAGAAATAGATTGCTTGAGTTGAAGACTCTAAATGCATCTACCAAAGCAGCACTGGTAAGTGTTACTGAAAAGTAAGATGTTCTCCTCCTAATTTTAAGCAAAAATGCTTCACTTGGATTCAAGATAGTTTTGTTACACACATCATGCCAAAATGTGCTACACATACCAGTTAGTTGCTTTCACAATATTTAATGAACCAATTTCCAAGACATAATAAAGGTGAAGAAACAGAATCCTTGTTTGCTGTCCTCTTGAATTGATCTTAGTGTAGTGATTTGACAAAAGTTCTGTCTGTAGAAATGCAGATAATAGTCATAGGATTTAGTGAAATGTCTGCCATTTACATAAATTCTAAATACCTTGCTCTGTTTTGAAAATTTCAGTGTATTTTATTTAAAAACAAGGACTTTGCACCTATTTAGAACTTTCTTGCTTGGCTCTCGATAGTCAATAGTTGAAAATATTTGCTGTCTGGATATAGCAGTTTTAATAGATGCGTGGCTAAAACCTCTGCAGTGATTTGAAAATCTCAGCTGTCATGTTTATCTTCAATATTATTGCCATGGAGAGGCATCCCATATCAAAGGGCCTGACTGAGTAGCAGAGGGAAAGGCAGGTATTGGTAATAGTCTTGAGTCAGGTCTTAGATTTCATTTTAGGGTGGGGAGAGGAAATGGCAGGACAGATGGAATACAAGGGTAAATAAAGGCATTCTGGATCTAAAAGCAGTGCCACCCTCTACTCCGCCACACAATTATTAGGCTTTTCAGGATGTGATGATAAAAACATGCTTAAAAGGACCATACCAATTAAGTTCTTCAAATAAAACTGGTTTTAATTTATTTATCAGAAGTATTAGTTGTTCACAGAAACAAACACGTGTCCCCACCTTCAATTGGGAAGTGTACATTTGCCTTTAGTGTTTGCTTTTTTGGTTTTTTCCCCCAAGGTATCTGAACTGAAAAATGTGATCAGTCAACCATCGCAGCCTTTTGGATTTGGTGGACAACAAACATCAACTTTTGGGTCATCAGGTAAGATTTCTGAATTAATAGCTAGCACTGTTAAATCTTACCTTTTTTTTTTTTTTTTTTTCCCCAGCAGTATTCCAATGAGTATCTTAATATTGGAAGTGTGCTTGTTCTAATATTTTCCCTATGTGTGTTTTATAATTGCAGGTTTTCCAGTAAGCAGCAACAGTAATACAGGTGTCGTCAATTTTTCTTTTAAACCAAATAGCGAACTTGCTAGTGCCTCCTCTGGAAGCCCCCCTACGTTTGGAAACCCTTCGGCAGTTCTTGAGCCTTCAGCCTTTGGTGTGACATCTTCCTCGAGATCATCCAGTTCCATTGGCTTTGGCAGCCAACCATCTTCATCTGCAGCCTCTTTTTCATTTAGAAAGCCTGAAACTACAGGTGGTTTGGGAGCTTCTGGATTTTCAGGGTTTGGGTGTTCCTCTGCTGTAAATTCCTCAAGCACAACCTCACTTCCAGCCTTTGGAACTGTTAATGCAGCGGTTACTGCCCCTACCTCAGAGTCAGCTAACTCTTCGTTTGGACAGTCTGTTAGTGCCTTTGGATATAATGCAGCACCAGCACCTTCTGCAGCCATAAGCAGTGTTACCTCAGATAAGTTATTCACACCAAAGACTGATCTGTCAGCTGAAGAGTTGAAGCAGTTTGAAGCAAAGAAGTTTACACTGGGAAAGATTCCTCTAAAGCCACCACCAATAGAGCTTTTAAATGTTTGAAACTATAAAGTGTAAAGTAAGCAAATTCTGAAATCTGACAACTTTTACAGAATGTTTAACCATCCTCTGGGTAGGAAGCTCAACACTTTAACAATTCAGATATATAATTTTGAGGTTTAGCTCTAAACTACGTGCTTTTGTGTTAGTTAAATTTTCATTTCTTTCCTAAGGTTGCTTTAAGAAGGTAGCATCATAATTATAAATATTCCAATACTCTGTTTGCTTGGGAAGGGTATTTAAACTCAAGATGTTTCTGCTGAAAATAAAGACTTTTATAGTGAATAGAGAAAAATACAATGATATCTTCTCAATCTTTCCTTCTTTGTTGTGGAATTATAGGCAAGAAAACCTCTCAGGGAATGGGAGTGCTTGTGAACTGTACTGTTAACCAGCTGATCTAGAGCGAAATGTATACAAAGCATACTATTCTAACTATAAAATCACTGAGTTTCTCTTTGTTTTCTTTTTAAAGAAAGGAACATGCTTTCTTTGGAAACTGTCAGTTTTACTTCATTAACTGGAGATAAGTACAAATGCCTTTACTGCTCATATGCACTAAACTTGTTTCTTCACCCTGCAGTCAGTTCATAAACTTAATCTACAATAGGGCAATTTTTAAAAAAATTTAGGCTTAGCAGCTGAACATCTCACAAAAGCTAGTGAGTTTGTAAGAGCTGGGCAGTACATGGTTTTCCTGTCTTATGAGAGTTTGAGATTTCAGAATTTTTTTTCTCATTTGAAATTGTGAAAAATTTTAAATCTCAGATTTTTGCTAACCAGTAAAAATTCCTGCTAACCGGTAACCTGAAAAAAACATGGACTGAGTTGATCTAAATATTTCAATTTCTACTTTTCTTTCACCTTTTATACTAAAAATTAAGTTTTCAAAATAAAAGTTGTTTTTGAATAAGAAAGCAAAACTTTAGAAAAATTGTTTGAGAAACTTTTTGAATCAAGGATGTCAATCAGTTGTCTCCTGTTTAAAAAAAAAAAATTGCTTATGATGAATTCCCATTGTCCACTGGAAAGCCTTTCATTTGGAAAACTTGTAACTTTTAATTGATCTTTGAGAACTTGTGGGATGAGGAAGCATTTTTATCACTGTTTTATAAATTGTGAAAACAAGTAAAAGGGTTTAGTGACTTCAGCAAGGTCATCCATGTAATGCGAGGCAGAGCTAAGAATCAAGTTCAGGTCTCTTACCTTAACCATCCTTGCCAGTCCTTGTCACATGCTGTGTGACCTTGAGCAAATCACATCACTTCTCTCTGCCTTTTGTTTTCCCATCTGTAAAATGTAAGTAACTGCTCCCTTTTGTAGAGACATCTGAAATCTATGAATGGAAAAAGCTATGTAAGCATATCAGCCTTTCTGTTCCCCAGTTTAGTTAGTGCATGGACTGGTGTAGTTTTCTCATCATTGATAACTACAAGAGGAATGTCACAAATGTGTGGCTTCTTGTCTGGAATAATATTTTCTTTGGTTGGCTGCAGTCCTTGGAGATGTCACAGTTATGTATCAACTCACACATAATTAGATGCTCTTCAGCAAGCAGGGAAGAACTTCTCTTCATGTTCATGCAGAAAGAAAGTAAATATCTAGTGTTTGGGGGGGCGTTTGTGTGTGTGTTTGTTTTTAAAAGGTGAGCGATTCTTCTAGGAACCATTTTTCAAAGTGGAAGGATAAATGGTACAAATCTTTCCTAAAAACTGGTTAAGATTATTTTAAATTACTGAGCCCCTCATGCTTTAATTGCAAAACAAAATAATAAACTAACTTTTAATTGGGCAGTTTGAAGACACTTTGCCTTGAATCTTACAATTGACCTTTTAGCCCTGTACACTACCAATTAATACAAAAGATGGTTTGTTTAAATAATGGAAGTGAATTTAGTGTACATGAAAGCAAACATGAGACAGGCAAAGTATGGGCATGTGCTATCCAGGTTTTCCACAGAGACTCATGTGCTTCAAGCCTGATCTGCAACAGGTTCTCTCTTAGTTCTGGGTTGTTTGCACAGAATTTGTGGTGACTTTGATGTAGAAGAATGGAAACGTATTGCTTTTTTTATTCCTGACCAAAACCACATTTTGAACTGTTCACTCTTCAAAGGAAAAGCTAATATGACATCCTTGGGCATTACTTAGTGCCTGTGAAAAGTATGTTTACCTAACATGATGCATCTTGTGAATTCTGATACTTGTACAAATTAAAGCATTCATGTTTGCATTTAGAACTGACATAGCTGTGATTTGCTTACACCAGTTACTTCTGGTTTTAAGATTTCTACTTGGAAAAGCTGATGCATGCACAGTACCAGAATTAGGGTAAGATGAAATATCCTTGCTTTAGGACTTAGCAGACAATTAAAAAAAAAAACAAAAAAAACCCCTCATAGCCTTTGCTACCTCTTTTCTGTAAAATTTTACTTGTAAATAAAACAAATGACAAAAACATTGATGTTACAACAACTGTATCCTTACTACTTAATTAAGGCAACCTATTCAGTAACTGGCAGGGAGACTGCCACAGAAAAATGCAATAAGATGCTCCAGGAAGAGGTGGTGGTGATATTCTTGGTGTTAAATCAGCACTAGTGCATGATGGGAGGAGACAACAGGAGAGGGTATATTTTGGAATAAAGCTTAAAAATGAGGCCTTTTCGATTACATTTGAGCATTAAAAGATCTCAGGGCATGTTCATTAATAACCATGGTGTTCTGGCATAATTCCAGAAAGGCTGGTTATAATCTAATATATAGTTCCCCATAATTCAACTCTCAGTAAACAAATTCTTCACTTCATGTAGCAACATAACAATGCTACTTCAAGTATACCGAGAAGGACAGACTGCATCTACTAAAAATTTAAGCCACCTTCACAGCAGAGAGGGTGCTTTAAAACCTAGGCCACTTGGAGAGCTTTAATCGCTCTGCCTTATTCTCAACATAGGTGTGGCTTAAAGCATTTTAGCATCACACTTAAGTGCTGAGCTGCCTAAAACTTTTTAGATGCTTTCCATGTCACAGGCTCCTATTAAGCTGCATTAAGAACTTCTAAGGGCTTAAATGGCCAATGCCTTCTCTCAGCTGCAGTAGTTTTGCATACTGCATTCTTAACAGCCATACAGCACTAAACTTTTCAGTAGAAAAGTCTATTGCACACAAGATGCCAACTTTAAAGTGATTTTTTTCAAACTTGGATTATAGTGTTTCAGACGAAGTGCTGTAAAAAAGCTTAAGTTTTAGATTTTTAACTTCAGTTATTTTGAGTCAGTAAATAAAAGGGATAAAGGCACAATTCATTATCAGGATATAGTGCAAACGTAACAGCGACGTGCCTTTTATTGAAATGGTCTGGAACAGAAAATTGGTACTCTACTTTGGTGTTTCTAAACCTTTTTGACAAGGGGATTGACTTCCTCTACTGTGTCAGGGAACACTTGGGAATGGTGCCAGTCCAAGAACTGATGTTTGAGAAACACTGCTCACCTTATCTGGTAGCAGTCAAGCATCTGCAGCTTAGCCTGCACAGGACATAAGACAGTGCTAAAATGAGTACAAGTATTATGATTACAACTATTTATATTACTGGAGAACCTAGGCAAGTCCAGTCTTGGGCTAGGACCCCATTTGTGCTAGGTTCTGTACAAGCGCAGAATAAAATGACAACCTGTCACAAAGAGCCTAAAATCTAAATATAAGCAAGGGAATTCAAAGAAATCACAGGACAATGTTGCCTGAGTAGAAAAGAGAGGTGTCAGAAGAAGGAGAGCACATAAGCTGACTGAAGAATGTGATGGGGGCAACTGGCAAGCAGCATGGTACTGCCTTTATTTGTTATGAAATTGGGTTTTCATTGGATAAGTGGGCTGCCAAGTTGAAAGAGGTGGGTACAAGGGATAGGGCAGCTATGAAGTGAAGCTGAGCTGAAAAGATGGTGTGGGTGGGTTGGTGCAAACAGCAAGTCAGTACAGGGTGGAGAAAGTAAGAACGTTCTACAGTTTTGACTGGCATGTCCAAAGGCCCTTGCTTTTACAGCTCCTGTTCATACCAGTTGGAGTCAGTGCTTGGCTAGTCTCTGTGATTATTTCCTAAGGCCACTGGGAATGAGAAGCAGCACCACCTTGGTCCTAGTGCCTCCCTGTCTCCCACCCCATGGTGGGGTGCAGAATCCTTACACAAGTCTGGGTCGAGGGCAGAGCTGGAGTAGGAAGGAGGGGACCCAGCTGGGCAGGAGCACCCCTGGCCTAGAAAAAGACCCGGGCCTCAGGCACTGGGATTCAGGGCTCATGTGCTTTAAGCACACCACTGCTGCCACAGCAGACCCAGAACTCAAGCCCCATAAACCTAGCACGAGCAATGTCCCTGCAGCTGGGTCCCATTTTACTCCCACTCCCCCATAGCCCAGTCTATGCTTTGACTGCTCTTTTTCCTACCAGCTGGAGTCTTGCTAAACTGCATATGACAATTTCCTAAGTCCATCCATTCATCTAAACAGTCCTGTACAAAAAAATTTCCTCCCTCTTGTGCTGCCATTATTAATCAAGTATAATGAAAGCAGAATAGGATTTCAAAATCTGATGTCTTCATGGCAAAGGGGAGAGAAACTCCTAATTTGTAGCAGTTATAGCCCTCTTTTATCCTCCCAATGACTAGAGTTCTGCCTCGTCTGATGAGAGCCAGCCCAGCCATGTATGTGACTAAGCAGTTTCCATGGGGTCCAGGCTTTAAAGTGTGCCTAATTAGATGGAAGTGATTTTTTTCCCTCTGTTTCAAAAAAATATATTATCATTTTTTCTCTATATTGAATGTGGGGAGGAAGAGTACGAAAGTTGTATTTTGCCCTACGGCACCAAAAAAACCATTGGGCTAGCCCTGCTTGTGACTCCTTGTTTTGCTTATGGCTTCCACACAGATATTAGTTGTAAACATGTGGACTAGACATACAAAACAGACAGTGTAGCACAGTAGCAGATTCACAGCCCTCATTGTCACATTTAGGTTTAATGTGGGTAATAAGAGATTAAAAATCACAGTGCAGTACTGTAGCTGAGTTTCAGTTCCATGACTGCTGGCAGAAAACTAGGGCCAAAGTGGAGTCCTATATAAGCATTCAACTCATGGTATGACACCATGTGATGTTATTGAGTATTTCCCCTGGCTTTGAAACAATGGGATTTATGAGTCACTGGAATTCCTGCGGAGTGTACAAATAACTGATCCAACAAATTATTTGAATTTTGGTTCAGGGAGATGATAGTGCTGCTCTCGGATAGCGGCAGCTATGGGCTGACTGTAAGCCAGGGAGATTCGTCATCCAAAGGCAACGCTCAGCTGCACAAGCTAAAGGAGCAGATTTAATGGAGAACAACTAGAATTCTTTCCAGGCTTAGTCAACCAAACATTAGTAGCAGACTCTGATATGGGGCCTTGAGTGTAAGCTGTTAAAGGGGGAGGGAAAATAAGAGCCTTGCAAATAATTCTAATTTTGTAAGAAAAGGATAGCAAAATAGTAAGACTAGCTTATGCGACTTCACTAACAGCTACTGAAAAATTAGGCTAACATCTCTAATAATGAAGGGGGAAGAAGGTATTGAAATGAGAATGCTAAAACATAAAAATAAGGGCAGCAAGAAAAGAATAGATAAAAGGGTAAGAGAAATAAGGGCTTTCACAATATAAGGAAATAGAAAAGTGTTAATAAAAGAACAGTGAGATAAAGCCAATGACTCTGAAATGGCTGGGAGACTTTAAAAAAAGAGAGAGAGAGAGAGAGTTGTTGAAATAACTGGCCAATTGGAAGGTAATGAAAATATAGAATGGTTATTGATAAAAGGTGGGTAAGAATCTTTATGAAATGTGACCCTATTGTAAACAAATCAGTGAAATCAGATGGTGAACCTCCTCTGGTAGTGAGAGAATGAGCTAATGGACTCATAGTACCATAGACAAATATTTAGATAAGTGATGGAGCAGTAGAGATGTTCTAGAGAAAATACATCTTTGCAAGCAAACAGTTGTTTTTTTGACAATGATAATTGAAAGGAATTCCACCAATGCATTGCTTGACTTTTAGTAAAGCAGTTGATAGTGTATCTCAAAAAAAATGACAGTTGTTTTAAAGTGATTTGGATAGGACCATGGTTAGCTGTATGAAGCTAATGGAATGCTGTTTATTTATTCCCTACTTCTTGTATCTAGATTGAGAGAAGCAACTAGAGGGTGGTGTTAATCCTGGTATTGAACACTTTTATTAATTATCTAGAAATAGAAGCAGAAAACATGTTAATCAAATATTTTATTGGACAATGTTGTGAACAGAGAAAATAATACAAAATATATTTAAAGGTTATAAATAAGGGAACAATTATATTTAACCTTGAAAAATGCAACAGCCGGTAGGAAATAAAAACGGCCTGTGTATTCAAAGAGATTGAGAAATCTGGAAATCTGTGATGATGGAAGATGTTAGGCAAAACTGCACAGCAAACTAGATATGACTTTGGAATAAGCTAGGTCAGTAGGAATACAGGTTTTGACATACACGAGTATAAAGGGTAGCAGCATAGAAATAGTCTCATTCTAATGCTGACTTGGTGCATTTGGTTCTAATCTAAATACTATGTAACAGAGCTACTTAAATAGTTGAAGGAAATTCAGAGAAGATCAAGCAAAATGATAGGATTTTGAGGCATGAAGAAATTTAAGAGATTAACTATTTCTTGGTGACAACTAAAAATGTGGAGTTGCATAACTGTGTACAAGTATTCAAAAGTGTAAACATGGAAGGAGATGGCATTTTTAAAGGAGATATTAATAGTTAGAACAGGCAAAATGAAGAACTTGCTGTCAGGTTTATTAGATTAACAGTTTCCCATGTGAATTATTAGGTTCATATCAATTTAAATAGGACCACTAACACACCACCAACAAAAGGTGTATCATAGGGACCAGTCCTGCTCTGGGGGGAAAGTAGAATAGACAACCCAATGCATTTCTACGATTTGGTATGTAATTTGGTGTCACGGTGAAGGATGCTTTATCTTTAAACTCTCACAACTGTCTCTAGTTCCCCTTTTGAGAATACCCAAGTAGAAAAAGGAAGAGTTAACAAATCAGCTTTAGGTGAAACTCTTATATAGTCTGCACTGCTGCTGTATCTGTTCTTGTGCAGGAGAAATAGAGACATTCTTACAACTGTCAATATCATCTTTAAAAAAAAGAAAGAAAAATGTGCTGGGCATATTTTCTTCCCTATACAAATGAAGCAGCTTGAAATGTCAGGAAGAGGAACAAAAAAGAGAAAAGAAAAGTAAGTTATTTTAGTGTCAACAAATCCGTCAAAAGTGTCTTTGGTGTTTTGAGGTTTGGGTTTTGGTCATGTTTCCTCCAACAAGATTATATACCAGTGAGTGAGATTTTATTATACTTAGTTAACTATCTTCAGCCATCATATGATAGATACTAGAAACATGCCCTGTCCCTTTCCAGCAGTGAATTCCATAAAAGTGTCATTATATAGCAGGGGTGGCCAAATTTATGGAACTCAAGAGCCACACAAGTGGATTATTAAACCTTCACGAGCTGCACCTAGGCATGTAGCACTATACTTTTATTTACTAAATTGATTTGCTGATGTTCTTCTGTGAGCCACAGCTTTTTCATTCAAGAGCCACATGTGGCTCCTGAGCCACAGTTTGGCCATGCCTGTTATATAGCTTAGTGGCTCCTGGAAAGGAGACACGGTAGTTAACAGTACATGTGGCTCTTATTTCCCGCAGGTCCCATGTTTCTGTTTATTGTTAAATAGTCCCTTTCAGCAAACTAAATGCTTTCTAGTCAGCATTTTAGTCACATTCCTATAAGACTTCTCTGTTGCTTTATTCTTGCAGATCACATGAAATCTCACCACAGCATATGCTCCATCATGTGTTCCATCTAATTAGATTGCTCCTAATTTGTGAAATGCACCCCATGCACAGTACAAAAATATTGCTGTACTTCTTGCTTTGCTTAATGCATTTATCTAAAATATATGGTATAGTGATGTATGTAAAGACCTCTTCTGAAAGGGGTCACATGAGGCACAGTTCTTGCTGTTCACTACTCTGCTTTCCTATCTTCCAAGTGCTGTTGAATTTTCTTAGCTAGGCAAGCCATTGAAGTCTCTGGTAAGCTCTGAACTGTCTTGAAGTTAAATACTATAGCAACCCTAAAAAGCAAAGGAGAATTTTTTGTTTAATCCATTCTCATGATGACAGCCTTCTCTTTACAATGAAGAATATAGTCGGGTTTCTCCTGAAGTATCTAAGTGCTGACCATTGTATGGGAATGGCATTTTTTAACAATGGGAACAACTTAAGAAAATGTTGTGAAAGCACACAGTGTTTGTGCACATCAAATGCATTGTCAGATTAGATCAAGATAGAATCTTGTCTTAGATAGCCTTTAACTTTTGCTGTGATCAAAGATTTACAACATTAGAGTCAATAAATACTGACCCCAATGACTGAGCTGAAATCATAGTACTCCCCCTCCTAAACAAAGAGAGAAAATAGCTGTTGCTCTGAACAACTTAGACATTAGATGTTATCCACCAACATCCACTTTTTAGAATAGTTTTGGAATGTTCCTTAAATCTCCCATGCAAGGTCTCTTCTGGTACCTCACCTTTCCACATTAGCTATTTAATCCATGACCAAAACATACTATAAAACGTGCAACTCTACCATTATTAACCAGGAGTTACCTACAATTGTAGGAGCAGACGGCGACTTCTGCATCAGTTCCCAATAGTTTATTTGCCATAGGCTGGTTGGTTTTATTGACTAAACACTGTTAGTCATTATTAGTGGAGAGCCAGTGTCACAGCTCAAGGCTCATTGCACTTCTAGCCCCTGCCTTAAAAGGGCTTGTCTAGACTGACGGCAGCAAACTTGGCACCATCAGACAGAACTTCCCAGTTTGACTTGGGGGGCTGTGAAGACCCTCTTAATCCATCAGGGGGTCGATCCATTAACTCCAGTCTCCCAAATGGAGTAGTGCAAGTTTCCCTTTGACTCAGTACAGTGGACCTGCCAGACGTTTGGAAGTTGAAGAAAGATACATAATTTATTTTAAGTAACTTGCATATCTCCCTTTGACTGCCACCAAAAATCATGGGAAATGTAGACTAGGGCTCAGTCGCTTCTGAGTGCTTCCCCTCCTTGTCTTTTGCATTGTGCCTTCACCCTTCTACAGCAGAATTCCACAATTCTCCCCCTCTAAGACCAGGCCTGGGCCCAGGATTACAGCCCTGTGTACCCACTATGCTGACTAAGCAGAGCCTACTGGAGTCAGTGCATGTGGAAGTTGTGACCAGAGGCAAACATAATGGTCCCACATAGTCTTCTTAGAACATTCTGTTTTAATTGTAATGGTAAACATCTCAGGAGAAAAGGGGTTTTAAAACAAACTGACTATATGCATATTTATCTTACGTATAGATCTAGTAGGCTTATCTTATCACAGACTCCCCACTCTAAAGTCGAGAGCTGGTCTGCTTCCCAACAGTCTCTGCCTCACTCTCCACCTAAACCATCTGCACTTCTTGAGTGGTATGTCTTTCAACCCTTCTGAGGCCTTTGATTCTCTTCACCCAGCACAGGGACTGAATCTTTTCTGGAAAAAAAGATCCTCTGGCTGGTCCATGAGCAGTGGTTAAAGTATAATTTGGCAGGCCCCAGAACCCTCCTAATTAGCAGGCTCCCTACCTGTATTGTCTGGGCCCTTCATGCATATGTGGGCCCTAGCCCAGGTAGGCATTTGCTATCACTTCTCAGTACCACATGCATCTATTATATCTCCATAAAAATATTTATAATTTTATATGGCATTTATGTCTGTATCAATTATTGTCACAAACTAGCAAACACTGCATAACACAATAAGTATTGTAATTAACAGTGGTGAGATTTAGGACCTGCCAGCAGCCAGGAGAGGGCAGAACACGCCATCCGCTGGATTTTTCTATTTTTAGGGGCCCTGGAATGCTGATCCCTCAAATCTGTAGGCCCTGGAACTGCATTCAGGGGCATTCCCCTTTACTTTAACCCCTGAATCCCCAATATTCCCTCAGCCCCCAATACCCACACTCTGCCCCCAATATCCACTCCCCTGTCCCCAGTATTCCCCAGGCCCCAATATCCACCCTGAAAATCCACACCCTGCCTCCAATATCCATGCACACCTGACTCCCTGCTGACCTTATGGGGCCCTGGCAGGGTCAGGGCTCCGTCCACACCACAGGGAGTCACTTGCAGGATCAGGGCCACCCCCAGCACCAGCAGGGAGGGCGGGGAGATGGGCCAACAGGGGGCCCCGGGCATCAGCAGACTGGGAGGCCCAAAGGCCAGCAGGCCCATGGCCAGAGCCTGCTGCCCAGTGGGGCATCCCGCTTCAGTGCCAAGAGAGGTGCAGGGGTAGGGGGCAAGGCCAGGGCCCTGGCCACCAAGTGGGGGTGGACCCCTGGTGGGCTGGGAATGGGGCTCAGGTACCCTGCAATCAGGACAGGGGAGCATAGCCAGGCCTGTCCTAACACTCACAAGAGGGGTTAAACTTAGGGGGAATGTGCAGGAACTCTGCATTGTGGTGCATTCTTCTATTTTTAGGGGCCCTGGAATGCTGGTCCCTAAAAATAGTGGGTCCCAAAATGGCATTTTGGTGCATTCTGCCTTACTTTACCCCTGTCCTTGAGGGACCTAAGGGGTGGTCCAGGGATGGCTTCAATGTGAATTGCTCAGCATTGTCCTCCAGGTATTTGCAGACAAATTTGACTATCTGGAACCACCTCCCGTTTTGGGTACATTGCCTGATAAAATTGCTAAGAATTACTGTCATATGATATATGGATACAGTCAGTAACATCATGATCCAGTCAAGATATACTATTGATAAATTACTACAGACAGTTCTAAGGCAGTCACAGCCAGCAATGGACTCAGTGCTGGACAAAATAGAAAAGGAGCAGCAACACTAATACAACTCGTGTTTCAGGTTGGAGTTGCTCAACGTTGCCCTCCGATTGCAGCATTTCTTTTAGGTGCTTAGACAGATTTAAAAATGTGGTCTTTCACCTGAACAAAATAAGTCCGAACCCAATTTGACTTAAATATCCAGGGTAACCTTTGGTCCCTTCTGCCTGCTTTTCCTCCAGATCAGCCAGTTTCTCTGTGCTGCTACTAATCACAGCTACTGGGGGGGCCGGGAGGCTGGCACTGAAGCTATTGTTTCAACTGTGCGTGCCAAGGTAGATACTGTTTTCTCCCAGACACTTGTCCAGAAGATGTTAAAACATTCCTTCCCCCCTTCAAACTAATATATTGCAGTGAGTTGATTTGATACCTTACTTTTTAATTTTTTAAAACATCCAGCTTGTTCAGTTCTCTCTTTCCCTTTAGGACAGGGGTTCCCAACCTTTGTAAGGCTGGCGACCCCTGAGGAAGGAAAAAATAAAGTTTTAGTGACCTCCGGCATGCCGCCACAGAGCAGCAGCAGAATCTGGCCTGGGGAGGGGGTCAGAATGTGGCCCACACCACTCTCCTGCTGGGGAGCAGGGTCCTGCCTGGCAGAGGACCATGGCTGCAGCAGCCCCCGCTGTCCAGCAGGAGAATGGGGCCACAGTGGCTCCTGGGCAGGGGCAGTGAGCCATAGCCGTGCGCTGCAGCCGCCGTGGCCCCATTCTCCTGCTGGGATTGGGGGTTGCCGCAGCCATGGCCCCTGCCTGGTGGGACCCTGCTCCCCAGCAGGGAATGGGGCCTCAGGCAGCTCCTGAGCAGAGGGCCATAGCCACAATAGCCCCTACTCCCAGCAGGAGAATGGGGCCACGGCAGCTGCAGCAATGGCTCACCACCCTTGCCCAGTAGCTGCCTGAGGCCCCATTCCCCTGCTGGGCAACAGGGGCTGCCATGGCTATGGCTCCAAGCCAGCCCCTGCAGTGGAGTGGGGGCAGACAGTCCCTGCAGGGGAGGGAAGGCATGCCACTGCCGGCTTCGGCAGCCGGCAAGTGGGGGTAGCGTCCAGCCCTCTGCAGCCCCCACCCCCTCTGGGATCGCAACCACAACTGGGTTCTGGCCCCAGGGGGGAGCAGCACCGCAGACCCCTGGAAAAGGCCCGTGGACCCCTGGGGGTCTGCAGCCCACATGTTGGGAACTACTGATTTAGGAGATACCATACTATGGACAAGGTCTCTAGTCTTAGGTCATTCTGGGATTATAATCTTTTGCACTCTGTGGAAAACGAAGGTGAAAGATTTAACTATCATATCGGATACAATGGTGCACTTTACCCAAGCATTTTGCTAACATAAGGTTTGGTCTGCAGAAAGTAGAATAATCTTGGTCTGTCATACAACAACAACTGTATTCCCTGTCAGCTAACATTCTCTTGTGTATCCCCCAGTTTCCTCTGGGAAAACAATATATCAACTGCCCCTTAAATTTTTGCCGTTATTATAGTCAGACTGGACTGGTAGGCGGATTGGATCCAGGCTTGTGCATTCTACTTCTACCATGGAAGAGTTACTTTGAAATTGGGATAATACTACTACTAATTATTGTTTTTATTAAGCTTTTATGCATATAACTTGTCTCCCACCCCATCCATCACACCTCTTTTCCAAAGGAACACTCCTACTCCACAGACTTTTGGTGTAGATAAGTAGCCAATACTTTTAAAATTTCCTAGCACTAGGAGTAAACCTGAATTCAGATTGATCTTTCTTTAAGGAGAGAGAGCCTATGTTTTCTTAGGCTGATCTCTGCCAAACATGCCTTAGTGTCCAATTCATACAGATCTGTGGCTCCTGCTAGCCCCATCTAGCTGTTAGTTTTAAAGGTAAATCCTCACACTCTGGGCAGAGCAATCATGCACCAGTGTTCTGCAGGCACTTTGGAAAGGGGAGAATGGAATTCCCTCTGTAGTTGTGGAGCTGCTCTCAGACTCCTCCTGGATCTGCACATGAGGAAGGCTTTAACTAGAAAGTGCTCATAGTTTAC
This sequence comes from Podocnemis expansa, assembly GCA_007922195.1. Taxonomy (NCBI): domain Eukaryota; kingdom Metazoa; phylum Chordata; order Testudines; family Podocnemididae; genus Podocnemis; species Podocnemis expansa. Next base: position 17,634,652 of record ML681964.1, on the reverse strand, counting down.
CACCACCCTCCTCAAATGCCCCACAGACAGCAGTTACAGACTCCTCTCATCCTAAGGTTCTCTACTATCTGTCTGCATTCTGCAGCCCACATCTATATTTTACAGAGGGGGAAACCGAGGCACAAAGCACTGATGTGTCTTGCCTCTGATTACACATGAAATCTATGGCACCAGTGGGGATAAAACCTAGATCTCTGGACTCCAGGTCTTGTGCTTTAATCACAAGACCATTCTTCCTCCCACACTAGCTGTGCAAAGTAATGTTTATGAAGAGCACACTTCATATAAGAAATAGCCCAAACAGTGCATGCTTTAACCATGTGTTGATTCTTGCATCAGGAAATATATTTCACAGATGGCTGCCCATTTTACTTCAATGAAAATATAATAAAGCAATGTGGACATCTGTCAGCATACAGGGCAGCACTGCGAGACTGAGCTGTGCTGAAGTGATGCAGGCACTCAATATTCTTCTTCCCTTCCCATTTATGCTTTGACTTAGAATGTAATCTAACGTTCACTACAGCAAGTTCAATGCTCTTCCTATCTCTTGGTATTTAATGTCCATACTGCAAAAGTAAATAAATACACACAGCAGACATCTTGATCCCAGCTGCTATAAAAGTGGTTCTGCCAACACTGGGAGAATTCCATCCCCTTCAATGTTCATTGGACACATTCCATTCTTATGATGATCTACTTTGAAAAGGTTTATTTTTCCAACAACAACAGAATGGGAACATTCAATGAAAGGGGGAGCCCTCTTATTGTTCTCATTATTTTAGTAGGAAAAAACCACTATGCATTTTCATAACTGCAACCATATGTTGTAATCTATAGCTATGTAACAATTTGTTATGGATCTATGGGGATATGTACATGTACATAGTTGAGTACTGGTATACCTGAGGATAGAGGTAGTTTTCTACCATACTTTTATTCTGATCCTGGGACTAGCCTGGGTCTCTTTAGCCCCCTGCATAACCTTAGGCTGCTTCAACTTGTGCAGCAGTATAGTCATCAGGCCAGGACCACTAGCACATAGGGCATTCAGGAAAAGGACTATTTGATGGGGATGGCATGCCCCCAGAGCACATGGCATAAAGTCAGCTATATGCTACTCAGCGATTTCCCTGTGCTAGGAGAATCTCCAGTTAGCAGTTTAAGTATTCTGGAGCAACACATAAAGGACAGAGCAAGGCTGAGAGGCTGGTTCACAGTATTTATTTTCTATTTGAATGTTGTAAAAATCCTATGCATTTTTTAATTTAAAAAGTAAGACAAAGCCCCTACTGAATACCGTAAAATAAACCTATGTTTAGGCCACAAGGAGTTGGAGCAGTGGAGAAGCAGTTCACTTAGCCCATTACGTGAAGATTGTTATGAGATTACCCACAGCACAGGCCCAATGACAGTCATGCTGACAAGTATCTAAAGGAGTTGTATATGGCCTTCCTACAGTCATAGGGCAAATGGATTAAATGACTGGAGATGAGCCCCAAACATGTTTCTGCAACTCAGCATGAATCTTGGTACACTTCCTTTGGAAAATAAACAAAATCTGTACAAATATTCATGGAGGTAAGTTTGCAAGTATTTCTTACCACAACAATTTTTTTTTCTTTTGATTACACTATTTATAACTGTTCATTCCAGTCCCTGTGGTACATCCACATGTCTGCTTATTGTTTCCCATTCTGGCGAGGGAAAATACCCACTGAAATACATGTAATCCTTCTGGCAGGGCAAGCTGGCAGAACAAGGGCTGGGTTCTATACCTAGGAGGTTCCCAATAACGTAACACCACCAACTGGCTCGAGCCCCCACCCAGACTTCTGGGAAATCCTGCACTGTTCCCTGGGCACCCCAAAGAGGTATGGCTTCCCCACTCGCAAGCACAAGTCTGAGTGTAGTAAACAGAACTTTTAATAGTAGTAAAATGGAGTGTAAAAGGCCTAATAACAGAAATCAGCGCTGATCTAGCAAATCAGTGTAAAGCAAAGTTCCCAACAACCCAGACCGCATAACAGAACAGACAAGACTTAATGGCAAAACCAGCACTGATCTGGGGAATCAGTGCTAACCAGGCTCTCAACCAACCCTAGGGTATGTAGGGAGTGCCTCTCACACCAGCTGTCTACCAGTGCCAATTACTGTTACTCACTCCATCCAATAGCATCATCCCTTGGCTCCGCCCACTGTCCACAGGCTCTGCCCACCAGTCACTTATGCCCAGCTCACGACTGGCCATTTTCACCATCCACTGGCTCCGCCCACTGTCTGCCAGCTCCACCCTCTGGTCACTCACACCACCCAGCTTACCACTGGCTGCTCTCACCATCCACTGGCTCCGCCCACTGTCTGCCAGCTCCACCCCCTGGTCACTCACACCACCCAGCTTACCACTGGCTGCTCTCACCATCCGCTTGCTCCTCTTCAGTGACTCCAGCTCAGAGAAAGTTTGCCTCTCTCCCTAGTGATTCCAACTCTTAAACCTTAAGAGACTGCAAGCAGCTACTTTCTTTAACATGACAAAAGAGACCCCAGAGAAACCCAGCCAGAGCTATCATTTGACAGAGGAACTAGATAGATGAGGCAGATTGTCTCAGGCATCACTCCAGAAGGAAACATACCAACCCCCACCACTCTTTTAAAACTTTTCCACCCTGAAATATCCAGTGGCCTCTCTTACAGCTATCTTTTTAACTAAGGGATAACTTTTACCCCTTAACTAACCCAAACAAATTTGAAACAAGCAGAGAATAGCATATCACCAAAGACAGTATTTTATATTTCCCTTCAGTAGAATTCCAGATATTGGCAGATTTGTGATCAGATTAACCCCAAATATCATTACCCACTATGCCCTGCACCCAATATGCTAATACATAATTGTGCTCTTTGTGTTCATTCTAATACATAACCCATGCAGATTAGTTGCACCCCTTCAGAAGCTGTTAGGCACAGCTTCTAAGCCTGCCTTACATACAGATGGATTTTTAAGGACATTTTGTCTGTTTCATCTTCAGAATCATTTGAAAGACACTGTCATCAAGTGTGACACACATCGCCCAAGGTACATATCACCCAAACAGACTCTCAAACTCACCTCATTCCCACTGCATTTCACCAAGCCTGTGAAATAATAGGTGAATCAAGAACCCTGCTCTGAACAACAATAAAGTTGAGCTATAGTGAGCCAAGATGAGATGGCGTTCCAGACTTGGAGATCTCTCACAGAACATGCTTAGCCACTGGTCACATTCCTTTTAAATCAGGGAGTTGATCAGTCACCTGCATCAACTGATCACAGCTGTGATGCTGTTACATATGTGGAAAGAGGCAATATCCAAAAAAAACCCAAAAACCCCAAATCCAAAACATTTGATACTTCATAGATCAAAACTGGACCCTTAAACGTCACCTGGCAACTAAGAGGCAGCTAGTGCATACTGCAAGGCACTATTAAATGATGCTGTCTATATGAAATGCCACTTAATAAGCAGTTGCATCTTCACTAACTCAAGTTTTTGATTAGTCTTATTTCTTCATCTCTTTCCCAGCCATGTGTAAGACTTCATAAATTCTTTATAGGACACTGTAGCATAAGACTTTAAGTCACCAAGGCACTTTGTAACTACAAAACAAAAGGAACTGAAAACAAATAACACTAGGCCCAATCCTCAACCTTGTTTAATCTCTTATGTGGCACACTGAAAAGTTCAAACTGCCAGCTGGGGATACTAGTCTTCTCATTTGTCTCAGCTATGGATCATGGTGACTTGTGAGGATAAAGGAAAGAAAAAAGCTGGCTAGGTGCCCAACACATTGTTAGAAGGGCACTAAGGTTATTGTAAAGTCCTCCCAGGCCTTTGAGAGAGCAACTCATCAGAAAAAGGCTATGTCTACAGTAGGAAAAGTTAGTTCAAATGTCTTAATTTGAACTAATAAGTTTGAGTTAGTTCAAATTAAACTTGAACTTATCAGTTCAAATTAACAGTGTACTAATTCAACTTAACGTTAAATCAAATTAGTCCACTTTGTTAATTCAAACTAACTGCCCTTAATTCAAATTTATTAAGTTTGAATTAACAATTAATCCTAGTCTACACTGTCATTAGTTTGAACTAAGGATTGAATGAAGGGCTTAGTTCGAACTAACCGACAGGTCTTCCTAGTTCGAACTAAGCTTTCATTAGTTTGAACTAAAGAATTCCTTAATTCGAACTAATGAAAGCCAAGTATAGACAGGGACTAAGTTAGTTCGAATTAAGCCTCCTTAATTTGAACTACCTTGCAAGTGTAGACATACCCAAAATGTACTGTCTTCCATGCATCTGTAAGTGCATGGATTCCATTAATTTCAGTGAATGGGTCATCACAATATCGCTGTGAAAAGAAGAGTGCTCTGTCCTAAAATCAAAGGAAATACTAGCTGCCTGTGACAAAAGCATATAACACCCATTTTCATTCTTTCTCTCTCCCTCCTAATTCTCAGCTTTCTCTTCCCTTCAGTGCTGCGTGTTTTGTGAAATGAGACAGAAACCACCTGCCTTAATCCTATGTTGCCATGACAGCTTGAGTTAACTCAGACAAATTGTTATCATTTGAAAATTTTATTAGCATCAGCAAAGAATAGAGATAATGATAAGCAAGTGTCAGGTAAGTCTGTGATTATTATCCATGGCCCCCAAAGTTAAATGGAAGAGTGGAGGCTCAATCAAGTACAGTAAAATTAAATCTTACAATGGTAGTGATGTTCAGTACACTCCATAAATATTGGAACCTTAGTTTAAACAGTGGATTTGCAGTGGAAGGGACTGTCACTTATATTATGTCTGTACAAACACCTAACAGTAGGATCCAACTTGGGTGTGGTTTCTAAGTATTACTGTGATACAAATATTAAGTAATAATTAATTAGAAGCATATTTAACTAGTAGTTCATAAATATAAAACAACTTGTGAAGACTCAACATCAAAATTACCAGCAGAATCTCTCAGACATATCTTCTGGCTGTATTCCTCAAACTATTTAAAGGGAAAAAAAATCCTCTCCAGTTCCATGCAGTTTGAAAACCTACTATATGAGTCTAAAATAACTTAAATCAATAGGTGGATATCAGATTAACTGGAGGCTGAGTGAGATACATTAATCTATATCTATCAGCAGAGCCATAATGTAGTTTTGTTGCCCAGGGGGAGTTCCAATCAGAACATGCCCCTTGCCATTTGTGTCACTTGGAGCTGGTGCCATGAACGCTGCCCTTTAACAGAGAGACTCTATTGAGCTGCTTTGCACCACCTGGGGCTTTGCCCCTTTGGCCTCACCATAGTTACGTCTCTGTCTATCAGGAGCTTTGTGAACTGGGACAGTTTACTTGGCATAGAAGATAACATATTAGCAATGAAAAAGTCTTCCTTTCTATAATTTTCAAGCACGTAAATAAATAAAATAAAAACAATTGCATGGTGTACACCACTGATCTTGATTAAAATATTTTCCTCCAAAATGTATGATGTAACTTGGAGCAGAAATGAGTCTGCATTTTCTCCCTGACTTATTATTAGCTGAGGCACATGTTCCTTCAGCTGTTTTACCACACAACCTCACGCAAAAATGAATGAGTGTTGACCTAAGCACTCTGGTTTGTAGGAAACTCAAAACAACACCTCCCAAAAGATTTGAAGAAAGGGCACTACTGGAAAGTATTGCAATGAATACAACCAGGGCTCTTTATTTCAGTTTTTTATTAACTCATCTAATGTCTTCCTCGTACCTTGCACATACGCAAGTATAGGACACACCTCAATAACAAAAGACCAAATTCAGAAGTGACACTAATCTATTCTAACTTGGTGTGATTTACACCTTCTTCTGGCCATCTCTCTATGTGTATGTGGTGTCAATATGTCTTCTCACTATCTGTCTTTATACATATTTATTTATTTAGATGCCTATCAATTTATGAATGTGAAAATTATATGTACTAGAAGACCACTGGGGCTGCACTTGCAAGGTACAGAATTTCATAAAGTGCAACAGACTGGGACGTTTTTAATGAGAAAAGCAAGGTTTTATTTTCTCATTTTAGAAGATATATATTACATAATCTCTGTATATACAACGTTCCTGGTCTTATGGCCAAATGAGGCAGCAATCCAAAGTGAATATTATCTGGATGTCCAACTCAAGTGGCCGCCGCATATAAGTGACTATGTGTGAAAACTTCATCTTGCATGAAAATTCCAACACTTCGTAGTGTTTATCCCTGTGCCTTGTTGATGGTCATTGTAAAAGCCAGATGCACAGAAAATTGGTGCCTTTCCCATTTGAAGGGGAAAGTGGGATCTGTAGGCTGAAGTGCTAAATGTGGAATGATAGGATTTGTTCCTGCCACTGTTGCTAACAGGAGGCTACCATTAACAACACAGTTCACCAACAGGTGTGTGCCATTACAAAGACCATCCTGTAATGCCAAATTGCTCAGTAACATGATCAGCATGCCAGGTTTTTACCAAATATTTTCATATCAGTTATGTGGAATTCAATAACATTCTGCAACTTTCCACATGCATCTGAAATGTCCCATAAATTTCTTCAACTTTCGATTTCTTTCTAGAAGGCTGTAGAACATTCTGGGGAATCTGGAACATTCTGGCCTTTACCCCAAATTTCTGGAACTGTTCCATGTATGGGCATCGCTGGCTTGGGGCACACAGGGCTTGGGTCCCAGGTATTCCAGCCAGTGCCCAGAATTACTCTCCCTGGCAGGCACAGAGGCAGACGGCATGTTTCAGCTCCTGCATGTGCCTAGGAGAAAAGCTTAATTGAAGGGATTGTCCCAGTCTGCATTACGTGACAAACACACATGGTGCAGGGTGGTGGGGAAAGGGAAATTTAAATCCCTACCTCTTCACCCCAGCAGGGCTGGCCCAAGGTTTCTCGGTGTCCTAGGTGCCTGTAATTTTGGTGCCCTTCCTGGGGTGGGGGTGGAGTGGGGCAGTCTAGGAGCGGGGCTCTGCTCTTCTGCTAACCCTATGGGCCAGCCCTCCCAACTCCCAGGGCAGAATAGCCAGCCCAGGGAAGTGGTTGGAGAGGGCAGCCTCACCTCTGGGCTGGCCTGCTCTGCCCCTGGGCCAGCTGTTCCCTGCCCTGGGGGCAAGGTGAGTCAGCCCTGCAGAGTGGCCAGTTTTGTGCTCCCAGGTCCCCCCCTTCCCTCCTGCCTTTGTCTACGTGCTGAAGGCACTGGGGAGAGGGCGGGAGAAAGCAACGCCATGCGGGACCCCTCTCATCTCCCCCAAGGGCAGCCCTGGGGGACCACCCTTGGCAGCCCCTAGTGCTCTGTGCTATAGGCGACCGCCTAGGTCACCTCTACGGGCAGACTGGTCCTGCAGCCCAGTGGTGTGGAGCCTCATAGCTTGGTTAAGTGCTCTGGGGTCCACCCCACTGGGCAAGGGGGAAGGAAAGGGGAGCAGGGGGGAGGGAAATAGGAGGGGAGCAAGAGCGGTTCCAGCTGGCTGGCTTGACTTGGGGCCTGGCCAGCCAGCTTGCCTCAAAGCTCAGGGCTCAGATCTGGGGCTGACTCTGCTCGGGGATCAGCCCTTGGGCCCTGGGCCACCTTAGCTTGGGGCTCAGTGCTTGGGCCCGGGGCCAGCTCGGCTCAGGAGCTATCATGGTTCAGGAGCCAGCCAGGGCCAGCATGTAGTGGGAGTGGGTGGCAGAACCTGGCTAGAGCTGATGTTCAGACCTGGGGCTGGTGGCAAGGGTGATTGGAGACCTATAGCTGCCACTAGGGCCAGAGGTCACCAGTGCTCAGGCTGGATTGGGCCCAAGATCGGGCCCGCAGTGCATGTGGAAGGGCAGTGGGAGGGCAGCAGGAAGAGTGGGGCTTGTGCCCATGCTCAAATGGTTCTTTGGGGGCAGTGATGCCCCTGGTTCCAGGATTTTCTAGAACTTTCCATGCCCACTCATACAACAAAAATAATGATATAGATATCATCTCAGAGGTTGGCTCTTGGAAGCCAACAGAAGCAAGGAAATTTAATTTACTACAAACGGCAGAAAGCTAGATCACCTTACAATTCACTTCATAGGTGCACATCACCTCTGACTTCAACTTCAGGTTGAAACTCACATTGCCATGGCATCAGGCTTCAAGTGGCTGACATGTATTAGGTTTAGGCTTGGCAATCCATCTTTATTCTGGGGCTAGGGATGCACAACAAGCTGCTGCCTCTCCTCCTCATATAGGCGCTACTTCAGGCATGGGTTCAATAGTAACTATAATCTCTATGTGCCACTGGCCTGAGTTGTTAGGTCAACTGAATCCATGTAGTTTTATGTTTCATGATCTTGACCCCAGACCCATAATATGCAGAGGTCCCCTGTGCTGTTCTTCTGCCTTTGGCTCTCAATGCACAGCCCAGGGTGTGGCTTAACATTTGAAAAAGATTTGTGCAAGTTCTCCACACAGAAATAAATTTTACCTTAGCACAATTTTTTGACAATGTATTATTGGGAACAGGAAAGACAAGGTGTACTGGGAAATTCCAGATATGATCTAGAGAAGTCTTCTATTTGTCTATCTGAGTCATAACATTTCCTAGTTGGAATTTGCTTGGGACCCCATTCACTTTGTCAAGTCATTTGCATTTCCATCATCTTTGTCACCAAACATAGTAATAAAATGGCAACACTATCTTACACATCACAGTTATAGCTAATAGTCTTTATACAGAAATGAAGCTGTTTCCCCCACACGTGAATTTAGTGCTGATAGCTCTAGAGACAGAAATCCTTTCTTTATCTGTAAATAGGTGCAGCATATTTAGATGTCATATAAGCATCAGTATGTGGCACTGCCCTTCCAATGCATCTCAAGTCCTTTGTGGGCCTCCCCCATCCTCCAACTTCCTTCCTCTTACCCCATCTGATGTATATATCTGGGACACCCCAGCTCCACTCCTTTCTTTACTTCTAGAACAAAATAGTTTAGTCTGCATGCCCACCCACTCCTTGGCTTCTCAGCTCAGATATTCAGCAGTGTCAGATGTGCTGCTGGTTGCTTAATATGAACAACAAACAACTTTTTTTTTCATTTGTGAATAACCTAAATCTTTCTTTTTAATTAATAATTTATTATGAAGCACCCTATGCATGAGATTCTTGAATAACCCAAAAATGGGTGAAAGGCACTTATATGTTACTGTGACCATAGTTCAAAAAGTAGATTAGATTAGATAATTACAAAGTCCAAGTGGTCTATTTTCACTGGAGGGATCTGGAGGGTTTGAATTCTTCCCAGTTCTTATGTGAACGACATAAGTGATTTGAACTTTTCTACAAATTTTCACTGTTCCCTAACATTATCTTTATTTGTTAAAGCAGTTAATAATTTGTAGCTAATTTTTATGATATGCAAATAATACTAAGGTTTATATACTTTTGGCTCTAAAAAGCCCCCAATCTTCCATATTGTTTCTAAGGCTGCTACAGTTTCACTGGTGATGATTACAGAGCAAGCACCAGTGTAGACAAGGATGAATTTGAGAGTCTAGTATTAAATAAGGATATTGATATAGAAGGTATCACACCCCAGAAACTTTGTGGGATCATGATAATCCATGAGACGGACCCTAGTAATACCAGGGTACAATATATATAGAAATGTCAGAATAGGTCACGTTGTTGGTGGAAATGACACTACATTTGAAAGAAAGCACTGAGTCAAATATGGTAAAAATCTTAAAGGGATCAAACTGTACCCTAAATCCATGTATCATCTTTGTACCTGAAGTTATGAATATTGGCTATGTACTGCTATCTTATACGTGTTAAATGCCTGAGTGACGTCCTGAGTGAATTTACATCAGGGCTATACTACTGTGTATTCATAGCCTATCAACAAAACTCAGCTCTTACAATGGGTCATTGAAGAAACTCATCTGGCTCAAGAGGTCTTCCTGAAGATGCCTCAGAAAGCAAGGAGTCAGTGGCCACCCTCTCTGAGTCAGCAAACCATGTAATGACATGTGATATGCTCATGTGAACGTTGACTTCATCTTGGGCCAGTAACTTTACACTCCCTGGGACTGTTGGCTTTATTTGGGACAGTAAATTTCCATGCACATCAAACAAGGAGTCCTGTGGCACTTAAAGACTAACAAATCCCACTTTGTCAGACGCTTTGAAGAACTAAGTGGGATTTTCTCCCCCGAAAGCTCAAGAGATAAATAAATTGGTTAGTCTTTAAATCCCACAGGACTCCTTTGCTGAACTAGACTAACACACCTACCCCTTTGGAACTTGGTTCCATGCACATGGAAAGGATATAAAAAGAGACATGTGACATCTCCATGTTGCCCTTCTTCTGCTCTAATTTTGCAGACTGGATTTAACAACTAAAAGGAGCATCTTGAACTTTGAACTGAGGATCTTCCAATGTTTGGAAGTTACTTGAAAGACTTTACAAGCCAGCATTCTATTCCATCACTGCCACAACCTAGATATAAGGACTTTGCAATTCTTTGTATGTATATGATTAATTAGCAATCCATAACTCTCTTCTTTTATTATTAAATGTTTAGTTCATTTAGTAAGGATTGGCTGACTGCATGATATATCTGTAAGATCTGAGATTCATATTAATCTGGGGATATGGGTTTTATCCTTTGGGATTAGGAAGAACCTCACATATAGTGAAATTGGTTTTCAATAATTACTCACTATATTAAATGGGTTGTTTGGATGGGAGTCAAGGGCAAGAATGCTTGTGTGTGGTTTCTGGCTTTGTTCCTTGTTTGATGAATTTGATCACAGAGAAAATCACCAGCTTTGGGGGTGTTCTGCCCTATTTCTTATGGTCTACCTGGAGTATGCCATGGTCTATCTCAGGTACCCAGTCACAAGAGGCAAAAAAGCATCCCTTAAAAATTCAAAGTCAAATCCTAGTGAGGAAAATAGAGAGAGGCATAAACTCTGCAAGTCAAGTTTCAAAGTATAATTAGGTAGGCCAAAAATTAATTTGAAAAGCCTACTAATGAAAGACACAGAAACTAACAGCAAAATAATTTTTAAGTGCATCAGAAACATGAAGCTTGCCAAACAATCTGTGGTGCCACTGAATTATTGAGGTGCTTAAGGAGCAAGGTCACTGCAGGGAAATTAAATTAATTCTTTCCATCTGTCTTCACTGCACAGGAGTTGAGGGAGATTCCCACACTTGAGCCATTCTTTTTATGTCACAACTGTGAGGAACTATCCCAGACTTAGTTGTCAGTAGAGCAGGTTTGGGATCAAATTTCTAAACTAAAGAGTAATAAGTCACCAAGACCAGATGGTATCTGCCCAAGTGTTCTGAAGAAACTCAAATATGAAATTGCTGAACTACTAACTCTGGTATGTAACCTGTACCTTAAATGCATTTTTACCAGATGACTGGCAGATAGCTAATGTGGTATTGATACTTAAAAAGTTTCCAGAGGCAACCCTGACAATTATCAGCTAGTATATCTAGCATGCAAATTGTTTGAATCTTTAGTGAAAACAGAGTTATCAGATGCATAGATGAACACAATATGTTTGGGAAGAATCAACACAGCTTTTGTAAAGGGATCTATTAGAATTCCTTGAGGATGTCAACAAGCAGGTGGACAAGGGTGATCCAGTTGACATAATGTACTTCGACTTTCAGAAAGCCTTAGACAAGGACCCACAATAAGGGCTTTTAAACAAAATACTGTATATACTCTGGTATAAGATGATCCGGGCATAAGCCGACCCCTCCATTCTGAGCCAAAAAGGGGCAAATATTGGTGACCCAGGTATCAGCCGAGGTCCCCTTTTGGCCTTGGCCCCTAACCCCCCCCCCCACCCAGTGCTGCTGGCTTCCTCTGGAGTTCCCGACAGCTTCCCTAACCCCCAAAATCTCTGCTGCTGCTTTTCCCTTGCCCCCCATGCTGTCCATTCCTCACCCCTGCCCCCCTGCTCTGCCCTCTCATCAATGCCATCACCCCTGCAGCCCCCCTGGTCTGCCCTTTCCTCACTGCTATATCCCTGCTCCTCCCACTGCTCCCCTGCTTTGCCGTTTCCTCACTGCTGCCCCCTGCTCACTTCTCAGTTGCCTGCTGTTGCCCCCTGCTCTGCCCTTTCCTTGCTGCTGCCCCCTGCTCCTCCCTTGCCTCACTGCTGCCCCCTGCTCCTCCTGCTGTTAACCCCTGCTCCTCCCACTGCCCCCTGCTTGCTTTTCAGTTTCCTGCTGTTACTCCTGTGTTCCCCAACACCCTTTCCACCCCTTTCCCTGTCACCCCCGACCCCTGCTGCCACTCTTCGTGGCCTCCCAGGCACCCCCTTCCCAAATCCTCAGACCCTGTTGCCGCTTCCCTGGGCTCCCTGAAGCCCCTGGGCCTTTCTGCCATTTTCCATAGACTCCCTGACCCCCCCCCTCCAAATGCTCGGTCCCTGCTGCTACTTCCCTGGCCTCCCTGAATCCCCTCCTCAATTTCCAGGATGACCCCCCCCCCCATGGCCTCCTTACCTGGCTGCTCCAGATGCCGGGGTCCACTCCTTACTCCAGCTCCAGCCCCCGCCGACTGCCCAAGATGGCTGCCCGGCAACACTGGGGCTCCAACCTGCCCCATGGTCAGGGCAACTGCTAGGCTGGGGCTGTCTACCATATTCTCCCATGTATAAGCTGAGTGCCTGTTTTGAAGCCAATTTTCAGGCACAAAAATCTCGGCTTATACACGATGATATATGGGTAAGTAGTTATTGGAAAAAAGGGAAGGTCCTCTCTGTCATGGCTTTTTCCCCACTCTGGCACTCTGAGTGCAGAAGATGGGGGCCCGCAACAGGCCAGAAAAGCCACTGGCCTTAAAGCCTGCTCTTAGAAGTCTCCAAGGCCTCCAATTCCTGGCCTTGGAGTGGTATCGCTGCCACCACCCAAATGCAAAAAAACCTCTTGAGACCCAGGAAGGCGCACTTGGGAATTCCTCCCTGTGAGGTACTTGCAATCCTCTTTATTCCTCTCTCAGGAAAGTGACTGGACCCCAGCTGCAATATGAGCTGGAACTGGAACAGGGCTCCCTCTAGTAGCTGCCTGTGCAGTCTAAGGCACGTGCACACAAACCTCTTGTCTTTCCAGGAACAGAACCAGAACTTACTTCAAAGGTAAAATCTTTAATCAAAAAGAACAGATAATAAACACAGAGAGTTGCTTCTCTGGGAATTAACTTAGGTAGTTACAGGGTAGTGGGGGGTGGTGTGTTACATGTGCTCAGCACAGAGAAATCCAAAAAACAAGCCAAAAACAAAGAAAATACCCTGACCGCGTCTAAATAAACATTCCCTGTTCTACTCACACCTGGTCAGTACCAAACTTAACTTATCTCTGGTAAGGATGTTGCTGGATTCTTCCTCAGGCCCCTCTGGCCTCCTCCTGATCCTTCCAGGAGCTCTGCTGCCTCCAAACAGGCCCAGGCCAGGCTGCTGTTACCATTCAAAAACCTGTGCTTCATTCCTATTGGCTGTCCTGGGACTCACTGACCAGAGTGTTAACCCCTTCCTCCCCAAGGGTTATTACACTCTCACAGACTAGTGACTGGCTAAAAAGATAGGAAATAGATGACAGGAATAAATGGAGAGAGGTAAATAGCATGATTACCCAAGGATCTGTACTTGGAGCAGTGCTGTTCAACATATTCATAAATGATCTGGAAAAGAATAGCAAAGTCTACAGACAATAAAAAATCCATCCAAGGAAGTTAAGTCTAAAGCTGATTGTGAAGAGTTACAAAAGGATCTCATTAAAATGAGTGATTGGGCAATAAAATGTTTAGTCCCCCATGTTATTTGTTATATTATGGTTCCAAACATTTCCTTCTCTGGACTAACTGAAGGGGTTTCTAAGACTAAGGTTGTCTACAGACTCTAATTAGTTAACTACAGTCCATTGATGCACAATATTTCATATTGATGTCAGGCCAGGTCTGTCATAGAGACCTGCATCTATACAGCTACATCATTCAGGAGTGTGAAAAATCCACACACTTACATACATACCAAGCGGCCTAATTATACTGCCCTGACTCTCTGTGTAGAAGCTGTCCAGCCAACATATGTACTACCTGGTGGGAAGGTGATTTAACTACACCGACAAGAGAAGCCGTGCATAGGAGTGTCTTCAGTATAGCATTACAGCAGCACTGCTGTCGCTCTGTACATGAAGACAAGCTGTAAGTTACTTGCATTATTTCTGAAAATCTTGATTTGTTGGCAGCATATTCTTAATATGATGCTCTGCACTTTTCAGGCTATTGTTAGACTATCTAATTTCACTGAAGACTTTTCACCTCTGTCTTCCTCAGAGGCAAAAATAGCTTCTACTATGTGCTTCTCAGAGAGAGATTGCTTTAGCTCCTGGAAGGATCTAGTAAGTAGAGCAATGCAGAGGCAAAGAGAAGTAGGTCCCTGTTTCATGGCATAATAGTGAACAGGTCCACAGACTGAAAATGTCATCTATCCCTTTTATTCAGAGCTCTTGCATTTCAAAGAAGTTAATGAACTGGATCAGAATAGAGTCTTTTTTTAATGTCATGAGATAATACAATAGAGATGGTGTTAGGCCACAATAAGTGACTATGGATAGGGTTTTCAGAAGAAACTTCTGCATTACTCATCACAGCAAGCAAAGTCCATAGATAATTTATTTTATGTATAAATACATGTGTAATGTCTTGGGGAGTTACCTTTATAATGGTCCTTCTGTCTTACATATTACTAATTCTTCCTCCATATTTTGTTCATTACAGTAGTGCCAGAGTAGCAAGCCTGGAAAGTGGAGTTGTTTATTTATCAGAAGAGCAATACTCAGAGACAGTGGCAGTGCAAACTTCTCCACATTATCCTGCTAAGGAGCTTTATTTCTAGCCCCTAGAGCAGGAGAGGCCAAACTTATGGAACTCAAGAGCCACACAAGTTGATCATTAAACCTTCAAGAGCCACACTGAGGCATATAACCACATACTTTTACCTACTCCAAAATTACTAAGCTTAAGATTCATTGTGCACTTTAATTTTATTGTAAAAACAGGGCAAGTGTTGATCCTACTAATGTCAGATTCTAATAATTACTTAAGGTTACCATGAAAACTAGCTATACATTAAAAACATAGCTGTTGCTGGATGTAGAGCACTGCAGGCTAGTGGTGAGTTTTTTAACATCTGGGCAGTAACTTGCCAATGCAATACGTAAAAGCTCTCTTTGGTGCTGATCTCTAAGTATTATTGCACAATGTTTCGATTTAACAAATTTCATTGTGGAATACAATGCTTCACAGCAGTAAGTTGTGTCAAAAATTGAAAGTAATCTACATTCAGTTTTAAACTGTTCTCTGTATTTTCATTTCTTATTATTCGACATCATGTTTAGGACTCATAAAACAGGATTTTATTTTAACAATGAGTAAACTGCATTAGGGCCTATGAGAAAATCTAAACATGCTGGAGCTTCTCTGACCATGCTGCACCCCCCCCCACCGTCTCTGACCATGCTTCCACTTCCCTGCCATCTCTTACCTTGCAGCTGCTTCTCCACTGTTCCCAACCATGCCGTACTTCTCCCCCCCCCCCCATCCCCGACCATGCTGCTGCTTCCCTGGCAGCTCCGACCAGGCTGCCACTTCCTTGCTGGCTCCAACCATGCTGCTGTTTCTCTGCTGTCCCCGAACATGTCACAATTCTACCCCCTGTCTCTGACTGCTCCACCCCTTCCTGCCATGCTCTTTCGCAAGCCACACTTTTTCTTTGAAGAGCCACATGTGGCTTGCGAGCCATAGTTTGGCCACACCTGCTCTAGAGGGACCATACAGAGGTGAAAAGGTGTTCCAATTATCAGACTTATTCAGTCTGAGAATGCCATCTAATGTCAAGTGGGGTGGTGGCTTAGTGATGTAAATGGTTGCCTGCTGAGAGCTGGGACTTCACTAGACCCACTATGTCATTGCACATAGGCTAGCTGAACAGCCATCAGATGCAAGTGTTTTATTATCTCTACTTGAAGCAGACTTGCCAATCCTGAGGTAAAAACCTTTCTAACTCATTATTAATCCTGAGTCAGCTAGTCCCCATGTCTTTCCTACAAAGTTAATTGCTTTGCTTCTATTAGGTAATACAGGAACAGTATAACTCAGTTTCACAGTACAGGTATCCAATTAGAGGTGGAAAAACAGAACAAAATGGCTAATCTTACTATGTGAATTAATGGTTTAATAGATCTTTGATGCTTGTGAAGTATTTTATGGTGAAGTGATTCTAATAGAACCTGACTCTGGAATGTAGTTTCCTCTAATAGAGTCATAAAATGTGAATTTGTTCAAAGCAAGGATCAGAATGCATGCTGATTATTACTAATGATCTGAATCCAGATACTAGGTTGGCCATAAATGACACAATGCCTTGAAAGTCTGATTTACACTGCTCATCAGGCTACGTAATGGCACTATCACACAGTTAATGCATCAAATAAAGTTCACGCTGCACTAGTTATTTTTTGAGAATCACAGTCACCTCCAAGTGAGTTTTATCAGTGAGCAGGTTTTTCCTGCAATAGGAAATGCAAGTATTCTAACTTGTGGTCCTAACCCGAGGATTTCACAATCACTTTAGGTGCAGAATGTAAATACATACATCTGTGACGGGCAAGAACCTAACTGCCACAATGAAGGTGAATGATTTCATGGAGGTTGATCTCTCTGCATTAGAGCTGGTCTCTTTCTTGAGTTAAGAAAACAAACAAGGAGTCCTGTGGCATTTCTGAAAGTCCAACAGATTTATTTATCGCATGAGCTTTCATGGGAGAAAATCCCACTTTGTCAGACGCTTTGAAGATATATTCTTCCACAAAGCTCATGCAATAAATACATTTGTTAGTCTTTAAAAGTGCCACAGGACTCTTTGTTTGTTTTGCTGAACTAGACTAACATGGCTGCCCGTTTGGAACTTGATTTAGTAAGTATCACTTAAAGGTAAAGAAGCAACTTCATGGACTAGATATTAAATTTGTGTTTTTAAAAAATTCAAACAGTTGGTGCTTATACACTACAGTTCTGTTCAATTTCAAAGCACTTTACAAATAATTACTAATCAGTCCTCTGTTCAGCACCCTTGTGCTATAGATATTAGTGAAAATCAGCATTTTTGG
Organism: Podocnemis expansa; assembly: GCA_007922195.1. Classification (NCBI taxonomy): domain Eukaryota; kingdom Metazoa; phylum Chordata; order Testudines; family Podocnemididae; genus Podocnemis; species Podocnemis expansa. The sequence continues at coordinate 17,617,451 of ML681964.1, read as the reverse complement.
GTAAACTAAGCACAGCAATTGTCCAAATCTATACTGTAAAAGAGTGATTAGAAGTCAGCTTTCTTGGCTTCTCATCCTTTAACCAGTGTTGCCTTTCTATACGCCTCTATTTTCCAGCCTGTCAAAGTGCTATTAATTTACCAATATTTCATACTGAGACAATCGTAGGCAGCCAAGTCTCTTGTGGCATGTAAGAAACAGGAACTGACTAGGGCAAACATCCAGAGAATGACAGACAACCAGCAATTCAGAACTGAAATGACCTGCAATGGTTTTCATTTATTATGTTAATCCTATTTCAGAAAGCATATCAATCTTTCCACTTTCATTTGGACGCTAGCCATGACTCAGCCTGGAAAATCACTATAACTTGGGGGAGAGCTCTAAATATATGATCCATTTTTTTCCTCTTCTCTTACACTGCTCATTTATTTACTTATGTTTCTTTACACTGCTCCAGAATAACAATATTTTTTGTATAAGAAACAAGGAGTTTGCTGGCACCTTTAAAGACTAATAATTTTATTTATTCCATGACCTTTCCTGGGTGAATCCCACTTTGTCAGATGCTAAAAATAGAAAACTTACGTTATGGAAGGGGAAAATAAATGCAGTGAAGAGTAAGTCAGAAGATCATTTCAGATTATTTCAGCAAATTAAGCAAGTTGTTTTGATTCAAATAGTAGAATAACAGATAAGAAGCTGGGGAGGTTAAAAGAGGAGGAGGGAATCATCATTTGTAATGAAAAAACAGCCCATATCTCTATTCAAACCTAAGTAGGTGGTATCAAATCTGCATATGAATTCCGGCTCTGCTGCTTCCCTTTTAAGCTTTGATCTGAAGTTTCGCTGTTGTAGCACAGCAATTGCCATGTTTTTCACTGAGTGTTCCCCTACTGGCTTTTGGATGCTGCCATTCCTGATATCTGATTTGTTTACATGTGTTCTTTCAAGCAGAGATAGTCTAGTTTGTCCAAGGTATAGGGCAGAGGGGCATTGTTGGTAGATGAAGGCGTATATAATATTGGTGGATGAGCAGATGAATGAGCCCTTGATGAAGTAGCTGGTTTGATTAGGTCCCGTGATGGTGTCATTTGTGCAGCTGTGTGAGCAGAGCTGGCAATGGGGTTTGCTGCAGGGATGTGTGACTGCCTTAGTGTTTCTGCTGTAAGGTCTGTAGTTGCTGGTTAGTGTCTGCTTAAGGTTGAGGGGCTGTCTGTAAGTGAGGAGAGGTCTACATCCAAAGACCCTGAAAAAGTGATGGATAGTGTTGTAGATCCTTGATGATGTGCTGAAAAGGTTTGTCTTGGGGGGGCTGTAGGTGATGACCAATGCTGTTCTATTGTTTTCCTTGTTGGGCTTGTCCTGTAGTAGTTGACTTTTGGGTATCCATCTGGCTCTGTCAATCTGTTTCCTCACTTCTCCAAGTAGGTATTGTTGTTTTAAGAATGCTTGATAGAGATCATGAAGGTGTCTGTCTCTGAGGAATCAGAGCAAATGCAATTGTATTTTAGGACTTGACTGTAGACAATGGATCCTGTGGTATGTCTTGGATGAAAGCTCAAGGAATATAGGTAATTATAGGGGTCAGTAAGTTTCTGGTATATGGCGATGTTTATATGTCCAATATTTTATGTATAATATTCTGCTTCTGGAATCAAAGTCAGGATCAAATTCAGACCTGATTCAAATTGGTGCAAAAATGTTGGCTTAAAGAGAGTTGCAACTGCTTTACAGGCAGTCTTAATGTACGTTTAATAACTGTCAAGCTTCCTCTCTATTATGTGTACATTGGCACCGTTTGTACTGAAAGCGGAACTGTTTAAATTAAGTCAACAGGCTGCCCACTTCCAGAGAACCCCTCATGGCCAAAGGTCACTCTGCAGGTGCTCTACTTTACCGTCCCTTCTTTACAGGGTTCTCACAATCAAATTATCAAAACGAACTCTTTTCAAGTTCAGCAACACCCTTCCCTGGAGTTGAATTTATTTACATAACAAATTCTTCAGAATCAAAGTTCTCAACCCTCATCAAGTCCATCCTCGTGGTTTTCCTGCTGGAGGTCTGCCATGCCTCTGCCTGGAGCCTTTTGCCTTAGAGAATCCACTTGCTCCCGGCAGCTACTTCCTGCCTTTGAAGGCTCCTGCAAAGGTCTCTTGCTCCCAGCAGACCTGCAGCTGGCTTTATTCACTGGTTGGTAAGCATCCCACACTCTAGTCTATAGCTTCCTGCTGTTCTTTATAGGGGCAGGCCTAGCTAGTTCTACTAATTAAACCCCATCTCCCATCCCATGTGTGGCAGGTAGGACTATTGGTGTGTAGATTTCCTACTTTTACCTTCCATTGCCTCTGCTTTATCTTCTGAGTTCTGCTGTAGGTGACTGCTGGAAATCATATTCTGAATTTATGTCACTGGTGGACTTAGAGTTAGTGGGGCCCTGTACCCAGCTTCATTTTCAGGAACTCCCCACTGGGGACCCAGCCAAGAAAAAGAACACTTTCTCACCTCCTTCCACCCCCCACCCCATTCTTTTTTTTCTTCAGTCTTCTCCTATATTATAAGTATGGGGAAGTAAATGAAAATAAAAGGAGGTATCTTGATTGCTTTTGTAGTCTTTTTTTTTCACAGACTGTTTGAAAAGTGCTGTAGATCTCAGCAGATCACTTAATGATCTTTATAAATGTTGTTTCTACTGTTCGCTAACTATTGTAAATTGCTTTGGATAAGAGCACTTTATTTAAACTAAACAAAACAAAACAAAAAACAAAACAACACTAATAACCCTTCCTTGTTCCACCTGAATGGAGATCTCAGACCACAGTATGAGAACTTCTTGTCTAGATGAAACTTATATTTGCATTATGCCAGGCCTTGACAAATCTGCCGTATATCTAGCAGCCAGCTCAAAAACTGAGACTAGGTGTGCGGCAGTGAAGGTGCCTCTGCTGCCCAAAAAACTGCTGTGATCACCAACACACAGTGCACAAAAGATCCCTGTCCCACCACTGAAAAAAGACGCTGCCGGAGGCACTTTCAGTGGCAGTGGAGGCAAGGGGAGAGATGGCAGTACTGAAACTATCAGTGCCTCCAGCTCTTTTTTTTAGGTGCTGGGGGCATTCATCTCCCTGGCTAGTGGGACACTGCTAGATGCTAAGGGCAAAATCATGGGTGCCATGGAGATCTGGTGCCTGGAATCTGTCAAGCCCTGTGTTACACTAATGTGAAAAATGTGTGAAAATAAAAAGTACAGATGACAGCTGGAGCCACTTGTGTTGAGCATCTGGCAAGTGTGAGGGGGACCTTGAGCAGAGCCAAGTGCAGAAGGACCTGACCAGGAAAGAGGAGTACAGACCAGACCAGAAGGGGATTTTTCTGACCCTGTTATGGGGGCGGGACAGGCTGATGCTAGTGAGACAGGTCTTGCCCCAGGGGTGTCGCTGTGCTGGGGCCAGCAGGGCACAGGCCCTGCATTTCTTGGCCAGCAGCACAGCAGAAGGGGCCTGATCTGGCTCCAGGCCACTTCTGGCAAGTGGCAGGAGCCTCGGAGCTGGTTCCTGCCACTTCCCACAAGCAGCAAGAGCTGTCTCCAAGCTTCCTGCCACTTGCAGGCAGGGGCAGAAACTGGCTCTGGCTTCAAGCCTCCTGCAAGCAGCTTGAAACTGGATCCGGCCTCTGCTGCTGCCAGCAAGTGGCAGCTGCTGGAGCCAAATTGGGCCACGGAGTAGAATTGGGGTGGGATGAGGGGCAGACCCCGGGTCCCAATCCCCCCTCCCTCCCCCCCCCAGTAACGCACCTGGCTTGCCCCCTAGGGCTTGGGATGCGTGACCACTACTGGAGAAAGTGTCTGAATCTCTGTAGTGCAGCTATGACCTCAGCAGGATGCCTAAGATAAGTGAGGAACAAACAATGAGCATCCCTTACACCCAGAGACACTGCGGGTGATGCCCCTATGCCAGGGCATTGTGTTGGGTGTTTAACCTTTCTCCTCTTTTCTTTATAATTTATTTGATTTTTTTGATTGCTGACCATTTAATAAGTTGTATTGCTGTGTATTATATGCAATAATTAATGAGTTAGGGAGGCACCTACTGCAGAGATGATGAGATCAATGCAGGGGCTTTGGGGCTGCAGCTCTGGACCCCAGCCTCTCAGGCTGGCACAGTGCCAGTGGGACCTGAGGGCTGCTGGGAAGGGCTCTGCCTGCACTGGAGAGGCTTAGGTGCTGGGTCTGGAGCTGTACTCCACAGTGCTTCCACCCTGCCTCCGGGCCAGCTGTTCTAATCCTGGGGGCCCGGCTTACTAGCTTGTGGTGTAGCCCCCAGCACAGCCCTCAAGAGCCCAGAGCACTGTCAGGCCACTTGGACTGGGCTCCCAAGCCAGGTCCTGATGGAGTGGGCAACAGCACTCTGGGCCCTGAAGGGCCATGAGACCAGCTGGCCTGCAGGTGGTGTGGAAGCACTGCAGCCTCTTGGCTCCAGTCCCAGCTCCTCCCAGTGCTGGCCTGCCCCTAAGCCACTGTGGTAGGGGCAGGGTCTCAGGTGAGGCAGGGCTCATAGTGGGGGGGCCCAGCCAGGGGCTGCCCCTGAAACTGAGCTGTCCAGGGCCCCGGGATCCCATGATCCAGCCTTGACTGAAGAATTAGCACCCCCGGAGCGGGGACACCCTAGCTACTGTCCTAGATCAGTGGTTCTACACCACTGTGCCAGGGCCTGTTACTCTGTCACCAGCACACAGGGGTAATTGTGTTACAGAGAGCCAAGGAGATGGCTGGATTTGGCCTGGTGGGGTGGGCTGTGATGTGTCCTATAGGCTCCTGATGTGCCAAGTAGTGTGTCTCACCCTGCAAAATGTTCAGAACCAATGCCCTAGGTGACTGCAACAAGACTGAGAGTTGAGACCCTCAGGAATCCAGGGCTCAGCCTTGTCAAGGTTACAGGGTCCCTGCCACATAGGAAAGTGGAAGGGGAGCCCTTGAGGTCAGGGCGGCCTCTGGGTTACGAGAGTGGGAGTGAGGACTCAAATCCTGTTCCTAACCAATTCTGTGGGGTTATTGTATGAGCCAGGATATCTCCCCACAAAACTGGAACCATTCCTCCACTTACACCTGGTTGCTTTTACATTATTGCCAAAATAGTGAAAAAATTATAATGCAGATTCTCTGCTAGACTACTTCAAAAAATACATTTAGAGCACTGTTGCAAAGGGACAGCCATATTAGGCTAGTAAAGCAAAAAAAGCAAGGAGTCTTGTGGCACTTAAAGACTAACAGATTTCGTTATCGCATGAGCTTTTGTGGAAGAAGACGAAGTGGGATATTCTCCCATGAAAGCACCTGTGATAAATAAATCTGTTAGTCTTTAAGTGCCACAAGACTCCTTGCTTTTTTTTATTTAGAGCACACTTTGCAGAATAAGTTTTGTGACTTGCAATGCTTATTCAGTTTAGTCATTTGCCAGATTTGTCCTGAATTTTGGGGCCCCCTGTTGTTGGGGGCACCGTGCCAGGGCACCGTGTGTTTCATTGTAAATCTGCCACTGATTAACATGTTTTGTTAACATGATTCAGTGGAAGTAAAAATAGGCAGTATTTTGGTCACACATCTTGTAGTTAACATACTACATAGCTTGCTGAGGTTCAGCAGCCAAAACTGTCATGGAATCTGGCCTACAATCACGAGAGCAATTGGGGACTTTTCTTGAACTTTGAGGGCTGTTCCCTTTGACCTATTCCTGAGTTTCCTGGTTTAACTCTTTGGCTATGTCTCCACTAGCCAAAGCTAGTTTGAACTTGTTAGTTAGAGCCAAGAAGTTCAAAGTTAATTTGAACTAACCTCGTGCTTATAATTTTGAATTAACAATGTGTTCTAGTTCGAACTAAAACATATTTTTAGTTTGAACTAACCGCCTTAGTCAAATTTATTAAGTTCAAACTAAGCGTTAGTTTGAGTCCATATCACACTTAGTTCAAACCAAGCGCTGACACTAACTAGTTTGAACTAAGCGTTCCTTAGTTCAAATGAAGAAATTTCTTAGTTCAAACTAAGGAAAGCCTTGTGTGGTCATGGGCTAAATTAATCCAGATTAAGCCTCCTTAATCCAGACTAATTTGCCAGTGTAGACATAGGCTTTGACTCAGCCCCATAAGTGTGGCCTAATACTAATATAAGATGTCATGTGGAGGAGGTATGTATGGGGAGATAAGGTTCCATACAATACATGCAGTTATATTGTGGCTCACAAAAAAACCTGAATGGCGTCAGGGCCGTAACTACAGAGGGGTGAATGGGGCAAAGCCCTAGGCGCAAATTAAAGAGGGTACCATGCCAGACCCTTCCTGGCCCCAAAGAGAAATGTACTTTAAAGGAACATTCCTCTCGGAGCCGGGGAAGGCACTCCCTGCCTGGCTCTAGTCACGCTGACCTGGCCAGTGGGGAGTGCTTTTCCTGCCACTCAACTCACAGTGGCCAGGGCACCCCACACCCGGCTGTGGCCACCAGCAGGGAAGGGACCCTACCATCTCCTGCCCCGCTCTGGCTGTGGGTGGGTAGGGAACTCCCTGCCTGGCTCTGGCCACTGGGGGGGAAGGGGGGTATAGATGGGCCCTGGACTGGAGCCCAGGTGGGGGCGCCTTTGGGACTGCTTACCGCAGGCGCTGATATCCCTAGTTACAACCCTGAGTGATGTGGATCTTGATTATGTGAGAGGGCATCTCTCTCGCCTGTGACCCAGAACAGACATTATTACACAGTGGTTTGCTCTTGCTAAGTTCTTTCTATTCACCTGCCATAGTACAGTACTTCCAGGGCTGGTCTTTTTAAAGAATTCTCTCTCCTGCTCCAAAATATGAACAAATGCCTTTAGAAATGGTGGGGTGAAGTTACCAGCAGCCATTTGGCTGCACTATATGTTGCTGAAAAGTATAAAGTCGCAAAACCTTGGTATTTTTCAATGGAAGATTGCTTAATAATAAAATCTATTCAACTATGTAATGAAGCATATAAAAAGGCATATGACCGAGTAATAATTATGTATTTTCACAGTAATTATATGCCCTGCAGATTGAATGATTGCCCTTTGAAGATTCACTCTGCATATAAACCATGTAGCTACCATTTATATATCTATTATGAAACAAGTCCACTAGCCATGTAATCTGGACTTCATAAATCTATTCAAAATTTAATAAAATAAACCTAATATTTAGATTTAAAAATAACTGTTTTTTGTTATTTTACAAAGGGGTTGACTGAAGCACAGACAGAATAGATGATTTGCCTAATGTTACCCAGGAAGTTAGTGAGGCCATCAGCAACAGAACCCCAGATTTATGACCAGTCCTCTTATATAATTATACATCCTCCTGGGATGGGTATTAGACACTATCAAGTCTAAAGAGACCATCGGAAACTCTTCCTTGCCATTCACACACTCTCTAGAAATAATGTGGGAGGGAGCTTAGAAGGGGTCCTTATTAGAGGATTCAGACTTTGACACACTGAGCTGTCTCTGAGGTATGTCTACACTTAACACTGTAAATTAAAATAATGATGATTATTTCAATTTAAAGTAGTGCATGTCTACACTAGCTTTCCTTATTTCAAAATGAGCTCCCACATTTCAAAATAAGGAACAGTCATTTCAAAATAATAAAACCTCATTTTATATCGAAATAATGGTTAAATCAAAATTATTATTTTGAAAGAATGTGGTGTAGCTGCATTATTTTGATTTAACTGTTATTTCAGTTTAACACTTTTTGCCCTTCTTACTCCCAGGGTGCCTTCCTCCTTCTATATATTGGCTGGGAGCATGGGCCTTTTTGAGGGCCATCTTGCCACACCTCTCATGGTGCCCATCTCCTAATTGAACTAGCAAGTCCTGTCCATGGACAAGCTAGTTCAATTTGGGTTTCTAGTGGGGACATGTTAAATCAATTTAATGATTTTTATTTTGATTCAATTAGATCAATTTAAGTTGAACCAATTTAACAATTTAAGTGTAGACATAGCCTTAAATTGCTGTTCATCAGGCATCTCTCTGGTAGAAACTACATATATTAACACGATTCCAAAAGAATTCACTTGGATAAAGGACCATGCTTGGAAAATGTCAACCTCGAAAAAGAAATTTAGAGAAAGGTATGGGTAAAAATGAGCTCTAAGAAAAGCTGGTTTTGCACTTATAATTGTAGTGTTAGCTACCTGAAAAATGATAAAAGAACTATTGGAATTATTGTAAGCCCTATGTAACACAGGAGGTCAGACTAGACAATCCCAATGAACCCTTCTGGCTGTAAAATCTGACTTTACTAAATGAATGAATGAGATACATTAGTTTATTCATTAGCAAGGTTTTATTCTTGCTAAACTGATCTGCATGTGCCAAATGCTGATCAAAAGCTTGTGTTGGCTATGTTTCAAAAAAGATTTTTAGAAGGCAAAAGTAGCTTTATTTTTTTCAGACTGGGCAGCTGGAGACCAACTGTCACATGCAGAGGGTGAGGCAGAGGTCTCACCAGAAAGACAGCATGTGTAGCCTGGCCAGAGGCGGCCTTAGGCAATTGGGGGCCCTAGGCAAAGGCCCATTGTGGGGCCCCCTAAAGGGCCCACTACTGGCCCCCAGTGCTATCCTCCCCTGGCCTCAGTCCCCCCTGTACCCCTAACCACCCCACACCATCCCCCAGGACTCCCTGTTTGTTTTGCTGAACCAAACTAACAAGTCTATCCCTTTGGATCTCATAAATTATTCTTGGGCATGATAGTTTTAAAGATCTTCCCATCATGAAGCTTGTAAGTTGATCAGCTTTCACTTAACATAAATGAGCTAATGCTAAACTACAAAGTTAAAATGAACATTTTAAAAATTTTTAAAAAGTATGAGCATTAATTAATAAATAAAAAGTGGTAACATTAATGAGGACTCAAAATAACAAATACCACATTTAAAATTTTGGCAGTCAAATCTTACAAAATTTTCATATAGGCTTACGTGTATGTGAACCAGACATTTAATACAAATAAGTATAATAAATAAAAATAAATAAAAAGAAGGTTTCTAGTGTGTAACTATAAATGGAAAACACCAATGAAATTCTCTGAAGTACTCAAGTTTATAAGACTCTGGCCCCCTCAAAAATATTAAATAATAAGTACAGAAGAAGCTAAAAAATTACTTACCAAAAAAAAAAAAAAAAAAAACCAGCACAGACATCACACACAGCTGTAATTATTGCCTAAGGGCAGCACTGTATTTATATGTAGCAGCCTATATGGACCTACCTGGTAACCTGAGCTAACCAAAGCCAAAGTAAAAATTGTCACAAAGTCAAAGGAAAAGGCAAAGGCAATATTTCACAAAATTAAAAAATGGCAAAATAAGTGGCCACACTGAGGAATTAAAAGCTGAGGCCACTGGAAAAGTTCCTGCTGTTGTGCTGTCTATTGCTTGCTCCTGCTTTTTTAGCATGTCAATGTGAAGGTGATGGGCAGAGAATGGTGAAATCTGCAATTCAGAAGAAGCACATATCCTAATGATAGCTTGCCTTGATGAGCCAACAGTGAAAAGTGCTTAGGCTTCCAGCCCTACTAGCTCTGCTAAATGGGAACAATTTCTATATTTTTCTGTATTTTCATTTCTGTCCACCAAATTGAGGCGGGGGCCCCTTATTCCTTGGGGCCCTAGGCGGCCGCTTGCCTCATCTACCCCAAAAGCCGCCACTGAGCCTGGCCATGAGTATTCCCTACCAAGCACATGGAGACTGGCAAATAATGTTTAGCAAACAGCATTTTGTTGTTGATAATTCCCTCATTCTAGTTCGTAATCTTGGCAATAACCAAGCAAATTCAGTTTTCTTACAATTCCTCCCAGCTTAGAATAACCACTCTCCTATTGGTGTTGAGGCAATGAAAAGACATAATAACAAGAACATGCCAAGTCTGTAGCAATCAAGGCATGTACGTGCTGAACCACCATCTGACATGCAGACACAGGCAGGATTTCTTTGATGCCTTGTGATGGGACAACCTTTCAGACAGCACATGTTCTATATCTGAATGTACGTTTATAAGTAAGTTCTAAAGGAGGAGCCATGTAAGTCTATTTCAGTAAAACAAACAAGGAGTCCCGTGGCACTTAAAGACTAACGAATTTAAGTGCTGCAGGACTCCTTGGTTGTTTATAAATAAGAGTCTAATCCTGTGATGTTCTGACCACATCTCATAATGTTCTGAGTACCCTACACTCTCAGCACTTTGTAAGATCAAGTGCTAAAATGTTCATTAATTCATATGAATCTTTGTTTAGCTAAATGTTAAGGTATTTTTCATTAGTTTATCTTTTCCTGAACTCTGATATGGACATTGAGTTTTTATTCAAATTGTAATTGCACATTAACTTTTCTTGGACTGCAAACCCACTGCTCAGCTGGAAGCTGGGATTAGCTCTCATGTGAAACTTATAAAGCTGTTTAAAGATTTGGCAATGATCTACTAATTTGGTGTGAGGAAAACTGATTTAAACAGTTCTGCAGGACTGCAGCATATTTCAGAGGAATTAGTTTACACAATGACAAATAAGAAGTCAGTTGAGGTGGGTAGTAAAAGATTGCCTTAGATCAGGGATCAGCAATGCAGGCTCAGTGAGCCACCTGTGGCTCCCTGGATATCTTCTCCAGGGACCCAGGTGTGCTCCGGGGATTCCTGGCTAGCCCCAGCATTGGGGCTGAATAAGAGGGCTCCTGGCTGATGCAAACCCCCCACTTTCAGGGCACCAGGGTCACCCCCAACCTCCCACCACAACCTAAGGGGCCAGAAGCGGCCCAGCAACCATGCCACAGCCCCTCGCACTGGCGAGGGGTGTGTGTGTGTGGGTGGCATGTGCTCCCTCTGTCCCTCTCTCTGCTGGCGGGGCGGAGCAGTGCTGCCCCACTTACCCCCAGCTGGCCATCCCTCCCAAGAGTGGCCAGTGTAGACCTGCAGCTTGCAGAGGCAGGGGGCTGGAATGGCCCACTCCACAGAGTTCAGTCTGCTTCATCCCAACCACTCCAAGCCTGAACAGAGGTCACCTCACCCTAGACCCTGGATCGGGCCCATTCAGCCCTGGGGTGGCCACGGAGTGGGCCATTCCAGGGCCACACCTCCACAAGTTGCAGCTCTCTGCTGGCCGCTTTTGGGAAAGGCATCTGGCTGGGGGTGGGTGGGGCAGCGCTGCTCCACCCCACCAGCGAAGGGAGGGATGGAGGGAGCATGCACCGTCTGCAAACACCCCACCAGCACTAGGGGCCACAACACAGCCACTGGGCAGGCTTGGACTCATGTGGTGGTGGTGGGAGGGTGTGGGGAAAATGGCTCTTCTGCTCTGTTGCGTTGCCAACCCCTGCCATAGATCAATCAGCCTTTGAGAAACTCAGCCCAGCTTTCAAGCAGTTGCTTTAGTCTGGTGAGCTGGGGGCCAATTACATCATTTTTAGCTTGCCTTGGTTAGCTTTGTTGGCCAGCCTGAAGAGTGAAAGCACCCAATGTTTCATGTTTTCTGTTTCATTTTGAAAATGTTTGGTCTGAGGCATTAGTGCTGAGGACACAATATAAATTCCTCAATCTTTGTGGCATACTCACATTTCAGAGTTTACTCCATTCACAGTGGATTTGGATTTCTCCTGCAGTTATGTGTGTGTCCATGCACTGATTTCCACCAGATAAGTAAATGAAAAAAGAAAATGAACAATATCTGGAATGAAACCAGCTCTATGCTACAGTCCAATATCTGTGCAACTATATCACTGAAGGGTGTGAAAAATCTACATCACTGAGCAACATACTTACACTCACCTACTCCTCCACCAGGTATACAGAGATATGTTGACACTCCCCTCAACATAGCTACCACCTTTCAAAGAGGTGGAATAATTACACCAGCATGAGGAGCACACCCATCAGCATAGGAGCATCTTCACTAAAGTGCTACAGTGGTATATTTGCACTGGTCACTGGTTCACCAGTGCTTCAGCTCCATGAGTGTAGCACTTAATATGGGTTCACATGAGGTGTGTTGCAACCAGGTTCACAGACAGGAGATGACTGCTGCAGTAACAATTACAAACTGGGCTCAGGCAAGAGATAGCTGGAGGGAAATGGCTTTAAAGTGAAAACAGAAATCTGCAAAAGCAGAAAAGATGGCAAAATGGGTAAAAGAATGTCTGTACAATGAATGGCATGCCAGGGACTGTTAAAAGGGAAAGGAGTGAGTCATAAGCACATGAGCAGGGAGTTGAGTTGAAGACCAGAAATCATGCATCTCTGCTTAATACCATCACATGATGAGCCATGGGGCCTTCATTTAATCTCAGAGGAGGAAGGAAGCAGATAAACTATTCTCACATCTCCTCTGAAGGGAATTACCCTAGGCAGGAATGAAAGGTCTTTGCCTCCTCCTCGGAATCCTGCTCCTCACCGAAGGGGCTCTGCAGGCTGCTGCCAAACGTAAGTGTCATGCTTCTTTCTCCAAACCTCCCTGCACCTGCCCAGGTTTAATTTGCTGATGGTGTGATCACTACTGTGCTGCTAGTTTGAAATGTTTGCTTTGGTTGCTGCAGCTCAGAGTTCAGGTGCTTTCAGTTGCAACTTATCTAGTTGGGGATGATCTCCATCTGGAGCCGCACATGTGATTTCAGCTAGGATAGGAGGAGGGCTAGTCTGCTGCCTGTTGGAACATAGGGGCATGGGTTGATGGGTCCTGAGCTTCTGTTGATCTCCCCTCAGCTCCAGATGAGACACATTCGTGATGAGCCTCTGCTGATTCTTTCCCCCTTGAGCTCTGGGTGTGACTCATTAATTCAGTAAAAGGGATCTCAGCTCAGGGAGGTGCCCTTTCCCTCTCCACAATAATAAAGGGCCATGGATCCTGGAGAGGGAATTAAGCTTCTTTTGAACTCTTTGTGTCTTATAGGTCTGAGGGTATGTCTATGCTTAGACTTGAATTTGAACTGATAACAATCAATTCAAATTCAATTAAGTGCATGGCCACACTGGCTTTCCTCAGTTCCAACTGAGGCCCTCCTCAGTTCAGATTGATGAAAGCTGACTTCAAATTGGTCAAACCTTGTTTGACTTTGAAGTCCAGGTCAATTTGAACTGAGGAGTTCGAATTGACCCAGTATGACCATGTCAATTTGAACTCACTGTGAGTTTGAATTGACATGGGCTGACCTTCCTCCCAGGGTGCATGACAACCTCAAAGGTGCCTCCCTTCTCAGCCAGATTGGGCTGGGGGGGAGGAATGGGGTTCCTGTTCCCTAACTGGGGACAGGGAACCCAGCCACACTGGCTGCACTCAGGGAAAGCACCCCTGTGCGTGGCTTTTCTCCAGCTGGCTGTGGGTGAGGAAGGCACCCATGCACCCAGCTTCTCTCCAGGCAGCTGCGCTCAGGGAAATCTCCCCCACGCATGGCTTCTATCCAGTTGGCCATGTGTGGGGAAGGCACCCTGGCACGCAGCTTCTCCCCAGACAGCTGTGCATGTGGGTGCCTTACTGGTGCATGGCAGCCTGAGGAGAAGCTATGCATGGGGATGCCTTTCCTGCACGTGGCAAGGTCTGCAGGAGCTGCGCATGGGGGTGCATTCCCTGTGCGCAGCTAGCAGGGATGGAGCCATGTGACCAGCATGGCTACAGCCCTGCTCAGACGCAAACTGGGCTCCAGCACTGTGGGGAGGGGGATTCTCTTCTCTGCAGGAGCACCGCTTCTGGGACAGGGCAGGGGGAACTCTCCTTTTCCCCCGCCTTGCAGAAGAAACCTCCCCTGCCAGGCTCTAGGACTCTGAGCCTCGCATGGGGTAAAACATCCCCTCCCCAACTCTAGCCACACTGCAGCTAGAACTGGGCAGGGGTGCTTTTCCCTGTGTCGGGATCAGAGTGCTGGAGCCTGGCAGAGGATTGGCTGTGGCAGTGGCTGTTTTCCATGGCCATCTTGCCATACTTCCCATGGTGCTCCCCTCCAATTCAAATTGGCAAGTCCAGTTCATGGACATGCCAGTTCGAATAGAATTTTCTAGTATGGCTCTGACAATTCGAATTGACTGAATTCAAATTAATAATTATTAATTCGAATTGACTAATTTGAATTCAGTAATTCAAATTGAAACTCCAAGTGTAGACACAGCCTGACAGATCATCTCAAAGTACACAGAGGCAGGTCCAGATGGGGCTGAGCTATTGCACTTTGCAGGAGTCCAGGGTTGACTCAGAGGCTCAGGGATAGGGTCTAAGTGTGGGGACAGAGCTTCATTTGGCCTCCTCTGTAACACACTGTCTCGGGGAAAGCAGAGCCGCTCCTTTGTCTTCCCATCTCTCCATTGGAGACAGCATACAAAGTGCAGAGAGAGGAGACCTGCTGAGTGGTGAGCAGGGTTTTAAGGGGTGCCAACTCCTCTCTTGCAATAGCACTGAAACAGTATATCATTATTAATAGTTATCCTGTTCTTGGGTTTTACTATTAGACTGGCTGCTTTGAACAGAGTTGCCCCAGATTTGGCAATGACTGACACTTGCTTTTGAAGGCTAGATCTAGTTAAGCAGAGGAGAAGAATCTTCTCTAAAGGTTCTTTTTTCTTACTCGTCAGTTCACTTCCATATGTCTTAGAGGGATGGGTGCTGACTCGATGCCAGGTTGAAAAATGTCTGAGTAATCCAAAAGCTTATGAAACATCTTACGTTTGAATGAAAGAAACAAATTACAAGAGAGTGAAGAAATGCCAGAGCAGCAGAGAGTTAGAATTCATGATACTCAAAGTTATTCTAGGACTGATGATTTGTCATGGGAAACGATATAAGCCACAGTCCAATCACGGATTAAATGTGAGATCACACTCCATCCCTGAGAGAGAGATTGTGGAGCACAGTTTCGCATATACAGCACTCCATGGTCCTACAAGAGTGCAATAGAATTTTGATCTATGGTATGTGCATCCCACTTGATGTTTACTTAAGCCAAATCTAGCCCACCTTAGCCAATGCGTTTGACACCCTTGCCCTTGATGCTTGTTAGACTTGAAGGGTAGGGTGTGGCTAATGCTAACCTGCAGAAGGACAGCAGCGCCTAGAGGGCAGTGCTTATGTTGCCAGTACTTGGTGGCACTGGGGCTTTGCCCCACAGCAGCCACAAACAAGGTTTCCTCACACTAAAGCCAGATGGTATCAAGGTGCCTCCAAGCCCTGGGAACCATCCGAAGAGTCACAGTATGCAATATCCACTTTGGCTATGTCTTCGCTGGCAAATTAGTTTGGACTAAGCAAGCTTAGTCTGGACTAATTTAGCCCTCGGCCACACTAGGCTTTGCCTAGTCCAAACTAAGAAATTTCTTAGTTCAGACTAAGGAAAGCTTAGTCTGGACTAATAAGACCCAGTGGTTAGTCTGGACTTCTGTGCTTAGTTCAAACTAAGCATAGGCAAGACCCAAAGTAATGGCTAGTTCAGGCTAAAGAAGTTCAAACTAGCCAGCAGGGCTGGCGCTGGGGATTGTGGTGCAATCAGAGCAGAGAGCAATGTCCCCGGCAGCAGAGCGATGCTGGCATAGACAAGTGACATCATCAGGGGAGCGCCATGGCACTGACCCCTTTTGGCACCCCTCAAATGCTGGCACCCCCCTGCAACGTAGGGGCTGCTTACCGCCTAGCACCGGCTCTGCTAGCCAGTTAGTTTGAACTAGCTGTGTGTATGAACTGGAACTTTAGTTCGAACTAGAATGCGCGGCTAGTTCAAACTAAAAAGTCCAGGTTAGTTTGAACTCGCCCAAGGTTAGTTTGGACTAACCTTAGACACATTTATTTTGGACTTGCAAGTCTGAACTAAAATTCTAGATGTAGACATAGCCTTGTAGATTCACAGAAACGTGTGGTTGGAAGCGATCTCAGGAGGTCATCTAGTCACCCCCCTGCACTGAGGTAGGACCAAATAGATCTAGACCATCCCTGGCATTAGTCTAATCTGTTCTTAAAAGCCTCCAGCCTCCACACCCTGCCTTGGTAATCTATTCCAGTGTTTAAATATTGTTACAGTTAGAAAGTTTTTTCTATCTCTAACCTAAAACTCCCATGCTGCAGATTAAACCTATTACTTCTTGTCATATCATCTTCTGTGGACCTGAGGAACAATTGATCACCATATCTTTTATTATAGTTCTTAACATACTTGAAGACTGTATTCAGGTTCTGCCTTCCTCCCCCCATCTTTTTTTTTTTTTTTTTAAGACTAAACATGCTCGGCTTTTTAACATGTCCTCGGGAAACCTTGTAGTGGTTCTGTTGTCCTTGATGATTTCTCATGGTTCCTTCCAGTTTCTACAGTTCTGTGATTCTCCTCTGAACTCTCTCCAGTTGGTCCACATCTTTCTTAAAATGTAGTACCTAAAACTGCACACAATAATTTAGATGAGGTTTCAGTGGTGATGAGGAGAGTGGGACAATAACCTCCCACATCTTACACTTGACACTGCTGTTAATACACATCAGAATATTTGCCTTTTTCACAACTGCATCACACTGTTGGGAGTTCAGACTGTGCCCCTCCAAAAGGGGTCAAATTTTTATTCCTTTGTAGACCTCTGTTATTTGGCTTTATTTAATTCAAATCTTTTTGATTTTAGGTAAATTCACAATAATCAAGGTAATTTTGAACTGTAATCCTGTCCTTTAAAGTGCTTGCACCCCCCCCCCCCCCTTGGCATCACTGGCAAATTTTATAAGCATGTTCCCAACTCTATTTTCCAAGTCATTAATGAAAAAGTTGAATGGTCCTGGATCCAGGAGAGATCCTTGAGGGACCCCACTAGATACTACCTCCTAATTTGACAGCAAACTATTAATAATTACCCATTTGTGTATTTTTTTCAACCAGTTATGTACTCATCTTATAATATTTTCATCTAGACCACATGTCCTCAGTTTGCTTTTGAGAATGTCATGTAGGACTGTGTCAAAAGCCTTACTAAAATCAAGATACATCACATTTACTGTGTCTACCTATTCATTAGGCCAATAACAATATCAAAAAAGGAAATTAGGTTGGTTTGGCATGATTTATTCTTGACACATTTATGTTGCCTATTATTTATCACTTTATTAGCCTGGTAGATGCTGGCAAATTGATTGCTTAATAATTTATTCCAGTATCCTTCCAGGTTATAGATAGGCTGACCGGTGTATAATTCCTTAGGTTCCTTTTTGTTCCCCTTTTTAAAGACAAGTATTATGCTTGTGGTCTTCTCCGGGACTTCACCTGTCCTCCATATGATCTTGAAGATAACCACTAATGGTTCCAAGATTGCTTCTGTTGGTTTCTTAAGTACCCTACAGTGAATTTAATGAGGTCCTGGTAACTTGAATTCATCTCTTTATCTAAATATCTTTAACCTAGCCTTTCTTTATTCTGGTTTGTGTTCCTTCCCTTTTGTTAATATTAATTGTGGTTAGCATCTGGTCACAATTAACACGTTTAGTGAAGACTGAAGCAAAATAATATTAAACACCCCTATCTTCTTAGTGTCATCTATTAGTAACTCTCCTTCCCTAGTAAGTACTAGGTTTACACTTGCCTTCATCCATCTCTTGCACCTAATGCATTTACAGAACCACTTAGTATTTCCTTCTCTGTCCCTTGCTAGGTGTAACTCATTTTGCACCTTAACCTTTCTGAGTTTGACTCTAAATTCTTGTGCTTTTACATCCACAACAGAAACATTACATATTACGTTATGTTACTTTTCTGTTGAATGTTTCAGATACCTTAGTTACTAAACTATAAGTAAAGCCCTGCAATGCATTCCATGTGAGCCCGATGTTACTGGGTGTTCTCATGGGCTTTAAAGGGTGCTGGAGTCCACCTGTATAGAATTCATTGCAAGACTGGTGCTGAATAGCTCACTATTACATTCCCGAACGTCTCTTTTAACAATCATCTGTTGACAGTTTACATCAGTGGCGTAGTGAGGATGTCCAGCTCCTGCCAGTACCTGGGGGCCAAGCCTATATTTGTGCTCCCCTGGCTGCCACATGCCACCCCATGCCTTGCAGCCGTCCCCCACTTGGCAGGCCTCTGCAGCCCGGTGCCTGGGTGCTTGGCCCCCCACTGTTGCTAGACCATTGGTTTAAGTGTAACTCTTTTGGTTCATAATCGACGAAAAAAAGTTCTGAGAAGGTATGAATAAGCAAAAGAAGGTCTGGAAAGTGTTCATCCATGTGCACTGATCACTTCAAGAACCCAATCATACAACATGAACATTGTGAAGTAAGGAAAGGATGAAATACATATGGCCTAAATTCAGGGGAGTTCCCATTGTCAATAAACTGGAAGGCATAAGTTTTGTTTATAATGACAAAATTTCAAACATTTTTTTTTATTGATTAAGAGTTTTGCATTCAGAGCAAGAACTTAGTGTTGTGAAATGGAGCAAGAGAAATTTTCATACTTTTATCTTGTTTGTATTTCTATCTAGAGTTTCGAGATGTGATGGACCATGGAAGATCATCATCTCATGTCAGGTCCCATAAGAAGCTACATGGCTGGTCTCCTGATCAAAATCACTGGAATGAAAAGCTTTATCCTTTCTGGGAAAAAGGAGATCCTAGATGGAACAACTGCTGGAGAGGTATATGTAGATATGCAACCCTAAAGCTCTGTGAAAGGTAGTCAGAAATTTTAGGATAGAATAAAAAGTTATAGATTATGTGTTTTGCACTGTACACATCCCAAAGATGCTCTATGCAGTAATTAACTAGATACTAATACCTTATCTGAGGAAGTGGCCATGGCGACCATTACAAAAGTTGTCCAATAATAATTCACAGCCTCAAATATTGAAAGATAGTTTATTGAAAAGGAATGTTAGCCAAAACCCTGGGATAATTCCTTGTTCTTTTTGAAAAATTCCAGTAGATTCGGATCTTCAACTTCCACCCCAAAGGGGGACAACTTAATCAGTTTAACGTTTTCTCTGAAGAGCTTGCACATTGTATGGCACTGTTTTATCAGCACTGGTTATGAGCTCCAGGATGGAAGGATACTCGTTCTGATCACTGGCATACCATGGGTCTCTGGCACCAGGGGACAACACTTACATTTGCATCCCCCATCATTGGCAGCAGCATCCCATGAGGGGATGTCTGTGGGCCTGTTTCCTGCTCTCCCCCATGTATCTCCCACCTGCCATTGAGAGCGTGGCAGAGAGCAGAATGACAAGGGCAGATGCTCCCGGGCCACTTAGTGCTGGATGGGGACATGACAAGCTCTGGTCCCTGCAGCTCCTTCGATGCATCTCACATGGGACTGAGGTGCCAGGAAGACACTTGCTCCCCTAAAGTGGGAGCTGTTGGCCACTGGCAGGCCTGAGCTGGAGCTGGCACAGGTACCAGGGATCTCAAAGCCTGGCAGTCCCTGGCCACCTGTAACAGCAGGGGGTGGATCCTCATCCAAGGGCCTAGCCAGTGACCACCCACCTGGTCCAGGGGCATGGTCCCCTCCTATCCCCCCCTTGGTATGCCAGCTGCTTTTGATAAAGACAAAGAGCACTCATCTAGAATATGCTTCCTCTTTTATGTACAGATTGGATTCTAAGTTATAGTAGGGGAATGCCCTAGAGAAGATTTGACTTCAATTGATTTCAGTGGAGCTACACTGATTGACACTAGCTTAGCCCATTCAGTCTAATTTATCACTAGAGGTTGGGATGATGAAAGCCCTTTTAGTGACTCCAGACCACAAATCCCACTGAAAGAAAATGAGATTTGGGTGCCGAAGTCACTTAGCACTTTTAAAATCATCAATTACCAATTGGTCTCCTCCAAACTGCTCAAGTATAAAGTTTATAATTTTTGTTGTTCTGATTACATAATAAGAAAAGTCAGTACCTCAGTTGGTTAAATGAAGTTCACAGAGTGTCTTCAGGAAGGTCAATACAGCGCAGCACTGTATGTTGTGAGAAATGATACAGACAATTAGGGTCATCTCCTCAGCCCGTGTATGTTTTTGCAGCCGACAGAGTCATGCCAGTCTGCACAGCTTGGAATCAGGCTTTTATGGTCTTTGTAATAGGTTTAACATGATGGATTTAATGTTTTTGTTGAGATGATGTACAAATGAAAGTAATAGCTACTCAAAAGCCTCATCATAATTTCTTCAGGAGGAAAGGTGGTGGCCAGATTGACCAGTGACAGCCCAGCTCTAGTAGGCTCAAATGTGACTTTTACTGCGACCCTCCAGTTTCCCAGGTGCCAGAAGGAAGATAATGAAAGCAACATAGTCTATGACAAGAACTGTACAAACAGTAGGTAACAACAATACCTTTGCATGGTGAAAATTTCCAGAGGAGTAGCCATGTTAGTCTGCATTCTGCAAAAACAATGAGAGTCCTGTGCCACCTTAAAGACTAACAAATTTCTTTGGACATAAACTTTTGTGGTCTCCAACCCACCTCATCAGATGCAATCATCAGATCAGTTGTCAGATGCATCTGATGAAGTGGGTTGGAGGCCATGAAAGTTTATGCCTGAAGAAATTTGTTAATCTTTAAGATGCCACAGAACTCCCATTGTTTTAAGAATAGCCTTGCATTGTGAACAAGTCTGGCAGTGGTACTGGTCCACTTGTGTTCTCCAAAAGTCACATGAACACTTAAAACCATCAGCATTCTGCTTACAGGTGGGGCTGTTGCTAGGGGGATGTGGGGCCCCAAGCGACTCACCCTCTGGGGGGCCCCCCACTCCCCCCCCCAGCACTGAGGGAGCGAGACCAGCCAGCCCAGGGGAGGGGCAGGCCCTTGCTCCCCCAGTCCCTTGCCAAAGACCGAGCAAGCCAGCCAAAAAGGCAGCCCGGTTCAGCACTGCCAGTCCGTCCCCTCCCCACGCGTGCTGCTTTTGGCTCTGTGCTGGAGCAGCGGGGAGAGGGTGGGAGGTAGTGCAGCTGGAGGGGACGGTAGTGGTACGGGCCCCACGCTGCGTCCTGCCCCCTCCCCACTGCTCCAGCACAGAGCCAAAAGCAGCACACGTGGCAAGAGGCGGACCGGCAGTGCTGAACCAAGCCACCACTTTTGGCTGGCTCGCCCGTTCCCCGGCATGGGGAGGCAGTGGTGCAGGCCCTGTGGCTGCCCCTCTCACCCTACCCTAGGGGCAGCCCTGCTTACAGGCTTCAGTTCTATCACTGCCAAATTGAAAACTTCATTAACGTGTGACTTGTGTCACATGGAGGGTCCTTGTTTAGAATATGACTGGCGTATTTTTATCCATATGCACCCACTACATATGATGGTCAAGAACTTCAATTTTTTTTTCCATTGCAAAATGGAATATTGTAGTCTGGTTCCCAAAAAAACTGTTGCTGCTCAGATGAGCTGCAGGTTTGCCCTATTACTGGACTAAATTCAAGGGTATTGGTTTTTCTAACCTGGTTCATACAACTCAGATTTTTCAATGAGGAGTTTAGAGTTCACTGAAAAACATATTTATATGGCTGCCTCCCAAGGACCAGCAAATCTTACATTCCTGATATTTCAAAAATAAAAAAAGAGCAGGGAAAATAAATCTTTTTTACAATAAAAAAAAATTGGCCTTCTTTATACACCTTAAATGGGGGGGGGGATTGAAGACCCAATGTTTGAGAAGCAGTATTGCAGTTTAAATGTAATAAATATACTATTTTGGTGGTCATTTTTACTGAGGTTAATAGGGTATTTTTCATTGAATTCAGTGTGAGCAGGACTGGGCAGGCTCACATTTTTACAGGTTATTTGCATATGTATTGTAATCCAGACAGTTTCATGAACACGTAATTGATGCCCAAGATGAGCTTTCATTTTATGTCAGTACAGTGCCAGGGAAAAGGGGTGCTTGTGATTAAAGCACTGGACTGGAACTAAAGATACTTTCATTCTATGTCAATTTTAGCACAGACTTCCCTATGTGACCTTGAGCAAGTTATTAAGCATTCTGTGCCATTGCACCCTACTATAAAATCGAAATAATAACACTTCCATTTCCTGCCTGGTTGAATTGTTGTAAAGATAAGTTAATGAATGTGTATGAAGAGTTTTGATGCCATACATGAGCTCCACAGAAATAAAGAAGGGGGGAAAAATCCACTTTTACATAAAAACACATACAAATTTGTCAGTTAATAATCTGTGACCTCTTTCTGCGACCAGATTCTTCAGACTTTTCTGACCTGTATGTCTACAACTGGACTAAATGGATCGATGACTGTGGTTGGGAAACCTGCACAAACAACAATACTCATAATGTGTTCCCAGATGGGAGACCTTTCCCTCATCATCCTGGCTGGAGAAGGAGGAACTTTGTCTATTTGTTTCATACACTTGGTTGGTCCACTCTTAGTTTTGTGTCCTAATTCATTTTGCTAATGCCTTGCACTAGAATCTCCAAAGAATGAATTCTGCAGTTGTTGAGTGAGAGAATACTAAACACATTCCAAACTGCTCAGAGAGAATAGCAGCTGCTCTGTTAATTCCGCGGGGGTTTGGAAGTCATATACTACCATGACATGTTCTGTAAGACTGCAAATACACAGCCTCCACTGTTGAAAAGAACTCCTTTCTCAATAGCAATCTGGATATAACATTTAGAAGAAATCTTCAGGGCAAAAAGTTAGAGTGGGGGAAGCCAAATTATTTAATGATTATCTTTGCCAAAGGCCCTCAGGTACAGGCGTGAGCTTGTGCCTGTTGATCCTCAGACTAGCTGGAATGTAAGGATCCTCATCTCTAGCACTTTACTTTAGTACTCCTGAAATGACTGGATATGGTTGTGTTCCATTCATGGTTGTGACTTCCAGCTGCAGGGTGTGCCGTTGGCCAATCCCTGCTATTGACTATACTGTAAACCTTAGGCTTCTACCTTTGCCTGACAAAATTATTATTTTAGGTATTAATCTAATTTAGGTGCATGGGAGAGATGAATCTGTCTTGGCAAATGTGTTTTTTTGAATTGGTGGGAGCAGGTACATCTTTCTAATGCCTTTGGCTGCTTTGCTGAAACTCAGAAAAAATTAGTGGTAAGGAACATAGCAATAATAAGAAATTCTATGAAATATTTGTAAAATATATTTCAAAAAAATAAAGGATGAGCATAAAATAAACTCTGATTTAGACAATCCCAAATGTCACAGAAATACTGCTTCTCTTAAGAAAATTTCTTTTAAATACTTACAAGAGGAAAATATGAGTTCATGTTTTGTTCATAGGCCAGTACTACCAAAAAACTGGAGGCTCTTCAGCAATTGTTTCCATCAACACGACAAACATCACCCTAGGCAAACAGATGATGGTGGTTTCCGTTTACAGAAGAGGTCATCGAACATATGTTCCGGTTGCAACAGCCAGTAGCATCTATGTTGTGACAGGTGAGTATTCTGGAATAAACCACAGCTAAATACTTGGCACTGTTTAGACTGGATATTTTACATAAATGCAACTAAAGTTCTATCAGAGAGAGCGGGGAAGAGGTTGGAACAAGCAATGCTTTTAACTTGAATGGGAAATCTCTAATAGGTTACTCTGAATAGTATGGAATAAATCTTCATAGAAGACTTGTTAAGACATATTTGAAAAATATGCCTTTAACTATAGATCTTAGCACTGCAAATCTATAAATAGGGATGAGAATGAATTATGCTAATAATATTTATCCAGGACACTATAGTAAATACAGACTTTTTTATCTCCATGTTTTTATCTGTACTTCAGATCCTCCAGCATCTTACCTCATGCTGTCCTGCAATTTGACTTGTCCCAAATAAAATTTAAGATTGATTTCAACTTATTGTTTTTTGTCTGAAATATTTGAATAAGCAGTAGAAATCCATGGTGTACATAAACTAATTGATCTTTCATACCGAATGTGAATTTAAGGTTAAATTTATGGACCTAATGTAAATTAGCCTTTATTTTGCCTGCATCCTACATGCATTCCTAGTGCTAATATTCCAAAGGAAAGAAATTGGAGGGACTTCCTGACCCTTCCCTGGGTGAAATTCATCACCCTTCCCTGCATGCTGCTGGGTAAACTATCAAAGGGATTACTTCTATCCATTCTGGCTGTCTCTCTTAAATTTAAATAACACACCAACATCAACACAAATGCACGCACTGCAATAGTTCAATCAAGGAAGCCTTTCACTGAACGAGACATGCTAACTATACCTCATTCTCCAGCTCTTCTTTTCTGTGATCAGTTTTCAGATCAAATAATAGTACTAACACCCTTGCTCATGCTGAGTTGCCATATGTGGTTCCATTGAAGTCCATGGGATGTTTGTCATTGACTTCAGTAGTTACAGGATGAAGTCCTGTAATGTCTCTCAACCCAAATTCACTACACCTCTTCAATGAACTGAGTTTCAAGAATTTTTCCTCTTCTTTTGCAGTGCTGAGGGCAGGGGGAGGATGAATCCTTAGGAAATTACAATAGGATCTTTAGAAACACAAGTGATATAATAAAGATATTATCGAAAAACAAATATTTTTCTTACTAAATGCATCAGATTGCACCAAATGGCAGATACATAATGATATTAATGGGACAGGGAGCCTCCAGATGACCAGATGTAGATTCTTCAGTAGATGCACATGACTGCCTGGTTGTGGTGTTTCACTTTGTTACTGTAATCTGTTGGAAAGTGAGTTAAAGAAGAAATTTATATTAAAGAAATTAAGCCTGCAGGTAATGTCCTGTAGCCTTCTGTTTCCCACTGCAACCTCTGAATTCTGAGGGCTGTGAAGCAGTCTGTTATTTGCAACCATACACATCTGCTTCATTTTCTTCTGTTTTTCCTGCAGACAAGATTCCTTTATTTGTGAACCTGTCACAGAAGAATGACCGCAATGCCTCAGACTTCATCTTCATTAAGGACTCTCCTATTACATTTGACGTCAAGATTCATGACCCTAGCCACTACCTTAACAATTCTGCTATTTCCTACAAGTGGGATTATGGAGATGGCAGTGGCTCATTTGTATCTAAGAGCCCTATTTCCACTCACACCTATACACTGCCAGGAAACTTCAGCCTGAATTTGACAGTCCAAGCTATTATTCCTGTACCTTGTGGGCCAGTAACACCTACCCCACCATATCCTACCTCACCAGGTAAGTCTGCCAAGCAATAGGAATATTAGGAAATAAACTAATAATAATCATTAATAGACCAACATTTTGTTTTTTAAAAACTGAGCACCTATAGGAGTTTTACTGTTATCAAAGTTGGAGCTACAAAGCTTTCATAAACATGCTATATGCATACTTAAGAGTTTGACTCAATAGCAGGACAAATATGCAGTCTATAATTACAGATATAAAGGTATAATTCTCATTTACGCTAAGACCAATTTCACTTCTCTCTCAATGTAAAGAGGCCTTAAAAAGGGATTAAAGTACATGCAGCCTCACTTTACAGTCTACTGACACTGCTAGAGCTGTGCTGAGCAGTTTTAGGACTTGTTGATGCCAGGGAATTAATGCCAGAATAAGGTAGGGTGTGAATTGAAATTGCAATACCCATTCCAGAATAACTACTGTGGAGCAGCTTATTCGGCAATAGATATTCCAGTCAATTTCCTAGTGTGGACAAGCCTTTATTGTAGCATGAATGAGAATCAAACCTGTAAGAATTTTTTTTGTTTGTTTTGTATTTTCTGTAAATCTAAACTTTTTACAGTTGCTGATTTATAATCTCATAAAATTTTTATATTTTCAAAATTTTACAGCTCCAGTTTGACAGTTAAAGCCATAACCATTACAATGTAAAACTAAACTATTCAATATGTTCCATATTTTGAAATGTTAACATTTTCCACCAAAATTTTGAGATTCAATCAAAAATGGCAAAAGTTCATGGTATTTTTCAGTTTGTCACTTGTATTTCAATACAGTGACGATTATAGAAGGGCATCTACTTTAAGAAAAAACTGAATCTTTTTTGTCTATATAATTTATTTTATTATTCATTTGGGAATCGAAGACAAGCATTTTCATTAACCCGAGTTTTGCAGGTCTACTTTCCCTTGCTTACAGACAGAGGACTACCCTTGAAACACTACAGTAGGACACCTTCAGCAGTGCTGCTGTAGCATTTCAGTGTAGACATTAACAACACTGTTGGGAAAGGTTCTCCCATAGGCACAAGTAATCCATTTTCTCAAGGGGCAGTGACAGAAGAATTCTTCTGTCATCCTAGAATTGTCTATAATGAGATTTAGGCTGTGTAGTTACACCACTAAGGGGTGTGGGTGTTTCACACCCCTGAATCATGTAATACACTGTATAACCAATCTGTTTTTCAAGTGCAGATCACAGCGAAGAGGTGGGTGATTTTAGTATGAGGGAAAGCTACAAAATGTGTGCAATTCACACGAACTATCACAGCACTGTGCCAGAATGACTCTTTATACCAAATAGAAAGTTGCTGTTTTACTTCTGTGCCAGTTATCACAACAATCTTTTATAGGGACAACACCTCAAAACTCAACCAGTGCTACAAACAGAACTGAACCAACCACTCCGGCTGGTAAGTTTTTCTCTCCTCCTATCCCATGTAGACCGTAAGAAAAAATCCTTAGTAAATTATTTTCTATAATTATCACAGCTTGAGTTGCAATGGCAGGGGCTAATTTGCTCATACTCATCTTTGCACACACACATCTCAGCCAGCTGTGCACAGCACCATTTGAGCAAGAGATTGCAACCCTCTTGCCTTGTCTGACTCCTCCCTCTCCTCTTGACAGCCTTCCCTCAGGTGAGGACACAGAGCAGTGTCCTCCTTTCCTAGATTTAAAAAAAAAACAAAACAGTGGCAAAGTCCCAACATCAAATCATCACATCCAACCACAGTTATCTTAAATAGAAGTTTGGTTGGCGCCAGGGGTTAAAGGAGGCCAGAATCCACAGGAACGGTGTTGCAAGGCCTACTATTTTTAGGTGCTCAGCATTCTGGGGCCCCTAAAAATAGAAAGTGGAGCCGGAATGTTGCATTCTGTGGCCCACCATTTAAAATAGCGGGCCCCAGAATGCAGCATTCTGCTTCTTCTATTTTCTATTTTTAGAGGCCCTGGAACCCTGAGCCGCTAAAAATAGTAGGCCGTGGAACGCCATTCCAGCGCATTCTGGCAGGGCAGGGGAGAGTGGGGAGGCATGTCAGCAGCCCCAGCTCCCCTGAGCATTTGTGCTAGAGGCAGAAGCATCAAAGCACAGCCTGCAGGTAGGGGAATTAGGGACAATTCTTCACCACCCTGGCACACGACTGCTGGTGAGTGTTGGGGCAGCCTGGCTTCACTCCACTTCGGGAGCGGGAAGCCCACGCTGGGGGGATGGGGGGGACCCTGTTCAGGAGTGGGAAGCTCACATTGGTGGGGGGACCCTGTCCCCCACGCGGGACACCCGAGCTGGGGTTGGGTAATAGGGGTAGGGTATGGATTTGGGGGGTAGGTGTTGGGGGCAGAGGGAATATTGGGGACAGGGGAGTGGATATTGGGGGAAGTAGCTGGGGTGGGGGCAGACATTTGGGGGGGCAGTAGCTGGGGTGAGTGAAGGGGGCCTGGACTGGCATGAAGGGGATCCAGATCTGCATGAGGAAGGCTTGGAAATTTAGGAGGGTTCTGGGGCCCCCCAAATTATACTTTAATCCCTGGACTAAAGTGGCTTTTAGAGCAGTAATTCACCTTGGGGCACACAGAGATCTTCCAGGGGACATATCAGTGCTTCTAGATATTTAATATCTTCTAGATATTTGCCTACTTTTACAACAGACTACATAAAAAGCTCTAGTCTAGGAAGTTCAGTACAAGCTACAATTTCATACAGACAATTACTTGTTTATGGAGCTCTATAGACTTATCTGAATTGTAAGTACAATATTTATATTCCAATATATTTATATTGATTCCTTTTATAATTATATGATAAAAATGAGAAAGTACATTATTTTTCAGTAACAGTGTCCTGAGATACTTTTTGTATTTTTATATCTGATTCTGGAAGCAAATAATTTTTAAGTGAGTTGCAATTTGAGGGTATACAAGATAAATCCCTCTCCTGAAAGGTGTTACAGTAGTCTGGAAAGAATTGAGGGCTACTGGCTTAGAGAGCATCTGTGCTCACTGGGGGAATCCCCCTATATAAAGGGACTTTCCAGGAGTCTTGTTAATGCAGTTTTATGGACCCCGTTAATCATCAGAGTAATGAAAAGGGGTTGTAGCAATGATTCTGGCCTAGTTATGTGTTTGTTTGGATTTGAACAAAAATAGAGATGCTTACTCAAAACTTAGTTAGGCTAATTTACTGTTCATTAGGGAAATTAATCACTGTGTTCATCAGAGCTGCGTATGTTCAAAACTTTGTTTACCTATATAGTTAAGGTAGATTAAAAATGAGACAAAGCGGAACATTGCCAGCTCTAACTACCAATGTCTTTCCCTGCAAGTTTGTTTGTAATGACCCAGAAAGGTATTCAACCAACTTCTTCTGGGTATAATCATTAGTTGGTTGATTGTTTTCAACAACTCTTGGAAGAGAATGATTCATAGCCATGCAAATCGTGATAGCCCCACTTTCAGGCTATTTGACACCAAATATCCCTTACACGCTCGTAATAACTGAAGGCTGAGTCCAACACCCACTGGTATCAGTAGGAGACTTCTGGTTTATTATTATGGGTGTTGAACCAGTCCTTTGATGAACATAACTTTTTAAACTCATTAGCTGGTGGATGTAATTCATATCAGGTAGCAAGGCATAGTCATGAACACAACTGTCCAAACAGTGTAAACAATGTGTGTATAAAAATGACACATCTCACAGATAAGGTGGGGGCAGAGTTTATCAGAGGCAGCAGAAGGCATTGCCTCTCCCCCATTGGCTGCTCTCTGCCTCCCTGCTGAGGCAGGAGCTGGCCCTGATTCTGTCCAGGACCAAGGGCTGGTGGCAGCGGTAGGATCCAGCCTTGGTTGGGCACCCAGACCAGCTACCGGCAGCAACATCCTTCCCCAGCCCTAGAAGCAGGAGCCAGATTGGGCCAGGCATGGGGAGAAGGGCTAGATTTTTGAAACAACCGTCCCCAGAGCAAGCTCCAAAATGTGCCCATGGATCAGCACAATGTAAAACCTGTATGATAAACAACAAGAGACACATCAAGGCAATGGAAGGCCTTTATATATTCCAGGGGTCAGACATGTTAGTCTATTTCAGCAAAAGGAGCAAGGAGTGCTTTGACACATTTAAAGATCAACAAATTTATTTACCACATGAACTTTTGTAGGCACAATCCCACTTGTGTCATGATATATTTGGAATGGGTCTGGTAACATATAGTGAAAGTGCCTGCAGGTGGGTGTAGCAGACAAGATTAACAATAGTTGAGATAAGAAAAACAAGAAAGAAAGAGAAGAGTAGCAAACTCGTTCTGTGAAGAAGGTTGAAATCCATTTTGCGTTGCCCGTGAGCTGGGACATAAATTCCTTTCTCCTACTTCATGTGCTTCTACTGGCCTAGGGATCTGAAATCCAAATTACTTCTCTAGCATGGTTCTACAGAACACCAGAGTGAGTAGATTTTCTTTAAGACTTGCGCAAGATCCATTTGAAATAAACTGCCTCACTTAGTTACTCGCTACACATTTAGCAGAAAAGCAAAAAATGAATTTTAAATCATTTGACTTCCCTTCCTTGGTGATATGAAAGAAATTAATCCACTTAGACTTTGTCTCCCTAATATATATTGTGCAAAATATTTTCTAAGCAGTATAACCAACAATAGCTCTCTTTTCCCCACTCATTCCAACAGTAACTACTAAACCACTCTCTAATTTGGATCCACCAACCAGTGCCAGTGTAGTGGAAAACACTCTTGATGGAGGCTGCCATATCTACAGATATGGATATAATAGAACTGTTATCTCCATTGTAGGTAAGTGCCTAAATCAATGTGAGAAAAGAAAAACTGGTATGGTTTTGAATGTTTATGGGCTGTCTTGCTGGTTCAGTTTACCTGCTCTTTACTGTGTAAACACCACAGGAAGGAATTGTAAAAATCTTTTCTTCAGGGTGGGTCAGTTTCATATTTTAGTGTACAGTTAACTGGCTAGCATTGTTTGTTTTTTAACAGACTGTTTTACCTAGCTGTTAAGCTGAAATGATGTGGACAGTGGAGTGTCTGAGTGGGTGTGTCACAAATTAGACTGGAGGAACAATTCAGTACGGGGCACAAGCTCATATGTATTGTAATTCTTAAAATTTCAAAGCTATTTTGAGGCGAGTTATTGGGAAGATCTAAGATGAACATTAAAAAACCACTTGTTTTACTGAGATTTTAAATATGCATTCTCCAGATACAGCCAGGATATTTCAAATACAGATTATCTAAGATTTTAAGTGGCATATTTTTTCTGTATCGTGTCTTTGACTAAGTAACCTAATAGGTTGAGGGTCTGTTTCTGTTCTTAGAGGGAATCCTTCAGGTAAACATTATTCAGATGACAAGTGTCCAGCTGACAGTGGCTCAAGGTGAAAACTCCCTGGTTGACTTTGTTGTTACCTGCCAAGGGAGGTAAGTCTATTCATTAATTTTCCCCTTTAACAACTGAGGTTCTTGAATGGTACTAGAATGCCACCCACATTCTTATGAAGCTGCATGAACAACAGTTAGAAAAACGGCAGTTAGTCCAGTTACCATCTGCTGATGTAACTAAAGCTAATGGAAGTCTCATTTGTGAGTTATACCAAGAGAAACTGTGCCAGTTTCTTTGGTTTCAGATCAAAATAACATGCCTAAGTGACAAATAATAGAAGTAACTGTTGAGTAGAAGCAATTCTCTGTTTCCCAGACAAAGATGGAGGATTTCAGCACTCACTCTAAAACAAAAAGTGGCCTACTCAAACTGTAAAGAAGGCATTTTTCTAGCCATAGATATTTTGACATTTGGAATAAAAACTTGTGTCAAGGGAATTCCTTGAGTGTGAAGAGCATTGAGTATTCCTAGACACTGGAAAGTATATAGATCCGAGGGGACTGAGAGATGCCGATGAGTCTTGGCAACGTAATTGGGGAACAGTGGCATGCCGATAGAGGGAGGGCAAGGGGTCCTGAGCACTGGCCTGCAGGGGGATGCTGGCCTGGATCTTCAAAAGACACAGAGGGCGAGGAATGCAGGAGGCTCTGAGGGGTGCAGAACCTCCTGCACCCACCCCTCCAAGGTGTGTGTGGGGTGAGGCTGCCTCTCCCCCTCAATTGGAGCCAGTACTGGGTTGGAGCAGTGGTGGGGAAGTGTTTGGGGCATGAATTGCTGGGCCAGGCTGGTCTGGCTCTTCACAGGGGTGTGGGATGCAGGAGGCACTGAGGGGCATCTTTCAGTACCTCCCACTCATGTGTTGTGAAGGGCTAAGCCAGCTCCTCCTTTCCCCAGTCCCCTCCTCAGAGGGGGGCTGAAGCTGCCCTGTCCAAACTGGCGCCAGGCTGGAGCAATGGCAGGTAAGTATGGGGGAGCAAAGATGCCAGGCTGCACTGGTCCTTTTGGTGGGGAGAGACACAGGAGGTGCTGAGGGGTGCCTCTCAGCAACCCCCTCATATCATGAAGGGCCAACCAGGACCCCACCCCCCCTTAGGTGGGGGGGTGAGGCTTGGCCAGGCTGCTGGAGGAGGATGGGTACCACACACTGGGTAAGTGGTGAGGGCATTTGCACCCACCTCGGCCTCATTCCCTTCCCTCCCACAGGTCCTGATTCCCCCTCTCTGGGGCAGCTGGGGAATGGGGCTGGGACTCCCCCTGCCCCGAGTGGAGAGGAGATGTGAGGTGCAGGGGCTGGGGTGGTGTAAATGTGGGCTTGGTGCTCAGGTGCTGGGCACCCTTGGTATGCAACTTCTGGGAAATGATCACTTTGAAAGTAATCCTCAGGGCCAGCCCGAGGTTCTTTAGTGCCCTAGATGAACTGCAGTTTTGGGCACCTCCCCCTCATGGTGGGCTGGGCCAAGCCCTGGCAGGTGGCTGGTCAAGCATGACCCAGCTGACAGGCATGGGTTACACAGTGGGCCAGGTGGTGGGCCGGTCTGGGCTGGACGGCAGGCCAGCTGAGGGGCCTGTGCCCACCCTTCCTTCTACTCCCCCTATCCCTCCTCCAAGCCTATCCTTACAAGCCCTCCAGCACTTTGCTGGAGCAGGGAGTAGATGATTTCCTGCCTTGCTCTGTGGTCTACCTGCCTGTGCGCAGCAGGGTGGGAAATTTAAAATAGCCTCATGAGCTCCAGCCTTGTGGCCTCTGGCACTGCTTAATGTTTGGTGTCCTAGGTGACCACCTAGGTTACCTCTGTGTTAGGACCAGCCCTGGTAATCCTAGAACTGGTAAGACATTTCTGCCACATGTACAGATACATCTAAGACTCTCCAAAGGATTTACTGCTCAGTGAACTGAACCAAAATTAAAAGATCTTATGAACTAACGAGGCAGCAAGTGATTCGAGAAATGAATGCAGTTTCTGGTGACATTACGTTAACTGATGCCAAACACAGCTGAGAGATGATGTATACTTGCAGGAGGGAAGTGGAGAAAAAGCAAAGTCCTCTTCAGTCAGAAAATGAGAGTTATAAGACAAGCAGCTATTTAATGGTAGATTAAGCCTACTGGGCCAATTTTATATTGGTGTAATATCACTGATTCCAATGGAGTTGCACCATCATAAAACAAGGGCAACAGAGGAGAATAGGGCCCAATGACTCTATGAACTGGATTAGTAGTGGTGTACATTCATTTTCCCTCTCACACTTCCCCCAGTCTTCCTACAGATGCCTGTACAGTAGTTTCTGATCCCACATGCCAAGTGCCACAGGATGTGGTATGTGACCCTGTCGACATTATCAATCAATGCTTACTGACCATAAGAAGAGCCTTCAGTGAGCCTGGAACCTACTGCATAAACATTACTTTGGGTGATGATACAAGCCAAGCCCTCACAAGTGCCCTTATATCTGTAAATGGAGGTGAGTCCAAATGAAACAGATGTTTAAGATTTGTGAATAGCTTCTCTTCATGGCTGTTTCACAGGGAAGTGGAAACGTGTGTATGTATTATTATTTGCATTATGGTAGTAAGAGACCTGTGCCTATTATGGGAGAAACTATATAAACGCATAGTAAGAAATAGTCCATGCACCTAGAAACCTAACACCCATTCATTTCAGCAGGAGTTAGGTTCATAGGCACATCTGAAAATCTCACAAGGGGCCGATCTTCATCTTTAGACACCTACATAGCTTAGAGAATCCAGGCCTCAGTGAACTGCAGGATTGTGCCCTTTCTAGACTCGTGTGGTGGATGGCATAACTGTACAAAAGTCCAATTTACATCTGTTTCAATTACTGTTAAATAGGAAGTAGTTCCACAATGGATGCATATCCTCTATATGTGTAATGCTTCCCAAACCTCTTTAAGGGGGCATGTGATTCACATAGTAATATATAGCCCTGTTATAGTGCTGTTTCAACAACAAAGACTGTAAACTAGCATTATGGGCAGGCTTATTCAAATATGTACAGTAACAAACTGAATGATGGTATGGTTTACATATATGATATTATGTCACCTGTTAACAATAACTTAAGATCTTTATTTGCATATTTTACATAGCAATTATGTGTTAATAAATTACATCCAAATTAATGTATATCTTTAATTTACTCCACTGTGTAAGCAGTAGTGTGACTCAGCATCAGTAAACTTATCACATAGATTGAAGTGCTGCCTCTGGGCTGGAGGATTAAGATGCTGAATACTGATCATAAAAATAAATAGCAATAAACAGTGTTCATTTATTCGGTTTCTCCTGTGGCCAGATCTGCTGGGGCTAGGACTGGATCCAAGTGCCAGGCCCGTAACTACGGCAAGGCGAATGGGGCAAAGCCCCAGCCGCGAATTTAAGAGGGCACCATGCCAGACCCTTCCTGGCCCCGAAGAGGAATGTGCCTTAAACTCACATTCCTCTCAGACCTGAGGAAGGTGCTCCCCACTGGGCTCTGGCTGCAGGGGTAAGAGACTCCCCACCTGCCTCTGGTTGCAGCAGGGAAAGGAAGCCCTTGCCTAGCTCTGGCCGTGGCAGGGAAAGAGAACCCCTCCCCCACCAGCTCTGGCTCTCGCATGGTGGGGACAGATGGGCCCCTGGTTCAGGGTCCAAAAATTGGGGGGGGGAGCCTTTGGGGCTGCTTGCCCTGGGCGCCCAAATAGGTAGTTGCAGCCCTGCCAAGTGCAATGCTCTCTGAATTTAAGGCCAGTCTCAGGGGCAGACTAGTAATTTGGTGACTGAACTACAGCAGAAATCACAGGCTGAGTCAAGAGTTTTAATTCCCCAAGCTGCTAGTATTGCACAGGCAAAACACTCAGGCCTTGTAGTTACCAACAACCATTCCACCAATGAACACACAGGTCTATCTGAAGAAAGTCATGTTGAGCCCTGGATTGGAGAGTAGAACCACTGGAATGCATGGCTAGCGATACCAGAGTGATTCTATTCTTTCTTCTTCCTCAAACTCCACTCCTCAGTGACATGCTAATTCTTATCCTCTGGGTTAGGAGCAGATAAAGTTCTTTGTCCTCTTAATTTAAACCACAGGTCTCAAACTCAGATCACCACAAGGGCCACATGAGGACTAGTACATTAGCTGAGTGCCACACCACCGAAACCTTTTCATACAATGATATTGCAAGTATTGGTAACAATAGTGTTGTTGCAGGCGGCCAGAAATAGTTTTAGGGGCTGCATGAGGGCCACGTGTTTGAGAGCCCTGATTTAAACAGTCACTTTGTAGCATAACAACTGGGCAAGTAACTCCAAGGTTACATCTACATTACTCAGCCTTTTCGAAAAAACTTTTTCAGGAAAAGTATTTCAAAATAATTATCTCAAAAAAACCTTTTTTTCAAACATGCTATTTCAGAACAACAGTCCATTTTCCCGAAATACCACGGCTTTTTTTATTTCGAAAGGAAAGTCTACACAGGCCTTTCTTTTTCAAAAAAAAGCAAGTCAATGGATGAGAGAGGTTTTTTATTTTAAAGAAAACTGGCTGATTTAGCTTTTTCAGAAAAGCACTCTGGTATTTTGAAACACCAGAGCACTTTTTCGGGATTGTTAAACCTCATTTAATATTGAAAAAAAGCCTTTTTCAAGCTAGCTTTTTTGGCAAAAGCCATTGCGGGACACGGAAAAGTGGGTTTTTTTGAAAAATCCTCCCTATCTCATCCATTGACTTGCTTTTTTTCAAAAAAAAGTCCGGTGTAGACTTTCCTTTTCGAAAAAAAAAGTGGCACGGTATTTTGGGACAATGAGCCATCCCCAGACTGTTGTCCTGAAATAGCATTTTTTGAAAAAAAAATTTCAAGATAATTATTTTGAAATACTTATCTCGAAAAAAGTTTTTTAAAAAATGCTGAGTAATGTAGACATAGCCCAAATGTTGTGGGATGCCAACTAACGTTAAGAGATTGGTAAATATACTGCATCTTCTACAGTAATGTGGCAGAAAGAATGGAGCTGCTGAAAAATTGTACCCCACTGTATAGAAGAGGAGACTAAAATTTTAAACAAAATTGTTGTTCAAGCTCCAGGGCCATCTTCAAGGACCATGGCAGGTGTCTTGATTGCTTCAGGTCTCTTGGTGGTGGTTGTCATCATTACGACTCTCCTTCTTTACAAGTAAGTTGTTGGTTCCAACAATTATACTGTAGATCAGGCCACTGACTGAAAGATTCGATGAATATTCAGATGGATAAAAAATTGAAT
This sequence comes from Podocnemis expansa, assembly GCA_007922195.1. NCBI lineage: Eukaryota > Metazoa > Chordata > Testudines > Podocnemididae > Podocnemis > Podocnemis expansa. The sequence continues at coordinate 17,581,646 of ML681964.1, read as the reverse complement.
TTGTTTTGGCTATGTTTGCACCCCCTTTTGGGTTTGCTTTCCACAAATATTTCAGCAAATGAGTTTACTGACTGGAATGCTCATAAAACCAGCACACTGTGAGTGAATGTTATATAATATAATGGAAAACAAATTTTGAGCTCATAAGCTTGAGTAGTCATACTAGAAACGTGCATCTAAATATTCTACTCATTGAATCAGAGAACAGAAATAATACCAGGTGATGTAATACCAGGACAGGATAATACCTGATGAAATAATACCAGGACTGATGCGTCCAATCAAAACTCACCAAAGAAGCTTAAATTTTGGATTTAGAATATTCATAACAAAATGTATACAAATATTATGCTGCATTGAAACTATTCATCAAAATCATTAATCATATAACTTTAACTAATAAATGCATTTGAGAAAATAGTAAGGGGCTTGCAGACAATCCACAAACAGAAACATTTATATTGAAATTTCAGGCCTTTACCAGTCAGGATCCCATTGTGCTAGGCATTGCACAGCTGGATGGTGAATGACATTCCCTATCTCAAAGAGCTCACAGTCAAAAAAGAGCCTAAATTCAGCATATAAATTATTTGCATAGTTCTAGCTAAGAATATTCCCGCTCTCTCTAATTCCTAAGTACCCTTGTTCTTCATGCTTACAGTCTATTACTATCTGTATGCATTTACTCTGTCCCTTGTAATGGTGTTCACTATTCCTTCCTATTTACTGTGACAGCAGAACCCTGCTACTGGTAACTACAACTGATTTAAACATGTTTGTTACTAGCAGGTTTCTAGTACAGGTTCTTTGGGTATACTGGAGGCTTAACTTGACTTAAGCAGGCTTAAGTCAACGTAAGCAACTCCCTGGCCACATTTGGAGTTCATTAAGTCAACTTAAGCACTTGCTTAAGTCAACTTAATAACTCCTGCCCTTAAAGTCAACTTTAAGGGTTAAGTCAACTTTATTATGTTGACAACACAAGATGCCCATTAAAGTTGACTTAATAAAGTCAACTTAGTGCATTAGGGCCATTTAAGTTGACTTTATGAAGTCAACCGAAGCCAGGAGGCCCATTTAAAGTTGATTTAATAAAGTCAACTTTTAATACAGTCCACAGACCAAAAAAACCCCTAAACCCTACTTGTACAGGCTTAAAGGGTATGTCTACACTACAAGGCTCAGTTAAGTTGACTTAAGAAGTTAAAGTTGACCTTCTTAAGTTAACTTAGTGAGGCCCCATTTAAAGTTGACTGAAGCCAGGGAACTCATTAACTGAGCCAGGGGACCCATCAACTCAACTGAGCCCTGTAGTGTAGACATACCCTTTAAGCCTGTACAAGTAGGGTTTAGGGTTTTGGGGTTGGGGGGGGGTTAGGTCTGTGAACTGTATTAAAAGTAAATTATAAAACTATATATTCATAGTAAGGGAGTGGTCAAGAGCACTGATTGGCTACCATACTCACAGTCACCAGGAGAATCATGCTAGAATAGGGCCTTGTTAGAGCAAAAAGTGTTTAGAAAAAGTCACAGCTAACTCAGTTTTATTTCCATGTTGAGCAGGGCCTTGAAAAGAGTTCAAGTATTTGCCCTCAGAATAAGGTGCTGAGATGAAGGGCACTGAGAATGCATTAGCACCCCCTGGCTTGAAGTTGTTTCCCTCATATACAGGGTTTATGATTTTGTTGTCCACCTCCTACTGTAAAAAATTGTTCCAATGTCATTGCCCCAAAATGCAGTTTGGTAAAGTGGGATGTACAGCAACATGGAACTGTGTACATAGAAACTCATAATGTTCTCTGGACTTCCATTATTTTCCTAAATAACCTGTCTAGTTCTGGCAGCTTTCACAAGATCATTCAGAAATAGTCACTACTGACTCCTGTTGTAGTTTCCAGTTGTGGGGGTGGATGGAGGAAGAGAGGGTATGAAAATCTGATTTTTCTCAAATATTCACAGTGCCAAAGAGTTAAACATGCACCATCCCTGAAAAGCATTTTAGTAACTAACTTTACGATGTTCCTTGCAGGAGATACAAAGAGTACAAATGTCTTGAAAGGAGAGCAGAAGATATGGTGAACCATGAGGGACTAAGTGTTTACTTCAACAGTGTCAAGGCTGTTCTTTTCCCTAGAAACAATGAGAAAGATCCTCTGCTGAAAAGCAAACCAGGAATTGTTTAAATCTTTAGTGTGACATTTGATCAGTGTACGTACAGGACTCATGTTTGAACTATACTTCAGTGGATGACTACTTAGCATGAAAGCAAAAGATTAGGGTTAACTCCAAATACACGCTGATGGGTCAGTACATTTTTGTAGCTCAGCATAGTAGAAATGAAAAATGGCTTCTTTTCAGCAACAGAGTTATAATCACTCACTGTTCTTGCTTATGATCTGGGTCACACAATATTGACCGGTAAAACATTCTAAACAGTTCATTATTAGGCAGGGCTAAAATAAGCTGGAATGGTCCTGAACGCCATTGCAGGGCCCACTATTTTTAGGGGGACAACATTTGGGGCCCCTAAATATAGAAAATGGAGCTGCAACGCTGTGTTCCAGGGCCCACTATTTACAACAGTGGGTCCTGGAACGCAGCGTTCTGCCTCCATTTTCAATATTAGGAGCCCTGCAATGATGGGTCTATTTTTAGGGGGCCCAGTGCAATTTTTTCTCTAAGGAGCATGGGTACACAGCCCCCAGCACTCACCCACACAGGTAGTATGGCCAGGTAAGGTGGAAGGGGGGCCCCTGAGTGGATCAGGCATGGGCAGCCATAGAAAGGAGATTTAGGGAAGGGGGTGGGATATCTCAGAGGAACAGAGGAAACCGGCAGCCTGGTGGGGGGTTTAGGGAGGGGTTTGGAGTGTCTCAGGGGAGTATGGAGAGCTGGCGGCGGGGCGGGGTTAGGGAATGGGGATTGGGGATGAGGAGAACATGGGGTAAGAGGGGTCTAATGGGGGGCAGGCATTTTGGAGGCAGTAGCTGGGGTGGGGGCAGGCATTTGGGGGGGCAGTAGCTGGCATCCATGAAGGGGACCCCGACGTCCATGAAGAGGGCCCAGGCATGTGTGAAGAGCGCCTGGAAATTTAAGAGGGTACTGGGGTCTGCCAAATTATACTTTAACCCCTGTTATTAGGCAACTCATTTAAGTTAATTTGTAGCTTAGGAGAAAGGGATAGATACTTTTTTAACCCCTCAGTATTTAGATCTTAAATGAGAACTGCACAGTCCCAGTACCTGAGTTTACTCCTCTGCACAGTCCCAGTGTCCTAGTTTATGCGTCCATTGTATCCCTCAGTTTGGGCTTTGTGAGGTTGAAACACAAGAAGGATAGTCATAATGGCCAATACTCTGTCATTTTATAAATTAGATCATTGACATCAGGAACAGATGAACAAAGACATCCCTTCTACTAGTTTTGTGCCATCTGAACTGGCATGCTTATAGTCAACAAAATATTCTCCAAAAGTCAGACTAAGGATACACACCATACAGATGAGGACCAGCAGAGTGGGGGTACCAAGAGAAAGATTATATCATTAAAATCTTCAATAAGTCTGTCTAACTATGGCTTTTGGAAATGTGTGCTACAGTCCAGCTTCCCGTCAAAGATATTTGAGACAGCAGTAACCTAAGTATCCACTCACTAATTTAATTACACCTCATCATCGATGGAAGAACAGTTTTAAACAAAATAAGAGTTGACCCAAACCTTAATCCAAACTTGTCAAAGCATGGAGTAGTTTAATTAAGTTAACTGTGTCAAGCTGGAATGACTGGATCAATGTGAGTCTCTTTGATATCTAAACAAACCAGGAGTCCTGTGGCACTTCTAAAGACTAACAAATCTATTTATCACATGAACTTTCATAGGAGAACAAACCCACTTCATCAGATGCTTTGAAGATGGAAAACTTACAGAATGGGAGGAAAATAAATGCAGGAAAGAGTAGTCATAGGATCAGGTCAAACTGCTACAGTAAATCAGTGCAATCTAAATTCAAACATTAGGGAACAGCATATACAGCGCGGACAAGGTGGGATTTTCTTCCATGAAAGTTCATGCAATGAATAACTTTGTTAGTCTTTGAAAGTTCCAAAGGACTTCTTGTTTGTTTTGCTCAAGTAGACTAACATGGCTACCCCTATGAAATTTGATATCTATACTTATGAATACTTACAGATTCAGCTCCCAGAACCTGATAATCTGGTTTAACAGGGTCATTTGGGGTTGCTTTGGTGTAAGGAACCCCCCCCCCCCACGGTATAGAGCTGATGTAGACAGGGATTATATGGGGACATGGTCAGAACTCTCACAAACTCCGTTATCCCTGGCTGTCAAAGTGTCCTGTTGGGTGTCACTGTAGCCAAGCGTAAGGTAAAGCAGCCTTTAGGTAGCTCTAAATTACTCCAGAGTTCAAGAAATCTAATGATCTTTGCCCATTTCTACATCCTCATCTTAACTCAATGGATCTCTGATGCAGCTCATGAATTTGAAGGAACCATTCCTGCAAACATTTGAGTACTGGACTTAGAAAGTGTTTAGGGGACTGGTTCCCAATTTACATTCATCTAGAACAAAATCAAGGAAGGCAGTTTGATGGTGCAGACTGAAGTGGAACTGATCAATGACACAGAAAAGGTGTACTGGCCATTTGCATGGTGATGGCACTCTTTTCACAAAGTCAGCAAATGCAGCTTTCAGCATTACAAAGTGAGTTAATTAAATACACAGTGTATATACAGAATTCTGATTTTCAGGTTTAAAGAGCATAATAAAACATAATAAAGATTATGGTTTAAAGTAGAACTAATTAAAGATTTAGTGATAAGGAAGAGGGTGGTTGTAATTTGGCTGCATTTCATTTCCCTAACTTGAAAGAGGAGAAAGTTTTTAATAAAAGCCTAGTATGAGTTCACTTCTGTTTTACTTGTAACACTTTCGAATCAAAGTTGATGTGAGTTATTGGTGATGTAGGCCCTAAGCAGATAACATGTTACTTCCCAGTGAAGGCTACACGCTGTTCAGGAACTCAGAGACTTCATCACTCCTTATATAATAGACAATTTCAGCCATGCTTAGAAAAGTAATACGTTTTATGTTTTAACCTGTGTATATTGGAACAGCTTGTGGAATCTTCCTTTACCTTTCATGTTAGGAGATTGAAGTTTACTACTTTTTATTTTCTATCTTCTCTACTCTAACTTCCAGTAAATACAGATTTGTTTTTATTTAATGGAATCTGATGCTGTATTGGAGAATAAACTATCTGGTAATTTCAAGCAGTATGTTACCTTTGTCTTGTGAGGAGATATATAGTCAAATGAATGACCTAGTCAAATAAATTATCTACTTACTGGTCACCAGGACAGTCACTACTCCTCAGAGAGATCATGCAAAGGGACTTGCAGCTATAGTGCAGATGAAAAGTGCAACAAAATAAAAGGTGCCATTTTATCATCCCATTACCTTTTTGGGAATCAAAGCCTTCTGTTACTCTTTGTCTTTTTAACCTTAATGAGATCAAAGGTGTTGTCAACCTGGTGGACCCAGAGGCCAATGCCTAACCCCCTCCTGTTGTTGGTACACCACTCTAATAACCTTAGCAGGGAGAAGAGCTTTCCCAACAATTGGCCCATTACTGTGAAACCCACTTCTAGATGAGATCCAGAATAATCCTGGAAGGCAGCACCTTCAAAAGAAACAGCAAATGATGAAGACTAAAATATAAATTAAAAGTGAAAATTACTAAGAGATGTACAGTTCTTGGGCAAAGCTTAGGGGACCCACCATTACCCCCTATCTCTATCTCAAAAGGAGAGGGAATTCAAACAAGAATTGTTCTTATTTGGAAAAATAGATTTTTTTTTCAAACATGTCAGTAAAAAATGTGTTATATGACATAGTCTTGAACAAGCCAGGTTTGAGTTATGGGAGTACACTTTCATTATTAAGACATTTAGAAAACAGAAGCACACATTTTTCATAGCAGTGTAACTAAATAAATGCCTCAGACTTAAAGTTTGTCATACAAAAAAAGTCACTTTTAGGCTGATGCTAAGTATAAGGAAATTCACTCCTTCCTGAAATTTCCTTAGAGAAGTCTAATGGAGGGAAAACAAGAGGCTGGAACAGATTTGCTCATCCAGCCACAGGATTGCTGTGACTCCAGTCTGTGCTGTAGTGTTTATCTTCTATCACCATGGCACTGCCACGCCCTAATATTATATGCTCATGTATACATATGAACTGTCAGAGATGAAGATGCTCAATTCCCACCAGAGGATAAGTGAACTGAAATGTTACTTTTAACCTTTGAGTTTTTGGAAGAGGGAGGATTGGATGCAGCAATGGTGTATTGTGAGTCTCCAGCAGTGGGGGGGGGGCACTGCTTGCGTTTGCTACCCTTCCCCATCCTCCTTGCCCTGTGCTGCTGCTGAGGGGGGAGAGCATGTTCCAAGAGTCCAACCTGCTCATGGGGAAGCCACTTGGCCAGGGAGGAGAGTGCGGCTGCGGTGGGGAGGCGTGGAGTGACCATACAGCTGGATGACATGGCTAGGGAAGGCACACTAACTAACGGGGGGGGGGGGGGAACACATGCAGCTGCGCACTGCTTGAGGGGGCGGCATACACAGCTAGAAAGGTGCCATACTTGGGGAGGGGGACAAATGGCCAAAGAAGCTGCTGCTGGCGGGGGGGGCGGAACAGATGGTTGGGCAGATGCTGATTAAAGGGAACAGACAGACAGGGAGAAGGGATGGAAGCAGTGCACTGATTGATGGGGGAAACAATAGGGGGCATCCTTCTTGAAGGGAGTCACACATAGCTGATGGAGGCACTATTTGCAGGAATCCAGCCGACAGCAGGTGCATGGTGTTGTGGGGTGGGGTTAATCCAATCTTGCCTCTCGGCTCTGCCCCATCCCATGGGCCTGAGCCTGGATTTGTTCCCAGCACCTGCAGCCTGGGTCCCTCTGCCCCTGCAGGTCCAGCCCATGGTCCTCAGCCCCAGACAGTGCAGCAGCTGCCCCCTCTTCTGGTTCAACTCTTCACTCATTTGAAATAGTTCACTGAAGGGCCCAGCTGGTGCTGGCCCCTCACAGGCCAATGCCTGTTGGTCTGCCACTGGAATGCACGTGGTGGCGTACAGAAACAAACCAGATGGCTCTAGATACTTGCTCATTCTTGATTCGGCAGCAACTTGAAACATGTCTGAAACAATTTCCTTAGCACAGGCACACATTGAGATGTCAATATTTCATGATGCTAGTTTTGGGTTGGGGGGGGGCAATCAAAGGAAGACTTGCCTTGGAATTGTCCCCAGTCTCATGATGCCTTTTGTCTCAGCATTTGTTTCAAGTATCTTTTCACTCACCCCAGCCCAGTGAGTGTACCTTGCTTTATGACCAAGCCTCATAACTGCAGGACTAATTTTCTTTCTTTCCTCTACAATTATGTGGTCCAGTTCAGTAAATCAGTGGCATGTGGGGGGAGAACAGCATTAGATAGCCTCTGCTATACAGTACCAAAGAGGGTAGCCGTGTTAGTCTAGTTCAGTAAAACAAACAAGGAGTCCTTTGGCACTCATGAACTTTCATGGGAGAAAACTCCAACTTTATCAGATGCTTTGAAGATGGGGGTGTGGTGTTTTGGGACTACCTAGGGTCATTGGGGTTGTCATAGTGATAAATGGGAGGGTCATTTAGGTGCTAAGGAAACCTGTCTGTGGGTTCTCTCTCTCTCAGTTC